>OV816024.1:138732390-139456094 GCA_929113105.1 Agrypnus murinus | reverse complement strand
AAAGGCAATACGCCTACGCAAATCAAAGATGAGTTGGACTCTGTGTATGGGGACTCTGCGCGGTCATTTACCGCAGTGAAATTTTGGGCAGCTGAATTTAAACGTGGCCGTACCAGCTTGGGAGACGATGAACGTTCGGGAAGTCCAAAAACTGCAACCACTGACGATAACATTGCTAAAGTTCACCAATTGGTGCTAAACGACCGTCGAATTAAAGTGAGAGAGATATCAGAGGCTATGAATATGTCCAAAGAACGTGTTTGTCACATATTGAATCAATATTTAGACATGAGAAAGCTGTTCGCGCGTTGGGTGCCGCGTTTGCTCACGTTAGACCAAAAACGTGTTTGAATGAACATTTCCAATGCTCTGTTGGCGCAGTTTAGGCGCAATAAATCAGAGTTTTGGCGCTGATTAATTACTCTAGATGAAACTTGAATACACCATTATACGCCCGAAACAAAAATACAGTCAAAACAGTGGACTGAGAAGGGGAATCGGCTCCAAAAAAAAGCAAGAACTGTTATGACGGTTGGGAAAGTGATGGCGACTGTTTTTTGGGATAGTCATGGAGTTATCTTAATCGATTATCTTCAAACAGGAAAAACATTACTGGAGCATACTACGCATCATTACTTGGCAATCTGAAGGCAGAAATTGCGGAAAAACGGCCACATTAGCAGAAAAAGAAAATCCTGTTTCACCAAGACAATGCGCCGTCTCACACCTCCGCGGTTGCCATGGCGAAAATCCACCAATTACGGTTTGAACTGCTTGACCATCCTTCTTACTCACCAGATCTAGCCCCAAGCGACTTCTTTTTGTTCCCTAATCTAAAAATTGCGCTCGAAGGACAGAGATTTTCGTCAAATGAGGAGGCAATCACCTTCGTGAATAATTATTTTGCAGAGAAAAACGCCGAGTACTATTTGGACGGGTTAAAGAGATGAGAGCATCGCTGGGAGAAGTGTGTAGACTTACACGGAGACTATGTAGAAAAATAAAAAGAAATTTATAGAAAAAATGTCTTGTATCTTTGTTAGGTCGGAAACTTTTCAGACCACCCTCGTAGTTTTGTAGTAATTAGTTATTTGAATTAAGTAATTTGGCAATGTATACGAAAAAGATCTCTTAAACATTCTAGTTATATGGGGTGAAATTCTACACGCATCGTTCTTGTCTATACACGGTCCACAAACAACGTCGCAATAGTTGAGTTGTGATAATACCAGAGTGTTACATATCATCTTTTTAATGTTACACTTTAAGAATTCCCGACTTTGATAGGAGATTTAAATCGTTAATTCTTATCTATATTTAAACCTAAACTTTTAACTGCTGCATGAATTCCCACTTTCACGCCATCAATTTCTAGTTGAATGTCATTTATCAACTTATCATATACATAAGAACTTCAAATAAAAATTGCTTTAGATTTTTCTGGATTTATTTTTACAGCTGTGTATCGCCAGCGTAAAAGTGAGAGTTGACGTAAGTATAAATATCAAATAACAGTGGACTTAATATCGAACCTTGAGGAACTCCTAATTTGAAAGATAGAAATTCCGACTTGTTTTTATATATTACAGCTTGTTGGCGATATTTTAAATAACTTAATGGCTTCTGCAGAAAGACCTATAAAATATAAAATAGAAAATAATAAATCGGCGTTGACTGTGGCGAGCGCTTTTGAAAAATTTAACAGTAGAACAACTGTTGCTTTTTTTCTATCTTAAGCAGTAATAATATCATCTGCGATTTTGGCCAGAGCGGCAGTGCAAGTGTTACTACGTTTAAACCCAGTGTGTGTCCGAGAGTATATTATTCCTTTCTACGAAATTGCTTAACTGATTTGCGATTTGCGAGCTTTTGAGAAGATCGGTTAAATAGAGATTGGACGTAAGTCATTAAAATTCTCAGTGTTGTTTATTTTATTCAAGGGAATGATGTACGCTATCTTCCAGTTAGAAGGAAAACTTGAATTAAGTATACATGAGTTTTAACAATCTTTTGACAAAATAAACTGAAAGCACAAATGAGGAGCATAGTACAACAGTGGCGTAATTGACAAAACTGTTGTTTCATGTTTTATGCATCACTACATTCTCAAATACCTGAAATAATGTTATATTCCAACGAACCAACTGAAATTCAACAATTTTCCAAAAGACGGCATATAATTGCTGTCTTTGACCTAAAATTTTGGGCACATCTTAACACAACAGTGGCAAAAACACGGATAAGAATTTGTCAGTTAGGTCACTGTAGTTAGGTCACTGTGTGCCTCAAATAGAAAACTCAAGATAAACAATCATTATATTTGATGGCCAAAGGTTTGAAGAAAAGATAAAAAAGCGAGTCAGGCGGATTATGTTGGAAAACTATTTTGGCTAGTAAAATATTAAAGCATTTGAAATTTTGAATGTCGCTATACAGCATGTCTCAAAAATAACGGACGTTATTACAAATACGAGATAGTTGATGATGTGTAGAGAAAGTTTTTCCCATAACTTTTTTTTCTAAAATATTTACTTTCAGAGTTATTTAAGGTTCAAGTTTTGAGTCCGGTCCTGCACGTTCTGCTCCACAATCTCCTGGTGTCGCATAATGCAGAGGACTGTAGTTTGTTGAACTTTACAGCATTTGTCAATACAGCACAATTTTGTCAATGCCGCAAAATACCCGAATGAATTGAACTTGAAGAAACTCGTAAATAAGACACGTTGCGTTTCGCTCATGATGCAGTTTGTTTATTTTAAAATAAATTCAAGGTCTAATAACAGCTTAAAACATCTCATTTTTAAAGAGAGCATCTGATATCATATTTCAATAAGTTAAAGGGAATTCTTTATGTGTGGCGGCGTTGAACGTAATTTAAAAAACATAAAAAGTGTTGGGCTTCAATAAGAAAATTACATTACTAGTTCTTCTAATCTGCGATGCTAATACATTTTACTAGAATCTGAAGCATTAATATTTAAAACTAATAGTAAACCTTTTCATTAAAACTGAAATAAAATTTTACAAAAATGATCTTGGGCTCGAAATTTCTCAATGAACGTAAGTCAATAATCAAAAACTCTCTTTGTTATAAACATCCCCTTTCGCAGACTTTCCTTATTTATAGCAATTCTTTCTTTCGTATTCTGTGCTTGTAAATAAAATTCTGGACTAAACATTCCGCAAAAATACACATAGTGAAATTTGATCTATGTAAAATAAACAAAACGCAATTTAAAAAAAGGATACAAAACATAAATATATTTTTACGTTCTGTAATAACATTCGAAAATAAACAGAAGATAAATTAAACATTTAAAAAGAACATTTTCATAATTAGGGCGCCGCCAGGTTGAATTTGCGGCCCGATTGTGGTTTACTCAAAAAACTACAAGGGTCGCAATTTATTAAATAAGAGCAATTTTTACCATTAATCTATTTTATTTAAAACGGAAAACACCTTCAAATAAACTCTTGATAATAAAAATTATTAGTTTGATGAACTATCATCAAACGTTTGGGACTTTTTTGCAACTATGCAGTTTATAACAAAACGCTTATTACGGTGATATGTCATGGTGTTTATAAAGACGTAACCTTGACCAATATACGTGTTTTTAAATCGACTTCTCCGAATTTTTGCTTAACTCTACACATATCGCTTTACAATGTTTTGACTATCCCAATGCTGGATGACTTATTATTTATTATCAAATTGATGCAAAATATTACAGGACCGTATTAGCAAAAAGTATTGCAAACAATTTTTAACAAATTTACAAAAAAAATTTTTTGAAGGTAGAGTTTTTTTTTCTTTAGTTTTAGATTCTACCTCGGACGCTTTTTAACCCTCTGCGTTATTGTTCGTTATTTTTGAGACACCCTGTATAGCATTTGACTTCAACAGTCGCATCAAGCTTTGGAATACATATCGTATCTTGACAGACCTACAGTTTACAGTATCTCACTAAAGCCATACCTTCCTTAATTTGGATATCTTAGGCTTTAGCATGGATATACATTATTAGCATAGGAATACTCGGTTCAGCTATAAGCCAGTCAGTTATTTCTACTTATTGTACAGTGTACACCGATGTATACCTATCTATTCTAGCAGAAGAACTTTTCTACTTATAGTACAGGTTAATAAATAATAATCTGTTAATAAAATCATGTTCTATATCGATATGTACTTGTTTGAACTACATTACCGATTTACGCTAGCTAATTTATGTACTACAGCAGTTAATAGAAATGTAAATCGCTAGAGTGGAAGGATTCACTCAACGCTTATGCATTACATACATGTTGAGTAATTATTAGTACGTTTAATATGATATGAAGATTACCTAATTAAGTCTCATAGTAATAGGTGCCTTAGGTTTATTTATATACCTTAGTCGGGGAAGTAATCGATGTAATTATGTATTTTAAGCATATGCTTTTCTGGGATTTGCCGGAAATTGTTATATAAGGGTTACATTTGTTACAATAGTTACAGCACTGACTTACAAATAGAAATTAGAACTTACAAAATTTTGTTCTTGATAAAATTATTGCAACAAAATCTAGTTTACTATTTCTAATGCTTATATATCTCTCTTATTTTATTCAGGTTAAAAGAATATCGGTGACCACAATAAACAAAACAGGAGAAGCAGGAAACCAGAAATTATGGATGCTGCAAAGGAACTGTGTTGGAACTTGTGAACCAGGATGCATCATTATTGGCGAAAGGACCAAACTAAATTCATGTACATCCTGTTGCGAAAAGTCATCCTGTAATTATGGAAATAGTGGCGAAAGCAATTTCTATAACAAACAATTACGAATATTAGATCTTATTTATTTTTATATTTTCAGCATTATTTTTCGAATGAAAACGTGACTCTAGATATTTAAATGAAAGTGTACAAGTGTATATACAGGGTGTTATAAGATTTATTTTGACGGTTCGAAAAGTTACCAGAGGCATTAATGTACAAAGATAATACTTAAAAAATTTAAAAAAATTATAGTGATGTTATAGTAAACAAAGATTAATGGAGGAACTGTACAAGTCGTGTTTGGAGAAGCAGATATGATAGGTCAGAATGTTAGGTTATTTACTTAAAACACTTGATACATATAATAGATTGTAGATATAAAAATTACAAGACTCGGGCCATCAATTGTGCTTCTCGAACTTACCTTCCAAAATTTTCTTCCATATTTCCATTTTGTATGATATGTTTAAGTATGTTTTCCATAAACATTTTGTATGTTTAAGAGAATTAAGATAAAATAATTTAAGATAAAGAATATAAACAGTAGGTAACGTAGTTTAATTATGCGCTTTCCAATACCTACTTCTTAAATCCTTATAAATAATATGACTACTCTTATATATTCCAGTACAAGCAGAATTAGTTACAAGTAAGTAGAATGTTATTATATAATATAGTCTTTTACTTACTTTATGATTTATAGTAGGATTTACATCTGTATCTTTTTGTTCGGCACTTTACAAAACTTTAGTTACAAAATATTATGTGTTCAACAATTATTTCAGTCGTGGTTGGTCAAAATGATGTATTAACAACACTGGCAGTAGTATGTTACAGTTAACGAGATAAATTCCTTTATAAATATAAAGTGATACAATAAGTAAGTATAATTTATACTCGATCAAAGGTAGTCAGTCCTAACACAATTACCAACATGTAAATGTAACATAAACAATTAAACATTCTTCTTGCTCTGGTAGAGATCCAATATTTTTACCAGAAGTTTGGCATTCGATAGTAGTGGCCAACTTCTGGGTCAATACGTCTAACCAAACGTATTGATCCAGAAGTTGACCACTACTATCGAATGCAAAATTTCTGAGCCCTGAGTTTGAATGCCCATAGCAAACAAACTAAACGCTCAAATTAATTCCAACAAAAACAGTTTGATAGACAATTTATTTTTGTACATGACAGTAAATTTGTAAAATTACCTGATTTTTGGTTTTTGAATTTTAGCAAATTATGTTACAAAAAGTCAGTTTTTTGGGAGCTTCGACGTAAAGCGTGTCTTTAATAATTAGTATTTCAATAACTACTTGACAGAACTGAATGTAATTTTATATGCAAGTAGCTAATAGTAGTAGTAGTAATAGGTCTGTATTATTTCTCAAGTTCTATGAAATAGATAGTAATTCATTCTGGTGTTCAGGTGCCTTAAACAAATTCTTTTTTTTTACAAAAGATAGTATTTTGTTAATAAAACGACAAATACAACAAAAAAATCTTAAAATTATTCACTAATTAATTAATAATTCTTGAACAATTATCTTGGAAATATTCACGAATTAATTGATAAATAATTCTTCAAGAATTATTTATTAATTCGCAAATATTTTCAAATTCTCGTAACGTATTTGTTGTTTTATTAAAAAATACCATCTTTTCTAAAAAATAGATCTTGATTAAATTGACTAGAAGACCAGAATGCATCACTGTCTGTTTCATAGAATAACTTAAGAAATAATACAGATATCATTTTACATAAATTTTTTCATATACACAACACTATTAGCTACTTTCATATAAAATGGCATTCAATTCTGTCAAGTAGTTATTGAAAGATTTATTATTAAAGACATGCTTTACGTCAAAATTCCCAAAAAAAACGTAACTTTTTGTAACATAATTCGCAAAAATTCGAAAAACTAAAATAGGTAAAAATTTTTTTACATATTTACTATTTTATACAAAAATAAATTGTGTATTTAACAGTTTTTGTTTGAATTAATTTGAGCGGTTAGTTTTTTTGCTACGCGCACTCAAACTCGGGGCTCAGAAATTTTGCATTCGATAGTAGTTGTTACCTACGTCCACGTCATTGCCGTAGAGCAGATACCGAAATATTGATAAATTCTAAAGAGCGTGCAGCAAATACCTCCTCTCTTTATGTTAATTTAATTTTTATTCCCTTTATAAAGTTGCCAAAGATTTCAAGATCTAATCAATGATGGCCAGTAAAAATTGGATATGTATGAGTAAGTAAACTTTAAGAAATATCAATTTTGGGATACATTGTAGAGTTAACTTCTTTTTTTTTCTTCCGAAATAGCTTTAGAATAATTTAGCAGAAATCTAGCGGATGCATATAATAGATAAGAAATATAAAGTATAATGGCTATTGTTTTTAATTTACCCTAAACAGAAATCAAAACATGGCCTACTATTCTTATTGATAGATGCTTTATATGATGAAGACTAAATGATGATATTTTAGTACACGAAAACTCATGTCTCTTTACACGTTAGTTAATATTAAGGGTGGCTATCTTTACACAAATTGAGATTGTAGCCATCATATAGCAAGCAGTATAATTTCCGACTACTCCATATTCAAAAAGAAAAATTATTGCAATTACAATATCTGCCGCGCGAACGTCTGTGAAACTCTAGCGCTCCAACGAAACACCTAACCTGCTAAACGCATGCTGCCGTTATAAAGTCCCCATCTTCCAAGCAGTATTTCCCGGACGTACGTCTTCTCGGAAAATAATTTATTATAATTTTGGCGGTCGTTTTATTTTCCTGCTCTCATCTGAGAACTGTTAGGGACACTTGTGTTTATTCAAACTTTACAATTTGTAAACTCCCTGTTCTTAGTTCAGTATTTACTTTCATATAGTCCTTCATAGCCTCGGTAGTGTAGTGTGTAGTATGCTAGACTCTAGCCTGAGGTTCGACTTCCGGGACCGAAAAATCTGGTTAAGGTTTTCCTGCAGTTTTTCTTTATTTGTAACATAAATGTGGGATTTGGGCTATACCATCTGTAAGTCGGCTGCAGCCGCACGATGGGCCTGCATAATAACATTAATCGCCCCCCCCCCGTCTGGTGACTGGTTAGCCAGGTAATGGGTTGTAGCAATTATTATTGTTATATAATTATATTGTGATGTAGTTGTTTGTATATTATCAGACCGTGTTTTCATATGAAAAAAACAGCTATATATTTTTGTATAATTGAATTTTTGTTTGTGCATTGGCATTTATGTACTAAAGGTACCATAGTAAGCCGTTGTAAAAGGTGAGTGTCTGTTTATATTATTAGTTGTTAACTACACAATTGCAAAGTTGAGTGTTGCGTTATCGCAACACTGGGGACATTGAATACTTCGGTCAAACTGATGTACGTACACGTTTATGCACAAGTACACATAGGAAGATTCATTTTTGTTTGCCGTCTAATTAGGAAAATGTCTGATGTCCCATCGACATTTGTTGTAACCTTAGTCTTCAATTGCGGCACTGTTCTGTCACTTACTATGACCAAAGGGTACTCCTTTGCCAAAGCAAATAAAATAACAGTGGATCAATCAAATCTGATAAAAAATCACAACCAGAATGTGGAGGGAATGGATCATGTTTATGTAACATTTTGTAGAACATCAATTAGGGCAAAAAGATGGTATTGGCCATTAGTTATTTTGGGCCTTCTTGCTATCATGTCAAATGCGTGGCTTTTCCATAAGAAAATGTGCCAACAATTCAAGGATCAAACCCAAATGGATTTACTTGACTTTCGTAGGTCGGTAGCAACAAGTTTTTGTTGCCACTGGGAACACCAAAAGCAAGACCCATTTTAATGATTTTAGATCTTATATCTAAAACATTATTTTTATTTAGCTCCCAAAACCTCGATTCCAACCAGAGTTTTCGATAAATAAGATTTGACAATAAAGAGCATCTTCTAATCTCCCAAAATGAAGAACTCGTTGCGTTCTTTGTTGATCTAGCACAATACTAAAAAATGTGTGAAATGTAATGTGGCTTTGCATGAAAAGTCTTTTATTAAATTTCATGTAAAATCAAACATATAAAACTACACTGCTAATCAAGTTGAGTTTTACTAGTATTCAGATAGGTGACTTATACCTGGGAGACATCTTATGTGCCTAGTGTTGTGTTTATGTAACGGCGTTTTTTCAAACACGTGATGAATTATTTTTTATGTATGTAATATTTTTTCTATTTTTTTGATGTAATAGACAGCATTTAAACACATGATTTAGTAGAACAGATCTACAAAAACAAGTTATGGGCATTAATGGGTTAAAACATGCTGTATTTTCGGATAGGAAGCAAAATTGTAGACAAGTCAATATGATGTTTGGTACGATAAAAATCCCTACTGGAGTTGGAATTTCTCTAGATTCGGCTTAATTCTAATAGGATCGCCCATATGATCAAAATAATCGATACCATGAGGCCGAGGGATGCTCTGCCACCCTGATTCCTCGCCCGAAAATTAATTAAGAAAAATAAATATCACATCTTATTGATTGGTACTACATAATTATATGGTCAACGACGGGTGCGACGTACCCTTTTGAATGTACCGTTAGCAAACGGCAAACGATGCATCAATATTTAAGTTAAAACTGGCGAAACTGAAGACATTCTTAACCTATTAGTGAAAAATACTGCTTAGAAGATGGAGGCTTTACAATAATAGCAGCATGCGTTTGACTGGTTTAGGTGCTTCGTTGGAGCGCGAGAGTTTCAAGACCGCTGGCGCTGCAGATATTGTAATTCTTTTTACCTACTATAGTCTCCATTATACAGGCGTCTATCTTTTGTAAAAAAGATTTTACAGGTTTACAAAATGGTAATCTTCTCAAATTTTCTTTAGATAGTGCGTTGCAATCTACAACTTTAGAAAAATATTTTGAAAAAAAGCTAGTAAGAAAATAGCTGTATCCGAAGAAGTTATGTTGATGCAAACTGAAAAGTATTATTATGATATGATATTAACGACCCGCGCAGCGGGTAGTTTTCTAAAGAACAAGTGCACTAAAACGTCTTATGAAACGAATACTTTAAACTATTTTTTCTATTTGCCTTATTGTTAATCATTTTAAAAAGAAATAATTTAATTTTAAATAAAATTTGTTAGGGGAACTTTGTTAAGTTTTTTAACAGTTGGCAACACTGAAAATTCAAATTCCGCATTTGTTTTTCTTTACAGCATAACTAAATCTGACATTTTAAGTACAGATCTTCAATACTGATGTTAACTTTAAAAAATAAAATGTTACTGTTTTCCGTATTCTAATGAATCTCTTTAGGACACGCAAAATGTGTGTCCTAATGGCTTCATTAGGACACGCAAATATAAAAACATTTTTAAAACACGTCTTTTATCGAGTCCGGACAAATTTTAAATAAGCGTTTTTGAGCTGGCTGCTCCAGCTCCCCGACTAAAATGTATGATAAAAATATATTTAGAACAACTTACATCGATTTATATGTAAAATGTAAAAAGAGAAAATTGTTGTATGGGTTAAGAAAAGAATTACTTAATAAAAAGGCACTGTTTTGCATATCAATGCTCGTTCTGACAAGTTACATGTCTCATATTGATATAAAAAATGTACACAAAGATAGCCGGAATTTCTTCCGCTGAATATAAATAAATATTCTTTTATGCTGTTGTTTTCTTTATAAAAAATCGAAGTTAAACAATTATTGTTATATCAATACACTCCGTATATGAAAGTAAATTGAAAGTTAAGTGTTAAGTTTGTTACTGTACGAACAATTCTCATATACGCATTTTTATTTTCGCAATTTTCCATAAGTTATCGTAGCTTTGATATTTTACTGCAATTTAATAACCAATATATGGAGACAACATTGTATCACAACTTTCTTTACGTTAGGAAACAAGAACAAGCTACATTCTCAAATAAAAATCATCCTTGTTGTATTAGAGTTTGTATCCTTTCAATAAGAGAATAAGTAATAAGGACACAAAATGTCATATATTGTATCGAAACACCAAGTTTCAAATATTGAAATTGATAGTATTTGATTAAATAAAAGCGTAACGGTTCTGAGAACCTTTCGATCAAGAAAATGGCCGTTTGACATTTTTCAATGTGTTCATTTTAGTTTTTCTAATAAACTTAACAACAAATAAATTTAGTTTTTTTTTCAGTCTTTTATTACAATCTTTAATTAAAGCAATTAAAATTTTTTTAAATATATTCTAATTGCTCATGACAAAATTAACTTTTATTTCTTTGAACCAATTACGTCTGAGCATTAAATGCAGTGCATATAAGCACAAGATGTTTCTTAAGTGTGTAATTAATGTGTTAATAAGCAGAGACAAGAATCCTAGCCATGTGTTTCGTATATCGTAAAACTAATTTCAGCTCCTACAATCCAGTCTGCTTTAGAATGTGCGGAGATGTGTCGGAATTTCGTTGAATGCCTCGTCGTTACTTTGACACTATTGGTGTTCACTATTACTATAAAGTCGGGATTTTCATGTGACGATAATGTCAGGGCTGCCGTCGACCTTACACACGCTTTAGACTTCGATATTGTCCGCCCTCGTATCTCCGACGCCGTTGTACGAAGACGTAGGGATATAAATAGCAATGTTTACTACGAAGAAGAGAATAAATTGAAAATCGTTGAACTAGGAGATTGGGTCTTAGAACTCAATAACAACCATAATTTGCTACTACCACCGCAACTCGCGAGTGAATGGGTTTCTGGAGTTTCAACAGTGCATCAGGAGCGCCTTAAGCAATGTGATTATAAACAAGGACTTGTACGAGGTCTGGCGTCCACGTCCACCGTTGCCATGGCATTATGTGGCTCCGAGATAACAGGATTTGTTCTCATCTCTGGAGCAGCTTACTTCATTCAACCCTTCGATAGGTCAAACGGTTCCCATATCATCTACAAAAGTAAAATATTTAAACCTCCCTTCAGGATAAAAAGAACTGCTTCTATTATTGACGAAGTCAACGAGACGTCACAAAAATGGGAGTTTTTTAATCTGACAGGAGATACAATAGAAATAGATGAACTGGACTCGGAGATTGCAGAAGAAGAACGCGAAGTGGGTGATAATGGAGACGTGCCTGATAAATTACCTCAAGGCAACGATTCAGTTAAGTGGTGGCGTGAACAAGTGGATTCTGAAGAAATTGGTTACTTTTTTGACACCGCATGGGAGGCTGATATTAAAAGTACGCTTCGGTGAATGTTTCCTTTAAGTGGTAATTTAATGAACACTTTGAGTTTATGGATAGAGAGTTCGAGGTACTTTAAAATTGTATGTTATCAGAAAAATTTTGCAACCACCTTATTCCATCAAATTCATAAAGCAATTTAAATTTAGAAATATAGCTTCGCCGCTTTAATCTATTATTTTTCAACTTCACTGAATAATAAATATTACGAGCGAAATAACCATTAGATGTTGGCTGTAGATTCATTGAATACGTTTAAAATAATAATTCCTACAAACGTGACTTAAACCGAAAAAAGGTAGTTATTTCATGCGGCGTGCTTTATCTTCCGAATACTGAACAACCATTTCGTTACCCTTGTTCACTACTTATTCAAAAATGTGTCAACCTATTTTATTCCTGTTTGCTTTGTTTAGAGCGTTGCTTTTATTTGTGATAAGTTTTTGATAAGTCCTTTTATGCACTGAAATATTAAAAATTATATTGAACGTAATCACAAAAATAATTTTTAAAATTCGTTCCAGTATACAGTGTCTGCCATAAAGTTGGATCCATATGGGATTCTTTTTTAATATTCTGATTGAAAAAAAAATTTGTGGGGCAATCACCTTTGCTTCCAAAAATATTTGAAATACGTCATGTCAAACTTGATAGGTGACATTAGGTATCTGTCAAATTCGCCATTTTAAAAAAGAATCGGCGAAAAATGACCTTATTTGTTAAAATATTAAAAAATGTTATTAAGAAAAAATATTTCTAATGACATTTTACGTTTACATAGCGACTTTGAACGAGATATTCTGACAAGGAAAATTTTGTGTTTTAACATTTTTTTGACACACCCCCGTAACTGACTATTCTAAAATCAATAAAAACACTTTAAGGAGGATACAGCGAAATGTAAAAATGTAGAGAATGACGTGAAATTTAAACCTCGAGTTCTTTGACACTTATTCTATTCGGTAACTTTTTTTTATAATCTTCTTGTGTACCATTACCGAGAAAAATGGAAAATAAAATCCAGAATTTAACATGGGCTCTTATGGGGAGCATCTAACTTCTAGCAGTTTTCACTAAATATTTTGATGAAAAAATGTAGGGAATTTAATAAAAAACTAAAAGAAGATACTTTCATATTTGAAGAACAATGCTGCCCAATATTCTTGAAATCTTGTGTCTAGTTAACGCACAATAATAATTTGAAGAAAACGAAACAAGAATTTTTTACATGTGTAGAAAAACAGTAAAAATGTGACAACACCGCATAGCATTGCATAGCGCGCGAATTCAAATACCGGAACAGAAAAATTTGTAATATGTCATAACGTATAAGCTTGAAAGTCAGTATTTATGAACATAAAAAACTATTTTTAATTAAAAGACTATTATAATAATCTATATTTTATTGTATTAACTAGTAATCATATACTTTATTAAACAAATTTTATATCAAACATCTTTTGCGTTAATAATCACAATTCAAATTATTTGCAATGTGATGAATATAATTTATCACAATCAGAATCTTCTCGAAATCAGTAATACAAAGAATACATACTAATTTTAAACATATATATGAAGCTTCAACAATTTTTTATATATTTCTTGAATCTGCTTAGCAGATTGTAATCTTTAGACTATACAAAAGTAAAAAAATAGAATATTCCCAGCTGTAATGTGGAAGACGCACGTATTTTTTTAAATTTTTGTATTTGTTCGTTTTGGTTAGAAAAATATTTCCAGATAAGCGAAATTTGTAAAAACGCCTTAATTTACTTGAAAAAATTAAATTCGCCTCATTTTAATCCAAATTTGACCTTGAGCTCCTTCTTGCAAAGCTATTTGATCTAAAAAAGTAGGCACCGCCATGAATGAGAAAAGGAAACATTGACGATCTACTCACGGTTAGATGACACTGATGAAAACCAATAAATTGAATTTTGAATTTAAATCAACAGAAATATTTTACACCACTTTTATTATGGCAGTTAATTACACAACAGCATAACTTACATTGTTATATTAATTACTCGTTAATAAGTAGACGATAGTAGAACTTGAATATCACTGAGAAAAATGAGTTAAATAAAGTCTTTACTTAAAATGAACTGCATTACCTTAAGCAAATTTTTGTTAACTGTTGCATTGGCCTCTTTAATAGCAACAAGGCTGTAAACTAAGGGCTACTAAAACAAACTTCTCAAAATAATCTTATTGTAACAAATTAGCACTTGCTAAGTGTTAATAGACGGTTCATTAAAGGCTAGTTTATTGAGTTAGTTTATTAGCAGTAAATAAAATATCCGTTAATCGTAAGAAGAATGATCTATTTAATCAAAGCTACATACGGTTAAGTAAGTTCTTTGTCCCTGTGAAGTCCTCATTCATTTACAGTAAAAGGATATAATTTGATAATAATATAATAAAGGATATAACTTGAGTAGTCAGCATTTTTACCATTATTGGTAGTGTTCGTATTTTTGAAGTGTCAGTTGGCGTCAGTCTTTGTGCATGTGTTGTGTTATAATATTAATGTGCTATAAAAAGTTCATACTGGTTTACAATTTATTACGAATCAGATTTGATAGAATGGGGTTTGGATGATTACTTGAAAGCATTTGAAGGTAAGTAGTAAGTACCTACTGTATTAATTAATTAAATCTTGTCAATATTGTATGCAATCTTTTCGTATTACACCCAACACATAAGCTTAGTCAGTTTTTTTAACTTAGTGGGTTTTAATTTTTTATAGAGGAGAGTATAAACGACGAAAGTTTTTGGTTACTTGACGAAGAAACGATACAAAGAAAAATATCAAACGGAAGAATCAACCACGGTAAACTGCTTTATATCATATATTATACATTGTAAACTTTTCTGTTTTGTGCTATTATTGCAATTTTAATAAATATTACTAAATAAATATATTTACTTACAATAAGTCATTTTTTTATTTAATTCAGTATTTTAACCTACTTACCACTAGCAAGCCATTGTTTTACAGCAAGAAAATGCTGTACTTGGCATAAGTGAGTTATATACTAGCAGTAAGGTGGCTAAATTTGTTAGTAGACAACTAACTACTGTTAAGTAAGTAATTTTAACAAAACTGATTTGCTAGCCCTGAGAATATAACTCACTTGGCGCCTATTTAAGGTAGATATTTGTTTACCGTTAACGAATTTTTGTTTGTGGTTAATATATATTTCTCTCAGTGATAAAGCATTTTTCAAACTGACGGGTAATGCAGGACTCTTAACTGTTACATTAGCACCAACAGTGGGTCGTCTTTGGAACTCTGTGATGTAACGGAGTTTCATCCATTAGAGAACACCAGTATTGCATTTTAAATTTATTTAAATTTTTTAGGTTTTCAAAAATTAATTACTTAAAATTGGTAATTGTTTAATGCATTTATAACTAATATTCTAACTAATTTAGTAATGAAGTTTATGAAAATGCAAGAATTTCCTCAATTGACGACATATGCGTCTTCTCTATTGCATGCAAAATTACAAACATTCAAAATGTTTGATGATGGCATTCAATATTTTATTTGACCGTAATAATTGCGCTTTGCCATCTACTTTCCGTTGCAATATTTTTTTAGTTTCCTCCTGCCCTTTAGTATGAAAAGTATCAAGAAGAATAGTGTAACTTAATCCGGCACTAGCCAACCTTTTTATCATATTTTTCGATACTACGTTCTCTAAAGGTTGGAATGTAGGGATGTTCTCTTTCTGGTGATTTGCAATTATTAGAGACTGGTATACATCGTCATACGTTTTTCTGCTGGAAAGTAGTTCTTCACACGTAAAATGGTGCAAAACTAGTTTTTCGAGAATAAAAACATCATACATGGCATTGTGTGCTTCGCCTACTAAATCCGGAAAAGTCTCGCTTGACAAAGTTACTAATGTACACTCATTTTTAGCTTTTTTATGAGGAAATTTGTCTCTGAAAAGTCTCAACGAATCGACAAATCCAAAAATTATATTTTGAAATGCATCAGTGAAAGACAATTCATCGATTAATTGTACTAATCGCGGAGCATCAAAGGAGCAATTATGAGCCACCAATATGCATCGTTGCTGAAAACTTTGAAGATATCGTAGCAACTTCTCAATGGCTTTTTTTCTAGAGACTGAGAATATAGGTCGTCCATGCAAAAACAATTGTCCTTCTTCACTGGTCAACCCATGGATTTCCGTAGCTTTGGTAGGAATAGGTTTCAAAGGATTCAAATAAACATTGAATGATGAATCTCCAGACTTTAGTGCGATTTGTAAAATACCACACGATTTTGCAAAACCAGACGTTTCCAGATCGAAGTACAAAATGATTTGCTCCGAACCATTTTTCTCAAGTGGATTTTTAGGTTGAGTAGATGAAGATTGTTCATTTTGTTTTTCCGACAATTCCAAGAGAGTCATGTTGCTTTCATACATTACTCCTTAACGAGTACACACCGGGATGCTACTTTTATAGGCCCTATAAAGTAGCCTCTAAACGAAGCTCTATCAAGGGCACACCGGGGAGATAGGAAGTGACAAAACCGCTTAAAAACCAAGTCCCGCCACATCTGAGATTGGATTCGATCGTGCAGTAGCCCCAACTAAGGCCTGGTGAAGGAACTCAGAACGCATGAAAGAGGGCTGTAGGGTTTCGATGTACCTAACCTAGGTCAGGGAATAGCGCTAATGCTGGACGAGGTACTTAGTCCCGTATGAAAGAGAAAGGGGGGTGCCGGCGGGTGAGCACGTATTAAGTTAATCGCTCCGGTACTAACCTGGTGAGCTAGTAGAGGGTGGATAGGCAACCTCGCTCCGACCAGTAACTGGAAGCATGTGCTAAGTATATGCGTGCTTATTGAGCGTATCTCAATTACTTCCTGCTGGAAGGAACGTGGAGATTAAGTCTAATGACAGGTGCTCCGCGTAAAACATTTTTGGAATCATGTCTTAGACAATGACTTAATCGTCAGGAAGTGCCGCTTCCAGTACCGAATAAAGATGGCTTTGAAAGAAAAGTAATAATCAGCGTTTGGTGGTATATCTTTAGTATGGTCCATTTTGAGCTTGCTTCAAATGAATTCTGAACTCCATTGTGCTCAACTTGACAGAGAATACAATATTTTGAGTTTACGTTACCCTAAAGATAAACAGAAATCAAGTAATCTTCCACCAGGATAACACGAGACCCTATACTCTAATTAGGGATTTACAAAAGATTATGGAGCTTTGATGGAATGTTCTTTCTCAGCCAACATATAATCCTGGTATTGCCCCTTCTGCCTATCATATGTTTCGTTCGATGGAACACTTCCTTAGGGAGAGACATTTTAATGAAGTTAACGAAGTCGAAACAGCATGCCAATTTTTTTATTCTAAAGAAGTTGGCTGATAGATGATAAAAGGTCGCTAATGCAAATCCATAATTTAATCTACATGTTTTTGTTTAATTTAACCGTTAACTCAATCAGAAAAAGCGAATTTTTTTCCGAACGACCTAATAAATAGGCATAATTAATTATGCATACCTATAGCAGCTTTACTGTTTATATCATAAACTTGACAACCACTTATTTCTGATGTATGAGTTTTTCCAGTGGATACAGTATTTACAAACAAACAACTTTCACACCTAATGTGAAACACAGAAGCTAAACCAAGTCTGGTTTCTTTTTCAATCCCATCGAAAAACAGCCGTTCCTTACAATAACCGTTTGTACATCTCATGGTTTGAGATAAGTGAAAAATATCAACAATCCGGTTACCTTGAACAACGTCGGATTTATTTCCCTTCAAATCAATCAATGCATTTTTTTGAATAGTTTTCGCATTTTCAATTTGCGTCAATCTATGTTTATAAGCTTTCTCACTTATCCACTTGTTCTTCCACTTATATTTTACGAGTGACATTTTTACAAATTTGTTTAAATTTAAATTAAAGTGTCAACAAAAATAACGGAAACGAAAGCAGAAACCAAACATTGCTACCAACAAAATCGACTGATTTTTTTTCGGTGTTGCCGCGATTCTTAACCTATTTACATTTTTATATTTACACCTTTATAGTCAAACAAATGCACTCTAATCGACTTAAATTATTTTAATATATACAAATAATTAATAAATGCATTACAGACATTCATAATATAATTGTTTTGTTCAGTTTTAAAAATGTTAATTTATTTTTTCATCGATTGGTATTTCTGGTTAGAGCCTATGTAAAAGCATAGGAGATATCCCCTTGCCCTTCACCCCGCAAAGATCCGCTGTAACCTCCTTAAATGAGTAGAAAGGCAACAAGTCATAGCATATTTTGCTAATAATAGTCAATAATGTATGCATGTTTGACAAATATTAAAATTATCAAGAAAAAAATGGCTCGTTCTGGATTATTTTCCAATTTCCAAGAAAATAACTCACAATTGTATTAATCTTTTTTATTAAGCCACGTTTGAATTATACAAAAATTGTTGTAATAATAACAAAGCCCCACAAAAAAAATTGAAATTATTTTCTCCGATATCTGAGGAGGTGCACTTTATGTTTTTGGGGTTGCTGAATCCGAATCCGGGGTCCGTTTAACCCCATCACGTCAGGGTTAAGGGCATCTGAAGGTCAAATTGCGGAATGACTTAAAAAATCTGGAAAAATCTATATATATGTTTTCGGGGTCGCTAAATCTGAATCTGGGGTTCTCTTGACCTTGAAGTGTCAGAATCAAGGTCAAATGAAGGTCAAAACCATAAAATTTGATGATATGATATTTTTGACCCCGGATTCCGAAAGAGCAGAAATTTTACATCCGAATACGTATTTACCTTTTTTTTCATCTTTTAATACGTCAACAAGTCATTTTGTGAAGGTCTATCCATCTCCTGTTGTCCGTTTGTGATAACGGACTCGCTTATCTTCAAACGATCTACGTAGTGATTTTCGTTTAGGTGATGCTTGAACTGTTTCTACATCTCGTTTCAAATTCCAGCAATAGTCCGCCAACATACTTATACCCCATGTTCCTTGATAGCGTTTTTCCATATCTTTCATATCTTGATGACACCTCTCTCCCTGCTCTTCACTGAAATCGCCTAATTTGTCTGGAAAGAAATCAAGATGTGAATCTACAAAATGTAATTTGATGCTCATATTACACCCTAAATTCTTATAGTTTTCAATCATATCACTTACTAACTTTTGATAATTCTGGCTTTTATTATTTCCTAGAAAGTTCTCAGAAACTGCACGAAAACTAGTCCATGCAGCTTCCTCTAAATCCGTCATTTGGGCTGTAAAATTGACATCTTTGAAGAGCGTTCGAATCTGTGGACCATCGAAAATTCCTGCCTTTAACTTGGCTTCACTGACTTTGGGCATTTTTTGCACTATATATTTGAAGCAATTTCCATCTTTATCTAAGGCTGTGACAAACTGTTTCATAAAGCCAAGTTTGAGATGCAGTGGTGGAATTAAAATTTTTGATGTATTCACAAGAGGCGGCTGGATGACGTTGAACGATCCAGGCTGCAGAGATCTTTTTGGCCAATCCTTCTTTATGTAGTGATTTTGTCGATCCCTGCTATCAAAAAGACACAAGAAGCAAGGGAATTTGATATTTCCGCTCTGCATCCCAAGAAGAATTCCAATGATTTTGAGGTCACCACAGATTCTCCATTGATGTTCCTTATATTTTTCTAGGACAATTTTGATATTTTCGTAGGATTCTTTGAGAACTGTGGAGTGAGCTATTGGTATGGGAGCCAGAATGTTTGTGTTGTGAAGCAATATCACCTTTAAACTGCGAATAGAAGAATCTATAAATAATCGCCACTCATTTGATCTGTAACTGTCAGCTTTGACATTATTCATGAGTCCGACAATATCATTACAATATACTAATCCCACTGATTCATCTTTTGTGAAAAAAGGTCGAAACTCGAGCTCTCTCGTCCTATAAATTGAAATCTTTGCACCTTTTTCCAAAAGATTCTTTTGTTTTAGCCTTGAAGCCGAAAGTTCATGAGCTTCTTTCGACAACCCTAATTGTCTTCCCAAGTCACTTAATTCATTCTGCGTAAACTTTTGAGGCTCTTTATTTCTTTTACTTTGCTTTCCATTGCTTCCACTTCCTTCATCTGAACTCATGTCGCTGTCGCTTTCCTCTATCTGTACTTCTTCCTCACTCACCTGCATATCTATGTCTTCCTTGCCTTCTATTTCTGCAACGGTATCCTTGAACTTACCCCTATGCTTCAAAATCAAAACAGGTGGAACTACTTTATCGGTATAAATATACTTGATTTTTGATTTACCTTTCCTATTGAATCCATCAGTAATTGTCCTACAAAAGAAACAGTCTTGTTTTGATTCCGGCATAGTCCATTTTACAGGTGCAGAGTATTTCAAATTTGAAAGATCTTTATTGTTGTAACATGTAATCAACATCTTATGACAATTCAGACAAACGATATGTGGAACCCAATTCTTATCTTTATTTAATATGTTAAGTGAGAAACAATACTTGTATGCAGTATTAACAACATGAGTAATATTTTTCCGGCCATGTGGTGGTGTGTACGAACCACAAACATAACAGAAATGATATAGGGTTTTTGGGTTGTCATGCTCATGTCTATGGGTTCTACTACTTGTAGCTTTATACTCTGGTGAGGCCAAGGTAGCCACCTCAACAGAGCTGCGGTCACTGGATGACGACGCCTGCGGGCCCGCTTTCCCACCCTGACCAGCCGCCGATACTGGGGTTCCATCCCCCTGCATCGTAAATTTTTCCGTTGTGTTTGCCATGACGGCATACGCGTCCTGTTCCAGGGACTTTGCCGGATAGCGGGACAACTCCGTTGCCCGCCGTCACCACGGGGAGGTGCCCTCGATGCAAACACACGGATGAAATTTTTCGCTCTTTCAGAATCCGGAGTAAGAAAATATTATATCGTTATATTACGACGTGATTGGCTCAAATGAATACCAAAATCGTGATCAACGACCCGAAAAATATCAACTCATCAAAGACCCAAGATCTCAATTTACAGCCAAAAGCTGGAAAATGGATTTGATTTTGGATGGCCATCACGTGACCTACAAAGGTCTGTTCTAAAAAAAATACATATTCGGACGTAAAATTTTCTGCTCTTCAAGAATCCAGGGTCAAAATGATCATATCATCAAATTTTAGGGTTTTGACCTTTATTTGACCTTGATTCTGACACTTCAAGGTCAAGAGAACCCCAGATTCAGATTTAGCGACCCCGAAAACATATATATATAAATTTTTCCAGATTTTTTAATAGTCATTCCGCAATTTGACCATCAGATGCCCTTGACCCTGACGTGATGGGGTTAAATGGACCCCGGATTCGGATTCAGCAACCCCAAAAACATAAAGTGCACCTTCTCAGATATCGGAGAAAATAATTTCAATTTTTTTTGTGGGGCTGTGTAATCTAAGCAATTTAACACGAAACTACTGCTTAAAAAATAGTCAGTTTTGGGGTGTATCAAAAAATGTTAAAAAACTAAATTTTTCTTATGTCGGAATATCTCGTTCAAACTTGGTATGTGAACGGAAAATGTCATTCAACATTTTTTTTTAATAAAATTTTTCCATATTTTAACAAATAAGGACAGTTTTCGCGATTGTATTTAAAAATAGCCAATTTAACCGGAATGGAACATTTCGGCGCGGCCGATTCGGCGCGACAGGTTCGGCGCAGGCGGTTCGACGCAAGGACGTTTCGGCGCAAAATACCCAATCATAAATTAGACGTTTCTTTAACATAAAGCCTCGGAAGAAACTGTAACTTTTAAATTTTATAGATTTATTCTGTCCGGGCAAAAGTGCAATTTTTAATTTATGCATGAATGATGTGATATGTATAAGTACGAAATTAAAAAGTGTTTAAGGCAAAAATTACGTTTACCAGATAACAAAATTTATTACGTGGTAGTGGTTGGCACGTACCTTGGCGCAATTCTTGTTCTTTGTTAAAAAAGGTGGCATTGCTGCAGTTTATTACCCGGTTGCTGAACTCGTTATCTAGTTGTTAAGAATAGGCATAAATAATATTGCATAAAAATCTGAAAAAGATTGTACAGATTCTTTGAACATTTCTGTATTTAAATATGCAAAATGGCAAGTTGAACGTTTTAATAGTTTTGGCAGGAGAAATTTTTAAAGAGCGTGTTGCAAGCAGTAGACGCAGCGTAGTCCACGACTGGTCAGCGAAACCCGCTACCATCTCATTAGTAATAAAACGGTCCATAATACCGTCGAACTTCTATATAACGAAGTCGGTAAATCCCGAAAAAAAATTCGCTATAGGGAAATTTCGTTATAAAGAAATATCACCTTTTGTAAATATTATTTTAATGCTTTGATTTTAATTCGAGTGATTCCGCAAACTGTAACGTCTTGTGTTAAATTAACTGTCTTGATAATGGTGCATTTTTGTCGCCAATTAAATGCACCCACTTTAAAACTGTACTCTTCCTCTACGTCGTCATAAACATACGTTCTAGCACGTTTTGCTGTAAGTTCACCAACTGATTTTAAAATTGATTCGCGATTTTTTATTGTGGTCGATAAACTACTGACAGGAATTCCAAACTTTGCCGCGAGTTGCGATGTCTCTTTTTTGTATACAGTTATCAATTTCCCGCAACACGTTGATTTTCTCAGTACATAATGATTAAACACTTTCACTTTTTTGTACTACATTGTAGGGCTGTTCTCACAAAACTAAAGTGAAAAGAAACTCGCAATGCAAGTTTTTAATTTTACGTGAATGCTAATTGAATTTTAATCTTTCTTAGAGGGGTGGAATATCCATTTAGACAAGTAACAATGTGTATAATGCATCGAAGTTTAATCTTTCCTAGAACTCTCATTCAGGTAAATTTACAGAAATTCCCTGAAACACCAATTGTAAGAGGCCTTTTAATGACAATTTTAACCCTTCTTAGAAATTCAATTTAAACAAATTTACAAAATCCTTTTGAAAGATTTACAGGTTTTTAAAAATGTGTGCAGGCTTCTTGGAAGAAAGGTAAATTTATAATCTTTTACAGACTGCTGCTAAGAAAAATTTATTTGTTTGGACTAAAAATTTCGTTATATAGAAATTTTACTTCGTTATTTAGAGACACTTTTTGATGTCTTTTTTCTAAAAGCGCAGTGTACAGCACAAAAATTCGTTATATAGAGAAATTCGCTATATAGAAGTTCGTAATATGGAAGACTGTATATTAGCGGTCTGTCTTCATAGGCGCCTAGAAGGGGGGCAAGGAGGAGCGCTTGCCACCCCTTGCGCTTGCCTTTCTACAAATTATAGTTTTGTTTTCATCAACTCAAATCCGTTTAGAAACACATAACAATACCTAAAACAAAAATTTAGGAAGATTTTACTAAATGTTTTATTTCCTGGTCGTAATCTGACGGACTATGATTTGGTCACACGAACAGACTTTTTTGGCAATTTGAACAATTCTGCATATTTTTGTGTATAATACGATACGAGAAAAAGAAAATTTAACCCGCACTTATAAGAGGTGTCCAAGCAAATAAACAATTATGCCTTGTCGGAAGGGATTACTGATTTACAGAGAAATATCCCAATATTTCAATAATATGTCTTACGTAATTTTGAAGATTTTCTAGTAAACACCTGTGTGAAAGCAATTATTATTTTCCCATTTTTTAAGTAATATAATATAAATTTCCGATATTCTTAGTCGTATTAAAAGTGTTACAAGATAAAATACTCCAAATTGTACTGTTGTGTTCTGATGCACATGTTAAAGTTTTCTAGTAACTTCAGTTTATGTGGAATTTAAATTATCCGCTATTAGTCTAGACCGAATACGTGTATTAGAAAGAGTACAGCAAAATCAAAACAATATGTATAATCGCGCCGAAACGGCCTCGCGCCGAAAAGTCCTCCTGTCGAAGCGTCTCCTCGCCGAAACGTATTCGCGCCGAAAAGGCTGAGCCGAAACGGTCGCGCCGAAATGTCATAGACCGAATTTGACAGATACCTAAAGTCAACTTTGACATGGCATATTTCAAGTATTTTTGGAAGCAGAGGTGATTGCCCCACAAAGTTTTTTCCAATCAGAATCGTAGGTATTGGGGTCATTGAGTCCATCCCCACCCTTTTTATGCAAATGACCCACGATCTAATTAATATTCAAATGAGGCGCGATCTAATTAAATGCGCGAATTAAATACGCGAATTAACTGCGCGAATTAAATTAATTCACGATATCATTTGCATATCTCATCTCTCATTTACATATATCATCTCTCACATGCATACGCGAATTAAATTAATTCACGGTATCATTTGCATATCTCATCTCTCATTTGCCTAGCTCATTTTTTATCTCATATGCACGCGCGAATTAAATTAATTCACGGTATCGTTTGCATATCTCATCTCTCATTTACATAACTCATTTCTCATTTGTACATCTCATTTTTATATATCATTTGCATCTGTCATCTCTTTCATAAATTTATTTTAAAATAAATCTTATGTTGTCATTCCTAATTGATATTTAAATATAGATCTATACGTCATATGATTAACATACGTGTAATATAATTAACATGTAGAAACATCTAGGATAATAATACGAGAAAAATTTACTTTCAAGTATACAAGGTACCTCTAAAGGGTTACTGTCAATCACCTGTCGGATTATCTCTATTGCATTTTGACATGTTTAAATCCAAACGTCATAAACATTTAAAATACAGTCTACAAGTAAATCGATAATGGTCATGTAATTATTATCTTAGCATCTTTTCATTTACAATTATCTAGCAAAAAATGTATTGTTTCATACGATTGACAAATATTAACAGATTAGCTTTCTTTTGAAATTTCTTGAAAGGTTTTTAGTTGATTATTTAGGAACGCAAATTCTATTTGAAAGAAAACAATTAGGGTCGTTATGATTTCCTAAAAATTTATTTAAGTAAAACTTTTAAAATATTGTATAGCATTATTTTAAAATTCAAAAACATTTTCTGTAGCTATTTATAATTGTTTAAGAAGTTACTTCAAACTAATGTTATTGCATGAAAATACGTACAAGGTAATTAGTCGCATTGTTTTGCAACATTGTAAAGGCTATGGGTTGTAGTAGTTATTATTATTATTATTATTATTATTATTATTATTCCTTAAAACTGTTTTCAACTATAAATAAACAAAACGTTCTTACAGATGACTGATGAATTCAAGTTCAAAGATTTTAACCTGTTAATTGGTTTTACATCTCTTAATATACTCACCCTTGTGTTAATCTGTATAAGTTAGACGTGTAGAAATTTGAATACGGAAATAATTTGAAAGAGACATAACATTATAACGTACTATGTGTGATTAGTTGTATTGTTTCAGAGCTTTGAATCATACAGATTTGCTGTACGCTTCATTAACTTTTTAACCGAGAAACATGTTTATTATTATTCTTTACTTAAGATTAATACGAGTTCTTTCTATAATAACTTTCAAGAAAAGTTGTTTTATTCTAAAACTATTGTTCATCATAATTACGCAAATGCCGAAAACTAGAATAAAAACTGAACGCTTTTTTTTAAATAAACCATTCCGAAAGTGTTCTCGAATCATCAAGATAGTTACATCAAGTGAATATTAAAATCAGGTATGTTTTATTTTTGCTTATATTTTAAAAATTATATGTAAATGATTTACGAATGTTTTATCCTTATTTGAAATTCATCGAGCTTTTATTTTTAACGATGTTGTGTAAACTTATTTTGAAATTTGTTATAGACTGACTGCAGTTTCTATCTGCGTGAAATCCACATAGTTTTTATTCCAACAGGTTACTGTATCAAGGAAGTCGAAGACGCGAAATTATCAACGTTTGATAATTCTGAATCCTGCAAATTTATTTGAAATATATCAAGCAGGTATGTTTTATCTTCAGTTGCTTATATTTTAAAACTGCCTGATATGTAAATGTTTTACGATTTCTTACAGTAAGAAATGGAATTTTTAAACGAATTGAACCAATCAGCCGGAACAGCAAAACCTGTCAAGAAATTGCATGAATATAACGTGAAGGAAGTAGCACAGATATCAGAGGTCAAAATTATCACCTGCAGGGACGGACGCAGCGCGGTGTTCATTGTCGCTGAAAAACATATATCATATCTACCCAAAAGATTCGCCGACAAACTTACAGAAGATAAAGTGATCGATCTCAACCAGAAGATAGTGAATAAAACTCTGTCTCTAGGATTGGTTTACCTAGGTAAAGTAAAGACAGAAAGATATCAACCGTATGCTGACTGTATGTTTATCGAAACGAATAAGGTATGAAATGTAACAGGTAGTCTATTCAATGAACATTGCCTAATACTTTTTTTTCTGATTCTTCTTCTAGCCTATGGCTCCGCAGTTAGAAACACGGGCCTGCTAAATGACTGCAATTCACCTACCCTATCAATATGTCGTACAATGCATACATTTAATATTATTATTAAAATTTTACAATTATTATTAAATAAATAAAAACGATAAAAGAAGTTTATAGTTTTTCATTTATTTTTATGTTAAACATATATGAAAGCACGTACGGTAGCAAGATCTAGAATGCTCCTACCCCTCAGAAGTGAAGGTCTTCAGCAGCTTCAGATCAGCAAATTAAAAACTTGATAGAGTCAACATCTAACTCCGAATGTCATACAGAGCTATCAACTAAATCATATACAACTTTTGCTTAATTGTACGAATAACTCGTTCGATTATTGAAGTCTTAATCACGGAACACGTAGAGTAATGATTTATGTTGTATTCATTCATTAACTTTAACTTGATATGTACAAATTCATATATGAGAGAAATGTTATGTATTTCAATACATACCTAAAACGTATTCTTCGTATATTCAGTAAGAGCTACCCATTTTTTTCTAGACATTCGAATTTTGAAGAGATTGATAACATTTTTTTCTCATTTAATCATAATTAGGGTCAAGTTGAATAGCAAAATAAAGTACATAAAAGTTAACAGGTTAAAATAGAAATTCATTTTGCTACTTTTATATGTGCTAAGTAAAATAATAAACATATTTCGAAAGTTTTATGCATTCTTGAGAGAACGGGGTATAATATTTAAAACACACTGTAGAAAGCATATCAGCAGAGAAAGGGAATACATAAATACAGTATGTTTTGTATGATGAGGTGTCGTCAATTTAAAAGAAATGAGTTTAATGTTGCACGTATTACATCAATTGTATCTGTACATAAAAAAGGTATTCATCCCTCTTATTAGATTGTCACGAACGTATGTAGTATACTTCTAAATTCATGAATACCCTATACAAGTATTCTAACTAGACAATAAAGGTATACTGATATTATATACCTTATAATATAGCAATAGAATTTTTCTAAATTTTATTCTTTAAGTTTACCAATGAACCCCGCGACACAAATAAAGAACTAAGACTCGATGATGATGCTGAAATAATAAACGCTCGTAATGCTATACGATAGCCTACTTTCACCGTGATAAAGCTGAACCTTGACCGGGGACAGTTAATCTCTCACCGAAACTTGAACACGCATCTCCAGTTACATCTGTTAAAGATGAAGAAGAAGAAGAAGGAGAAGAATGCGATTCTGACTTAAAGATTTATCAGGAATTCTCTAACTATTATAGAGCATTATTAGCTAGCGGAGAAAACAAAAACGTAGACAAAACTAGGTACGCTCTATATAACGACATCGATGAGTGGCGATTTGGTTGTTCGCGAGTACAGTTTCAGGGAAAAGATATTTTAATTAAAAACATACTTTTCAATGGAACATCCGGCCTGTTTACTTTACTAACGCTTAAACGAATAAGCTTTCCTAGTCCAACAGAGAAAGATATCGACAACTATATGAAAATAATCTCACTTACTAATGCTCATAAGAAAGTCTATAGGCGCAACGGTCGACTTTTAAGCGTTAAACATTGGAAATACGAAAATGTAATCAGGACAAATTTATACAGAATAACAAGACTTTGGGATTAGTCTTCCCAAAAAGTTAAACAAGATGAAACCGGATTGTATACGTCAGAGTACACCTGATCAACTAGTGGACCGACTTCGTCTGTTATATGCTGTAAAGAAAGCTCTTAGCAGCAGTCTCGAAAACGAAAACGAAAATGAATAATTTCAGTCATCGCAGAGCTTAAAGCGAGAAAAATCATAGAATAAGTAAATATTTAATTTGTACTATGTAAGATGATCTTGTTGTATTGCTATTTATATGTAATATGATAAAATAAACGATATACATTCTATATATGTTTCTTATTTCTTTACCTCTCTCGCGCAGTAAACGTTCTGGTAGATGATCCTTTTGAGTTCCTGCATCATCTTGATACGTTTTATTTCATAGCATTACCAGAGGGAGCAGTATCAGGAGTTTTCCCACGTCTTACATATGCATACAATAAAACTACCTGGAATAAGTAGATGTAGGTACAATAAAAACAATAAGCTTTAAAGACATTTATTATATTATATTTATTATACATTATATCCAGATGTAATAAATTTAAGTCTATCATCTAAATCAAGGTCGTTCTGCAAATCTACAATAGTTTTCTTAGTAAACTTATAAACTAATTCATTCAAAAATAAATCATCCTTATATCTACAAGAAGAATTTAACACACTTAATAAAATATTATTGTCTACAAGCGTTGTTCTAGCTTTTATAGCCGCGTCCAGAACTTCTTCAGCGGAACATTCGTAATTGCGATGCATAGTTTTAATACTATCAATCTTTTTCCATAAAAAGGTTTTCATCGTGTATAATCTCCTTAGACTTAATTCGAAAATGTAAAGTTCAAAACTTTGATTATTTTTTGAAATAAGTTTGAGACACTTGTTTCCTACACTATGAAGCGTATAATCGGTCAATACGTATCCATCAAGTTCGTTGTGTTTCAGACATCCTAATATGTACGAAGCATCCTCTATAAAATCTTTAAATGAGTCTTCGTTAAACTGCACACCTAGATCAGTGCCCTTCTTCAAGATTCTTATACACACATCAAAATTCTTGAAAGGATTCAGTCCAAGATGTAAATATTTCGACCGCTGTTGTTTAACGGCAGCTGTATTTCACAAAGAAGTATTGATTTTTCGTAGTTTAGAATTTTTTCATCATCATCCTGAACTTGTATATCGTATGATTCTTTTGCAAACTTTTTAAAAGTTTTGATATCATTGCTATTCGGTTGAATCACACTTCCTAGGCACACTATACGGTTCACATCTACTATTATGTTGAATGCGCTCAGCTTTGTAGAATGACATTTCAACTATGAATGAACAGCAACACCGATAAATCGTGACTAAATAAGTAGGTCTCCTGCTTCTATTATTTATTACCGTCTAAAGAGGAAGGGAGGAATCACTAAAACGTTTACATTTCCCCTATACCTAAACATTTAATACAACGGTTCTCCTACTAACCGATTTCTGCTTGTCTCAACTCGTTGGATCCTGTTTGATACGGTCTGTAGGTTCCTATATCCCTCACTAATGCTGTTTTCCGCATAATCTATTCGAAATATGCATAGTATTCGTCAGCGCTTAAAGTATAACTTCATGTTTATACTTAGGCTCGTAATCGTATGTAGCGTATTGATGCTTGCATAGTATAATTATTTTCTCAACGCAGGATATACAGTGCGCGTCTAAAGTCCGTTCCCCCCCTACTAATTTTTGAACCACCTGGTATATCGCAACGAAATTTGGAGGGCTTAAACAGGAGATAAGAACCTAATTTTTTATGAAAAAATGACAGCTAAAAGTTTCAAAATGGCGGCTGAGCACCCTCTTGAATTACTTTTTTAAATAGAACACCCTGTATATTATTCCGTTTTCGAAATCTGCTCATAATTCTTAACATTTTTCTCTAATACACTTGGCATTCCGGTTTAAAATGAAGTATGAATTTTGCGAGGGATTTTGGTCACTTCCGGTAAAACATTTTTCTAACTAAATTTTATTTGACAGCTAACAGTTAAATTTTACAGTAAACAAGATGTAAGATACCCCAACAACGATTTTTGTTTTCAATGCAAACTTGATTGATAGCAGAATTCGTGTCTGTTGGATTTGAAATTAATTAAAATGTCCCTTTTCAAACGTTAATATTTGAAAATCAATTAAATTTAGAAGTAAAGTGTATTAGAGAAAAATGTTAAGAATTATGAGCAGATTTCGAAAACGGAATAATATACAGGGTGTTCTATTTAAAAAAGTAATTGGGCCATTTTGAAACTTTTAGCTGTCATTTTTCCATAAAAGATTAGGTTCTTATCTCCTGTTTAAGCCCTCCAAATTTCGTTGCGATATACCAGGTGGTTCAAAAATTAGTAGGGGGGAACGGACTTTAGACGCGCGCTGTATATCAATATTTTTCTGGTTTGATTAAATCCTATAAGTTATATTCATATCGCCCTTTTTATTCTGTTAAGATGTTTATAATAATTTTCTCTCCGTTTGTATAATATAAAATATATATTCCGCGTCAGACTGATTAGTATCGTCATATGTACCGATTGTTATATTTCCGTGAATGTTTGAGTATTTAACCAATACACAGGATAAATTTTTATCTCTAATTTTATATATGGCGTTTTATATAGAGCAGGAGTCTCACGATAATTTATACATATATTGTCTTTGAATATTCTAAAACAGATAAAGAATCCTGAACCCTTGTTAGGAATTTTAAAAATAACGAAGTTTTTATTGAATCAGCTAAATAGACAGTGTACTTATAAGTGAATCTCTAAATAACGAATGCGTTAACAGAACTCCTGCATTAATATACATAACGTTTCATCGTGTTTTTTCAAAACACATTTCATTGTAAAAGAATAAGAATAATTTCAATTTTATTTATCAGGCGATATACATTATATTATTTTCATATATTAGTATGCAAAGTTATCGTTTCAATAAAAGTAAAATATTTATCTGATTTATTTCTCCAGGTTAAGTCTTCAGGGTTCTCATAACTGTGGATATTGCAAGAGGTAACTACCCTGTGTTTCAAAGTTATAAAGACGTATTACAAACATATGTTATAGACTTATATTTCGAAGGTATCGAAAATGGTTACAGATTATTATTAATCATACGAGTTTACTATAGATACGATGAATATCCTACAAGAGTATATAGTGTATTATTACATATCTGCGTATTTCGAAACTATTGAAAATGTATGATATATTGTAAAATAACGTTTAAATATGGCGACGAATATCTATATGATGCATAAACAATAAGAACACATATGTAGAAACAGTTTACAAGGTAGTAGATATAACGAAAAATGCTAAAATCTGTTCAAAACTACATTATGTCTAGAAACTAGAAAATTAGAGAATTGTAGCATACGCTTGTTAAAGATCCGGTAACAACTCGTGCGATTTCGATGTAGCTATTGTTGATACAGTAGTTGTTTTACACCCTTCAGCCATAATTATCACAAAAGGACTGTATATCTAAATGTATATATTTCGATACAATTATTCTTAATGCACTGTAAATACAAAAAAAACTGTAATAGACATTTGTGATGTGTCCTTAGGTAACTTATTTACCATATATTATGTTTAAAACACATAAAGGTTTTTATGTATTTTTTCTATCTTGTTTATTTCATGCTTGGATTCGTCTATGTTACTGTTGATACGACTACCCAGTTCCTAGAGAAGGATTATTATTAGTTTTTCTTACAACATACCCTTTTCTTCATGTACCCTCTCGTAATCTTACATCGTAGGGTTAAGGGTGAAGGGTTAAGGGGTAAATGTACATTAATAATAATAGGAAAATGCTTTTGAATCCAAAAAGTTATTCAAATAAAACTTAAAGAATAAAATTTAGAAAAATTCTATTGCTATATTATAAGGTATATAATATCAGTATATCTTTATTGTCTAGTTAGAATACTTGTATAGGGTATTCATGAATTTCAACATTCTGTTTTATTTCATTTTAATGATCTATCACTTTTATCCAAAATTTTATTCTTCGTTCTTTTTTAACTTATTTTGGATTATACAGAGTGTTCTATAATCTAGTAACAGAAAAAAATCTATTTTATTTCATACTATATGGTATTATCATGGTTACGTTTACAATCTGGAAAATGCGGTTTTACAGTCTAGTATGACTGTAACAAAATTTAGTATTCAATGATTTAAAATTCAGTTGCCATAAATACTCGTTTTTCATAGATGTAATTTTGTATTCGATAATTTATTTTATATATATTTTTTTAAATTAAACCAATAATCCAATAATAATTGCAGTATGAAATAAAATGCATTACGTCATACGTCCTGGGGTGTTCTTACCGTTTCGTTTCCATGTTCGAGACTTGGCTCCTTTGTCACCTTGTTCGTAATATCTAACTCGATTGTAAAATTCCATTTCCAGGACTTTTAACGTAAATAACTATCATGTAATTACCCAAAAATTAGTTTAAAATATAAATAATTAAAATCATTTAACACAATTCAATTGTTTTCTTAAAATGTTTGAAAGTATTACTTTTCACTCATGATCCTTTCGTAGGGGAGGGAGAAGTGACGGGAACTCAAATCTGACCTTGGTAGGAAAGACCGCAGGGTCAACTACATATATCTACATAATTAAAGCGACAACACTAATATACAGTGTCCTGAAACTTACTGTGCAATAAAATACCACGTACTATGTTACAGTTCTTCTTGAAACATATGAGGGAAATGGCCCCCACGGACTTTATGAAGAAGCGTGTTCATGGATGTGTGTCTTCTTGCTTTTATAAACATATCTGTACATGTGGACGCTAGCGGGCATTTTCGACACTTGCTGTAGGAAGAACTGCAACGTAGTACGTAATACTTTACTGCAAACGGAAACTTCGGGACACTCTGTATATGTTAATGTTGTAATCATAATATTTTTAAAATAAGTTTCGAATCGTTATAAAACATTTTGTGATTATTGAGCATATGATTATCATTTTGTGACCAGTTTGATTAGTTCTGATTAGTAAATTAGTTCTCCTTACTTCGTTAAGGGAGGTGGTCGTATCTGAGAAAGGTGAGTTGTGGCCTTGATTATAAGAATATTGATCTAAACACGTCTTACGAATTAGTTTCGCTTGTCCAGAGCCAAGTTCAAAGTCATACGTGACAAATAGGGAATGAGAAGGAAAACTTCAATGAATAACAGTTTGCAAGGGTCGTGATTGCAATTTTGTGACGATTTCTCCTCCTATACTCCACCAAGAAGTAACTAATTGCTAAAAAGCAGCTGGATTATTGAAGATATAGGGGAAGGTGTTGTACCTTGAAACACTTTTTGTTTTTTAGTTTTTTACTGAACTCCGTACAAGTTAGGACAGCGGTTTATTTACCAAAACGTTGTTCAAATTATTAGTAATTCGTAAAAAAATAATTTAATATAATATTACTTCAAAATGGTTGATGAAAAATATAAATATATATATTTTTGTATCAAGGTACAACAACGGTCAAGTACCTTGGAACATCAATTATTGTACCTTGAAACACTTCACAATTGAGGTGGAAATAGAGAAAATACTAACATATAAACTAAATAAAAAAATGTATTTATTATTTAAAATTGTAGACTTGAATATTAATATAAATGTTATTATAAATAAGTTAAAAAAATAATAAAAACTTATTGACAATAAAAAATTTATTGGACATTAAACTTATGAAATGGAAAGTTGAACCTTTTTAAATGTTTAGTGCGTGCAGTGTTATTTTAACCTTTCTCTATGTGTTAATTTGGTCACAATATCTTTTTTCTCAACACTTGGCCGGTCCGTCACAGATGGGAAGTAAAATGTTTATCCACATTTTTTTCTTAAAAATATTATGTTAACTTCGGTAGCAGAAATTCCCATGACTTGACCAACATAATAAACTTTTTCGAATTTACATTGAAAAGCAATAAGCAGGTAATCACTTACTTCGATATTTCCTGGCTGCAAGTCCATATCCTCCTCACTCTCATCGTCCGATGATATTAAACAGGTTCAGGAGCAAGCCCTTCTAAATCACTTTCATCTTGACAATATGCATTATCATCTTCTTCATCAGTGATACTATTATTAAACAACTCTTTAACAATTTTATTTTTCTTTTTTTTACTTTGATTTTTCAATTGTTTTAATTCTTTTTTGTTTCGCAATTCTTCCCTTTCAAGGGTATCAGTAAAATTCTAATTATTCCAGTCTTACGTTTTGTTTTATTTTTCCTTGGGTCCGCTTTTGGGTACGGTACGACTTCTTCCGGAGAAACGATCAAAACCTGACTGGAGGAACTTGATGATTGATCTTTAGTGGTCAGGTTGGAGAAACCTGGTGTTGCCGGATTGGAGTGACCTGGGGTTGAATTATTTGTGATGATGACCGTTGTTTCATCTTCACAATCTTGGGGGTTTGGCCTATCAGTAATTGACGAAGGTAAAAATTCATCGTCAAAAAATACTCCTTTGTTTAATGGGTAAATTCTTGCCCTACTGAATCCATTGCAAATGTTAGAAGTCGAAAATGCTCTAGGAAAAGCGGTTCCAAGAACCTCTGCTATATTATAAATTGTAAAAGTTTTTCCAGGGTTATTGTGATGCCATGCCTGCAATCCTTGATTATAATAGGTTTTCGTGGGTCCAAACACAGTAGTGTCTAGAGGTTGCAGACGATGTGTTGTGTGAGGAGGAAGGTCACTATTTTCAGTCCAGTTGCTGCAACCACTTCTACATCCTATACTGAGCAGTGGGATTCGTGATTATCAAATAGTAGAAGTACTGGAAGTTCTTTTGCGGGCCGTGCATGTTTCAAAAAATAATTTAAAAATTTTAACAATTGTTCGTCATTTGACCAGCCTGATGGGTTGGCTGATCCAAGTGTCCCTGCTGGTCCTCTATGGATCATGAAATCTTTGTAATTAACACGAGGAAATATGAGCATTGGATGAATGTGGTTGCCAATGCATTTATTGTACAGATTGCTGTGACTAATTGCCCCCTTTCTGCAGAGGTTACACTACCAATTTGTTTGACCCCTTTCGGGGCCACAATTTTTGGCGGAATTTACACTGTAGTGCACTCCGTTTCATCAGCGTGCCAAATTCTCTCAGGGGGGATTTTATACCGGGCGTGAATGTCTTCTAAGAAACAAATTTGTCTATATTAAATTTGCTAAAACCTGATGCTCTGGTCAAGCTTGTTGGCTCAGGATTTCGCACGGAGAGCAATTGTTTATGTGGCTGCATAAAATACCGCATCCACTCAAGACCAGCAATTTCATTCTCATCCCATTTAGGGGGGATCTTTTTATTGTTTGCTTTCGCATACTTGTAAGCAAGCTCTCTTACACCTTTCTTTGTAAGCCCATAATTCATTTTAGCTACATTTTGAATATAACTCACCAATTGCTTTTCTTCAGCGGCCGAAAATACTTGCTTTGTTTTTAATTTATTCCCATCGATAAACTCTCCTTTATCTTTATAAACTTTTAAATGTTTCGAGAGCGTAGCTATAGACACCTTATAAGTTTGTGCAGCTTCTCTTATCGAAATTGGTGCGGTTGGATTGGAGACAGCCAAAATAGCATTTCTCAGTGCCTCTGTGTTTACTGCTGGCCGTTTTATGTCCTTTTTGCTTCTCGGCATCCTGAAAAAATAATTATAATATAAAAAAACACATTATTTAATACCTACATAAAACACACTTTTTGAATGAATGCGGCTGTACCATTCTACAAAAAAAGTAAGTGTTCCAAGGTACAACAACATTTTTGTTTCAAGGTACAACATGGGCTGCCATATTGAAAAATAGCACGTACTTTTTTTTGATATTTTAAGATGATAATGATTGTAAAAATTATTTAATTATTGTCGAAAATGAAGAGCAGATAATGTTCCACTTACCTTATAAAATATACGAAATATTAGAATTTAAAACTGTTGACAAAATTTTACAAAAATTACTCAGAGTTTTTAAATCTGACATTTACACTCCAGTTACACGGTTGACAACAGACTGGCTCATAAGGCATGTAAGAAGGGTCCATTATCTGATAAGATGGCCGACACACCTGCTTATCTTCGACACGTTTCATCATGTGTTTCAATGTACAACAATATCAAGGTACAACACTTTCCCCTACTAGGTAGATATCGAACGAAAATTGCAATGGTCACTTGGGAGTAGTACTACTAAATGTAGACTTCTTTGTATTGAACGACTACAAACATGAAATTACGTAATCTTATCGGAAGGAAATGAAAAAAGCCTGAAGATGCATGATTTCGGCAGCCACCCTTAAAACATTTTTACGATGTAAAAACCTTTGAGATCTGAAACGAAAAACGTTACTACATGGCTTTTTAATTTATCATAGTACGGAAATTTAGAGGCTATCTTCTAAGGTATTTGTCATTTCCAATTTTTCAGTTCAATACTGGTGCTTCTTTACTAGTTTTACGAGTTTTGTGGCTTACTTAGACAGTTATAGATAATAGCGCAATACTTTCAAGACGGGTTGAAAAACTGAATCAGACCCTATTTTATTTCTAAATTGTTTTTATAGTGCCTATCAAACCAATAATTTAATACGTTTTCGTATTACTGTTGTAGATTTCGTTTTAGTGTTTACTAATGATAAAATGCTTATTTAATTTACAATTTAAACATTACTTTTGTATGTATGTATTACTTAAGTTTACGGAATGTTCACGCTGAGGTTGGGCTACTGTTTAGTTTTACATCCCTAGCCATTCCCCAATGAGACCTTTTGGCTGTGGTTAGTTTGCTCCCTACAGTATTGACAGTGAATACAGACAGAATGGATGAGTTTATTGTTATCACAAAGCTTGGGCATTTAATGAATTATTCTCTCATATTCCGAGGTCAGAATTTACCTGAGGACGAATCTCTAAAGGGTAGAACTTTTCATATTCTATATAACTACTACTTACAAATTTAAAAGTAAAATTATGATATCTTAAATGTCCTTTCTGGTTGAGTACTAATTTGCACAGTGCTATTAAATTAACTTGAAATATGCTCCATATTGCATTTGAAAATAATCAAGTCAATTAGGTTAAATTGGAGGTTAAATTGATCGATTGTGAGAAGTACGTGTGCATGCATTTTACCACAAACAGACGTGGTTTGTTATAAAAAGTACACTTTTGCATCTTTTATTTTAATATAAATGGTATTTTTATTTGCGTTTGTATTTTTAAAAAACTCAATTAGTTTTAAATTATCCTTAATTGAAATGAGAGGTTAAATGCGATTAAGGTAGGCGAGGTAGGTGAGATTAAGCGTATTTTGCGCGCTTATGTATTGTTGGTTGCATAAACATACAAAGGTTTGAGATGATTATTTTAAATTGCAACATACAAACTACACCAGCTTATTGCATTTTAATTTAATAGCACTGTATGAAACTTGCTGTTACTGTTACCACGTAGGACTGACAGCTTAAAAATATTTAGAATATTTAAAAAAGAACAAAAATGGTTAAATTCCCTTTATTTTAGAAATCATTTTGACATTTTCTAGTAAGTACCGTCAATAACTATAAATTTTAAAAAAGAAACAATGTGTAAAAACTATTATTTCAGGAGGAAATGGAAGGTTAGCGTCACTGGGGATGAGACCAAATCGTTGGCTGGAAATTGCTGTTGCAGTCGATCATACCGTAATTACATTTCATGGCCGTGATCGAGTTGAGCAGTACGTTCTCGCCCTAATGAACATTGTAAGTGCAAAGTAAAAATATGTATTTTTATTTTTGTTTTCCTGCAACCAGTGTTTTACCTTCAACTTTTGATGAGTTTTCAAATTTAATCGCCTTACAACAATAAATTTTGTCTGAAATCAGTTTAAAGGATTAAAACTTAAAATAGCTTTTCCAACAAACTGAAGTTAAAACATCAGAAAGCAGTCTTGATGTTTGTTTTAGGTTAGTGCTATCTATCAAGACTCCTCCTTGGAAAGCAACATGCAATTAGTAATTACCAGATTATTGCTGTACGAAAATAAAAAACAAGGAGTTGTGCGACCAGGAAATGCAAAAAAGTCGTTAGAAAATGTTAATGCTTGGAATAGACGATTACATTTGTCTTTAGCACCAGGGGAAAGTCGTCACGATATTGCTGTTTGGTTAACACGGTCAGATATAGGCGGTCCTTCAGGATATGCTCCTGTTGGAGGTGTTTGCGACTCGAAACGCAGCTGTGCTTTGAATAGAGACGAGGGGCTTACCAGTGCTTTCATTATAGCTCACGAAATGGCTCATATGTAAGATAAATAAATTTTATTGAATTAACAAAAATTAGATTATACGTTTTATTTATACTAAGTTTTAATAATCCCAAATATAGATATCATAATTAAATTTAAGGAAGAGCAAAGTTGACTTATGTATTTCTCTAAGTGTATTACAAGCTTTGCATATTTAATAAATTTCCGGGCAGATAGCTAGACTAACGAAGTTTATTTAGTGGCCTACATAAACCCCTCAACTTAGACTTTATGATTTCTGTTCTTGCTTTGATGCTGAGGTGAATTGACAAAGGGCTAAATTTACAAAGGGAGAAGGTACACAGTAATTAGATAGGGTAGTTAGCAAGATTTCACAGTTACTGCCTTCTTGTTGAAACCCCTACGTTAAATTAAATGAATAAAAAAAATATTTTAGTTTAGGCTTGAGTCATGACGGCGACAAAAAGTTGGGAAACGACTGCGGCGATGAAGGTTTAGAAGGAAGCGTTATGGCCCCGATGGTATCAGCTACATTTCACAAATTCACCTGGTCGGATTGCTCAAGAACTGAATTTAAAACGAAAGCTAGGTAAATCCGTGAAAGCTTTGCATCATTTTCCTATATTTATCTTAGTTTGACCTTTGCAGCAAATGGACGTGTTTGCAAAATCCACCACCTGGGTTCGGAGAGATCGTTTTAAATGCGACCATAGACGCGGCTTTCAGCATGGACGAGCAATGTCGCATGGAGTTCGGAGAAGGGTATGATAAATTTACCGCTCAAACTACCTCGAACTAGTTGGAATATATTGATTAATTAAACTTGAACTTGGACGACTTGCCTGCGACAGTCAAGTTTATGTTAAATTAAGTTATTGCTTTTAGATTCCAGCTGTGCAGAGCCTTTGATATAATAGAGCCTTGTTCACATTTATGGTGTGGACATATAAAGTCTCCCCTGGTTTGCAAAACTAAAAAGGGGCCACCTTTAGAAGGAACGGAATGTGGATTTGATAAGGTTAATTAGTCTAGAGCTTGTTTATAGACATCTTTTATTCATAATGTTATAATAGGAAATTAAAATTATTCATATCTAGATAGTTAGAATTTAAATCCTCTTTAGTGGTGCATAAATGGATATTGCGAAGCAGTCGACAAAAGACGATTTGGGGTTCCTCCAGTCCTGCATAATCCGCAGGATGGAGGTTGGGGTGACTGGAGTCCTTGGGGATCGTGTTCTAGGTCATGTGGAACAGGCGTGCAATTTCGAACTCGATTTTGCAACAACCCACCGTAATAAACTAGATTGATTTTTATATTAAAATCTAGATAAACCTTTTTATTTTTTAGTCCTTCTTATGGAGGCAGCGATTGTCTTGGATTAGCAGAAGAGTGGAAAATTTGCAATACACAATCATGTCCAGAACCAATAGCTGATATTAGAGCACAGCAGTGTCGTAACATTGTGGTGTTTTTAAAAATCCAAGATAGAAGGGCTAACATGACATGGTTACCCTACGAGAGCGATCACGGTGAGTTCTGAAAAAAAATGTAAACAATTTGAAAGTATTTAATTAAAAACTGCCTCAAAGTTAAATAATCTACTTGGATTTTTTCTGACGCCCTGGGTTGTTAATAAAATAAAATAAGTTTATATAAAGGGAGGGAACTTTTATAACAAGCAAATTAATTTGTTCAGTTTGACTTTTAATTTGGAAATCAGGGGTTAGATACATTTTTATTAACCTTTGTAACATCGAAAAAAAAAGTTGTTTAAGAGTTTTATTTTCGAGTTTAGAATGTTTGTTGTGCAGATCAAACAGTTACATAATTACAGTTTATTTTTTATAATCTTCAAAATATGAAGTGAATCTTTAATGTTTTTTCAGTGGATATGAAATGCCAATTGATATGTATGAGCAAAGAAACTAGAGAGCTATTTGTAACAGGGGAGAATTTAATCGATGGAACACCTTGCTCCTATGAGAACGCAAGCGACATCTGTATACAGGTTAACAAACCACTACAGGAAAATATTTATAAAAGTTTAAAAATCTTATTTAGGGTGCGTGTCAACCTTTAGGGTGCGATGGTCAATTATTTTCAAAGGTGAAGGAAGACTCGTGCGGCGTTTGCGGTGGAAACGACTCTGAATGTTCTAATGTAGTTTCCTATTACCGAAAGCGAATCAAAAAGGGTTGGTGCTTATTATATTAACTTTGTCTTTTATAACATTTATTTTAATTTAGAAGTCAGTCGAGTTGCTGTTATTCCTAGACTTGCAAGACACATAGCCGTGGAAGCAAACTTAACAATGTCATTTGTTGCCAATCCAACAGCAGCTTTTATTTTGAAAAACAGAATGAAGAAAAAGTACGCTATTCCAATTCCAAGTTCAGGAGTTCATGCAGAGATTATAGAAGGGACCAAGTTTTATTACAAAAAAATTCGTGGGAATCATAAAATCTGGGCTAAGGGACCAGTATTGGTGGAAATGGTGGTTTTGGTAAGATTATTTTCTAAATTAATGTAAGTTAGAGTTGAGCGTCGGTTTTATGAGAATAGATAGCATTAATTTAATCGACTAATTAGAAAGTTTACTAACAGTCAATTTTCATTTAACTTAAAGTTTACTGTAACGTAAAGTTATGGTTTTAATTAAATTTAAAACTTTTTGATGTTTTCTATTAATCAGTATTATATAAGGAAATTTATTTGATTAAATTAAAATACTACCTTATTTTCAGTTATACGCTCCAAAAAGTGAAGTGAATATGGGCTTGAACATATCACTAAATTCTACATACTACGTTCATACAAATTCGAGAATCGCTTCCACACGTTTTAATTGGATATTAGGTGGCTGGGGACCATGTTCTGCTAGCTGTGGCGGGGGACGGCGTCAAAAAACAATTGCATGTTGGGATGAACAAAATAATAAAATTGTACGTCGGAAGTTTTGCTCTCTTGTACTTAAACCTAACTTACCAACAGAACTTTGCAATAACTACAGGTAATATGAAGGTAACAATTATAGATAGTTTTTGTTAATACTACTTACTTTCAGCTGTGACTTTCATTGGATAACTGGAGAATGGGAACCTTGCAGCGTAACATGTGGTTCTTATGGAACTCAATCCAGAGAACTATACTGTGTTCCACAATCTGTAGTTAGTTTAGCTGCTAATTCAAACAATGGGTCGAAATTAGAAAAGCCTTGGAGGTATATGGTTAACCCATTCAAATGTGCTGGATTACGGCCTATCAGTATTAGGCCCTGCTATAGGATTCCTTGTCCTTCGTATTGGGAGTACGGAGAATGGTCTCAGGTATATAATTACTTTTATAAATAGTAAATAATTAAGTACTACACCTTTATCCGATAAACCCCTATATTGTAAAAGTATTTCCAAGCAAAGTAAGTTACAAACTGAAGGAAAATAAATCAATTTTCTGAAGATAAGTATCGTTTTTCAAATTATAACTATTATGCATTTGATGTCTATCCTAAAAACTTAAATCTCTTCAAATGTATAAGTTGTTCATAATAACGACCTACGTCTACGATCTACGTTTTAAATTTTTGACTACCATCGACCATAAACTTTATTAAGGAAATCTCAAATCTTTTATTGTTTTAGAATCTTATTCAAAACAAGGTTTTATCCGAACTGATAAGTAACAAAATAGAAGGATTTTAAATTATTAATCTTAGAGTAAATCCCAGAATAGATGAGATTCCTCCGGAATGAATTGCTGTGTTGTTGAGGTCTTGCAGAAAAATTTGCTGAACCGGTATTGGATTCGTATACATAGTTCAGAAGCCAACATCTCTATATTTCATTGAAGTACAATTTAACGTGCATCTTCGCGCTCTTCTTTAGTAAAATAGTTTTGAGGTGTCGCAGCAGTTACCTTAAGAGTCCGTTCTTTCGCTTGGAATTGATCCATTTTTCGCTCAACGCTGTTAACGTTTTTCTTTAAAACAAATGGGTCTATTGATTTCAAATAAAAAATTATTAAAGATACCTTCTTTCTAGGTCCGCCTTGTAATACTTTTCAATAATTTTCTTTTGTTTTTGAACTATACGTGAGTAACAAAAGCTAGAATTTCTATGAGATATTTCCTGTAAACAGAACAATTAAAACGAAAATCTATTACATGAGAGACATAAAAGAATATTCCAGCTTTCCAATGCTACCAAATCTACACTGATTCCATAAAAATTACTTGAGATTTTATACTAATTTCTAAACGTCTTTGCGGACTTTCGACATAACTTATATGTACTAATGTAATGCACCTGACCCCCGAGCGCATCTTGAGCTGTGTGGCGTAAACAGGCTCTTAATTTCTTTGTAATTACAGATCTTGTTCGAATATATATTTTATATATGCATGTCGCGAAGAGCTCTTAGAATTCTTATGGTTTTATCCATTTTATAAATTCTCAGTGGGTTGTTGTTTGGAGCAGAATTAATAACATTTCGCACTTGTAAAGATTGATCGCCAAGTAGTCATTATTTTTATCCCCACATTATACCAGTCAGTTCAGATCATATTTTTAGGAATAGCGGAAATTAGTCTTTTTTGTGTAATCGAAAAAAAAAAGATATGTCATCTGTAAACCAGCAATTTGTACTGATGTATTTGCTGAAGAAACTTTTGGATACCACTATCTGTAATTTCATACTTGTCATAAAGTAACTAAGAATAATTCGTTAAGCACCGAGCCTGGTCATGCGTATCCCAATATTGTATCAGCAGAATTTCTCAGTCGATATTATTGTTATTGCTGGTGCTAGACATATGGCAACTTTATGGTAAGGTTAGGTATACATTAGAGTGGATAGAAAAACCCGTCTTTTCGAAATCGGTCTACGGCAATTGGTCATTAACGTTGCGGAGGAAGCTCTGCTAACATGAGAACCGGTGTGGGTGGATTTGATTCTTACCTGGAACTAGGTCATTTATGGTCACCGTTAGGAACCCGCGGCTTGACTGAATTCTAATGCGGCGAAGTGCGGATTTTTCCCTGATGGTTTCGCGATGTTTCCAGAGTAAACTAATGGAAAAAAATTACATATATTGCTGGTATGTTGCTTAATATTAGCGATGGAGTGTGTTTGATTCAGGCAAAATGGTTTCATAAGTTCGTCGTTCGTCAAAATCGTGAATAGACGCCAAATATACAGAAATGTTATGGATGTTGGGTAGACAATCACCCGCTATAATAACTCAATCCCACCGACTTAAATTTACCAAAAATAGCCAGGCAGTGGAACGGTACATAAAAGATGTAACTACTGCATCAATTGCTGTGTGTGATTAGGACTCCCGAGATGGCTACATTAGAACTTGATTAGAGGACAGGAAAATATTACCAAAGCGGACTTTAAAACCTAATTAAACAAGTCTATCTGGGTGGGTGGGCGGTCGGCACTCGATTGCAGCCACCTCCTCGTGGTGAGTAATAGGAGATTAGTCGATGAACTAAGAGCTGCAGTTTACTTCCTTTCCTATTACCTTATCGTTTTTGATAAATTTAAGTCGGTGGGGTTGAGTTATTATAGTGGGTTATTGCCTACCCAACATCCGTAACATTTCTGAATATTTGGCGTCTATTGACGATTTTTGACGAACTATGAAACCATTTTGCCTGATTCAAACACACTCCATCGCTAATATTAAGCAACATACCAGCAATATATGTAATTTTTTTCCATTAAATTACTTGAAAACATCGAGAAACCATCATGAAAAATTGCAAATTTTTGCATGTTTTCAGAAAAATTTAAAATTTTTACTAAAAAGCGCATCCTGAAGATATCCGACCGAGTTGGAGTTTTTTATTTGGAGTTATAAGTACCACCAACCACAAATTTTAAGCACTAGCCGTAGACCGATTTAGAAAAATACGGTTTTTCGATCCACCCTAGTATACCTGTTTTGTGTGGAACTTAGTGATGTATTCAATGGTATGTTTTCCAAAACACTACTAGCATAAAAGTTAAAAATAAAAATGTCTATGCACCTAGCAATAGTCGTACCACTACGATTATAACAAATACAAATTGTGCATTTCTGAACATCAAGCATAAAGATTTTTGATTAAATAAAGGTATAAGGTTAAATTTAAAGTGGATAACTAGTTTTTTAATTACAGCAAAAAGTAAAAATAGGATATTCACATCTGAGGAGCTGTAACATTTTAGCGGTTCACTTTTGCCTAAAAGTAAGTTACGTTTATTAGACCTATATCAATTCAAGGTATCTACTCTCGAAAGCTGACAGTCTTTTCCAAATATCTTGCATGTAAACTGGGGGAGTCCAACGTAAAGTTAAAACTCTGGCTTGTGGCGTTACTTACGCATTAAAACACAGTAATAGAATAATTAAACTGTGTAGGTATCCTATTTCTAGATCAGATACTCAAAAATGATTTAAAAATACTTTTTATACTTGCGTGTCCTAATGAACTCCATTAGGACACGCATTTGCGTGTCCTAATGAGATTTATTAGAGTACTGGAAACAGTAAAATTTTGTTTTTTTAAAGTTGGTAGCACCTAACAGCTGTTCTTAAATGTCAAACTTATTTTATTTAAAAGTGCGGTTATGTTATGTGATAAAATGCCAAACTTTTAAAATATAAAATAAACATACACAAAATAAATTAATTAAATTAAAAGTTATTTAATAAATTCACAAATTATTCTTTATACATCTTTTGTATTAAAAGTACAGTTATTATACACTTTGATTGTAACAGCAGAAGTGTCCTGGGCATTAATCTTAAATGAAGGTAAATTTTGCCCATCAACAATGTTTTGTTGACTCGTTATTGGGTTGCTGCTAAAAGTGTGTGATTCTTCATGTAAAAATGAAGCAGTTGAAGACTGGTCAATTACCACTTGAGCCGTGGAAGTGGAAGAACATGGCTTATTAGATAGCAATTCAGCTACCTCCATTTTTTTTAACTGAAGCATCAATACAGCCCTCAGCTACAGCTGAAGACTTCCAAACTCCATGCCGTTTTATAGTTATTAAATCGCTACCTTTGTTTGCCAATTGGGAAGCACTTGAACGTCGAAAGCAATGACCTGTAAAAAGCTTCGGGTTGGCTAAATGCAAATAAGTGGCAATAATAAAAGGAACTTTTCCCATGGTGTTTATACCGATAGGAGTAGAAATACATTTTCCATTGCGGTAGGTTATAAAAAACCGCCTGTGGTTTATTTTCTTAGGCCTTAGGCTCAAATATTGCTTAATTAAATCAATCCACAGTTTCTCTGTAATTAAGAATTCTCTTCGAACTTTATTTTTTGTTTTTGTTACAGTCACAGTGAACACATCATCTTTGACTACAATATCGTCTAATAACATGTTGGTCAATTCATCTCTTCGGCAGGCACCACAGAATCCCATTATTAACGCAACCTTAAATAATTGAAATATATTAAAAATTGAAAGTATTTAGCACAAAATTTTACTTACTTTCATAGCTAAATGTTGGTTATTTTCTGCAGTTATAAATCTATCAATATGGTTAAATTCCAATATTTTAATAAGATTAAGATTAATTAAGATAAGTTAATTCTTTTTAATAAGATGGAGGGAGAGAATATCTGACCATTTTACCTTCTTGTCACAGAAACTAAATTAAATAAAAACAACACAATTTAAATAACAAATGCTGAAGTTGAATTTTCAGTGTAGCCAACTGCCAAAAGTACTTAACAAAATTTCACTAACAAATCTTATTTAAAACTAATTTATTTTTTAATAATTAACGAAATAACGATGCAAGTATAAAAAATAGTATAAAGTATTCGTTTCATAAGGCGTTTTAGCGCACTTGTCCGTTAGAAAACTCCCCGCTTCGCGGGTCGTTTTTTAAACTCGGACGCGTGCGCTAAAAACGCGTCTTATGAAACTAATACTTTAATATACTGGGTGCCCAAAAATGATTTTCATCTAGTCGCCTCTGAATTTCCCTTGTAAAATAAAAATTGCCGCTTTTTGTTGTTACATAACCTCAAAATGATAACTGACATTTGATTGACAGATCAAATTAGTTCAAACTCAAAGAATAGAGCGGCACAGAAAAATTAACATAAAAAAAAATTTCAAAGGTAACTAGATGAAAATCATTTTTGGGAACGTCGTACTATTAACGGACACCAATATCGTGAAAATAAAAAAAATTAGAAGAACTCTAGAAAAGGTAAATCATGCTGAACGGTTTGGGGCCGATATAAAAACTTGTTGCCAATTTACCAACGTGTATTTTACGACTTCCATCGATAATAATAATATCAGCTAATGAATTTTTCTAAAGAAATGTTTGACTACAAATGTCTAAACTGCTGGCCTATGTACGACATATTTTCTTTTTTTCTTACACAAATATAAGAGAAGATATGAAGAAAATGTTCTAACTATTTTGTTGGAAATTAAATACTTTATTTTATACAACTTTATTTTATACAAATGTTTGCAACTCAATAAACCTAGTAGCTTATTAGAAAAACAACAAAAATCATTTGCAGACGTGGTTTCTTTGGATATCTCTTCTTTCACTACTTACAGATTGTGGCTGTTAGGGAGTTAGTTAGCAAACCACAGAACAGGCATATTCAAAGATCCAGAAACCTACCAACTTTTTGCTATTTTCTGTAATATGACTTAACTAATCTACCTTCACAATAGTACGCTAGGAAAGAACGTTGAAATGTCCTGTCAATAAACTCACAAATACAAAATACAGTATTATTTTGCCCTTTTTCTTCTTTTTTTTGTATCAGAGACACGATGTGGAATCATCACTTCCCATTTCGGTAAGAGTAACACTGTAGTTATTAAACTTTTCGTGTTTCAAGATTAGTAACTGTTAGGATTGAAAGCTCGTCGCTGATTCTGAAGCTGCGCTTTGAATTACGCACTTACACACTTTACTACGCTTGATATCAGCCTTTCATGGGTTACAGCCATTTAGTGCCTATTAAGTACTTCGTAGACTCTCCCCACAATCTTTTTTTCATCTGATGTTATAATCACTTGTATCACTAAAATCTTTAGTAACATATATTGAAATGTTCCACTAGTCTTATTGTGGTTAGGAGACACCGTTAAATATAGTGTTGTGATAAACCACAGTCCTTACAATCCATTATTATTTATTAATATATCACAGTACTTATGCAAAATCACCATATTAATAACGTTATTATTAGGAGGTGGTGGATAAAAATACGTAGTATCAAATTTGTAGCTTATGTAATTTTCCACAAAAAATGTCCAATGACTTTTTCATATGAGTGACCGTTTTCGAGAAATAGCAACATATAGACTGTTATCTTGATATTTTTGAAGAAATGCACTCCTTTTCTTACCACCTGCGAGATAGAGTAGAGATAGAGTAGAGTAGAGTAGGTCTAATCAACAATATTTTTTGCAAGGAATTGATCTTGTTTAGATTCTATTTCTAAGTTTATATTTTCTTTGTCTTCTTCTCCTGCTGTATATCTGTAGACTGCTTCAAGAAACAGGATGGATCTATTAAATCTGCGTTGATGTATCACACGTCGACGTCATTTATATCGGGTGCAACATGTGCAAAGATTGACCGTGGCAGTTACTACATACTGTCGAATAATGCAATCTAACTCTTCTGTAAATTATAGTTACAGTTAATGCTGCAATTGCAAAAAATAGTATGCAGCAGTATGTATGGAGCTGTATGATGGGAGCAGAGTTTAAATTGGCTCCAAAACGTTGTTCTTCAATGTCCATCCCCAGTTTTCAGGGGCCAGTTCATTGCCTAGCCATATTCGAACTTGATACTACACTCGATAAAAATGCTGTCGAACGGCACTAGATGTTAGAGGAAGACAAGATAACTGCATAGGTTTATGGAGCTGTGTATATTTTACAAAAGTTGAATGTTAATTGAATCAATCTTCTTGAGTGCTTCATACATAGCAAGAATAAAACGTATTCTGTTAGTGAAAATAATGTCTGGAGAACAGTCGATCTTTGTAAAAACGCACCGAGTACTCTAGTTCGAATGTGGTGTGAAGAGCTATGCATTTCTTCAAAAATATGAGTTACAGTCTATGTATTGCTATTGCTCCAAAACGATCGCTCCTATGAGAAAAAGTCAACTAACAGTTAACGAAATGTTAGCAAAAACCCGTTTTTTATGATCTTTGACCTCGCGTAACATCTTTAGCGGCAGACCGATCGATAAGACCGACTTTTGACATTTCATTTAAAACGATAATATGAAGGTTCACACAAAAAATCAGCTCCATCTGAATTATTACAAACTTGGTGCGTTCTATTTAGTTGATTTAGATAAATCTATTTGGAAATTTGAAATTCTCAAATACAATAGCTATTTACACTCGAATGCGGTAAGTCGAACTTTACAGGGCGACAACTTTGTTTAAGGCACGAGCCCGTAGGGCGAGTGCCTTATTAGTTGGAGCCCTGTAAAATGACTTGACGCATGAGATTTGTATAAGATTTTTTGGCCGACAAGTTTTATAGAAAATAAAAAAAAATAATTCAAAACATGCACATAATAGCGTGCTCTTGGATGACATTTGTAGTTTCCAAACGTACAATAGATGGCGCTGCGGCGATTTAAATTAATTAAATTTTAATTTTTTCTATTAAAGCCCGAAATATTTTTAATAATAACTTAGGTAACATGTATTTTATTACATAAACTTAATTATTACAAGAATAGTTGGTTTCTTAAATATCTCTAATTGCCCAGTGTTTTTTAGTATTTTTACCACATTCGCTTGTCATTTTACGACATCATGCGTAAATATGAAGCTACAGTTGACGTAAACAAAACTGAAACAAACGTTTTAAAATACAGGAGGCCAAAAATACATTTACATACATAATCTTTAACCTCATATACCTTTCGGTGTCGAGGCGTCAGACACACCGATTTAAATAAGCAAATTTGTATTATAAACATTCTGCAGTGCTGCCTCCAAAAAATATTGTTTTCTTTATTTTACTAACACAGAAAGCAAAAATGGCAATATAAACAGCGCAGAAAATATACGTAGGTATTGCTAATTAACTTAATTAAAATGTAATAGGTTTGATCGTTATAATGGTAAATACATAGTAAATATTACGGTATTATTAGTGAAAGTGCTTGTATCGTAATATATAGAATGCTCAGTAGCAAACTCCTTAGGCAACAAATGGATTTCTATCCGGATTTTTTAACTTAAGCACATCAAGATCTGGTAGGTAGATCGTTAAGCAGGTGTCGCTGTAACCTTCTATCGATTATGGGCTGGTTTAGAAGATTCACTAGTAAATCGTTATGATGGACATACAGTCGAGTACTGTACTGCAAATTGCATTGTCGGATTTCTTCTTTGACCATTGGCATTTGGAGGTCAATTCCAACAACCGCGTTGGGTACGAGCCAAGGCGCATTGACTATCATGCGCAGCACTTTCGCTTGGAAACGCCCCGGAATTTCTATATTAGAAGTAGATGCCCTCCCCCAGAGCAGAATGCCGTAGGACCAAATTTGTTTGACTATTACTTTGTAGATTAGGAATTTGTTTTCAGTGGTGAGTTTAGAGGTGCGTCCAAGTAACCAGTACCTTCTGATAGAGTCAGTCCTAGCTGTTTATGTTTCGTGAAAATGTGTTTTCTCCAGGTAACTCGTCTATCAAGGTACTTAACTACGTCTTGTTGAGGCAGTTGTTGATTATTTAGATGAACAGGAGGCAGGTTTCTCTTCGTTAATACTATGTCCTTGGTCTACTCCCATGACTAGACGTTGTTTCGTTTGTTTTTATTCTCCATTATTTTTGCCATGTTTGGATTCTAGTTAAGAAGCAATGGCTGGATCAGTATCAGAAGCTAACACTGCGGTGTCATCAGCGAAGGTTGCTGTTACGACACCTGGTGTTCTAGGGAGATTCTGCAGTGTATGATAGATAGAGCAGTGCTCGAGGACGCTGTCTTGTGGTACTCCTGCGTTTACGGGGTAGAGTTCTGTGTAATCGGCAAACTTGATAAGGAACTGTCTATTATGGAAGTAGGATTGAGGGAAATGAAGTAGTTTATGGGGAAAAGGATACGTAATTTGTTTCAATGTGCCACACTTTATTGAACGCCTGTGATATATCTACAAATGCTGCACAGCAGTTTTGCTTATTTTCATAACTTTCATTAATTTTTTTAACAACACGGTGAATCTGTTCGATTGCAGAGTGCATCTGCCTAAAACCAAATTGGTGATCAGGAATTGTTTCGGTGTTTTCGGTAATTGGCAGAAGTCTGTCCAGTAGCAGCTTTTCAAACACCTTGGACACTATTATGTAACAAGCTTAGTGAACGATAAGATTTTAAGTCATTGGGAGGTTTCGCTGGTTTTAAGATGAGAACAATCTGAACCACTTTCCACTGAGACGGAAAGTGCCCAATATGCAGAATAGCATTGAAGAGTAGTTCCTTGAGGATTTTTCCTATAAGTGGATCGTATCTGAGTGCTTTCCTTGGGTGTAAACTTGCAATAACATATTGAACATCAGCAATTTTTAAAACGTTGTACTGGCGTTCAAGTTTTAAGGTGGTGTCTAGTAGTTGGTATACACAATTTCCTTCTTCAGGCTGATTTTCAGAAGGATGTGGTTAGAAAGCCTCTACTAGGTGTTCCTTTCCTTTCCCTTTCCCTTTTCCTTTCCTTTCTTGCTCAAGGATCATGGCGCGTTCTGATAGGTGGTGAAGCTTTTGTGACCTGCTTGAATGTTTTGGTCGTTCTGCAAAGAGAATAATCAGTGGCTTTGGTGAGCGTAAGACCTTGCAGGGATGTTTATATGCATTCATTTTTATTGTTATTGAGAAGGTCTTTAAGATCATGCATTGCTGCATTATATAAGTGTTTACTTTCTGGTACTCTTAACCTGTGCCATTGTCTACATAGCCTTCTTTTAGTAGTTCATGTAGGGCAATTGTAAGTTCCCAATGCTTTTGCTTGTTCTGGCGTTGCGTCCTAACCGGTCCATTGTAGCTTATTATTGAAGAACTTAATTGCTAATTCAATATCTTTTTCAGTTTTGAGGGCAACGTTTATAGTTAGCTTTTCATTCACTAGTTATCTAAATTCGTCATAGCTAGGGTTCCTAAATATGAACTGAGCTGTGTTATTTAGAGTTAAGTCACGCTTGTCAAATTTTCCTAGTGACATTTCATATTTTGAAGATATTTATCAGAAGGTTGGAAATCATAAAAATTGGTTTAATAAATTAAACTGTCAGTATGACGTTTATATAAAACTGAAATTTGGTACAATTAATACTTTATTAAAAACGTCGTAAAATTGATGTATATACTATAGTAGTTTTAAAAATTCTCTACAAACAATAAATAAATGATAATGTGCACATTAAAAAATTTTACATGCCTTTTGCAATTTTATTTTGCCCTATTGTAAATGCTCCACATTATAAGTGTCTTTATTATTGGGTGCTGGTTTTACTTCTACAAATAATTTAATTCTGTACTGCTTGATATTTCACAGCAACTGATGGAATAGTACTGAAGAATGTTAGTGAAAGAAGTTAGAATAAATTGATATTCCCCTCCCGGTTCATATTTTCCTATTTACCAAGTTATCATGTTACATGTGTGCGAGTTATAAGATATTATAATCTAGTCAGTGAGTTGTTGCTATAAATAAAAAAGTTGTAAAAAGTTATGTCATTGATTAAAATTTAATAAAGAAATTCTGCTCTTTTAAACGGATTTTACGAATTAATTAATAGAGTGTAAAAACTGTATCGATCTCTGCATCAACCAGACTCTGTTTTTTAATATTACATCCATTTTTAGTTTCTTCAGTCAGTCACGTTCAGTCTTCATGTTCACGGGCTAGGAATCGAGTCATAACTGGTAGTTTGGCTAAGCGATTCCACATTTTTGGAGGTTCCACCGAGATACACGTAAATCATACATTTAATTTGGCAGTGAATCATGGAGAAGATAGTCCAACAGCGAGCAGTCTTTCGTCGTCAAATGACAATGCTTGTCAATGAAGTTAAGTCAATCTTGGAAGACAAGCAGCCAGAACGAGACAGAATCAATAGTGACATACAACAAATGGATGAGGTTCGTTCTAAGATTACTGAAAAAGATGACCAAATCCTATTTAAGCTGTGTGAAATGTCAGATAGCGAAGATCAACTGCGCGACGAGTTGATGTCAATTAAAAACTACGAAGACAAATATCGCATGTGTCGTCTGTCAGCTATGAGATTCTTAGAGACACCAGTGGGCAGCAACAGTGAAATAGATGTCAAACATGTTACAAAAGATAAAGGCAGGTCTATGAAGTTACCAGATATTGAACTACAGAAATTTGATGGAGATTTACGTAATTGGATAAGCTTTTGGTCTCAATTTTCAAAAATTAACGAGGACAGTTCTCTGCATCCCAGTGACAAGTTCCAGTACTTATTACAGTCGTTGCAGCCTGGAACTGAAGCACGAGAAATTGTCGAAGGCTATCCATTATCTGGAGATAACTATCCATTGGCAGTAAGTGCCCTGAAGATTCGTTTTGGAAATGAGGATTTACTGCTTCAGGTGTACGTTCGTGAATTGCTGAAACTCGTCGTTACGAACGTGACATCTGATAATAAGATCCCATTTCACACTTTATATATAAAATTGGAATCTCACTTACGTGCATTAGCTACACTAAAATTGGAGTCAGCCGATCCCGCTACTTGGCTCTATCCACTCGTAGAATCTAGCCTAAATGAAGAAATCCTGTTGGCATGGCAGCGCAGCCCACTTTCAAGCAAAGATGGTAGAAACGAGACACCAATGAAAACAAGACTGGATTATTTGATGGAGTTTCTACAAGCCGAAATCCAAATCAGACAACGTATTGAACTTGCACAAACAGGTTTTCAAGACGTTAGGGTATCGAATAACAAACAAGGTGACCATAAAGTAATCAAGAAGAATAATACATCGGTACCTACCGCAGCTGTTTTATTCAATGGACAAGACAATGGATGCATCTTTTGTGGAAACAAGCACGAAAGCGAAAAATGTGGAAAGGCCAAGTCAATGACTATGGAAGAGCGACGTAAAAAGGTTCGCGAAAATAAAGCATGCTTCACATGCTTGAAGAAGTCCCATATTAGAAAGAAATGTAAAGCTTTCGTGGTATGCTACGTATGTCCTAAAAAGCATTTAACTGTCATGTGTCCAGAGTTAAATGTCAATGTCAACTCAACATCAGAATCAAGATCAGATGATATTGAACAACACCAGCCAATAATCTCACAACAGCAACCGACGACCACTGCTGGTCAAAGTAATGTGGCATGTATCAGTAGCGTTCTTATGAAGACTCTCCGCGTTAACTTGAAGAGCATGAATTCAAAACGAATCGTTACTGCACGGCTCCTGTTTGACGAGGGAAGCCAACGTAGTTACATATCTAGCGATACAGTTACCAAGATTGAAAGTCAGCCCATATCTACTGAAGTCACACGAAACGTCTTGTTCGATGGGTCCGTCACTCAATTACAAAATGTAAATAAACATGATGTTATGTTATACAGTTTAGATGGTAAGCATCACGTTAGCTTAATCTTGAGAGAACGAAACAAGTTAGGTGGTAGTATTCCGCGTGTACCAAATGGTCCTTGGATCAGCGAACTTAAAATGAAAGGAATCATTTTAACAGATACCGACAAGTCTCTTGTTTCCAGTGGTGACATCGACATCGTCATTGGTAGCGATTATTGGATGCAGATCGTAACCGGAAAATTGATTAAATTACCGTGTGGTTTGGGAGCAGCAGAAACAATATTAGGATGGACATTAAGCGGTCCTGTTCCTACAGCACGCGATTCTATGGGAAATGAAACAATTTCAATGCTTATAACCGAACAAGATATTTGCAAGCTTTGGAATCTTGACGTGATTGGAATTCAAGATCCAATAAACAAGAAAACAGAACAAGAAGAGGATTTTGAAGCACGAAGAATTTTCCAGTCAACAACGACACGTAATGAAGATGGGCGTTACTGTGTACGACTGCCTTGGATACATTGGGAGCAGCAACTACCCTCCAACAGAGTCATTGCTGAGCGACGTCTGTTAAGTACCACAAAGAAGTTGGAACAAAACGATAAGTATAATAATTACGACAATGTATTCAACTCGTGGTTACAGGAGGGGTTTATTGAAGAAGTGACTAATGACCAAGATTGCAGTGAATGTCACTACTTACCACACCGCCCTGTTTTTAAAGATAGTCTTACTACGCCAGTGCGTCCAGTATTCGATGCTTCATGTAAGTCCGGTCGGACTCCTTCGTTAAATGACTGTTTGTATAAAGGCCCGAACTGCATCGAGCTACTAACGTCAATTTTAATGGGTTTTCGAGTAGGAAAAATTGGATACGTAGCAGATATTCGTAAGGCCTTCCAGATGATTGAGGTGCAACGAGAAGACAGAGATTACCTTCGTTTCTTGTGGTGGGAAAAGAAAGGAGAAGTTATGAAAGTTTACCGTCATCAACGTGTTGTCTTTGGGGTGAACTGTAGCCCCTTTCTGCTCTCAGCTGTTCTAGAAAAACACCTCAAGTCAATCCAGAATGAGGCTGAAATCGCTAGAAAATTACTCAAGAGGATGTATGTAGACAATCTTGTGGGATCAGTTGACACATACAAAGAATATGAACATTTTAAGAAGCGTGCCGTATGCATCATGAATGAAGCAAAAATGGATTTACGGCAATGGGAGTGTACTGTCGAAGATGATTCCAGAACCGATCCACCCGACGAGGAGTCCGGAATGGACTCGAGCAAGATGCCTCAATCAACAACAGTTCTTGGGGTTACGTGGAACAAGATCGCTGATACTTTATTTATTGAGCAAATTCATGGTGATCTTCCTGACACAGGATTAACAAAACGTATTATCCTATCAACAATGAGTAAAGTTTTTGATCCTATAGGTCACACATGCCCTGCACTCATCACGCCAAAACTACTCCTTCAGAAATCATGGGAAAGAAAGATTGGATGGGACAAGGAGCTACCAGAAGATATGGTTAAATCGTTTCGGCTATGGTATGATGAAATTCATTATTTAGCATCTATTCATCTTCCTCGAATGTGCATTTTGAATAATTATCAAGATTTGCAGCTTCATACGTTCTGCGATGCAAGTTTTGAAGCGTACGCAGCAGTAGTCTTCCTCAGAAGTGAAAAGCAAGGTGACGTAATGCTACAGTTGATGCAGGCAAAAAGTCGTATCACACCGTTGAAAAAAGGAACAATTCCTAGGTTAGAATTACTGTCATGTCTGATTGGATCTCGGTTGGCCCATGCAGTAAAAGAAGCCCTGGGACTCCACGAAATACGTAATGTGATGTGGAGCGACTCAACAACCGCTATATCATGGATAAATATGAATGATGACTGGGGATCATTCGTAGGCAATCGCGTCCGTCAAATACTAGAATTGACAACGGCAGAACAATGGCGCCATGTACCAGGCAAGCTTAACCCGGCTGACTTACCATCGCGAGGTTGCACACCGAAGGAACTAATGGCATCGAGATGGTGGGAGGGACCTACATGGCTTAAAGAAAGTGAAGACACTTGGCCGAGTGCAGAGTTTGCAGTTAACGAAGAGGAGATTGCAAGCGAACGAAGAAAAACCTCTTCAGCAATGCATATTGGAACGAACTCAAGTTGGTTCCAACCAAAATTTTCTACTTATCTGAAGAACGTGAAAATAATGGCATGGATACGTAGGTTTTTAAGTAACTGCAAGGTTACAACAGAAGTTCGGAAGCGAACTACATACATCACTTTTCAAGAGATTCGTTTTGCGGAGAAAGACGTTCTACGCATGATTCAGATGCAAGCATTTGAAGGCATGCCAAACTTCAAAGGACTGCAAGTTGTAAAAATGGAAGATGGTATTTATCATGTGAAGACAGCCATAATTCAACGGCACGACGAACACGAATTTTTATGGCCTATCTTGCTTCCAAAGAAACATGTCCTTGTGAGTCAGTTAATAATGGAAGCTCATCTAATATATGGACATGCTAGAACGCAATTCCTGATGGGGAAGTTGAGGGAGCGCTTTTGGATAATAAGCAGTCGTAAAACAATACGTAGCGTCATTGGACAGTGCTTAACGTGTAGACGGTTTGATGCTCAAAATGTACAGGTTCCAATGGCACCTCTTCCCGAAAAACGAGTGATGGATGGTGAAGTCTTTGCAACGACTGGAGTGGACCTTGGTGGCCCCCTCTACCTGAAGGATGGCAAAAAAGTTTGGTTTATCATATGTACCTGTGCGGTGTATCGCTGCATACACCTTGACTTAATTACGTCAATAAACACTATCTCCTTTATCCAGGCTTTGGAAAGGTTCATCAGCTTATTCGGAAGACCCACTACACTCTACAGTGACAATGGAACAAGTTTTGTAGCCGCTAACAATCTGTTTCAATCACTGAAATGCAAAGACATCGAGGTACAGTCACACTGCAAGAGAATTCAGTGGTTTTTCAATCCACCTACTGCAAGCTGGTGGGGTGGCTTCTGGGAGCGTCTCATCAAATCAATAAAAGATCAGCTTCGTCGTATGTTAAGAAATGCTAAACTGGACTTTGAGGAACTCCGAACGTGTTTAGCTGCAGTAGAGTATACAATAAATGAACGTCCACTTACTACAGTTTGTGAGGATCCGAATGACTTTCATCCCCTTACACCAGCTGACTTCCTCAGATCAACGAAAGGAGCGACGTTTCCAGAAGGACGTCACATCAGAGCCACTGATCTACGTGGACAGTACAAGAAGCTGAAAGCAAAACGTGCAGAGCTACAAGCAAGATTTCGCAAAGAATACTTAGCATTACTAGTCAGACGAAAATCAAAGAACCACGGAACCATTCACGTGGGTCAGCTTGTCATGGTGGGAGCTGACAACAAAAAGCGATTTGAATGGCCATTAGGACGTATGAAAGAGCTTATTCCAGGAAAAGATGATATTGTGAGAGTTGCGAAGGTTCGAACAGCGCATGGAGTCCTGCTTCGGCCAGTGCAACGGCTCTACCCATTGGAGATGTCGGAGATGGATGAACCGCCATCATCAGTTGCTGCAAAAGAAATATCGAAAAGAGAAAAGTCAGCTGTCACCGATGACGGAAGTATGCAAATGTCAAAATATGGCAGAAAGATTGCTAAACCACATCGTTACGATAATTGGAATTATTGATAGTTTTTTCCTTCAAGAATGTCTGAAAAAACGGTGGGAGAATGAAGAATGTTAGTGAAAGAAGTTAGAATAAATTGATATTCCCCTACCGGTTCATATTTTCCTATTTACCAAGTTATCATGTTACATGTGTGCGAGTTATAAGATATTATAATCTAGTCAGTGAGTTGTTGCTATAAATAAAAAAGTTGTAAAAAGTTATGTCATTGATTAAAATTTAATAAAGAAATTCTGCTCTTTTAAACGGATTTTACGAATTAATTAATAGAGTGTAAAAACTGTATCGATCTCTGCATCAACCAGACTCTGTTTTTTAATATTACATCCATTTTTAGTTTCTTCAGTCAGTCACGTTCAGTCTTCATGTTCACGGGCTAGGAATCGAGTCATAACTGGTAGTTTGGCTAAGCGATTCCACAAGTACATGTTTTTCAATACAACTTTATAACTTCATTCTCTTTCAATTTATATTGTCACGTGGGGTTTCCGTGACTGGAGGACGTAGTCAGAGGTAGAAAGGAAAATAAACACAAGTCATAAAAACAACTATATACCAACAACAATAAAGAAAGTACAAAGGTTCACATACATAATGGCTATACAGTGTGAGGACGTACATGTCCTCCTAAATCTAACATAATCACGAGGGTGGTCGCAATCATACTGCTCTTGCCCAAAATCTACAAACTAGGCGTAGGAGTTGAACTCCTGGTGATCTACAATTAAACTTGAGGGAGGTTGGTCACAACTTCCCCATAACTTAAGCAGATAGAGGTTTTTAGCGCAATCCCTCATAACTAAGCAGACTAAGCAGTAGAGGGTCAGGTATTCAGCATCCCTGGATGCCAGAATCTAGACTGTCTACTATTAATTAATGAAAGATCACTTACCCGATTGTTTCTTGAAGAGGCTTCTTCTGAGTCTTGGCACAGACTAACTTTTAAGCCAAACAAGCGGGTTTATATACTGCTGAACGTGGAAGATATTAGCATCGTAGTGGGAATCAGTGGGTTGGTGTTCCAAGTATTAAACTAAGGAAGCTCGCGCTTCCTATTTGTAGGCTTGTGGGTAGTTTGCATTCGAGCCAACCGTACCAGTCACCAAATCTGTGGGTAGAGCGGAAGTGTGCTGGTTTCTTCTTAAGGAATGTGCAGCTGTTTGTAAATCACGTAGGTTGCCCAGCATATACGGAGTAACGTAGGCAGATATGTTGAATTCCAACTAATGCAACTTGCAGTTGAGATTAACATAGGAATGTCCAGTCGTGGGTGAAGCGGGAGCGTTTTTGCGAAGGGCCGCGCAGCTGGCTGTGAGTTGTTGGCGGCGAGACCGCAGATGTTTGACTAACGTGGGTAACTGAGTGTGGCCTTGCACGATATATTGTACGAACAGAAGAGAAGTTGAGTTTTGTATATAATATTGAATTGTAAATATTTCCGTTTGTGACAATATGTGGAGTTCAGTGTGTTTATTATTCAAGGCTTTTATGATTATTCCATAAAATTCAATTGTTTTGGGTTGTACCTTTGCCTGGTTGCCTGTAAGGGCTTTAATTTCGTATTGCTGCTGAGTTATCTCATCTAGTAGCTGTACGAGAGGTGTAATATCTTTAACACCAGTTGCGAAAATTGTTGGAGGTTTTGGAGTTGTTGTTTCAGGGTTGATGTCTTCTTGTTTGTTATGGGTTTCGTCTGCTAAGGCTGAGAATCGATTAGAAGAGGATGGTGAATCGAGCCAGTATTTATTAACGTTACTATGTTTAGCTGTCATTTCGACTTCGTTTTGAGAATTTCTGCCTCTTTTGTGTGTGACTGTAATTCAATTATTAGGTTCTGTTTCAGAGGGAAGACGATCAACATTTGATTCCCATAATATATCAATACTTTTTCTTGTTTATTTATTTAGATAATACACTAGGTAATACACTAATAATAATAGAAGTTAGTTTTGTAGGTCTGTGGAACGTTTCCTACGCAGTCCTCTGAGAACTGCGAGTTTATTCGCTGCTTGGTTAAGCTCCTCATTGTGATGCCCTGGGAGCAATAAGTAGTGCTGAATCTTTGGCTTTTTTCTTCAACTGCATGAATGGCTAAGTCAGTGTGGATGGTTTTATTGCAATAGTTTTGAAGCAGTAACAATTTGTGTGTCAGTCATGACCATCAGTCATTTATGTTTATGATTATGATAGTGAACTAAGTATGAATAACGAATACATAATAATCTTTTATCTTGTGTACATAAGTGGCTGATTACATGTCCGCTAATAATAATCAATGTCCATCATTATCTGGTGTTAGTGCCATATTAATACTTTGATTTAAGTGCATAACATGTATTCTTATGATTCTTCTGATAATAGATTCTTTGGAAGAAGTTTATTACACGTATCTTCTATTGTTACACTAAATAAAATGATGAAAAGTATAGGATGAATATTGCTAGAAAAGAGCAATCGGCAGTCAATTGTCTTCAAACTTTTACTAATCCAGTCTTATTATATCTATTAACGAATTTCTGCTGAACAAGATTATCAAATATAGAGGACCTTAACTTCTTCAGGACTCTGTACTACTGTCAATATTATACTATACACCGTGTCTCATTAAGACATAGTCAGACTTTGCCAGTGGTTAGATAACCATAAAAGAAAGAAAATTCCTCTATACCATTTTTCTCGTATTTCTATACTTTTGGAGAAAAACTGCATTGAAGTTCAGTCAAATGTTTTCAAATTTAATAGTATAAATGCACAAGGTAATAAACCCGTTTTTATTTTGGCCAAGTGTTTCGTAGAATAACAACAGATAAACAGAATTAAATAAACAAAGCATGTTCAGCAACGACCTCTCGATGAATATTATGTATTTTTGTTTTGTTATTTCTGATTACTAAGACAATTTCAAATTCTTTTAATAGACACATTAACCCCTATGTGTCATACAATACTGCAGGTTTGTGAATAAAAAATTATAGTACACGTGATAGTGACACATATTCTCAAGTCAAGTTCAAGGAGATACTCAATACTATTTGGTTTCTCAAATAATAACAAATTTCAAACCCCTTACACTGCAGCTTTTAGTAATAAAACGTAACAGTACTTGTACTTGACTATGTAAACAAATCCATCAATCAGGGTCGTTGTATCAAAACATCAAAAAGAACAATAAGGTTTTTACTAATGGCACTTTTTAGAATTCCGATAAAAAATAACAATACCTATTGATGGATAGATCAAATTAGCTAAACATGTCTTTACTTAATTAAAACTAATATCTGTTTATTAACATATAATGAATTGAATTTAATGATATCATTAAATGGGTCTGTATTAAAATGATGTCATTTCTGTCTGCGTTTCCTATTACAATACAGGGGAATCCCCCGGATTCATAGAACGTTTTGTTTTAACTACTTCCAAAATGGAATGTGCGTCGTTTGCATCCTTGTTGTGCTTCTTTAAACAGATGTCACGTTTTTACTGACGCATTCAATTTCTAAAGATATTGCATTTATTTCTATTCGACTTAACAACACTGACCTGCATCAATTATACGTATTTTTCTGAAAACGTCAAGCAAAATTTTCGAAAATTTCAAGTTCATTTAATCAAAAAATGTTACTAAGGTTTTATGTTTCTAATGACCAAAGAAGTTTAGCCTCAAAGTCCGATCATTAGGTACTGAATCACCGTGTATACCTATGTACAGTTTAAAGAGTAACAACCAAGAATTAAAGGCTGGTTACACAACACTTTCCTTAAATAATAAATAGTAACAGAATATCAGACTGCAACATTGATTGATTAAAGCTAACGAAAACTACTAAAAGCTATGTATTTATTGTTCATACTACATGGAATGTTTTTACTTTTTTAGTGTTCTGCATCATGTGGTCCAGGTGTCTCAACACGTAGTACACACTGCCCGCCACCAGAAGGCGAGACATTTTATACGTGTGGAGTACATCCCAAAATACAAAGAAGAATATGTAGAGGACCATATACAAGACACAATAATCCATTGTGCAAAGGGAGAAAAAAGAAACATTGCTACGAAGATAAATCCAAATATTGTTCGTTACCAACTTTATCTAAATATTGCAAATTAGGAAGCTTTAAACGACTCTGTTGCAAAACTTGCTCGAGCTTTACTCTGTTTCCATTTAGTGCTTAGAAATAGATTATCTTGTTAATCTATATATTGTAATTTTAAATATCATTATTTTTAATTTTTTTAACTCAATCAGTTGTAATTCCTATTTAACGATTACCCAGAAGAGTTAGTGACATTGAATCCGTACGTATTGAATTACGTGCTTGTTTCAAAATTTCTATTAAAGTCCAATTTTAGACAACTAGTTGATTTATTTATTTAATCTAAACTGTGCATGTAGATGATTATCTCGAGAGAAGTGTACACAATCAATCAAATGATAAATAATTTATTGAAACAGTGATTGTTGCATGGAAATAATTGTTTGGATACCTAACTACATGAAATGCAAGACCCTCCAATTTATTAGAGGTTACTACTGCTACTGACCTTTTTAATCTATTCTGGATATTCAATATAAAAACTTTTGTTTGTAAAACCCGCATGTAACTTTCCTGTATAAATTTTATTAAATAAAAATTATTGGATAGAGATTGTTAACCATTAAGCAATCTTGTGATTTAACTAAAGCTGATTTGGTCAAAATCTTCAGTGTTTAAGGGTCTTTGGTACAATAAAATATGATGCAAACTTTTTCAAGCTTCATTCTAAAATGGTAAACATGGTAAAAAAAGAAAGTTTTTCTGTTTACAGCAAAACAGGTGCGAGGACAGTTTGGCGCCGGACAGCACACTTCGGCGCCGGGACACTTCGGCGTAAGCACACTTCGACTAAAAGCAGTTCGGGGCATGTGCATTTCTCCGCCGAAAATTATGGTAAAACTTTCGGAGATCTTTAAATAAAGCGTTTTTTTGAACCATTAGTCCCATTTTTTGGTACAAGCTACCCTATTATCAGAGTAACATTTTTTATTTTTTTGTACACACATACACCTTCTTAATTCCAGAATTTCGCTTGATTGGTTAAATTGCGTTATTCCAGTACTTTTTGTCTTTAAGCACTGGACTATAAGCACTAAGCAGTATCCAGTTACAAGTGTTTACCTACTGAGACAAAATTTGTAAAGTGGGTCACGTATTTATTAGTGGTACGATATTCAATGTTAATGTCAATTTTCCTATTTCATTTAATTGATTTTATAAAATTGTTGATTTTTAAAATTTATATTAACATGATTATATCAAATATGAAATTCTTATAAACAATAAGGAATTTATAACAAACAAATTAAGTTCTTATTACAAATTATTCCCTTTTTTCCCAATTATGCAGAGATTTACAAAATAATTTTGATTTTAAAGCTTTAGCAGCTCAGAAAAATAATTTTTTCTTAAATCTGGCAATACATACGAGCTTTTGTGATTGGCAAATATTAAGTTTTTTTTTCTCATCATACCGTATTTATCTAATACTGTATTTCATCGATCATACTGTATTTATTACCTGTAATTACCCACAGATTTTGTTCATTACAATAATACTAGACAATCTCTCGCGCCTAAGTGGTCCAAGCCGAAGTGTCCCTGCGCCGAAGTGTCCTCGCGCCGAAGTGACCCACGCCAAATCGGCCGAATCGCCGAATTTGGCTTAAATTCTTTTATTCGATAGTTCTTGTATCTGCTTTTTCTCTTATTTTTTTATTAATCAATATTCAGAACTATCTATAATAAAGAGTCTCCTTTTTTCACTCCCTTTCCATTTGAAAGGGTTGTTGACCCTTTATTCATTTTGCTATTACATTTTGATGTACGCTTTTTATTACTTGTAAAAATAAAACATTTTTTTCTTCATTATTTGTATAGTAGCCTAAGATGAATGTTTGCCAGCGGACCGCAACCATAGGGTCGTGACCCAATTTTGGATCCTAAAAGTTTAAAAATGAATAGCGTAAATATTTATTTTGATTATATCATTTATTAGGATCATGTTAAAAATATATGCCATAAGGTCCTGTAATTTTAAGTAACTTCCCTCTCCCACTCGTATAGGTCTCCTTATAATTTTATTTATATTTTTGGGTCGAAGAATGCTGTGCTAGGCTACCACACTTGCAGTCCCGAGTTCAATTCCTGGGCTAGTCATACTAACAAGCAGTTTAAAAAACCGCTAGGCCTCCGGATGCACTCAGCCCTTGAAATTGATTACACTGGTATACGTCAATGGTAATAACAACAATTACTCCGCCGGGCTGAATGTGCGCCCCCAACTGCCTGAAACAGAGTTAAAAGCACAGGGAATGGAATACAGCATTCTTCAGAATGTAGGCTTCCCAGCAGCAATCTTATACGCAATTATTATTTCTTATATTACGTCCAATTACTTTATGGTTATTGTTCCAAAAAAACCTGAACCAATTTTTTTGTTTTAATTCCTTAAGTTTGTCATTTTAAACAATATACAGGCTGTTTCAAAGTGAATCATCCGATTTCAAATGTTTATATTATCAAAAATAATAATCATAGACACTTAAGATTAATTTTATACTACATGGCTAATTTGTAGTTATTTTACATACTAACTGTTGGAAAAGCCTACCTATCGGCAACCGCGTGAAATTCGAGAATTCCCTCTTTCTAACAGTACAATCGGATTAAAAACAGAATACTTATGATTTTTTTTAATCGAATGTTTCTTTTTGAAACTGTCTGTATTAAAAATCGAGAATGAGGGATATTAAAAGACAAATTAAAAAAATTCATTTTTTGCGAATATCTATCCCATTTCCTATGGCTTGGACTGCTCGGAGGTCAATTAAGGGTACTATAAAAATGAAAGATAAATCTTTGCTGTATATATCGCAAACGGTTCGGTGTACGTAAAACATGAATTCTTTTGTCAAAAATTTAATTATCTTTCATTTTTATGCTAATCTAAATTGACCTCCAAGCCCTAGGAAGTGAGATATTCGCAAAAAACGAGTTCTTCAACTTCGTCCTTCAATATCTTTTAACGCTGGCGCGATCTGTATAAAAATATAATATATTATTTAAAATGACAAACTTAAGCGATTTAAACAGAAGCCATATTTATGTCTAAAGTAACTGGACTATCAGTTTTCTACTTTAAAGTCTAAAATACGCTTCTACGTATGATCTTCCTTTCTAGTGAATCAAATTGCAAGCAGCACTTAGACAAATAAATGTCAAATTGTATAAATGATCCATTATAATCCATTAGTGGAGGTTTCATATTCAAGAGGAAAATATAATTAAATAAAAATCTCTTAGTAGTCTTCTCCATATATATTTAATAAATGTAAAAATTGTCAATTGTTGCTCGACTGCAGTTTCGGTTGTGAGGCCATCTTCCCAAGTATACATGTTTTTAATAGTTCTGTTAACATATATGTAGATTATTCGAGCTTAATTGCTCTAGTTTGCTATAAAAAAGAAAAAAATTATTTAAACAAATCAATTTCTATTATTATTATGTTCTTCTCCTGAAGAATTTATTTTGATTTACATTTTAAACATTATAAAAAAATTACCTTGAAAACGGCGTCACAACCGAAACTGCAATCAGAAAATTTAACATTTTTTTACATTTATTAAATATGTGAAGAAGACTAGGGGATTTTAGTTAATCTACCTTTCCTCTTGAATAAATGTCAAGATAGTTGTTTTCCGCTATCCATTGTTCTTTCTATTAGATTTCTCACCACACTTATATTGTCATTTGTCTGTTTAGTCGTTCTAAATGCCCCTTTTCATTTTTTCTACTACCTTTCTTAGTCTTTTCTCTATTACTCTTGTGTACACTTTGAGTCATTCGGAAGTTAATTGCTGTATAATCTGTGTAGGTTGTTTCTTATCTTACCATCTTATGAATTAGTAGTATTAAGTCGCTTTTGGAATCATTAGGCATTGTTTGCTTTAACATGCTCTCTTACATATTATGTATAGCCATCTTTTTCCTTCCTCGCCCATCTATTTCATCATCTGCTTTAATACTAACCTTTCTTCCTGCTTTTCGTATTTTAATATTTTTTACATTTGTTCATTTCTACTCTCATACTGTATTTCCTCAATTGTTTCTTTTACCTCTACCTTTATTTCAATTTTTTTTCGTGTAATGACTTTTCCATATCTATAGAACTACGTATCTTTTAATCGTTATTTTTGTCAGCTTTATTCTTCAGTTCTCTTATTTCTGTTTTCTTTCTTTCTCTCATATTCCTTATTTGATTTCAGAATTTATTATTATTATTTTTGAAATCATTCTGTAACTCTATAACAAACTTTTCCCAGTTTCTTTTTTTTGCATCTGTTACTATCGTTGACTTATTTCGTAGTCTTATATACTAATTTTGTCTTGTACCTTCTTTAGTTTTAATATATTTTTTCCATAACTCGTTCTTTCTTTTTGATGTTCTCTTCTTTAATATATTGCTGTCTCCATTTGGTATTTTCTTCCGGTTTCCTTCTCTTTTAATTATTTTTATATTTTAGTGTTAGTATATTTCTTTTTCTCTTTCTTTTCTGTTTTTTATCTATACGTAAGCAACGTTAAGTCTATGGTTTAATTAATATTTCTGCCTCTGGGATGATTTTGACATGCTTTACCTTATGTTGCGCGTTTCTTGTATACTTAATAATGTTTATAATATTTCTTATATTCCTTTCTTCTGCTACAAATGTATATCTGTCTTCCATTTTCTATCCCCAACCAAAATGTGTTTCCAAAAACAGTTCGTTTTCTGTTTCTATTTAGTGTTCCTGCACTGAATTCTCCCATAAACCCCAAGTTCATCTCTTTGTCATTTCCTATTTTAGAATCCCCGTTCCCCGTGATTATTATTTCTTAGTTTTTTTGATAGTTATTTATTTTGTGTCTTTCGTAACCTCGTTTACTATATCTGCTTCTTCTCTTTCTTCTGGCGCGTATATCTGTATTAAATTTAGTACGCCTTGTAAAGTACATTTATTTTTTATTGTTCATCTTTTCTTGTTTCATTCTTCTATTATCTTCTAATATCTCCATTTCCTTTCCGTTGAATGCTTATTCTTTCGTCATGCTTATTTCATGTCGGTCGTCATCATAAGTATCGATCACAAACAAATGATATATTCTTAGTTTTTTGTTAATTCTAGTTTAATTATTATTTTCTTGTCTTATAATCAAAAAATGTTAACTGTTAATTAACACTGTTATTTTTTTGTCTTCGTTTATAAATTTCTTCCGAATTTTTCTAATTCCACCCTGAATCTCTTGTTCTTTTAAAGTAAGATCGTTCTCTAATGTAAGTAAACACGTTTTTTCTTACTACTGTCTTTTAATATTTGTTTGTACTCCATTCTCTCCAAGAGAACTTCATATTAATTATATTTAATTGCAAATATATCCGTCATCCTTTCCATTTGTTTATATTCTGCATGTATATTTAAATTAAATTATTTTTCAAATAGCATTTCGATTCCTTTCTTTTCTTTTTCCTTTCCATACTTTACCACATTTACAATGATATTGTTTATTTTCAGATTTTTTCTTTAGTACTACGTATTTCTAAAATTTACTCCTTCTCCGCATTACCCACATTCCATTTTCTCTAATCTTTCTCTCTAAGTCTTTAAATCTTTTACTTTTTCCATTTCTTCCATATTGTTTTCTTTATTTTTGGGTTCACTAGGCCACTAGTTATTAATTTACTCTTGTTAAAAGAATCTGTGTCTATAAAAAAGGTATCTGGTACTTTCCTTTTGAATAACCTTTCCGTTTCTACTTTGCATTCGGTGTCTTAATTTTTGTTTTCGATATAGGTATAGTTATTCTACTGCGATATCAATTTGTGATAAGAAACTTTCATGTTACTCAGTTTAGTTACTTATTTCACAATGTTTTGTTTTTCGATTTAAACTTTTTATACGTTGGAAAAACGCTAATTTAAACCAGTTTTATCTATAGTACAGCTCATAAATTCCGTTTAGTTAGATATACTTATTCACAAGTTAGAACTATGAGTCTTGCTTGGACCGATCCCTAAGTAATTCAATTCTGTATTAAATAAATGGATTGCTTTGGTATTTTTGTGTTGTACCTTTTACAGTAATCGACCCACCTCGGCAGATACATCTTAAAAGTAGAAAAAACTTAACTTTCCAATTAACTTTAGCTTTACAAGTATAGCTTATGAAAGTTACCATTTTCCAGCAAGCTGACGAAATACGTGAGATCGTTTTTTATAAGAAAAATGGAACGCATTTATTTCCTTTTGCACTCCAGATTCTTAGATTTTTAATAAACAACTTAACTGCAGATTTTCTCAAAATAAATTGATTATATAATAATTTGTTTAATTATTAATTTAATGTCTCTGAAGTACTAGTTTTGGATCCTCCTCACGCATGGAATTTCAAAAATGTACGTATACATACAGCCAGTACGAGAGCCAGAATTCTCAGAAAGGAGAAATTCGATGACATTCTATTCTCGGAACGCAACGGCCTGCCACGGTTTGATATTTGTAAGCAGCGGTGTGCTTTGAAACGTAGATCGTTTGTAAAAAATATTTGCAATCTTGTAACTCATGTGTTTTTATTTTATTTACTACAATAGTTGGTGACTTTCATCTAGGTACATATTACTATACGTTACAATAATACAATATAAAAAAAAGAGGAATAAACAAAGAAAAATTTATTCGCGGAACGTACTACAGCCCGTATCTGATAAATTTTTAAAGTCATCCTCAGTATTACTAAAAGTTTCACTATCGGAAACAGCAATAATCAAATCTTCTGTTATCACATCAATTCGAATAACATGTAACACTCATAAATCATGGTATGAAAATGTTAATTGAAAGCTGCTAAGGTGAACTGCCGTACGACGCCGCCAATGCCAAATGCGGTTAATACCGATAAAGTGACGTAGTGGTCTTTTAGGAATTTTGGCTCAAAAAATATCGTACGGGCTGGACTGTATATTGTTTTATGATACAGAGATGCACATTTAATTTGTTTTTAAATTTATGTTATCTAAATAATTAGCTTATCAGAAGTTAATTGATAACAAATAGAAAGGTAGTATATCACTTATCAAGTATCAAATTAATCAGCGGTGACGAATTGTCTAATCAAATTAGTAACAATTCGGATATTGATAGGAAAAGTACGTTAAATTTACTCTTCATAGGATTTAAGATATCTAATTATATTTAAAATGTTTATATTATACAAATTATTATTTTTGATATTTTTAAGTAGCATTCAAGCATTGAAGGTAAATTTTGTTTGATTTTTATTATTTGTGCTTCTAACACTTGTATAAATTGTAGGACAATGAAGTGTGGAACCATTTTCTTAATACAAGTGCTATCAAACCTTCTGCCAGTAAGCTTGTACCGGTGGAATGTGAACATATAACAAACAAAGTAAGTATAATTTTTATTTTATTTTCCTTTGAATCAGCGTTTATCTTAACAGATTAGCACAATGGAAAAGGGTTATCAGCATTATATCTGTAAGTTTTGTCTTCTCGCTTCACAATACCGAGTGACCCAAGGGGTAGGGTCAAGCATTTTAATGAAATTTCGTATGAATATATTAGACGTAAATTCCAAGTTTTCGCCATATAGATACAAGATAGCAAATTTCTGGTTATACCGGAAATGACCCCACATTTCGATTTTTGAATAGCCCATTTTGAACACCCTGTACATTTTTGCATATTTGGATTTTATGTATCAGAATTACTACAATCACGTTACCAGATTTAAATTTACACATAAGTCTTTAAAATCGGTAGTTCTTCCTTTAATCTTTTTTTTATTTAATTTACTGATAAAGGTTAATTTCCTATTTAATGGTATGTGTGACCCGTATTGTTCTCGTTCAAGAAGATAAAGTTATGGGTGAAAAACTATTCTCGAAGATATTTAAACCTTCATAAATTAATTAATACATAGTACACTTTAAAAGTACGTCATAAAAAAGCATAACAGTAGTTACAAAATGTTCCAACAAATTGTCCAAACTGTTCCATTTAGAAAATTGCAAAAAATGGATTTGAAAATGTCGATACTTAAAAGATTATTTTGATCTCCTTGTATAAAAAAATTAACTCTGACACTTGCTTGGTATAAATTGGTTTTAGCTTACATCTCATCCAAAGGTTTACAAAAAATCTACAAAAGATGACGTATATATTAAAATTTAAATAAAAGGTTGGCCAAAAACTACATTAAAAAATCATAACTTGGCAACGTCGCATTTAAGGGCAAACAGATCTAGGGTTATAGACGCAACCTTAATAGACGCTTTAATTAAAACGAGAAAATATTGTACGTTGTTCAATTAAAAAAATAGGCTTTTATGTGCTACACTTTGACACACTGTATATGTGCCACTAATTTAAAAATGTGTCTTCTATAACCTTATTAACATTCTCCCAATTGAATCCTTTATGTGGGTAACGATAAACCTATAATCGAAGAACTGGGTACTAAATGTATCAATATATGTAAACCTTGTATATATTTACAATGGTAAGTTATTACCATAAAGGTTGATCTAAGTTACTTGACGTTAGTTGTTATAATCAACACGATTAAGTCCGGAATTGATTCATGAACTTTGTTACACCTATATGGATGAGTTCAGAAATATTTTCACATAACAAAATAGATAAAATTACGAGGAACACAGGGATGATTAAGATTTACTCTATTAATTTGGTACGAGGGAAACTAGATAAATTATCTACCTAAGCATGAAACAAAAGACGCATGATTTTTTAAACAATTTTATTTTTCAATATAATGTCCCCAACTTCAACGCACTTTCGCCATTTGTCTTGCAATGAATTCATACCATTAAAAAAAATGATTCTTCCTGATTGCCAAAATAGTCATTGATGGTTCGTTTCAAATGGTCATCACTTTCAAAATGGCGGCCTCTCAAATGTTTTTTCAGATTTCGGAATAAGTAGAAGTCCGAGGGTGCCAGATCTGGGCTGTAAGGTGGGTGGTCTAACTCTACAAAGTTACATTCGTTCAGAATTGGACGAACTTTGGCGGCTTTATGAACCGTCGCATTGTCATGAAGAAGGAGCACATTTTTATGCCTCAAGTGGGGACGTTTTTTGGTAATTTCCGAATGTAACTTTTTGAGCGTATTACCGTAAACCTCTGCATTTATTGTAGTGCCCTTAGGCATATATTCGATCAGAAGAACTCCATGCAAATCCCAGAAAATTGTTGCCATAAGTTTTCCGGCTGAGGGCTGTGTGCGAGCTTTCTTTGGGGGTGGAGAACCCTTATGAATCCATTGCATAGATGCCAGCTTTGTCTCAGGGTCCCAGTGATGTACCCAGGTCTCGTCTCCAGTCACTATCCTCGTTAGGAATTCAGCATCAGCTTCCAAAAGATCTAAATTGTTTTGACAAATTTGCTGTCTTCGCGTCTTTTGCTCTGGAGTCAACAACCTGGGAACCCACCTCGCTGAGACTTTATTCATGCCTAACTTTTCGTGCAATATGGTCAAAACGCTAGGTTCTGATATTCCCAGAGCAGTAGCAATGGTGGAGACCTTCATGCGGCGATCCTCAAGAACCATAGCTTCCACTTTGTCACACATTTCACTGTTGGTTGCCTCAAGTGGCCTTCCACTTCTAGGGTCATCCTCTATGGATTCACGTCCCCAACGAAACTGTTTTGACCAAAACTTAGTCGTAAAATATGATGGAGCATCATCTCCATATACGGCAATCATACGTTCTCTTATAAATTTTGGACCATTGCCTTCTTTTGTGAGAAACTTAATCACACTCCTATGCTCCAATTTCAAAACACTCATTTTTTGTCAACTAATCGTGCACAAAACAAAAAGTAACAGGTCAATTTCACTGAAACTTCAGATACAATTATAAAAGACTTGCCACTATTTGACATTAAACGCTGAAGATTGTCATTTGTTTCAGTCATGGCTAGGTAGATAATTATTCTAGTTCCCCTCGTATCAATACACAATTGGAAGTAATAATAACCTATTATATAAACTAGGTCTTGATTCTCAACTTAGGGAATGGGTTACCATAAGAAAGCTACAGCTTTATTACAATAATAACAAGTAGAGTAGGAATTTATGTTGTTCCATGGAACCCGAAAAATACAATAATTCAGATAGTCAAATAATGAGCAAAGATAGTTTATAAAGAAATTGAATTAGAGAATAATTTTTCAATTGGTTTCTAAGTAAACAAAAGAGAAAAAATAATAATACTCTATAAAAGGAAGGTACATTTTTTTCCTATTCCATAAAACTTGTAAAATTATATTAAATAAATTTGTAAACCAGAAGATAAAATAAACAGTTTGTGGTCAAGATACTAACTAAAAAATTATAAATTGTAATAAGAAGATTAAACAGTAAAATATAATCTGCTATCCTAAAAGTTGAAAAGGAACGAGGAAATAAAAAATTTTAAAAAACCGAGCTCAACGTTGGAGGTTTTGTCTCGTAGGGACATCGCGAAAGTTGAAGAAATCTGTCCCGGTCACGTACAGCAACTTGAAACTGGAAGAAGAATATTGAGCAGTTAAGTTAGTCCTCAGGTTGGTGTAATGACAGATTGTTGTTCCTAAAGAAAGAAAAGCAAAGCGTTAGTGTTGTTTACTGTGTTAAAAAGTCTTAAGAGTTTGACGTTCATTGGAATTTAATAAATGTCAATTTAATAAATTCCTTTATGCCAAACAGGTAAATGTAATACTTACTCCTTTTTTCCGCGTTGTCTTCATTTGAAAAGTCAATGAGCCATATACAGGCAACTGGCATGTGTGACAAATATTTCTGAACTGTCCCAATAATTTTTCACGTGTCAAGAGTTTAAGGTTAATGAAGCAAACGCACAGGGAGAACTTTGAAATATAAATATCGCTGATGAGTCTTTAACCAGAACCCCGTTGAGAACTCCTTCAGAAAAGTAAAAAAGTGTCAGTAAGTAAAATCATAATTTTTTTTCTGTAAACGTTTAGACCCTGAGATATTAATAAATGCAGTAATAATCTGAGATATCATCGCAATATGTATCAACCAGCTTGAGCACTTCTAGATCTCTTTTTGTAATGTCATTTACATTATACCAATCCCATTTGCAACAATGTCTAATAAAAATAGGTTGATTTTTGATAAACACTGTTTATGTTTACCTCTGTTTATGCTCTTATAAATTTCAGCTTTCATATTTCTGTATGTGAGAAGTAAGTGGGCTGAAATCCACTTTTAAGATTTCTGTACTACTACTATATACTATTATACCTGTACTATTACTATATCTAGCTTATCACTTTCGTATTAGTATAATGGTTTGCCTCCAACTCTGTATAGCGTTTTCGCTAGCTTTATTTGAAGAGTTTCATTCAATAGGCGCCGACTATGTGGTGCCTCGAAGGCTGTGACCCTCATTAAAATAATGTAGCTAGGGCTGAGCCCTCAATAATATCATAGTTTAGTTAGCCGGAGCGGAGTGATAATAACTAGAGACGTGCATTTTAGGTGATCGGTAAACGCCCATTTGTGTTACATTGTACTATTGAAGATTAAATTGCTTTACTTCCTTGACATAGTGGTTTTATGCTTACCTTGAATGCACGTCTCTAATAATAACCCTATGTCACTGTCGCCCCAGGTTCGATTCCAGCTTTTTTAACAGATTTCTTAATTTATTATTTTTACAAAACACACTTTAAAATGGATCCTTGCTCTTTAAAAGTGTTTTTCTGTATAATTTTAATAAATTACACAGTTTTGTTTTTTGCTTATTTATCATGCGACTAATCGTTTTGCTAAATGTTTTGTTTTATTGCTTATTACAATTTTTTACATTGTGTGGTGCATTTTACGGATCTGCTTAATTTGATAAGATAAATGCTTATGTTACATAGAAATTGAATCAGAAGTGCAATGCATGCCATTTTCCTGGAAACAAGATATTACAAAAATAATTTTGGTTATTTAAGTACCTATTTAGGTCGTCAATGCAAAAAAATCACCATTTTCACTTAACCTATTTTTTAGTCGTGTGCACTGCTGTGGATCAGGATTAGAATTTATTTTAAATTTTAGGTTTTGTAAAAATGCATAAAAAAGGAGAAGTTATCTGCCAGCTGGAATCGTAACTGGGACGACAGCGACTTGCGGTTATTATAATCCAGCTCCAGCTAACTAAACTATAAAATCATTTCGGCTGTTGTTCGCACCACACTTATTTTAAGTGGCACTAATTTAAATGATTTTTTTTAAAAAGAGACTAAATATATTTTTTTCATTTCGGGATATGACTACCGTTTAAACTAACAAACAAAGTGATAAACAGAAATAATTTTATTTACTTGGGGAGATCTTGCAAATGATTATTTAAAAGCAGATGTTAATCTCTAAATTCGATTTGAGTATTTTGATGTTTTACGTTGTTTTGTTATTGTAGATATTGTATAGAAGTTTCATTAATAATGTATTTGGAAATATTTATACATATTTATGTAGACCGTGTTTAGTACGATTGGTAAAACTAAAAGCTGGCTAGCCCTAATTAAAATTTTGATAAGTCGGCGCCTATAATAGCAACTATTTAGATCTACTATACTACTAATTATTTTATTGATAAATCAAGAAAATAATTATTTGTTGAGCTATAATTTTAACGATTCTTTTGTAACAAAACAATCTAATTGCTTTTTATTAATTCAGATCCGAGCTTGATTTTGAAACTTTTGACATTTTTTTATAAACTGTATGTACCATGTGGTATACAGAAACCAAACATGAAATGTTGGTTTTGGAGTATACTATTGACAGAAATTAATTATAACATCTAAAGTTTAATTATGAAATCAACAAAAGTTTGTCTAAACTTTACAAAATATGTTGACATTGATATAAACTGAAAATAATCGTTTACATTATAAATCCCTGAAATGAGATTTTACAGTACGGGCACAGTATATATAACATACAGTAATGTGACTGTCGCAAATAATTTCTATCCACCACACCACATGCTGATACGATCGGCAGTATGCATACAGCAGTTCTGTCTCAAACACGCGACAGAACGTTTCAAAACTACCAGGGCCGTATAAACCCACATTTGTGCAGTAATAGTGCCAGTAAACAATGCGTAGTGTCAGTCGTTGTGCCGCCAAAGGCTGTAAAAATACCTCTGAAAGAACTACAATTAGTTTTTTCAGGTTTCCGATGGATAATCACCAGTGTTATTTTTTCCTATATACTATTATTTTTTAATAAATACGCTCGTAAAAACAATGCCGTATTTAAGAATTCACTTTTGTATATATTTACCAATTGCTTAAATTGAATTACTAACATGTAATAGAACAAATAAGCGATTACGAAATCCTACATAATAAAATCTTTTATACTGATTTATTAAAAGAGTTTAACAATAAAGAATCTAGGTCAACGCCTTATCAACAGGTGTGAGCTACATCGCATTTTGTTACTCTCTACTGTTAAAAAAAGTTAGAGCGTGCGTTAGGATTGTACTTTTTAGCATTTCGTTTGTCATTGTGTCTTTAATTTAATATGGATGAAAATAAATCTTATTATTATTAATTATTATTATTATTATAGTGTAAATTGATTTCATCTCCCCTATTTTGTACGTGTGATGATCAAAGGCAAAACTAAATAAACATTATTATTATTATTATAATATTTTATAAATCACTTTTACTGTCTTTTTATCAAAATGAATTGTAAAGTCATATCATCTATTTTCATAATGTAAAGTCATTACGTTGTATTTTTTATGTACTGGCATTGTTAACTCCACATGTATCCTGTGGAACGTAATATTATTATGCGTTACATGAGAATCGAAACTTACATTTTAGAATAGCTAGCAACTCTTGAAAGAATAATGTAACTCTAGTTGGTAATTAACGATGTAACAAGAAACAACTCTTCCAACTTAGTTTAATAAATGTTTTAAATATCTAAATTGATTATCGTTTTATTTATTAGATTCTATAAGTAAAACAACTTCAATCAAATGGTTCACTACACATAATTCTATTTCATATTTCACTATACTATCATATAACAAGAGATTTTGTTTATATATTTGTCCGACATATTTTATTGAATGCGGCCCTGCGTTTTGTTTACCGGCGATGCCGGCCGATGAACGTCGGTCCACTACTTCGTTTATGGGCGTGATATTCGAAGGTGGATTAATAAAATGAATGGTGTCGCATGGAAGTAATCCTACTGATTGTTATATATACTGTGGTACGGGTTAGCTTACGGAAGACGAGTATACATACTGTGATGAATCAATTATCGGACGCATATCGCACAACATTATTTCATTCCGTGTCGAATTGTTTCATTGCTTGATATTTAGACCAATGTTAATGTAAATTAAGCAAATCATTAAAAACAATCTGGCCACCTTAGTTATAACTGCGGTAGCAACGGAATGTGTGGTAATTGTTTATTTTATCGGTAAATTGAATGTCTTCGTTTCTTCAGTCTGAAATTATATTTAAGTAAACAAGAAAATAAATGTTATCTTAAGTCTTATTTTTCGGATCTAAGAAAAATCTTCATGATAGTTTATTTATAATAATAATCAGCATCAAACTTAATTTCAAGACTTTTGGACACTTATTATAATTCTATTATATAAATAAGTATGTGAATTGCCATATGGGATTTACAACTAAAGAGAAAGCTTTTTGTACCGTGACCTTTATTGTATAGAGTTTTTCCTTTTTTAAAGTCCCTAATATGACTAGACTATCTGAGAAGTTATAAAATGTAACTTTCCCCATTTAGAGTTGTTCATCTCTCGCCAGAATGACGACTGGCAAGTGGCAATTATGTGCAGCTACGTGCCGAAGAATTTTACCAGTGTTGGCAAAACTTCGCCTTGGATTTGAATTTTCAAGTGTAAGCAAAGGAAGTATAACAAATAGCAATGTATCTGATAAAGATAGTTGTTTATCGCATACTTCCTATAGTGACCTTTTTGGTAGGAAAACGATTTTAAAACTAATTGACGTTTGTTATTGTAAAGCTTGGCAAGTATACGATAATATCTCCCTTTCTCAGATATACTGCTATTCGCTATTTTGCCTTTGCTCACACATATGGAAATTCAAACCGAAATGAAGTTTTACCAACACTGTTTAAAATACTCGCCGTATTTTAATTCCATCTACACCCTATAAATATGATGTCCCTTAGCACCCTGCATGTGCAGTTTTCTAAATACTTGGTTAGTAGGAGTTTTATTGGGATTCAGGTGGACACGAAAATCACAAGGAAAGAACTTAGCCATTTTATATTATAGATCCTTGTGCCATATTTTATCCAAAGCCTATGCTGCATCCAATAAGATTGTAGAACAAACTTTTCTTTCTCCTAGCGACTTTTCAATGATGTTAGTAAGTAATCTTGTGTACCTGATCAATAGTATATATCTCTTTCTAAACCAAAATTGATGGGGATGAATCTAGTTACATTTTTCAATTCTTTAATTCTTTCAATAATAGTTTCATCCTTTTTTCACTTTCTATAACCTGGCGGAATATTTTAATCTAAAAGAAGCATTCATCGAATGGTTCAGTATTCTGGCTTGTCAACGAAGTTAAGTATTAACACTTATTTAGTAATTATATCAAGTCCTGGCACTTTCTTAGTGTTAATATTTCCTTTTATCTCAATTAAAATTGCGTTCAGAGAAGTTAGAGTAATTCAACATTTTTTCCGGTTGGCCACTCCCAACCTGTAGAATCTTCCTTCATTTGGTTGGAATGTTTTATCTAAGAGATCAGCAAATTTGCTAACTTTCTGCTCATTATTTCTTGCCCATTTTCCTGCCTGATCGGTGGAATTTACATAATAGGTCGCTTAGTTTTTAGGTGGATGTTGTTGTCTGCTATGTAGTTACTTGTTGGCTAGCTCTTTGTGGTTGCTTAGGCAAACTTGGTTTTTTATTTTTCCATTTTAAATTTTCTCTGCCACTCTGCAGTCTTTATAATTAGCGGGATGCTCTGCCCCACAATGAACACACTTGGATTAGCTCTTCATCCTTAGGCTTATCACACTTTGTACTATATAGCGTGCTAGGTGTTAGTTTACCGTTAGCTACACTATTTTAAGAGTTATATCCTTATAATAATAGGACGAGTAATAAAAGACATGTGGATCTATAAAATATTTATTTAATTACTGTTGTTAAGTATTGTTGCTTTGGAAATCCCTATGATTCAATGCCTAGTTATGTATGTAATGATGATTGTGGTGATTATTGATAATTATGTAAATAACATGATCATTACATAACACTCTTCGTAGAAAAGAGGCTGAACATATATTAAAAAGGACAACATAGAATCGCATTTAATGCATTCCTCAAGAAAATATACCAAGATCATTACATAATAAATATTTGTATTGTGGTGATCATTGATAATAATGTACATAAATTAATAGCAAGATCCTTACAGTAATAGTACTGACTAGTACTGACATAGATCTTCCAGTGCATCTGACACAACACGATTGTTTTGCGCAGTACTTCTGAGCATGCCTATACACCTGAGACTTTTTGCACTGCGGCACTAATCTAGATTTTCTTAGTGACAAGATTTCGATCCGAATTCCCATTATGTCTGTGGTCCCATAAATTTTGTTCACATCTTCATCGTTTCTGAAGCTTAGTATGAACATATTTATGGCTGTCTAGTTTTATACTCAAGTTTAACTGAAGCTTCTAGTATTTTATAGCCCCTTTTAGAGGTACATTTAGTTTATTCAATTGGTTTCAACTTCAAGTTCATTGAAGCTTTGAATTCCATCTATTATGATTGATAAAGGAAATTTTGCTTTTTTACTACTTTTATTTAGTTCTCTTTTGGAGACGTTTTCTTTTTCTCAATGACGTATTTATTCGTCTTCTTTGTTAATCTTATTTTTGACCTTTATCCACTTTGTCTCTCTTACTAGTTATTTCACATAGGTATGATATTCAACCGTTTCCTTTCGGTTTTTTAAAAGTATTTCTAATTTTACACAATATTTGAATAAAAGTTATCAGGTTTTGGAGCTGATTTACTTTTTCAATTAAAATATGTATTTCTTGTTCAGTTCTTTTCCACTCATTGAACAGGATCTGTTAATTTTGAGATCTAAACATTTTTTAATAGCCTATTTACAAAATAGCCATGTAATCTGTTGGCAGACTATTGTTAGTTCTTTATAAATAAATATTCATGATCCATTTACAAACGGCATTCTTGCAATAAAAAGCTTTTTGAAAAGGTAAAAAAATCATACATTTTAGCTACATATTGTGATAGCCATATATTGTAGGGAAAATAATTTTAGTGATAGAATCTTTTAAATATTACTTTTGATTTCCTCGTATCCGGTTTAGGCAAAATCCCTTTTACTTAAAATTCAACTTTGTTTTTCAAAAAATGTGAAGTGATAGAGAAATTTGGATTGATTCTTATTCAGCAATGATAGTTACTCAAGCTCACCTATTTTTGTTTAAAAGAAAAGAAAAAAGTTGAAATTTGTTCTTCAGTGTCATCAGCTCATCTTAAAAATATAGTTATACGTATAGATGGTCCATTTTAATTTTGTGAAGTGGTTGGTCGCGCGATATAGAGTTCAACTCTTACTCAGGCGGCCCGGTTCGATTCCCAGAACCGGAGATAAGATTTTTTTCGACGATAAACCCTCAGTACACTTCGCCGTGCTGTCGTATGGGTACGTTAAGCAGTCGGTCTCGACAACCACATAAATATCTTTCTGTGGTCACCCCCCCGTACAACTCACAACGGCACAAGTATGTATTTAATTAGTGATTTGGAAATGTTAATTACAGCTAATATTTATGCAATTTAACGTTTTACAGCTACTAGTTATTTAAGACCAGTGAAATGTGTAGCCAATTCAAGTGTTTTAGGCATGAATGGATAAAATGGGCATATTTAATATCTCTTTAAGTTTGTCATTTTGGTATGATAAATAGTTATGTATTTTTTTAGATATTTCCCTTTGAAAAAAAAGCAAAATGCGTACTTTTCTTTGTTATAAAATTAAGGACTTACTACGGTTCTTGGAAATACAACGTACAGCTTACGATCTCTTTCTTATAGCGTTTTCAATTGACTGCTCTGAAGTGCTCTTAGATTGCTCTGAGAGCAAATTCCGTCTTGGATTGGTTCACCTGACATTCCAGTCATCGACATTTGCGTGTTCGATTGCGGCTAGCGCTCTGTCTAAAAGCACACCGAGAGTGCTCTTCATTGATCTGTCCCACGAGACAGATCAATTCAGATCAAAACAAAAACCTAACCTGTAATTCATTCGTATCTGCGTTAAGTTTTATTTGGAAAAAGGCATTCAAAGTATTATTATGGATGTTGAAAGTTGTTTGGCTTTATTAGAAATATTTATCATCAGATTTGTCTAAGGATAAGGAAATTGAAGCTATTATTGAATATTTAAATAAGAAACAACGTACCATTATGCAAAGTTCGTAATTTTCTGGAGACGATAAATTCATTTTCTGATGAATCGGTAGGTTTGCTATAATAATAGGTACGCAATACAATATTTTATTAATCGTGTTTGCTCATTTTTGCGACCCACGTTCCTGACCATGTTTTAAAACAGTTACTATTGCCAGTTACTGGTGTTTTATTAGATTATTAGTTATAATAATTTATATAATAATGGTCACAAAAACATACAGCGATCGAAATGATTTTATTCGGTTGCGTATTTTGTGAATCAATCTAAGGTCAATCTACATAAGAGCAATGACGTCATACTCGTTTTGAGAGCAACCGCAGAGCAATCTGCAATTGAGCAATCCGGTCTCCAATTGAAAACACTATTAGTTTTACTGTAAATCAACTGCAATATCAAATATTTAATATACATTATTAAACTTTTTATTAGAAAACAAGGTTTTGCCGATATCGGGATGATGGGCTGTTTCCACTGGACATATGGAATTGGAAAGCAGGACATGGGTGCTATTGGTATCTTAGACCTAGCTGGTTTAAAAAAAGAATTAATGATGACTATTTTCAAATTCTTACTTACGACGGTTATAACTATAAAATGCCATTTGGCAAGGTATATATTTTAATATACAAGATTTGTGGACAAAAATTACAGTTCAATAATTTCTAGACTCATGATGGCCAATCTGTTCTATTTGACTATAAAGATCTTAAATATGTTAAACTAATCCAGGAGTCCTTTGCTGGCGAAGAATATTTTTCGAAATGGAAAGATTGCGCTGAAGCTGCTGATGCCTGTTGTCAGCTAAGCATGGATAATAATAACATATGCCCTAGTAGGAAATGACATAGCATAAGTAAACGTATATGAATAACTAACAGTATTTATTTCTAGCTGAAGCATTTCCTTGCCCTGCAATATGGGATGCATGGAGTTGTTTCTTTCCCGCTCGGAAGGATTCTAACACAAATGTTCCTTGTCCTGAGTATATTTCTTCTTCGTCAAATGCACCTTGTCTATGTAAGTATGGAAACATATAAATCTACCTTGTAATGTCAGAAGAAACTTTTTTGACATCCTCATTAACTCTTTAATACCTTGCCAAATTTCACATACATTGCTGATGTAGTGATGTCCCTAATCCACGGCACTCTTTAAAGTCTATAACATTTTGCTTTATAATTTCTTTGTGATACGTGAAATGTTCAAATTTCCATACTCGATGTGACCATTTTTTATCTCTGTAAACTTTTATTAAAGTTAATATTTTGCCATTTGAACAAGCTTAGTTTTATTTTGTTTCTCAATTCACAACATCTCGTGACGCTTCGGGTCTTCCAAAATGAAATATAAACATTATCAATACAAAGCTCAAATACTAAATTGTAACGTAATTAATACGTTAATCAATTGGTAAAACACATATTCTATTGCTCGCAGGTGTCACTACACTGCTGCGTGTTTTCAAATCCACTACCCGCACTACACCATCTGGACCAGGATACGTTTGAACGATCCTTCCTAGGGGCCATACTAATGGAGGAGTATTGTCTTCTTTTATTAACGCTTATGAACTAACTTTCAATAGCGTATCCTTGTTTTGCTTCTATTTGGAACGTCTCTGTAGTTCCGATAAATATTCTTTGCTCCATCGAACCCAGTAATGCTGACGCATTGCTTGCAGCATTTTCCATCTTCTCAACCTGCTTATTGAGACGTCTATGTATGATCTTCTGGTAAAGCCATTAAAGATTTTCCAATAAGAAAATGCGAAGAAGTGAGAACTGTATAGTCCTTTGGGTCTTCGGTTAAAGGACACAAAGGTCTCGAATTTAAAATAAATTTAAAAAGTTCTGATACCATCTCTAAATGTATTGCCTTGGTACTCATGCATATAAATAAACATATTGCTGTGTTATCTGCAGTCAACAATAATTGAATAGGTAATTTGGGTTGCCTATCTTTCAGGCGTTCATAATTTTTTTTTAATTTGAGAAAATTGAGTAATTTTGTTATTTAATAGGTAAAGGATACACTTTACATCACTTGGTAATAATAAGAAGTAGATCTTAAAAAGATTTTTTAATTAAAATTAAAAAAATTATTTTGACAAGTTGCGATTTGCATATCGTTGGGTCGTTGGACTTGGTTTTTAATATTTGAAGCCATCGTAAGGTGTATTTTCACCTGGAAATTATAAAAGGCATAATTGGAAAGGTGTATGCAAGTAATCACCACAATACTTACAGTTTTTATTCTTGAATTTCAAGTAAACCCCATGTTGGTTTAACGATGCAACAAATTTCAGTATAATTGCATAATTTTCATTAATCTTTGAACTTGCAGCCAAAATGTTTTGCTGCAATATTCTTAATTAGATTCTAAAGCACCTTTAGCAATAGAATTTTCAAGTGGGCAGCTCTATATAGAGAAGGTCTAGCCTGTTGAAGTTTATAATTTCTATCGTTTCAACCTTACCTGGTAATATGATAAAATTGTTAATATTTAAAATGTTGGTGGCAAAATTGTTGTAAATATTGTGTGATGGAATATGTGGATTCAGTTAATTATTAAAAAAGGAGGGAATAAGGTGTGAAAATGTAATTATCTATAATTTTATAAAACCATGTATTGTCAGGAAATTCAAGATGGTTGCCATTAAACCCTGGAGTAAAATTTGCTTTATGTTAGACATGCAATATAACAAAATGTAGGGAAAATTGTCCTCTTTCCGATTATGTAATTTGTTTAAACATTTAATTTAATTTTTTAGCAACATTTTGGTTATGTAGTTCTTATTAGGTTAGATGTTCAATTGTTTCTAGTTACTTACTAAATTTTTGTTGGTGTAGAAATGACGATCGTCATTTGTTTCACAAGAAAACACAAAAGCAGATCGAAAATCTGGTTACTTGCTTGTTGATTTTCATATAAAGCAGAAGCGATGTTGGATTGTTAAAGTTTTGAGGTTATTTGTGGCAGATTTTACGTCAATGAGATGTCAAAAGAAAGTGAGGCTATGACAAATGTCATACAAATTGAATTAGTTTTTTTTAAGTGTTTAATAATGAAAATAACATTGAACAATTAAAGTGATTTAAATAAAAAGTAAAGTGAAGTGTTAATTTGGTGTTTGGACTATTTATTTATCAGAAGAAAATTTTTTTTGAAAACGTTTTATAACTTTATTTCTGGATGGAAGCAAATTTTATAACTGGATGTAATAAGAATTTTTGAAAAATAGACAAGATGTATGTACTCACGTATTGGAGGTAAATTGTTTTATATTTAATAGTTGTAATAAATTACAAAAGATGACCTACAAGAACAATTATGGAAATGCGTGTTCACCAATGCTACAAATAACCAAGTGAATTTACAGAGAACTGCCAAATAATAATAGTGTGTGCAATAATCCAAGAATGGCGCAAAATTTTTGAATTTAACAATTGATTTTCAAAATTTAACTTTGTTTTTATTTCGTTTCCTTTTTTTGTTTTATTTTATTATAATTGAAGATTGTTGGATTGATCAAATAAAAGTCAAGCAAGACAAAGAACATTAACACTGTCTTTTGATTCTTATTTTGTTAAATGAAATTGGCACGATCAATTAAATGAATCTATTTTAGATAATAAGGATTTTTTTTTTGTTTTCGTTTATCTTTTCATTTTTTTCATGTGTTTATTAATAAAATATTTAAATGTTTAAAAGCAGATTCATTTGTGTATTTTTCTTGTTTTGTGTCCATTAATAGAATTTCGCAGGTAAAAGTTGACAATATTTTATTTTTTTGTCAAAGAGCGACCCGCCTGAAATTTTCTCATGTAATTTTCTTGAGCTTGTCTTTGGATTTTAAAATCATAGCCGGAGCAAATTTTCTTTTCATCACAAAGGTGTGGTGTTTGTTTCTGTACAACTTTTCAGTTTGCCTTGCTACACTAAACATAAGTGAAGTAAATTGTTGGTCAAGTGTTGTAAGGTGTACACTAGTACAGCGCATATCACTATAAAATTTAATGTGATGTTTATTTAAACATTAAAATATAATATACCATAGCAATATGTATGTCTTTTGACATTTTGCACCGCGACCCTTACGATCTTTTAGTAAAAACAGACCGCCAAAGTCGATTCCAACGTTCTGAAAAGGTAAGTAATTTCTTACTCTAACAGCAGGTAAGTCACCCATTAAATAATTATCTGTAGTTGGATTTGCTTTAAAGCAAGTTATGTACGTTCTAACAATTTTCAGCATAGGTTCCTACCTGAAATTGGCCAATATTTCTCCCGCAATGAAGCTAACAACGTCTGAACTCCAGCGTGAAGCAACCGTTCGTGCTCCTGTCTTACGATTAATTCGGTAAGTATATTTCCCTTTGGTAAAGTAATTGGATGAACCTTATCAAATGATTCTTGTGAACGTTTGATTCTTCCGCCTACCCGTATTATACCATTATGCAAAAATGTATTTAAACTTAGGATTTTACTTTTATTACTCAATCTTTTTTTACTTGTAAGACATTCGTACTCCGACGAAAGACATTCCTTTTGAACCTGTTCTGTTAATAAATAAACTGAGTTATCTAATTCTTCCACCGTCAATGATCCAATATTCCTCTTGTCATGAGATGCCTGATGATGAGATGTAGATTTTTTATAAATCTAACTAAGTAACTAACTACGCGTATAATTTTGAAAATTTATCTGTTCAACATATTCTCTATATTCCCAACAACCACGTTAACTACTGTTGTCTTCTGCTCAGGAATATCTAAATCATCTCTCTCGATCCATTCATCCGAGGACTTTCAGTCAGAATTCTCAAAAGCAAAAAAGTCCGGTCCATGCCACCACAAACTATTATTTTCTAAAAGTTTTGGAGCTAAACCTCGTGTTAATAAATCTGCCGGGTTTTTCCCTGATTCAATATAATTCCATTCATTGCTATCAGTTAAATTTTGAATTTCACTGGCCCTATTAGCTACAAATGTCTGCCAACGACACGGTTCACCCTTCAACCTAATGTTATCTGTGAGTCCAAAAACACCTCCTATCAACACTAATCTCTAAGGTATTAATTGATACCTCCATTAACTGTGCCAACAAAAGAGCACCACATAATTCTAAGCGAGGCAACGTAACTTCCTTTAAAGAAGCTACCCTTGATTTTGCACATAATAAACTTGTCATGTTTCCCCTACTGGTTAAACACCTAACATATACACATGCACCATATGCCTTTTACGATGCGTCTGAAAACCCTTGTATTTCTATAGTAATATATTCTGAGATTAAAACGTGTCGAGCTATCTTAAGATTATTGAGTATTTGCAACTGTTCTAGAAAACTAGACCATTTAATTCTCAATTCATCAGGTAAAGTTTGATCCCACTGTAATCCTTCTTTCCACAATTCCTGCATTATATGTTTTGCAGTAATTATAATTGGACCCAACAAACCTAATGGATCAAATATCTGACGTATTATGGATAAAACGTTACGCTTAGTAAAATCATGAATGGCCGGAATATTCATAATTGAATATTGAATAGTATCTGCATTTGCATTCCAGTAAATCCCTAATATCTTATATGCTCACCTTCACCTATGTTAAGCACACTGGCCTTTAAACTTGTGCTAACTTCTAAATCTGCTAACAGATTACTCTTATTGCCTAACCATTTCCGTAATTGATACCCTCCAGTATCTAAGATTCTCATTAAATCCTTTTGTATCTGAAGCGCGTCTTCCTCAGAATCCGCTCCTGTTAGTACATCATCCAAATAAAAATCATTTTGAATTATCTTCCCCGCTACCGGAAATTGTAATTTATTTTCTTTCGCAAGTTGCATTAAACAACGTATCGCTAAATATGGCGCCGAAGCTGTGCCGTATGTCACAGTTTTCAACTCAAAAATCTTCAAATCTTCCATTGGTTCATTTCTCCAATAGATTTTCTGATATTTTGTATCCTCATCGTTAATCAATACCTGACGATATATTTTCGATATATCCGCCGTTATTGCTACTTCATGTTTACGAAATCTTACTAAGATACAAAACAAATCCTGTTGTAATTTCAGTCCAATATACGACCCTGCATTTCCTGGTTAAACTATCTTTCTTAAATACCGCGTGATGAGGCATAAAATAACCCATCGTATTCTGCTCATCTATTTTAGTTTCGCGCATATGCCTTAACATTTCATATTCTGACATAAAAGCACAATATTCCCTTTTTAATTTTAAATTTTTACTTAACCGTTTCTCTAGTAATTCAAATCTACGTATCGCGGTCTCACTTGAATTCCCAAGTTTTTCCGTTGACTCCTTGAATGGAATTTTTACTGCAAATCTCCCTTCTTCGTTGCGCTCTGTAGTTTCTTCAAAAAATCTTTCACAGAACTTTTCCTGCCTTGATAGAATTTTATCTCTATTCTTGATTTCCTCTAATTGCCAAATTTTTTCTATCCCTTGACTAATTAGATTATTCTCATCGTTTGTGGGTACACAACTCATTGGAAGATTATAACATTCGCGTTGTGACCTTAATTTGCCAGCAATAAGCCAACCTAAATAAGTATTTTGCAATACTGGTTGATCAATCCCTAAACTTTCCTTTCCCTTATCCAGGACTAACCAAAATATCTCTGCACCTAACAGAATATCTATTTCTGCCGATACATAAAAATTAGGATCAGCTAAATTTAATCCTTGTAGCACCTTTAAGGTGTTTCTATTAATTGAAACTAATGGTAATTTCTATGTCATTACCGGTATGATTAAACAATTAACCTTAGTCTCAAAATTACTCACACATGACGCAATGTCCAAATTCACACTTTTATTTATATTAGTGATTATTTGTCCTACACCCTTAATAAGATGATTCGTTTTTATTGGTCGCAACCCTAATTTTCTGCAAGCATTCTCAGTTATGAAATTACTCTGAGAGCCGCTATCTGATAACGCCCTACAATTAACTTCTTTATTTTCTGCATTTGTAACTTTTATCACCGTAGTTGGTAATAGAATTTCCGAACAAACCTTCCGTGGACCCCGGAAAACCGTCGCGTGCCATTCACGGATTTCGTTCCCGCTGCAGATGCGAGATTAGCCTGTTCCTCTAATGAATTTGTATCATTATTACTCGGGTTTTTATTAAAACGATTGATATGTAATAACGAATTATGTGCCCTTTGACACTTCATACATTTAGGAGCCTTGCATTTATATGAAAAGTGACCTCCCGTAAAACAATTCAAACATAATTTACGTTTCATTATCGCGTCCATGCGATCTTCCGCGCTTAATTCTAAAAACTTCTCACAAATTCTAATAAAGTGTTTTCCTCCACAATAAAAACAATTCTTTGTGTTATTTACGTTTACCATCGTCAAACCCCTATTAAATTGCCTTTCAACCCTTGGCCCTGATTTGATTTCTGAGTGTTGATGACTTCTGATTTAGTGATTTCTAATATTTCTAAAACCTCACATTTCGATTTTAAAAATTTATTTAAGTCTGCCATCGTTGGCACTTCGTCTTCACATTTATAAGATTCCCAATCTCTCCTGGTCGTTTTATCAAACTTGAATGTCATAATATAAATTATTAAACGATTCCATGAATCGGTATTCTCACCTAATGATTTTAATGACCGTAAGCCCAAGCAGCATTTTTAGTCATCGCTACGTACCAGCAACTACCGGTGGAACTATTAAGTTTTTGCCATTAGTCACAAGCACGTAATTGCTACGGTTTTGTTACGTGCCTGGAACCAAAATGGGGAACAATTTTTGGGTAGCAGGTACGTAGCGGCGTAGTAATTGCTACTTTCGTGGAACTTCTTTTCTCTTTGACACATCGTGTCGCGTGATTGCTCTCTCTTGCTCTTGCAACTTAACAAATAATAATCATTTTCTATACTATATAATGCTGGATCGTGTCACAAAATGAATTACCAGTTTATTTGTAATACGTACTTAATACAAAGAGCGATGAAATGTTTGATTATTTTGTCATCCCAGTACACCAAAATTATAAACCATTGCAACTTTTCTGTTAAATATGATGATGATAAATCGAAAAATAACAACGTGCCTTCTTTAAATATATTTTTTAGTAAAAAAATGTCTTTAATAAAATATGTTAAATATACACGAAATACTTATAAGTTGATACACATGATAGAAACCATTTTTATATTATTGCTGTTATGTTCTTTTATGTGTTTAAATAAAAGATACTCAATTATTGTCATTAATTAACTTTATTAATATTGAGTGAGCAGGGCGAATTACATACACAATGAATAGAGTGTAGAAGACGTGTATCCTCCAAGCCGACTCAAGTGTTACTGACGCTCCCCCAGAGGACGGGCCAGGATTGGTTAGTTACATCACTTCAAATAAATGTTGCCAACTTCAACCTACATACATAACAATCCCTAAGGCACAATTTGGCACCAATTTGTTATTTTTATTGAAGGTTATATAGTAGAACATCTATTAACAATCATAACAAATTGCAAATTGATTAATGATTATTGATTAATCCAACATTTTACAAGTAAATATGGAGATGGAGTAGTTTACGAAAAATTACTTTAATGTGATTCTCCTGGGTAGCAAAAACGTAAGTTTTACATTCAATACTACTGTAAGGTTTTAAAAACTTTAAAGTAGCTTCGGGCAAGTTACTGCTACAATCATAATACCACTTTGAAGTTGTAACGACTTTAAAGTAAGTATACTAAGTGGCAATACCGTTCCACATACTTTAATAGTTACTCAGAAGTAATGAAACTACATAGTCCCAATAAATAGTAGAAACAACTACACAATTACTAAAATATTCCGAATTGAAGAAATTAAACCTATAAAGTCATAAATTTAGTTGTAGTTACGTAACAACTACTCAATCAAAGTTCTGATCTCAGTTACTGCTACTTAAATGCTGCTTGGGAGTGCTTCTGCACTTCGTCAAACAACCCGCGCAATTCTGTATGCGATTCCTTCATTATCGTAGGGTGTTCAAAGATTCTCCTAATATGAATATGAACCATTAATTTCTTATTTTCAAATCTTTCTTTTAGAAATTCCCATGCTACCTTATAATTATTCGCGGACACTTCGATAGAATTAATAACTTTCGAAGCCTCTTTATTTAATGCTGACTTCAAGTACAAAAATCTATGTATATCCGTTAATTGCTTATTTTGTATTACAAGCGCCGTGAATGAATCCCTAAATTCCAACCAATTACTATATGTACCATCGTAACCTCCGAGAATAAAGAGGCCACGAACAAGGCTTGTGTCACGTGATCTGACGTCACGAATGTCGGCTGGCGACTTGCGGGGACAGGCGATGCGTACAAGTCAAACGCCATTGCAGTTTAGATTTGCTGTGTTCGTAGTCGTGTGAACTAGACTCTTTTTCGGAAGCTTTTCTTTCAAAAATTCTCATAAATAAGTTCAAATAAGTTAAAGTGTTAAATTAAAGGTGTAGAATTTCAGATTTACCTGATTTATGTGAAGACAATTTATAAAATCAGTGTAAAGAGACTGTTTCTCAATTGCCGTATCGAGTGTGGGCGTTGGCAGAAATGGCCGCTGATAAATTTTGTATTTGAAAGCTGTTTTATTACTTATAAAATAACTTTCGGTTGGTGTCGTTCATAATATGATTGTGTATTGTGTCGTTTACCTATATAAAATACAATTTCATAAATATTTTGATTAGTTAATCAAAAAAGCCAACAGTTTGACGAGATACTTGGGTGAGTCTTGTTTATTTCATTAAAAATGCCTGATGAATGTTGCGTGCCTAATTGCTCAAGCAATTACGATAGTACCCATACGTATGTGTCCGTCTTTTCTTTTCCAAAAGATGAAGAGTTGAAGAAAACGTGAATTAAATGCATTCATAGAGACTCATTTAATCCAACAAAACATTCAGTAGTATGTATTAAACATTTCTCAGAGTCATCGGTTATAACAATAATATGATAAATATGAAACTGAATTTCTAAAGACAGGTAAACAAAGGATTATTTTACGGGAATTGACAATGTTAAAATTGGAAAAATATGTACACGAAATCAATGAGAAATGTATTTTATGTAGCAAAACGTTGAAGTCGATATTGTTAAAAAATTGTCATATTCTTGCCAATATATTTCTCAATAACTATTCAAAAATAATCAACGATAAAATTAACACCCAAAACATGGATCTATCAAAGAGAAAACTTATTAAATTTAATGGTTAAGAAGTTATAAAACACATTAACGCATGGAGATAGGGCTATTGGCAAGGCCTCCATAAGAGCCAACGCGTCTATCATTGGTACCTCAACAGTGACGTGGAAAACCCTATTAATTGTTTTTTATCATAATATAAGTGCTTTTTTTGAAATAATATTCAGTTTTACTCAGAAATATACAAGTGTCTTTATGTTGGGTATTTTACGTTTCGCAATTGTTAGCCGGTTTTCGTGACGTCACGATTGCTTGGTAGCGGCCTCTTTATTCTCGGAGGTTACGGTACCATCAAAAGTCGGAAGTCTAATTGGCGGTAATTTTACTAAATTACTATTGTGATTATCTGACCTATTACTTATATCAGAAACCATCACAGATCCACCTACGGAATTATTATCCGATTCATTAATAAAATCTTTAATTTCCGATACTAACGAAAAATAAATAGGTAGTTTCAAAATTTTCCCTTTCAGCATCATCTACCACAGCAGATTCAACAATTTCTATTTGTGACTGAATTTCATTAAATTCATTCCACAAAGGCTCAACCTTTCCTAACTTTAATCTTAACTGATTAATTATTTTACTATCACATTCTTCATCTTTTAAATCATTAAAATGAGTTTTTAAACGAGTTAATTGTTCCTTAATAGTCTTACGGCGATTTTTCAATGACACTACTACTAATTCTGTCATTTTCAATAATGATTGAAGCTATTTTCGTTGTTATTCAAAGGATAATCCTTATTATACCTTTATAATGGCAAATAAAACTTTTTTGGCTTGTTTCAGATCAGACAAGGAACCACGTGGGACCGATGGCGATGGCCGCTCGGATGCAACTTTTCTCTTACTGCAAAGGACTGCAAACAACGTTCGCCAACTTCCCGTTCTCTTCTCTTAGTTTAATTAACAGTTTCCAAATTGCTTTTTCATCTGGCCCGAAGGACCATATGTTAATTAATCTTCAAATAAGTGGACTGTATATTTTTTATCTCTGTAAATTTTTATTAAAGTTAATATTTTGACATTTGAACAAGCTTAGTTTTATTTTGTTTCTCAATTCACAACATCTCGTGACGCTTCTAAAATGCGCCAACTTTGAAACATTTAAAATATCTCTTACAAGTAAAATACACCTCAACATTATTGTTTGTATAAAACGCAGGAAAGCCAATACTATGTTTATGTCATGTTTTTGAAATATGTACTGACAGACGTTTTCAAGAGTGTTTTAAACAAGATCGATTATTGATTTTATTCTTATCATTTCGTAAGGTAGAATTTCCGTATCTATGTATGTAGACTAAACCTCGGCGGGGTAAGCCAGAGAGCAATACATGTCGGAAAAGAGGTGGGTAAGCTGGGAGAGAGCAGCGCTAGGCTAAGAGTTTTCAATTGGTTATGTTTGGTTGCGTTTATTTAAATAATTACTCAGGAAAATCCGAAGGATTGTAATCACACATAGAATGCTGTATATAGGGAAATCCTTTAATGCTTTTGACCGTTATGTCTTGACGAGGTTTCCCTAGTTTTCATTAAAAAGAAAAACTTTAGGTAGTTTATATTGTTTTAGGTAGATATTATATTGTAATTTAAACAAATTGTATTACAAAAGTGATATTGCCGATCCTCTATTATTTTAACTGTTGTTAACACCGAATAGATAAAATGGTTTTTAAATGACGTTAGTATAATTCCAGATAAGTAAATTAGTTTACTAGCATCTGCCAAATTAAATTACTGCTGAATCCTTACTCATATTATTGATTATATGATTATTTCAGTTGATCCAGTATTCTAATTTTGTTATATTAATTAATTAACAGCTGATTGCTACAATAAATCTAACATTGTGTAATTTTGTTTTAGTAAGCGGTGAGAAAGAATGTTTTTCGAATGGAACATGGAATCAATCAACAAACTACGGGCCATGTTCTGAAGCAGCTTCTGTCTACAGAGGACGTCACAGTTTTCATGTCATAGTTTTGTATGTGTCCATAAGCTTAAGTTTTCCTGCAGTATTGGTTTTCGTTGCATTTAAAAAGTTAAGAGTATTGCGAGTTAATCTACATAGAAATCTACTAATTGTTTGCATTCTTCGAAACATTCTTACTATAATGTCAAAAGAAATTGTTATTTTGGATTCATTAAGGACCGATGGTAAAACTAATGATGTGTTAATTAACAATGGCGTCCCATGTAGAATTTTGGCTTATTTTACTAGTGTTGCCAACAATGCAATTTATGCTTGCATGTTAATGGATGGATTCTACCTTCACAAACTTATTGTAAGAATATTCAGTGATGACCCAAATGTTAACATAATGTATGTGATAACAGCAAGTAAGTATTTAGGTTTTACGATATTTTTTTTGAAGATTGATAAAGATTGAAGAGAAATTCTCTAGATCAAATTGTTCGGTGTGATTATAACAGGTATATCTTTTTCTAGTTCTCTCAATCTTACCAACAACGATTTGGGCAATCTTAATGGCAATCGAGGCCGATGAAAGCTGTTGGATGGCAGATGGTTCGTGGTTCCAATGGATACCAGATGGGTTTCGAATTGCAATTCTAGCTATTAACATTATTCTCTTATTGGATATAATTCGAGCACTTCTGAGCAAGTTAAGAAAAAACGTCAGCGCTCAACATACAAAGTACTCATACATTTTAATTAATAATGGAATGTCTTATGATTCCATTCTTAGGAGGGCTTACACGTAAGCATATTGATTTTGGAATTTCATATTTTTATTTAGCAGGAGAGCAAATCAAAAAATAAAATTTAAAAATGATAAGTATAATAATAATCAGATCACTCCGGATGTACTAATCCTTTTAATCAGTTTTCTAGAAAGACGTTATCATATAAAGTATCTAGTATGTACAAATGTACATTGTACAAAGTAGGCGTAAGAATACATTTAAACCACAATATGCTTACAATTTTAATCCCTCTGGAGACAATAATGTGAAGTAATTGAATTTAAACAAGGTTAAGTAGGCAACGTTATTGAAAGTACATATATACAGGGTGACTCTTTACTTTGAAATAATGTTTTTTTAGAAACACTAGTTATATCTATGTACAGTATCACTTTAGTAAACATCTATACTCTTACACTCTAAACAAAAATTGTCTGAAACTAAATTTTTAGATACATTTTCAGGATAAATTTTATTCTACATTTTACCATAACATTCAATTCGGCCCATAGAGAAAATGTAAATTGCAAAAACAAATTGTTGCTCAATCTAAGAAGGTACTTATTTTATAAACGTAATCCTATAAATTAGCAATATAAAACATAAATACAAATTAACTACAGTGGTCGCAACCCGTACGGTCTGTTATTGCATTTTACGGTCTACTAATTCAACAATTCAATGGGTAACCAAAGCGTACTATTACGAAAGCTTTGACAGAGAAATTTCCGACCGTGTTGTGTAATAGATTTCTGCAAAAAAATTTGTATCTATGGACTGTGCAAGAAATCCTGCTCATTGGTAGCACATCGCAAGTTTCTTTTCTTGATGCACTTGTTATAAAATGAATGTTTTCATTTCTAAATCAAATATTAAAAAAACACCAAAACATGAAACGGTGGCCATAGTGGAAAATAGTGGAATACCTATTGATGAACAGTTCTATTCACGGACTATACAAGGCAGGTGTCAAGAAAAACCAAGAAGCGCAAAAAGGCACTGAATGCATAACTGAAAAGCTGTTCAACCACTCAGATAATTAAACTTACAAATACATAGCATTAAGACATATAAAGAACAGAAAGAGCAAAAGAAATACTGTAAAGCAATTGAGTACTGCCAGCAGACGATGGCGAGATTTATACCAACTTTTCATTTCCAGTCTGCAAGTAGTTTTTTGATTAGTTTTAAATTTTGAATGGCGAATCCTATGTAAAGTATAAAGTTTCAACTATACCAATCTCTCAGTATTTTAATGCAAGATAAGTAGAATATTTTTGATGCTAAGATATATATCGGTATCGAGTTTGCAAAAAAGGTTCTAGTTGTGTAAACGATCTGCCAATGTGGTCGTATAAGTGTTACTTTTTTCTGTGAAGCTTGTTTTATTTAGCTCAGGGACATTACGCAGAACCAATGTTAGGCCATGACCAACTACTATTAAATGTAAACATTATGGCCATCTCAAAGGGTCCGGACCACGGCCTACTAGATTTATATAAGCTTCGCTTATATACGGCCGTCTCATTTCCAGTTTTTTCATTGTTGAAAATTATTACAGATTCGTACGTTAAATGGCGCCTACTGGAGGTAATTTTACAACAAAGATATTTAAAGTCAGAGCTCAGTCGCTAATTTTTAGGTTATACTTTATGTCAGTTGTGTCAAACTAACTCCGATTGAAGAGATTACAGTTTAAGGAAGTACTTCACTTTCAGAATACATGTATTTACTCAGACATTAACAGTAGGTAGTAACAAGAAACTTCTTAACAACGATCAGATGTTGTTAAATTATGCATTAAGAAAACACTTATGGCTACATTAAAACTAAAAAACATAGGTACTTCAACAACCACTTCACAAGTACACGTATTTTTTTATACTATTGACTTGATTTTACAACGATTGTCATGTTATTATTATCAATAGGTAGTTAGTTCAGAAAAGTTCCCTACTCCATCTTCTTTCTGGAACACTTTCTCAGATTTACTACAAAACCTGTTAAGACATGATAATAAAATCGTTATCTACTTATCGTTATCTATCCTATACCTGCCCTTCAAAATTTTAATTTTTTTTCTCTGCATGTCATCGCTTTTGGTTTATGATATGCGATATCAAAAATTCTATATAAAGCTAACGTCTTAGGAGACAAATCTTGTCAGTCTCTTTTTACTGAAACGAGTGGCCTAAGATTCAAGTAGAGTTCATTAGCTCTTATGCCTAAAAATATTTATTTTCAGTAATGTCTTTCACAGTGAGATTTCTTCATTCCATGGTTATACTTCTAATCGTAGCTTCAGTTCATAGGTCGTGCATTAACATTAGATGTCTACATCATCTGCTGTGGTAATTCAAGTGCTACAAATCCCAAATGAGCATTCGTAATTTGTGAAATATTACACTGTACTTATATTGTGGCTATTATGTAGTTATTAAGGTGTTTCGAGTCTAAAAAATCAGTCAATTAGTAATGTTATATAAAATCTAGTAAAACTTACTAAAAAAAGTAAAATTTTCTTATATATAGGATATTTTGCTTTCCAAATTCCTACTGCAACATACTTGTGTCTTATTTATGTACATTATATTTAAATAGTTTGTACAAATGTCAATAAATTAATATTGCACAATAGCAAATGACAATTATTGGTATCAGTGGCGTGCGGTCCATGGAAGCAATGGAAGCAATGCTTGCCTTAAGAATTTATTAAAACTAAAAACCAATGCTAACAAAAATATTTTTATAAAATTATGTTTATCGTACGTTTGCTGTACGGAATGAATCAATTCCGTACAGAAAAAAGTATAATTATTTAGAGTACTATTTTAAATTAGGCTCATTAAACTTGCGCGGAAAGGTAATACCGATTCAAATGTGTTACATACACTGCATATAAGCACTCATTTCGTTGCTTATTGCACTTCACCCCGCCAGCCGGCCAGCTGCGCCTTCGTTAATGGGCGGGTGCCTTGTACATCGTAGCAAGGTCACATTATTTTTAGTGTGCTCCATGCCCAAATGTTTGTTTATTATTGGTTATTTGTTCGATTTAGTGTTTGTTAAATGTTACTTAAGTAATGTAAATCTGCGAATGAAACTGTATTTTGAAACATTTTATTATTTGAATTGATATAAGTTGGAATTTTTTTAAAGAAAATACTCCGTATGCAAATTTAAAATTGCATTCTCGTCAAGACCACAAATTCAACTGCTTCAGTGGGAGGTTCGAGTACTTCCGATACAACCGAATATTTAAAGATTTATCTGCATACAGTTTTGGAGGGAAATTACAAATTGTTGAGAATGGCAGATCAAAACCAACTTTCAAATTTAACAACAAAGATTAAAACCTGCACCAGGTATTTTACTAAAAAGACCGAAAAATCGAGTTGCATTATAAATAATAGTACTTTTTTTAAATAAAGAATAATAATTGTTTTTGAAAATAATTGTTTTAAATAAATTAATAATAATTGCTGTACAAACATTATTTGTTTTTATCCTATGTATATTTATTTATAAATGTTTTATATTGCACAATATTTAATAAACATTAACTACTTTTACATTCAAAATTTATTTAACTATAGTACTAAAGTATATATCAAAAATTTTGGAGGTTCCCCCCCCCTCCGTGGATCCGCGCCTGTACCTAGGTATATTAAATTTAAAATCGTAGTTGCTTCCCTAACCTAAATTCCCACCGCACGCCACTGATAGGTATGAACTATAACCTTAAAATTAACGACTGCAGTCTGTATACAAACCATCTTCGTTGCAAAATTATCGGCAGTGGGCGCCACTTAACGTACCGATCTGTAATTTTTGGATTCTAATTGCAACAATGAAAAAACTGGAAATGAGACGGCCGTATATAAGCAAAGCTTATATGAATCTAGTAGGCCGTGTCCGGACCGTGGCGTGGCGTCCTCTATCACATTTATCTCAGCTTAGAACCTTTGGTTTTAACATGTATTTAAAAATTTAGAATTGCTACTTTGTCGTTGTTGAGGTTATTGTAGTAGTGCTAATGAGCCATATCAGAAGAAATCTAAGAAGAGTAGTGAATGCAATAAGCTAAGTTTAAGCGCAAGTTTAACAACGCTTATTAAATAATTTTTTAATTTTCATTTTCCACAAAACTGTAAACAAAAAAGTATAGTAAGGTAGAGTTGCGTTTTTAAAACTGTACCCCTAAGAGCTTATATGTATATACTATGTATCATAAAGTTTTTTTTACGGTGTCTGTTGATTCTAAGAGATATTAAGTATTTACTACTGGTCTAACAGTTGTTTTAATTATTTGTTTGTAGTAAGGTATAATAAGGTAACATTCAGCCATATGACATAGCTATAGAACCGTAACCTCAACGTTCCATGTTTTCTATCGCCGGATTTCTCAAAGATTTTGAAGAAGTAACAGTTGGAGAGAACACTTGCATTGTGAGTAAAATGTTCACTTTCTCCAGATTCGTTGTTTATATGTGTTCTTATTAGTATAGCACAAGCTTTATGGGCAGTCCTTTTTGCATTTCGTAGAAGGTTTTTAAGAATTACGACGATATCGCACCTTTTGAAGAATAGATATCACGATATCTAAAAATAAATTTCTAGCATTTTTCAAGCACGACAAAAGCTAAAACATAATGGTAAAGCCGAAAGAAAAGCATGTTCAATGTAGATTCTGATTGAAATCCCGCCACTTAGAAGTTAAAAAGCCTAATATTGGATGAAAAACTGTCTGTTATCAATATCAAGTAACCAAACTCACACTCGGTTAAAAGCTTCAATACCTGCATTTTTAACGAGTGGAAAACATCTAGAGTTAAAGACGTATGAAGAAAGCAGCGTACTAATAACGGGGTTTCTCCAACAGTACCATATCCACAAGTATCAAGTTCAATAAATACGATATCCAGTGCAGCTGTTTGATTTTTTGAATTTTGGCGGTATATAAAAAAATCTAAGTTTGAAAATTTATCGACCGGGGGCGCCACGGTCCGGATCGTTTGAGATGGCCATAATGTTTACATTTAATAGTAGTTGGTCATGGTTAGACTACTATGAAGCTCATTTGTTGAAAAAAACATCAACCTTCCGAATACTCCGGAACTTTGTTTTATAGAGTGCTACTGGGTATTGGAAGTTGGAAGAATGTTAAGGAATGAAAGCCGAACAGCAACGGAAATTGTGAAATTATGCAAGCAAGAGCATAACTGACTCGTGTTTGCAAGATTTGATGCCCTCTATGAAGAGTAAAATAAGGAAGATTAGTCGAAAAGTCTTGATTTCCGTATAATATTACAAGATTACTATACAAACATTTACAAATTTACAAACTATTACAAGTACGCTAGAAAGGGCAATATTTGTCAACGCACAATTCTATGTGACTTCTTTAACAACAATTTTCGACGGTTTAACTTTTTCATAAGCGTCAGTCTCCAACTAGCTTTATTCTACAATCTATAGGATGTCTATACATAAATCTATGGCCAAGACAATTCAAGCGACTACATCACTTCACTTCATGGCCCAATATGCGACAATCACTTCACTTCATGACCCAATATGCGACTTGTCATAACTTTGGTGCAAGTGTGTGGTTGTGTGATAAAGGTAAATTGCAGCACATCTGTGGACATGAACAGCACTAAAATAGTTATTTGTACAATAAGTAATGAAACCAAAACTCTTTTTCATGAAGTTTGATGCACCTGGGGAAAGCTGGAGTACATCAATCAAGGTGCTTTCATACTATCGATGTTACTCGAAACTTTGGTCTAAAAATACTTCAAGTTTTCTGTCAAATTGCCAATTTACAAAATTTTGCTGTTGCTTATGATTTACTTATAATGGTCATCGTTGTTTTTGATCGTAGGAGGGCGAGAAGGGTCTAGAATGTTGTGAAATAGTTCCAAAGTCACATAAAAAAAGTTATTTTACCAATACCCTAAACCATGGCTAATTTATTAATTAAAGCTGATATATTTTTAGAACGGTTTTTCACCCGTAACTTACTCTTTTCAAATCGGAACAATATGGGTCATTCCTATTTATACCATTAAATAGGTTATTAAATTACGAATTCACGACAATCATAAGAAGTAACAAGAGAAGAAATAGAAGAAGCTATTTAAAAAATAAATGGGAAAGGCATATTGAAAAGATGAAATAGCTCCAGAAATGGATAGAAAGAAAACGAAAAGAATGGTTATGAGGCACATGCAAAGAAACATGGAACACACAAAAAATATCCAAAGAATGGGAGGAAAATCTGATAATACCCGTATACAAGAACGGACAACACACTTCAACAACCATAGACCAATATGCTTAGCTCAAACAAGTTTTAAAATATATACGTACTACAAGAATATTACAGAATAGACCAAGGCAACATGTAGAGCAGCAACTGGAAGAAGAACACACCGCTTTCAGAACTGAGCTGAGCTGACAGACAGACAAATGACAACAAGCATATAATAAGAACACTAAATAATAGAAAGAACAATAGAAGAAGGAACATTTATAGACTTAACATTTATTAAAAGAATTAAACGCATAATAACATGAGGCAGTCAAGTGTAACGTACAGATAGCGGGACAAAGATCGGAAGAATTTAAAATGAATAAAGGTAACTGAACCTCTTAATTAGATACAAAAATATGAAACTAATTAAAATAAGTAGTTTATTATATGCAAATGATATAATATTAGCAGCATAAACAAAAAAGAAAATACAGCGACTAGTAAATATATGGACAAAACACACTTGTCTTGTCCATAAAAAATTAAAAAAAGGAAGTAAACACACAAAAGGGTAATGCTAGTGAATGAAAAACATAAAGATAACCATAATAACAAAGACAACAAATGTAATCTGCATATGAATATCTAGGCAGTTAGGTGACGGAAGATAGAAAAATAGTTGCCGAAATAACAAACAAAGCTAACAGATCAACAAATTCTACTACGCTTTAAATAGTACTAAACACAAAGAAATTGATATTGAAGTAAATATATGAATATATACAATAACATGTCTATCAATAATAACATACATGAAAGTGAAATTTGGATACAAAAACAGGGCTATTCACTTCCTAGACTTAACTATCAAGACTAAGGCACACAATCTATTTGAATTTTCTACAGAAAAGCAATACCTACGGGCATACCAATATCAAATAAATCTTGTCACCACAAAGCACATAAATTAGCATCCTGCCGATCCTTAGTACACCGAGCTTTAACTATTCCACTAACACATCCAGATTTTAGCAAAGTAATATCAACCATTAAACAACTAGCACATGTAAATCATTACAATACGAACATGATTGATACTTTGGTTAAACAAAAAGATTATAGGTTAGCTATCAAAAGAATATATCCCATTGACAATAAAAGAAAACACAAATTACATATGTATACCATATTTTGGCAAAATATCAGAAAAGGTTGCACATATACCAAGAAAAAACAAATATAAAATAGCCTTTAAAACCAACACTAACACTTTTTTTTATTTTATTTAATGCTAAAGGGAGAACGCATGATATCATGAAATCGGGCATTTACCGTTTAAATTGTTCTTTTTGTAGTTCGGTATATATTGGGCAAACACTTCGAAATTTTGACATAAGATATAAAGAACACACGTGCGTTGTTACAGAAATAAACATCCTGAAAACTCAAATTATACCAAACACCTTTTAGAAGAAAATCACACTCTGACTCCTCAAAATAATATTAAATTCCTACATTTTTGTAACAACAAACGCAAATTAGACATTTTAGAAACTTTTGAGATATGCAAACACATACTCGGATATCTTTAATGAATGAACATATCGAGCTGAGTAATTCTCTGTTACTGGGAGTGTTAGATATTTAATTCTGATTATTTTTATCTTTTTATCTAGTTACCTACTTTTTGTATTTACCTAAGCGACGTGTTTGTTTATATTTATATTACCTTTGATGTGATTTGAGGTGGCAGTATATAAAGACAATACTGAATTTAAGCAGATTTATATCTCTATTAACGAGTAACCAAAACCTATGAAAGGACGATATAAGAAAACTCCCTAATATAATTTCACGAAACTTGACATAGAGTAGGTGCAGGGTTAGGCGTAATACGAAAAAGCAAATGCCACTTCGTAATACAATACACTAAAACAATCGGTATAAAAACTACGCGGTTTTCTTTACGTAATCTTTCTTTTATCTCGTTAATTGATAATTGAATTTGTAAAAAAAGTCTGCATTCACTATTTGCTATGTAAGCCTGTGCAACAGTCGTGTTAGGAACAACTACTTGGATACTGAATTATATATTCTGGATAGCCACTTTGAAATAAAATAAACCAAATAAATTATCTGTTGATTTACTGCGGATCATATAGTGTATTTGCAATGCATTCTTTTCTAATCTACGGGCCGACGCTCATAGAAGTGGTGAGAAAAGGAAACCCCAAACATATGGTGAGAACGCGTAGCGGTAAACATTTATTTGCATTCTTTACCGCATTATTCTTCTACCACTTTTATAGCTGCCGGTCTTAAAAATTAAGAATTGTAGTTACATTGTACATTCACTAAAACATTTACAATAATTTGAAGCAAGCTGCTGCCAAACTTCCACTACACCATAGTTCATTACTTTTATTTCCACTTTCTATGTACTAAATGACACTTTATAGGCATTTATGGTAACTATGTAAATGAAAAATTACAGCTTCAGCCCTGTAAAATTCTACGGGTTCCTAAAAGAGACTTGTAAAGTTCTACAATGTTCATCAACAAAACGCTAATAGAATCTAATTTCTTGCTTAATCACAGCATGACAACGTCTAGCTATAAATTGTCCTACCACCTTTGATTATAAAATGTCTTTTTATACAAAATATACAATAAAGTAATAAACGCTGGTGAAGGTGGAAAAAACTTTGTACGCTGCACACTTTTCAATGAATCTTTATTGGACTCACTGGATTATGGAGGCTCTCTCCTTCGTCGCTCGCCCCACAAACTTTCCAGCTCGCCCGTAAAGATTAATTTACAAAGCTTGCCACGTAAATAACTATTATCGGCACTTTCGCAGGTACTTGTATTTTCAGCATTTAATTTTTATAATGTTTTATATTATTAAATTGCTTAAGATTAAGTATTTATGATTGCTATACCTTGTTTAAAATCAATTATAACATTCAACCCTAATAAACAATAACTTTATATATATACGATACAATTATTAAAATAATAAATATTCCTTTTAGATCTACTCTTAAAGCCATGGGATTTCTTATTCCATTATTTGGAGTACCTTTCATAATAACAGCGAACAGAAACATAGTAGATATGGATTCTTGTACAGCTGGTGATATTTACTATTATGTGAGTTACTCAATTCAAGCACTACAAGGAATTATGGTAGCACTACTGTTTTGTTACGCAAATAAAGAGGTATGTAAATCAGAACTTAATTTCATTTAATAATACTCTATGCCAAATTAATGAATCTGTTATGCAGGTTCATACACAAATTAAAGGAGCGTTTCAAAACCTCCAAAGGCAATATCAGACAAAATTTGGTTCAAAAAACGTTCCAAAACCACCCAATCGACGAGAAACTGCAGCTACGTATGTACATAATAATAGTCCAGTTTCTAAACATAACGATGATCCTGTTCAAGATACTAGCGAAAGAGTACAAGATTGGCTAACAGACAGGAATGTACTTGAAAATCAAGAAATATCAGCTTCAGATTCAAATAAAAATGGAGAAAAAATGAATAATTCGAAGACTGATTATATTCAGGAAGGTGAAACTGATAATGATAAAAAAGTATATTTTGATCGAATTAGTAAGTTTATTGATGATAGTTTTGAAAGTTTGAATAATTTTGATAATCAACAACAGCTTAAAGTTAATCCAAAGTAAAGGTTATGTTAAAACTGTTAATAGTTATTTATACAAGTTAACAAAAGATAAGTACTTTTTACTGAATTTTCTGAAGAGTGAAAAAAGTACCTTCTAAACTCTTCAAGTACTACGTCCACGAAGAGTACGTTGTTTTGACATTAAAAATGAAAGTTAAAAAGGTTGACAATTTGATTGAAAATTTAAAGTGTTTTGTTAAATGGTACTTAATTGATACTATACGAGGGTTGCGCTGAAAATTGTTAGTTATAAAAAGACCGTTGCATTTTTTAACAAAAAATCTTTATTGTTTTTCAAAATAATCTCCATTCAGACTAATACACTTGTGCATTCTTTGAAACCACTTTTTAAAACATTCGGAAAATACATTTTCTGAAAGGTCCTCAAAAATTCTTTGAAATTCTGTAACTGCTGCATCTGCGCTGGAAAATCTTTTACCTCGCATCATTTTTTTTAACAGTTGGAAACAAAGAAAAAGTAGCACGGAGCCAGATCTGGGCTATACGGAGGATGAGTTACCAATTGAACTGCCGTATCTTTCAGAAAATCCAATGTTCTGGCAGCAGTGTGGGAGGATGCGTTGTCATGATGGACTAAGATGTTACGCAAACCGGTCTTTTGGCGACCTGCTGTAATTTTTCAAACATCTGTGGTAAAGCCACTTCGCAGTACCATTCAGAATTAACTGAACTTTTAGTTCTGCGGTCTTCAAGTGGAATAACAGCAACAAGACCACTTCGGCGGAAAAAACAGCAATCACTTTCTTATTGACGCTTGTGCCACGAATTACTGTTGTGGGCAAGTCTTCATCTTCGAATACCTAAACACTAGACTGCTGTTTAGTTTCAGGGTCGTAACTGTATACCCAAGATTCGTCACCAGTTACAATGTATGCCACTTGCTTGGAAGCTCCTCCGTCAAATTTTTGCAGCATAAATTTACACCAGTCTACTCGAGCCTGTTTTTGACTTTCTGTGAGCAAATGCGGTATCCAACGGCTTGCTAGCTTTCTTACCCCAAGATGTTTATGCAAAATGGTATTCACCGCCGAGGATCCAATCTTCACTTCCTCCTGAATCTCCCTATAAGTAATATTTCGATTGGACTGAATGAAGCTTGCACGAGCAACATTTTCTGAACAGGCAGCTTTCGCAGGTCTTCCAGGTCTTGCTTCGTCTTCTAGCAGCTCTCGCCCTCGTCGAAATTCGAAAATTCGACTAACAGCGGATAATGAAGGGGCAGCATCGCCAAAAGCCGCTATCAGATTTTCATGGCTTTGCTGGTATCCTATCTGTCTTTTATAGTCGTAGAAAATCATAGCTCTAAAGGCAGTTCGCGGAATGCTCATCTTAACTGAATTAAAAATGCACAACTACTTATCTTACAAAATTAACTACGTTTCACAAGGAAATCGGAACGTTTGACAATTGTGGGTAACGAATGTCAACTAATGCGACATTCAATTGTTGTAATTGTTTCTAGCCAATTGAGCTTCGTTGGCCTGCTACTAACTATTAACAGAGCATCCCTCGTTTTTCGACTGTAAAATTTGTTTAATAAACCTATAACATAACAAAAATGACACTGTATAGACTACATAGAGTTGATTATGAGATTATTATACTTTAGCGTATAGAATAAAAAGGTACTACTGAGTACTTGCCGCACCGATCTATGTATTCTCGTAAATCTGTGCTTTCACCTAGAATAATTTAGGATAAAAATAAAATATAATGCATACATATTAAGATTTATTTAAAATCTCTCTTGCGATAAAAATAATAGAATTAAGTAATAAATTCTAAATATTAAGCCATCTAATTATAAGTACCTATTTATGTAAATACTTAAACATTAAATTCTTTCAGTTATTTTCGTGAAATAATGTGTAATGTGTAATAATTTGTGAAATATGTTCTTATTTTGGGTTATTTCTAATATTTCCGCATAATTTACATTTGTTCCTTGAGTTAGTTAATTAATTCACATTATTCCACAAGAAATATCAACATCATTAGGTAATGTTAACCCGAGTGATATGATTCCTCAGAAACTAGCTTCGTATTTTTTTAATTATATTTATTGCAAAATCAACAAACATGATGGTTATATATAGCATAGGTGTAGAAAGACATAACTATAATAACTAACCTAGAGTATAACATTGTGAGGCATAGAAATAGTCACACTGAGGTTAATTGTTAAATAAATAATTTAATCATATATTTGATCGGTTAATATTACCCTGAGGCAATTTTTTTTAGCTTGATGTGAATGTTCGTTTTATAGAGTTCATAATATAATGAGCCACTACATGCACTTGAGTTAACGATAAGCTTTTCCTTTTTTTGATAACACGGTCGATGGGTAGGAGCCAAGGATGCCTAGGTCTTCATGCAGCTGTGTGTTACTAACATACCAAGGTGCGTTTACAGCAATTCTTAAGGATCTACACTATGTAGAAATTTTTGACCCCTAAATTTTATGTAATATTATATTTATACAAAAATTGTTAACTTATAAAATATATTAAATATTTATAAAAAACTTTTTTGCAAAGCTGGGATTAGAACTCGGGTTTTGGAATTAGAAACCCAGAACACTCTGCATTAGACTATGGAGGACTATGCATCATACATTTCTTCTTTAATGAACGTCCATTTTTTATACTTTTTCGATTGTTTCTTTTTTTATTATTAATTGTATTTTAATTCGGTTTTGCAATATTACTAATTATAGTACATTTACTTATCAATTCATTAATATTAACTAATCAACAATTAATATTAATCCATTTACGCAAGTAATAATGTGAAACATGCTTTCATCTTTCGTTGGAATTCTAAAACAAACAGGGGAAATGAGTAAGAAAGGGATGCATGATTCTCACTACTCAATATGGACGTGTAATTTAGCAAACGAATCCACCAACATTACAGAAGATTATTTCGAGGTTATCTCTAAAGCGATAAATGCTCCTGCATGGTATAGGCCCCTAACACCTTGTTTTGAAAACGTTGTATTTTCTGCATATTTGTTTTCGAGGTACTACACCAAATCGGAGAAGCCTATAAAGCAAGAGGTCGTAGAAAGGTTTTGTAAAATAAAACTGCACATTCAATATTTATGGTAGATTTTCGATTAACAAGCTAATATAGTTGTCTTAGCGTTAGTCTATTATAGCTCTGGGTAAGCTTTCGGTGTATAAGGTATTTCCAACTTAATCGAGTATCTAGTAGATATATTCTCAAGTATAATTTTTTAGGATGCCAGGGTAATTTCTTTGTTGTTAATTTGTATGCAGGCAGTTGTTGAGTCTTCGTAAGGTAAAAATTGTGGCTTCGCATATATCACTATTTAGTGCAATGTCCCAGTATTTAAACTATTGCTGATTATTGCTGAGATTAATGTTTTATGTTAATTGTTTAAGTTCTATAGATGTTGACTTCTTGATATTGTTGATGATATATTAAGTTCTTTATTATTCTCAAATGATAAAGTTGAGATAAGAAATCAATTCAAAGAAAACGGGTTCAGCTTCTCTCCAAACTAATTTAAAATCAGCAATCTAAATTGATATTATTAAACAAAATTTGCGTCCCCTATTCATTTAATTGAGAATCATCAATTTTATTGTTGAAATTTTTTATAACTTTATTTTATGATATTTTATTGATTATTTGATTCCTTTATGAACTTCGCTTTACTTTTAAATTATCTAATTTTAGAAAATTTATAGCTTAAGATATAAATAAGTCTGCAGCTTACCGAACAGACTTTTGATGCCACGCTAACTACAAGTTTTCCAAAGCATTATTGCGTAAGTACAAATTTTCTTCTTTCTTTCTAAATTGACCCACTAACTTGTGTCCTTTGCTCTGCTTTATAGAACTTCAACTTCACTGACGTTCTGTAGAAAATGTAATATTATATTATAACCTTCTGTCTCCGAATTTTAGCTCAGCTATATAGTTATGACTGGCCTCAAAGTTCATTTCTGCAGTTCTTCTTAAGCCTTGGATTCAGACAGCCTTTGAGATGATTTAGACACGTTAAATAGCTTTTAACCTTCTCTCTTTTCAAGAAATAAAATTTAAGACGTATTCAAAGGTAAAAGTTTCTATATTCATGTCCCATTATTTTTCATCGTTTACAATATATAAGAATATATAGTTTATTTTGTTAAGATGTTCGAATTCTAATTTATATCAAAATTTTCTTAATGTAATTTAAAAAACATGCCTTTTCGCCTTTTATAATTTTTGTTATCCTTATTATTTTTTTTTTCGTTAAGAGCAACCATTATCAATTATCTTTTAAAAGAATTTTTTATTATCTTCCAATATCTAGAAAGATACGAGATACAATTCGTCCTCCTTCACGATATCCATTATAGTATAATAATTAATAATTACTACAACCCATAACCTGGAAACCAGACCCCAGAAGCTATAAAGCTTGTGCTGGAGGAAGGGGGTGATTATTATTATTACGTATAAACACAGATTTTAATTTTCATGCCTACTAACATTATAACCTTAAACTTTTTATACCACATTTCTGACATTTCATATCTATGAAAAATACATACTACTCTAATGCATTTTATTTTTTTTCTAGCTCGATGCAGACTTCCGTACATAAAGAAACATTTCCACTAATAGCAATACTTAAAATTATAAATTAATATAAAAACAATGAATAGCTACCATTTTATTAATAAAACTGATGCATTCTTTTTCTTTAAATACATAATTATTTTAACTCAAATAGCTCAGAACATATTACTACAATATGTTGAAAAGAAGTGTGCCCAAGGTACTTCCTTGTGGAGCTCCGGCTCGAGGATTTTTGGTTTCAGATCTTGACTTCGGCCTGTTGGATGGTCTTTTCTAAAGCAAAACTGAAATTTGGGTAGTATATTAGATTTTCAATACGTATTATTAATCGGGTGAAAGCAATTTTTTCAAGAAGTTCGAATAATGACATCAGCAGACTTATAGGTCTATAGCTGCTTACTCATTAAGTATGTAACGGCTATGTGAAAAATCTTGATTTTTCGATAGAATATCCACAATTTTCTTGTTAACTTTACGATTAAGTCTTGTTTTGATAATTTCAACTTGTTCAAGTTTAGTTCAAATTCAATGTAAGAAATCATCTGAAACAGACAGAATATGTCGTTTTAAGAATGTATGCAAATATTTAGCAACTTGCCTTGTAGAATTTTAGTTGGAACTATGTATTCATATTAACGATATATATTCAGATTTCAGTTTTTTAATTAATTGCAGAATTGATGCATTTTTTTATGTAAAGGCTTACTTTTGTTGATTGTAACACATAAAATTATTTTTCCAAGTTGCACCTATTTAACGTTCAAGTGATTTATGTAAATTGGCTTGTAAGTCAAAGTTTTTGCTTTGCTTTTAAAAACATTTAAATAATGTGGTTAATGGTGGAATGTTTAGTTTTGTGAAGATAAGGATGTGTAAAAAGGTGTTAATCAACAAGACTGTTTTTAATTAGTTTTGCATTAATGAAAAATTAGGGTTGAGAAATTTTTTATAAGACAAGATTCTTTTGTTTTGTAATTTTTTCAAAGAATTTATTTGTTTCGGCCAAAATCGTATTCAAGGAAGTTTATAAATGTAAGTGTTTAATTAACAAGTGCAAAAGTTAAATGAGTGTTAAATTAATTCTTCGATTGATTTTGATAGCAAGAAAAATTTATGGAAATTATGATAATAATAATAAATGGATTTGGTTGTTAATAACTACAATTTACTTACCATTGTTGTATAAGAATTTGGAATTCCGATTTGTAAAACCTTTTTATTTGGACAATCTTTTTATTTCTGAATAGATCGATGACACATGTTTCTTGAATTGTTTGTCAACTTTAATAAAAGCAAGCAGCTGGTACATGGGGATTTGAAAAATAAAGTTGGTAATCTTTTGGTGCCAATTCTTAAAAGGAAATAATCATGTAGATATTGTATCATGTTATTTTTTTTTATTAGTTTACAATTAATTTATGATACCAAAATAAACAAAAATTTATAAACGAATTATAATCCTTAAACATAACTTTTTTTATAGTTTATAATATTTGAAATTAACTGATTTTTGAAAATAAAGTTATGGTTGGAAGATAAAGTTGGGATTGATTAAATTTAATTAGAGAATTAAGAATACACAATTTTGTAGTCAGATTTTTCTTTTGTATCTTTTTAATTCCCATAATAGAAAAAAGAAAAATTTTTGGTATCAATTATTTTTGTTTGTTGTTTCATTGTTTGGAGTTAAAGAAAATAAAATTGTGCTACTATTATTTTGGAAATTTATTTGTATGTACTTTTCTATTTTTTTCATAATTAATAAGAATTTAGAAAACCTTTAAAGCAACCTGCCTGAGAGAGTCTCAATTCTGTGGAACATAAAGCTTTTCAGTACTGCAATACATTTAGCCCGAGCATTATTTTATTTTAAGATAAGCAAGTCGTAAGTTGTATGGTTTGTGTCATTCTTATATGCAATTCATCTCTTGTCTGTCTGTTATTTATTATTATAATTTAGAACCCACCCTGTTACCTCTAAATTTGTCATGTTTAGCGTCGTTATGTTTTCAAAGCTCTAGTGAATTACAGGGATGAATTCGACAATGTGTAAAAAATAAGGTATTACTATTAATTACCAGTACATTAGCACCAACTAAAAAATTTGTTTACATTTTCATTTTTACAGATTAGAAATAATAGCTATTTATGTAACAAGTACATAATGTAGGACATTATAGACAAGCCCAGTTTATGGCCGAGCGAGCGAAGCGAGCAAGGCCTATAAAAAGAGCGAGTCTATAATGTCCGATTATGTAAGAGTTGCATACAAAGCTTTATGTTCGATTCCTAAAATTGGCTAATTATCAAAAGAAAATCAGTTTATAAATTTGACATCTATTCTTGACAGAAGAAAATTTGACATGTAATATACAGTTGTCATACTTTATTTTACTAATATATACTTTATTTTACTACTACCACTTTATTTTACCAGTACAATAATGAGCCAGTTCACTGCCGCAAAACAATACAATAAACAGTACTTTATAATGCAATCGGACATAAAGTATGTTATATAATATAACCATTTATTATCGAACGCATAATGTAAACATCATTATTTTCTGACCTGCTGTAAAAGTAATTGTAAGTTTACATGTGAGATAACACGTCATGACTGACGTGCAATGTTCGTTTGGTGACCTTTCTATAACATATGATTTTGTTATCTACTAATAGTTGTTTTGACTCCAATTTATACTACCACTTCAAAGTGTTATATGAAGCAACAGACATGTTACAATATTAAGATATAAACAAACATATAACGACACATAACAGACACTAGAAGTTGGCATACATCAATGGTTGTTTCGACTCTATCACAACACTATACTTAGAATCCACTATTAAGGAAGTTGTGGCTGTAGAGAAAAATGATGAAAATGTAAAAGAAATTAGCGCAGTTGATAGATTTTAATGCAGAAAATTACTTTCTCAAAAATTTTTAATGTTTAGGAAGTTTGTTTATGCATAAATTGCATTTAAAAATAACACGCGATCTTATGCAAAATGGTAAGTTGTTGATACATTTATTATAATAACATCATAAAGAATGATAAAAAAAATTGACACTAAAACATTTCACGTAAAAACATTATAAGATTATGCCGTTAAAGTTTTAAATTTGTTAGAAAGATACTTTTGGCAAAAAAAATTAGTACGAAGAATTTGTCGATTGAACGCTTGATATAGCTCGCAAACTAAAAACGTCTCATTGCGATAAACGAGCGGGAAACTTAAATGCTTTAAATGAAGCACCACTGGCCGCTCGTAATTTACATCTCGAAAATAAAGCCAGTTGTATTAAATAAGAAGATACACAATTCTGAAATTAATTACTACTACGTTTTAAATGAATCTGAATAAATAGTGCTTCATTCATCGTTTTATATACATATTGGCAAAGATAACCTCAAAACTTGAGTCAACTTCATTCAGTGCATTAATTTGTTTTAAGGATGTTTAGGAGGTATCTCAAAATGCTACGAAACGAATAAAAATTTTGTAAAATTTTCCTCATTTAATGCTAAAACTACAGTGAGAATTTCAATCCGATCGACTAAGCCGTTTAAAAGTTATTGCAATTTAAAGTAACTGTAATTTTACATGTGATCTTATGGAGATTCGCTCACATAATAGAATAAAGTCATTTCAATTACAGGAAAAAAAGCTACCAAGCGTCCTAAATTTTTAAATTACGTAACTTGAACTCCATAGAACCGATTTTGCATAGTTTTATAAACATTCACTAAACGGTTCTTGAGAAAAGAATTATAAACAAACCGAAAATCTGGTTTTTACTCAATAAATTAATTGGTGTGTAAGAAAATGCGGCAACACTGTACTCAGCTGAGGCTATAATAGTTTCCGTCGAACGCAGTGGCGTGCTGTTAAAAAGTGGCTTTAAATCCCAGACATCCACTATGAGCATATGAGCTTCAACTCTGAAATAGCAGTAATGTAAACTGCAAATGATGCCTATAAAGTTGTAATTTGTGGTAGTAGTTATAATTACTACAAATATAAATAAAATAAAATCCTAACTACATACCTACACATTATTTGTCCAAAACTATGGTAGTATGAAGCCGGTATTTAGCTATTTCCTACAGCTAATTGCTACCTTTTTGGTTTTTGTAAACATAATTTAGTTAAGACTATAATAAAGTAAAACAAGAAATAGTAGGTTCTGTCAGCCTCGGTGGATTAGTGGTTTGCATGTTTGCTTCATAATCCAAGGATCGAAGGTTCGATCCCCGGCGGAGCTGGTAATTCTTCATACCGGAGAAAAATTAAAAACATGCCTTCTTTTCGGATAGGAAGTAAAACTGTAGGTCCCGTGTCAATGTGATGTTTGACACGTTAAAAATCCCTACTGGGAGTGCAATTCCCTCAGATTCGGATAAATTCTAGTAGGGTCGGCCAAATGATCATAGCCATCGGTGCCATGAGGTACGAAGGATGCTCCGCCATCCTGATTCCTCGCCCAAAAATAAATAAAATGGTAGATTCTATTACCTATTTGGTATAATAGGTAGTAGAAGGTAGTTCCTGCTTGCTCTGGTCTTTAACAGTAATTACAATAGTTTAGTACAAGTTGAATTAGAATAAACTGCTGGTAAATTTAATAAGTCTATGAGTAACCTGCTTTAAAAAAAGATATTGGTGCCCATTCCTTGTGTTTTGGAAGCTGTATAAATGAATGAATTAATGAGCAGCTAATTCTGTAAAGTTGAGAAATTGACCCCTACTTACCTGTTGTTAGGAGTCAATAAATATTACAATATTTTAAAGCTAAGATAGTTGCAGCTAAAGCTTCCCGAGTTCTCAGATGAAAGCAATTTGTCCTTTTTGATGTTTTAGTAAGGTGGATCGCAATCCACTGAATTAGCGCCAAACGGGAATTTATAATAAAAAAGATCATGGAATGTTTTAGACTTAATCTTCTGCTGGATATAAATATTCCTAATACTCACTTGCACTACTATATGACAAAAACACAGATGTATTTTTATAGAATTTATTATAATTACATAATTATAATACTTATACTATACCTAGTTAATAGAAGTGTTTAATATAATAGTTAGTATAAAAGTTATTTACTATTAATTAATAATAAGTTAATAATAATTCTTAAGTTCTAATCATAAAGATGATCACCACAGTAATCTGACAAAGATGAAGATAATTGGGATATTATAGTCTGAAGTATTAACTTGTTGATTAAATTGGTGTAACTTAGAAAAAGATTCAATCTTTTGATGTAACCTAAAGACTTCTCCTCTTTCACATATTTTAATTAAAAAGGGAGAGGCCTTTATTACATTTTTGAATTCCTTCCTTGCTTGCAATGCAATTAAGATAGTCTCTTCTGTTTCTACCATGTTTATGTGCCCCCTTCAGACGTTACAGCACTGACATACAAAACATGTGACATAACCTAGCTTTATCATAATTTAGAATTCAGGTACTTATGAAATGATATTTGATTTTCCTTCATACCGTATCTTTTGCACAAAACACATTGTCGCACCATTATTTAAATTAAAACACTCACAATAACTTAAAAAACTAAACACACAGAAAACAAATAAGCCTAGACGGAACACTCGTGTCGCGTCGAGTAAACCATTAAGCACTAGGATTAGATTCGGCTACGTTCGGAGCACGCATATCGTTTTGTGTTTTGTGTAAACAAACGATGCAGGCTTCAGAAAACCTAAATAGCTCCGTCCATCTAGTTTAAATACGTCCATAATTGCAATCAACTGCTGACTGATGCCCAAAGATCTTTCTCTCTTAATTATGTAAGAGAAACATATACTTATGCTACCAACTTCTAAAATCAACATTGTTGTCACGTTTTCTATATTTTATAGAACGTTAAATTATTAATATTAAACATATTTATCATTTACAATTATAAAAAATAAACAATATTTTAATGTTTTAATTTATACTCAAGCATAATTAATAATTATATGTTCATAATTGATAAAGATTTAAATCAAATATTTTTTTGCCGAAAAGTTAAAATCAAGGCATATTCACTGCCAAAAGTTATTTAAAATTTTTCCATATTATTCGTTATTTTCTATTTCATTCAACATTATTACTAAAAATTCATCTTTTCTTTTAAATAATATATTCTTTTTTAGCATTGTAACTATTAATTTACTTCGTAATGATCTGTAAAACGAAGATATTCATGAATTTCTAATTTTCAGTACTTTTACCTTCGATTGTACCTCCCAAACATCCTTAATCAAAACAATAAACGAAACACTGGTGCCAACTTAAGGCAACGTTGCCACTACTCTAGAAGCGTATAATTTATTTATATTCTAGAGAGATTTCTTTATTTCTTATTGCTTACATAGTAATATTACTTGGATCACTGATCTAGATGTTCTTAAATCTATTAATTTGAAAGGATACAAAATGGTATCATACTACACTAGAAATAGCCATGTTCACGGTGGTGTGGTAATATACATAAGAGAAGATTGTGCATGTGAAACCGCAGCCAATTTAAATAGTCTTACTTTAGAACTGCATATCGAATGTGCAGCTATCAGAACTCGAATAAATAATTTGTGTGATTTGTTTTTCACCAACTTAACTCAGATTTTATCAGCTGCTAAGAAAAATAGTGATTATTTGGTCTTAACAGGTGATTTAAATATACATCAATTTTGTAATTCATTAGAAGAACAAATTCTGATTGATATTTTTGAATCATTTCAATTAGTAAATAAAAATACGCAGACAACGAGGATTTTTGTAAATAAAAATAATCGTGTAAGTAAATAAGCTGTTGATTACTTGGTAACCTCTTTACCTGAAGATATCTTTGAATACTCAACCATTGACCCAATGATTGCTGATCACTGTGGAAATATGTTGTGTATCAAACATGAGGATAGGATCAATAATATTATTATTGATAACAAGTCGTATCCACAAGCTAAAAAAACCTCTAGATGGCTTTCGTTGAATAACTTGAATAATTTAAAACTACTTTTGAGTGAAGTAGATTGGACTGAAGCTATCAACAATGATATCAATCAATCCTTTAATAACTTCATAGAAATTTTTCTGTGGTGTTTTAATACAGCTTGCCCGCTCACATCTCATAAATCCAAACATGACAAGAATAGCTCACCGTGGATTACACGACATATTATTAATAAAAAGGGCGAATTATGGCGAATTGGTTCGCCATTATGAGAAATTCAAGTTTTTAGAGAGATATACATTAATAAAAAAAGAGAATATAGAAAACTCATAAAAGAAACAAAATGTAATTATTACACCAATAAGATTAATGTCAGCAGAAACAGATCCCGGACACTTTGGCAAATTGTTAATTAGGAAAGTGGAAAGAGAAGAACCGAAGATAAGATTACCCTCTCTATCAACAATGAACACGTAAACGTACCTATAATTATTGCAAATTCTTTTGCAAGCTATTTCGCAACCGTTGCGGAAATGCAATCTGTACAACGATTTGGAAATCAACAAACACAGTGTACCACATCACCGATTTCCCCTCATACAATGCAATTTGAAGAGATTACTTATCAGGAGTTAAAAACTGCAGTTTATGTAGTCTTAAATCTTCAGCTGCATCAGGTGAAGATGGAATTTCCGCAAAAGTTTTAAAATCAACATTTGACGCGATTTCTGGCATATTACTTTATCTTGTCAATGAATCAATCTTACGTGGTATTTTTCCAAATACTCTAAAACTAGCTAAGGTTGTCCCTATTTATAAAAAGGGCAATGCCCAACTTATAGGGAATTACCGCCCAGTGTCACTGCTTAGTGCCTTTTCTAAAATACTTGAAAAAGTTGTCTATCAAAGAATGGTATCCTTCTTGGAAAAATATAAAATAATAGCAAATTCACAACATGGCTTCTGTAGAAACCGGTATACCGAAACAGCATCTATACAATTCATTCAACAGATAACAACTGAACTAGATAAGAAAAAATTCGTTTCAGCATTGTTCTTGGACCTTAGCAGAGCGTTCGATACAGTTGAAGCTACTTCTGTGTCGTCCAAGCTATATAACATTGGAATAAGGGGATCTTTATTGAAATGGCTGATTTCTTTTTTATGGGAGCGAGGATTAGTGGTAGAAGTTGAGCAGCACAAATCCGAAGAGTTTAAAATTAATCTAGGTGTGGCTCAGGGCTCGATTATCGGGCCTTTAATACTTTTACTTTATGTGAACGACCTTCCTTTGCATATTAAAACGGGCAGTGTCTTGAGTTACGCAGATGACACTTCAATTATCGGTGTAAGTGACAGTTTGGAAAGCTTAAACAAGGTGCTAACTGATATTACCAATGAATTCCAAGGTTGGTGTGATAAAAACAGACTGATAGTGAATAGTGCCAAAACAGTGCGTCTCTACTTCGGGAAAAGCCGGGTTGCTATGGATGCTCTAAACAATCCAAGTACGAGATTTCTAGGATCGTACGTTGATAGCAAACTTAATGGGCAGAACAGGTTATTCATGTGTGTAAAAAGCTCAACATGTCATATTTTTTATTATTTCAGTTGCGCTCCGCTCTTAATTCAATATATCTAATTAAGTTTTATTATGCGTTTGTTTATCCACATTTACTGTATAACATTCTTTTATGGAGACATGCTGCAACACACACACGAATATTCAGTGCTCAAAAGAGAATCTTACGACTTATATTTAATTTAGACTACAGAACATCTTGTAAAGCCTTTTTTATTAAACACAGAATTCTCACTTTTCCTAGCATTCTAATATTTAAGAGTGCGCTGTATGTACATAAAAACAATCATAATTTAAAAAAAATATGGACTATCACAATTATAATACTAGACATGGAAAGGATTTGTCACTGCCAGTACATCGGACAACATCTTTTGAACAATATCCGCACTACTGCGCCCCAAAACTATTTAAAGCTTTGCCGCATTACTTGAAAAATATTAGAAGTTATAACACTTTCAAAAATGAACTTAAAATGTATCTCATTTCTAAATGTTATTATAGTTTAAGTGAGTTGTTTGTTATTTGTTAAGTATAATATGTTATCTACACTTTCTTTGTTGTAGTTATAATGTTAATTAAGAATATTTAAACTTTATATGTTTACCATTATTTTGACGTGTCTATATCACTATGTGATCTTATACAGACTGAATAAATTATTATTATTATTGTTGCTGTTGCTGTTGTTGTTGTGTTGTTGTAACTAAACTGCTGTCACATGCATTCTAATAAAACCAGTATGGTTTGAGCCATTATTTGAAACAAAACTATGTAATTATTTCTATTTGTCAAAATAGCAAAGCTTCATAACTTTTGGCTCAGACTATCCCACCACAACTCCCTTAAATAAATTGGCTCTGCTATTGGAAAACCTGGTTGCAAACTAAATGTTGCATACTATGGGCCGTGCTGCTTATTTTCCGATAAAAGTAGGCATAAGACGAAAAATGCACGAATTGATGATTAGAGTGATTGGCATCATATTTCCCAAGGTATTAAACAGCACGAATCTTCGAGCAGATGTAATCTGGATACCAACTTACCTGCTGCATTAATCCTTCGTGTGATATCGGCACCGAGCTGAAAATACTGTTTAATCTCACTTTTAATCTGGGCTCTAAAGTAACCCTGAACAGAATAGATCTCAGGATATTTACAGCCTTGGTAGTGTAACGTCTGGCGTGCCGGACTTTCACCCAAGCGGCCCGGGTTCGACTCCCGGCGCTGGCAGATCTGGTTAAGGTTTTCTGCAGTTTTCCTTAGCTGTAACACAGATGTGGGATTTGCGCTGTTCCATCTATAAGTCGGCTGCAGCCGCACATTGGGCCTACATAATAATAATAATCGCCCCCTCCCTCCCACACAAGCTTATAGCTTCTGGGGCCTTGGTTTAGGTTATGGGTTGTAGTAATTATTATTATTATTATTATTATATATAGATCTCTGGATATTCAGATATTCAGTACAGTCGCGAAAAGAGTCATATTCATGTAGAAGTTATTATTGATTAAAAAAGTGCAATCGGTAAATCGATAAGTTCTTTTGGCATAGTGATTGATAAGGTACAAGGTCTTAGTAAAATTGATCAAAGTAGTTTTATAGTCCGATTTGTGGAACTGACTAAAGGTGAGAGCAACAAGATATGCAATATTACAACTGTTTCTGTAATCCGAGGAAGCCGATGGTCAATATGCAGATGCCATAGGAAGCAAAACTCTCAAATTATTTCCAGGTCAATCATTTAGACTTTAGAATTTACAATCAGTTACATGCAAAAATTTTACAAAAATATCCATAGGTTGCCTCTATGCATTGCACTGTACATAATTTAAATTCAGTTATAAATGACGTAGTAAAATCTACGAGAAAGAGAAACTTTTACGATTTTCTAGAAAGTAACTTTAAAAAAGAAACATACCCTAACAAAACTATGCCCAACAGTCCAACAATCGAACAGTCGGTTCGATATGGGTCTTTGCATAGTTTGCATTGACATATTTGTGTAGCATTACAAGCATTAAGTAAAGGTTTGCTTGCGAATAAGAAATCTTCAGAAAAAAAATGAGGCTCACAGTTTTAAGAATATATCAAAAAGATATGAAACGGTATTAATAATAATTGTTTTAAAAATCCTATGTGCTAAATATCTTAAATTTAGTTTCGTGCACTGCAAAACCATCATTTTAATTTATCGATGCGTTAATTACAGAATATGATATCCTGATAAGTTAAAGAAATCTAAATTGTTTAGGTTCCAAGATTACGTGAGAATTAAGCAATGAAAATCATCATCATATTGTAGTAGTAGTAGTAGCATAAAATTCATGTTAACGAGATATGTTAATTTTGCATTCTTATTAAATTGAAAATTTCAAAGCTATTTGATAAGTTGTTTTCGTGGAAATAAGTAGAGTAACTTTATAACTACAGAATTGATACACATTTTAATGCAGAGGTTGGATGTTGTTGATGGAATCACATAAAAACATGTTTGATAAGCTACGGCTTTCTTTCAATTGAATTATGCAATCTGGCTTGTATGTCAAAGTTCTGAGCATATAAAAACATTCGGATAATATTATTAATCTTGTTTATTGTTTCCAGCCTTACTTTGTGCAACTCCATAATCATGAAATAAATAAAGATTATTAAAAGTTTCACAGTTTAAAACTGTGAAACTTTTAATAATCTTTATTTATTTCATCAATATTATTAATGATTAAATGTTTAGATTTGTGGAGAAAGGAATGTGTAAAAAGTACTTATTATAAAATGAAGTTAATTGTTACTAATAGGAAATTGTTCTTTCTTCAACATTAGGCTTATTATTATAGAGTATTATTCTATTTTTTAACCCAAGTGTTATATATGGTTGAATTCAGAATTTTCCTTTCTATAAGATTATATAATTAGTTTTTTCATTTATGACAGTTTATAAAAAATAGTTGGGTTACGTAAGATCTTATGTCAAGATTTTTTTTGTTTTTTTGGGAGAATTTATTTGTTTCCCAAAATAGTATATAAAGGGAATCCGTTTTCTAACAATTAATTAGCAATATTTTATCAGAGAAATAAGGTGTGTTTCTAGCTGCTTTCAAAATTAATATTGTAAGGTTAGAATTTAACTTTAAAAATAACAAAGAAGTAAGGTTATGTCAATAATAGATCATTTTGTTTAAAGTGTGTTTGAATGCATAGTTGTTCATCGAATGTAAGTAATAGTTTTTTAAATTTTTAAAAATCATTTTAAAAATGATAACATTCATAATTTTATTTAATCTTGTCAATGTTATATTAATTTTGGAAATATCAAAAGGAAATATCGGATCTTATACTTACCTTTGTAATTGAAATGAAAACAATGAAAAGGTCTCTTTTTAATAAATAACGATAATTTGGATTTTAATTGGCCTGGAAATTATATTTGAAGCGATCAATATTTTCGTAATTCGATTGATGTATGGAGATGTCACAATTGTTTCGATTGGAGATGAGAGCCGAATAACGAGTTTTTTAAGCAACTTGAACCTAAATAGAGATGAGATATGTATATGTGGCGCCAAATTGAAAAAAGAGAGTTATTGAATCAAAATTTAATTTAATGTAGATTCCTATATTTTATTAATTATAGAAATTAGATTTGTGGTCTAGATATTATCTTCAAATTTAAGTAATTTTCGTTAACATATTCCAATAAAATGATAAATGAAAAGAATATCCATTTAAATAATATTTTTGTTTGTTATTAAATAATCACTTTAATTTGATTTGCTTTCATTTGTAAATAATAATTTATTTCTGAATTTCATCAAAATTTAATTTGATTCAATTTTGTTCTGTTTATTTTCTTTTTATGTGATTAATTAAGATTTTGTTTAAATGAATAAAAACTTGTGTTTTTTATTACGTATTTTGTCATTTTTGTAATAATATTTGTTTCAAAACCAGCTTTTATTTAAATAAGAATATTCTACATCAACAACCCAAACCTGAGAGAGTCTCAATGTAGTAGGATTATGTTACTCACTACAATACATTTGTAAAACCGGAGCATTATATAGAACTTTTATAAGGTAAGAAATTGTATTCTCATCATTCTTTTTACAAATCGTGTTTTTTTTAATATCCCATATTCATAGTAATATGTATTGTGATGATATTTTAGGGTAAAAATGATTGTTCAAAGGGTTAAAAATTTTAATCAAAATTCAAGGGGATACATTCCAGATTTTAAATAAAAAAAAGGGTGATGGTATTTAATAATACAAGAATATTGTAGGGATAGTATGGATGAGTCAGCTATAATCATTGTTGATGAGGTATCTTGTAAATTGACTTTTCTTTATGAATATAACGTCATATGAATCATCCTTGGGTTTGCCAGGAAATAAAAAAAAGGAAATTGTATTAGATTAACAAATAAAATAATAATCATAAGATGTTTTGACAAAAGAGATAAAACTTAGACACCATAGAAGCAAACGATCATTGAGAACATTACCATATTGATAAAAGATAAAGGATGAGTAAAAAATATTAATAATCGTTTCCTGGAGAGAAAAGTTGTTTTGCCAGTCTCGGTGGATTAGTGGTTTGCATGCTTGCTTCATAATACAAAGGTCGCAGGTTTGATCCCCGGCCGAGCTGGTAATTTTTCATAGCGGAGAAAAATTAAAATCATGCCTTCTTCTCGGATAGGAAGTAAAACTGTAGGTTCCGTGTCAATGCGATGTTTGGCACGTTAGAAATCCCTACTGGGGGTGGATTCCCCCAGATTCGGCTAAATTCTAGTAGGGTCGGCCAAATGATCATAACAATCGGTGCCATGAGGTACGAAGGATGCTCCACCATCCTGATTCCTCGCCCAAAAACAAACAAAACAAACAAATATAAACAAGAAAAATTGAAAGATACAAATTTTGGAAAGAAAAATTTTGATAAAGAAATTCTAATGATAAAAGTTATATATTAAATGTAAAATTAATGTTTATTGAAAGAAAAATGTTTAAAATATAAATACTATTCTTGTTGTACAAGATTAACAACAAAAGGTTTGGAAATAAAATAATACTACGTACCTGTAAAGCATATCTTGTGTATTATTCATCAATATCATTAAGAAAATCAAGGAATAGGTATCTTAAAAAGAAATCATATCTGGATTAGCCTTCATGTGAGTTTTGGAGACGTCATATCTAAAAGAAAAGTAAGGTAAAATTGGAATAAGTGGTAAGAAGAGAAAAAAAGGCAATCAAGTGATACTATGTGTGTTATAAAAGCAGAGTAAAAGTGTACATAGTTGGTTAAAAGCATCAGCAAAGAACCATATAAGCAAATCAAGAAGATAAAGTTTACTTACTCAAAATAAAACTTTTAGAAGAGTAGATAGTTTAATTAATAGTAACAACAATGTGTTTGGTAAGTCGCAAACCATGATTCTAGAATTTGCCTAAAAGGGATAAAGGAAAGTTAGATAAAACTCATAAAGGAAAGTAATACTTTACCTGTCACACTAATAATAAAAAAAAAATATTTTAAGATTAAGACTGCCGTCTGCCTATGCTAGTCAATGTAAACTTTGAGATCCAATTTATGGAGTCTGATGTAACCTACAATGCTGTATTTTTTTATAGCAATAAATAACAACATTTTCTCGGGCTTGAAGTATTTTCAAGCCGTTAGTGCCTTTAGTTTTTAAGAAAAAAAAATAAAAAAGAAATTTTTTTTCGAAAAGATGTCATGTGATGTCTGATAAAATAGTGATCCTGAAATTGCAAGAAATTTTTTTTTTTGAATTATATATCTTTCAAAATTTAGTTTTATCTGAATTTAGAGGCTCCAATCTAGGAGGCGGAGTTTTCGACTTCGGTAGAAAGCTATTAACGCTAAACGATCATAATGACAGCGAATGGAACAGCCAAGAATAATTGTGCGACGTGTGACATCATCGAAACGTAATGACGGTTTTGAAAACCAGTTTCTTATCCTTTCAGTATGAGATTTTCAAAAATATTCTATATTATAGTTATAAGAACTAATAAGGAGTGATATGTTGGAAAATGCATTAGAAAATGTAATGATGATAATCTATATAGAGAAGGTATAACTTTGTTTTTATCGTATACTAGGTACATTTCCAACTTTCAGGTACTTATAGAATCGAAAATATTCTTCTAAAAGCTAAAGAAAGACTCGTAGGGAACTGGAAAGAAATATCAAAAATAATTTATTGTGTATTCATGTGTCAGATTTTTAACCTCTATTAGCAAAGTTATTAAATTGTTTGTGTTTATTTGAGTTTGTTTTATTTTAATTTGAAGTCCTATAGTATAATCTATATAGTAATCGTAATTGTTTTCGTTTCCTTAATTTATCTGTAGGTACCTGTTGTTGTTTCCAAGCAGCATGATAAGGAACAAAGGTATCAAATTTCAAAAATATTGTATTGTTATATACACTGCCGGTCAAAAGTTTGGAAACACCATGAAGTGAGAGATTTTTTACAAAAATTATTAAGTATTTATTTAAATAATTTGTATTTAAATAGTTATCAAACAAAATGAAATATTCAACGACTAGGAATTAAACAAATATGTACGAGGTGAGCGCCATAAATTTTCGGCCTGATACAGAAAAAATAAACTTGGTAAAATATAAATTTTTATTTTTCAATATAATTTCCTCTAATGTCAATACACTTATTACAACGTGGAGAATAATTCAATACCCTTGTAAAAATAATGTAAAGTTTTTCCTTCAAAATGTTCAATTACAGCTGCTTGCAACTCTTTCTCGTCCTTAAAACGACGTCCCCTAAGGTCTTTCTTTAAATTGGAAAAGAAATAATAGTCACTACGAGCCATATCCGTATCGTACGGTGGATGATCCAATGCTTCAAAGCCGCGTTCGCGAATGGCAGCTTGTGATATTGCGGCAGTATGAACGGGTGCATTGTCGTGTAATAATCGAACACCTCTTGTCAATTTTTCTCGACGTTTTTCACGAATATTGTTTCTCAATTTACGCAATAAAAACGCATAATATGTACTGTTAACAGTTATATTGCGTTCCTTAAAATCAATCAGTAAAGTGCCGTCACAATCTCAGAATATTGTTGCCATAACTTTCTTAGTCGATTGAACGACTTTCCCCTTTTTGGGACGAAGTTCATCGGGTCGCCGCCATTCCATCGATTTCCTTTTGGATAGAGAATTATAATACAGAACCATTGTTTCATTTCCAGTGACAATGGACTCCAAAGTCGGCTTTGGGTCGTCTCCATACAAGTTTAAAAACAAGCGTGCACGTTCGACGCGACGTTGACGTTGAACAGCAGAGAGAAGACGTGGTACCCATCTTGCACTAATTTTATTCATACCCAAATAGTCACGAAGAATTCGGCGAACACTTGTTTCCGAGACGTCAGACATCACTGCTAACTCCTTAACTTTCAAATGGCGATCTTCTAATACCATTTCTTCAATAATTGCAACTTTTTGAGGCGTTACCGCTTCAATTGACCGACCGGTGCGCTCATCATCTTCAAGAGATTCTTGCCCCAAACGCAAACATTTTGACCACTTTTGTACGGTGGAATATGAAGGAGATAAATCACCATAAACGCCGTCTAAACGTTGTTTGATTTGAATAGGCGTCTGCCCTTGTTTTGTTAAAAATTTAATGACTGTGCTGTAACTCAATTTTCGTTAGCTGCTACATTTTCATGCACTCGTCACGATGCTTGAGTGGCTACTAAAATCTATTACGCTTCTAGTCGTAATATATATAGTGTAGGCTTCTTACATGTTCAACTATGACGAAACCGAGTTTGAGCATGTTGGCATTTGTAGAAGCCTGCCGGGCCGAGAATTTACGGCGCTTACCTCATATATCTAATAAATTAAACTAATTAGAATGCTACATAAATTGTGTTCCTGTAGTCAGCTGACTAACAAGTGATAGGTGAATCATTCATCTTCATTTATTTATTTTTTCCCCACCACACATTAGGAGCTTGTTATCGACTATTCTTTTAAATTACAAGTCCATCTTTTTTCACTAGAATCAAAAAGTATTTGGTATTGAGTTCCACAATATTTGATCATAATGGGAGTCTGAAATAAATGTTCACAAAATATAGAAGACTACATATATAAAAAAAAATCATTTTTAATTTCTTGTAACTGTTATATGCAGAATTCTAATCTGTGACTATTTTTGAATAAAACCATTAAAAACAAGATTACCAACATTCGGTATCAACAAGATGGTGCACCACCACATTTTCCAGTTCCAGTTGCGCAATGTCTGGAAAAGTATTTTCCAACAAATGGATTGGCAGACATTGACCTCTGGAATGACCAGCTTGCCCCCCCCCCATAGCTTTATTATTGTTGGCATTATCATCCCTGTTGCATCTCATTTTGCCGTCTTGTTCTGAATCTTCTTATCTGACACCACATGCATGGCTGAATTGTCTAATCTACTGTGAGTTGATAAACCTTACAATATCTTCTCCGCATACTTCTTCTAGAATTTTATGATTTATTTTCTAATGGTATTTACCATTAATGCTTCACTAGGTGCCAACTGCTTACCTTAATGGGTAAGCTTTAGTAACTTGTTGCTTTTGTTGAAATACGAAAAAAGAATTCAAGCTCGGATCCTCACCTCTCTCTCTTACATCGCGTAGTTCAATAGGGTTTGGGTCATCCAGCGATAGGTAGCGCTGGCTGCCTCCACAGAAAAAATGTACCGAGACACATGAATGAATGAATGAAAACATGTACTTCAAGAGTAAGAAATGATTGATCCGAGTATTCGAGAGTTTCGAGATGTTCCTCTTCAGTTTTTGTTAAGCACAAGAGATCCATTGACGTGTCTGGTGTCTTCTTACTAGCAAAGTACATTCTATTTCCAGCTAGTATTCTTTCTTTACTCATTTTGCTTCTATCATTTGCGCTATTGATATGTTGATCTCTTCAAACTTGTAATTTGGTCAATCGTCGTATACTCTGTTTGGTTATTCCTTTCCCTTCTGCATTTATACTTGGGTCGTATTTGCTTTACTAATCGAATGGTACTTGCTTCTTTCTCTATCTTTTGGAAAGTTTCTATTAATTTATTACGAGTTCTTTAGTCATAATCTCATAATTACTACATCATCTGCATATACAATAACTTATACGCTTTATACTTTCTAGTATTTCTTTATTTTCTTTTTCAGTTTTATTTGCTTCATGTCTTTGTTACCTATATATTCATTGCATAGGTTGTCATCTGACTATCCAGCTCTGCTCTTATATTGTTTCATAATTTTCATCTTTTTGTAATGTATTTTTACTTGCTTGTGTTTTTATTCATAAAGACATCTATCGACTTTATATAATATTTTGACTCTCTCATAACTCTTCATTGCAGTAAGTTTTGAAAAGCCTTTTTAATCCCTTATCAATTTTCTGTAAGATTTTTTGTTTTTAACAAAATGACTTTTTGTTCACCGCTATAGGAAGATTTAAAGAAAAGATCATATCTACGTCTTGCAGTAGATCACAACAGTCAGGTTCATCATTTAGATATTATACATTTGGTAATTATCTACAATTACCTTATTTGTACATTTGTGTAAAATTCTTTTAAGCAAAAAATAAATTGAATTACCTTAGAAATAGACCATTTTCAATTATACCCAGTTTGAGAATTGGGACAGAACATCCTCACCTTTCTGCTTCTCAAGCTCTTGAAAGTAGAGTTCAAAAAGGTTCTGTAGAGTTAATGTCTAGCAATTGCGATGGCCAAGTCATGTTAATAAGTACGCCATCTGCTTCTTTCTTCTCTAAGTTACCCCCGTAAAAGACGTGAACTATGCTTCGGATCGTATCCTGTTGTAACACGATACCACGGCCAATGATTCTAAGACAGATGGTATTGCGTGTTTAGCGAATATCTCTTCGTAACCCTCTTTCCTCATGTCTATTTTAGTAAAATATCCAGTATTTCTGTCAGAAGAGCAACCCCACACCACAGCACAAGAATAACCAGCTGACTCAGAAACACTTTAAAGTTTTTCAGTTAGTTCCGAAAATCGCACACATATCACTATCAGTTCGAGGCTTACCGATTGTCATCGTATGCTGCGGTAATAACAAGGAGCGAATATTACAGCATAACTGTTGCTGCGTAACCCGCTAACAATCAACATCGCACTCGGTCGGCTGAAAATATTTGCGAGAGTGCTTTTATTTTGCAGAGCACTATTCTTATGCTGAGCTCATACCATAATAGAACCAGCCCAGTCTTTTACTGTGGGTAGTATACACTGAGGAGCCATGTCAGCCATGTTTTGAAACGAACTGCGTTTTCTGACAGAAATACGTCGACGAGCTCCAAACACAGCCTCATCAGTCCAAAGTATATTCTTAAAGTGTGTTATTTTTATTTATTGTCCGTTCTAAAGGTTTCGACGGCAACAAAGGCTTTTAAACCTGCATCTCATAAACTTCTTTCTCCTCACTGCCGTGAGCGATACCGGGTTTAAGCGCGTTTTGTTGATATGGGCACATAGTTTTGATAGAGTTAATCGTCTATCTCGTTTGCTTGTCACCACAATATTATTGTCCTGCTAAGCGCTAGTTACTTTTGATCTTGCAATACGAGGACGATCATTATTATTAGTACCGATACTTCTGAATTCCGCAATAGTTGACTATTGCACCTTTTAGCGAAACGTTCACTCTTGTTGCAATTTTTCGACATGACAGACTTTCTTTAAGTAGAGTGCTAATAGCACTTCGTTTTTCAATGCTTATTTCTGTTTTCCCATTTTTGCCTTGTCAAAAACAAACAAAACTATTACTCATTATCCACTCATTTTCTAGAAATTACCGATGTCTAGAAATGAAAAAGAAATCAGAAGAAATTGCAGAAGGAAAAAGAGCTTTTTTGTAATATTCCGAAGTTGGACTCGTTCTTCGCCTTTTCTAGACCTAGTACGCATCAGCCTTTGGCGATTGGAGTTAAGACCGTCAATCGAAAAGGCAACTGTAACCAGCTACCTGAATATCCTCAAAGCTTAATTTCCGAAAACCCCGCAGCTATCATTGGAGAACATCTTGAATTTCACGCGAACATATGTTTTTACGATTCCATCCTTTCCATCTGTTAGTGACGATCCTGTCGATTGGATACTGATGATGCCGGTGCCACACTGCAACACTTCGTACAAAATGGCGTGAAACAAAATATGAACGCCGATTTATCTTCGAAGCGCCGCCAGTACGCAGATACAACCAGATATCCATCCTTTTCACTCTTTAGCCAAACATTGCCTAATGGAGAAAAACAACCTCGGCCTTGAATAGTATTTTTAAAGAGTAAAAATACTATTCATATACTTGTTCTGTGACCCTTGTAAGCTGTTTGTAAAATCGGGGTTGTTAGCTAATGATGAAATACAACGACTGTAAAAATGTAGGTCAGTTCAAACGATCACAGATCAGCATGTGCGACACTGGTCCGCTTAGCGAGGAAGAAGGTTGGCGGTAGAGTTGACAAGAGTCTTGTTCTTCAAACGAAAGAAGAAATAAAATACTAGCATGAGGTTGTGTGGTATATTTTGTCTGTTGTGAGGTCATTGTCTGCATGCGGATTGCCGTTTATAGGTCCACAGAAAAGATTTAGATCGAGAAACAGTGGGAACTAATATGTCATGTCCGTAGAACTTTTGGCTAAGTTCGATCCTTTTCTGGACACGCACATAAAACTAAGGAAACAAATCATGCGGCACAAAGTCATACCTTTCGTCTAGACTATGCAAAGAAATTATCAACATTATGGTAGAAAAGGCCATCAGCACGATCTGACTGAGACAAAGCATGCGAAGTATTTTTCCATCTCTGTCGACTCGACTCTGACATCTACCAGGTGAATCAACTTTCACTCATAGTACAATATGTGTCGGCTGAGGGATTTCCTATCGAACGATTTATAAGATTCATACCAAACAGTAGACATGAAGCTGAAGACTTGGCTATCGTCGTTCTGCAGACCTTGAAAAATCACGTCTTGGACTCACTGAATCTTGTCGGATGTTGTGAGACTGCTATATCTTTCTTTGGTACTTTACAGGAATTGTGCAATTTTTCTAGGTTTCGTCACGCAGATGGCAAGTTTGTTACCTGAACTGAAGCCAAATTCAACAGTTGTAAAGCTTTCTCAGACAAGATGGTTTGCTCGGGGCGATGCCTGAAGAAGTCTCTGTTGCTCCTGGAGTAAGATCATGCAGCTCTTCAGATAACCGCCACTGAAACAAATAAAACCATCTATGCGTTCTGAGGCTCCACGTCTTTTTTAATTCAATCGACTCCCTGGAAATGTGCTTCCTGACCATGTTGTGGGATGATATCCTGGAAAGATTTAACAAAGTGAGCAAATGTTTCCAATCTGTGAACATCCAAATGGGTGTCCTTCAGTCCTTGGTAACATACCTAGAAGATATAAGGAAAGTCGCTACCTTTGATGGTTATTAGTCGAAAGCTGAGGAAAAAGCGAAGTACAGAACTACGCATACTATATGAAGAGGAAAAGTAAGCGAAAAGTCCAGTTTGACGAAGTAAAGGAAAAAGAGGTTAAACTCTCCAGCAGGGGCAGATTCGGAATCTTCAACGTCATTATGAACAGGTTGATTGCAGAGCTACAGAGACGTGGCTCTACTTACGAGAAGTTAAGTCAAAGATTTGACTTTCTCACGAAGCTACATGGGTTTGGAATCTCAAGAAGTCCGTAGCGGAGTACGGAACCGTAAGCCTTCTATCCCGGGGATTGGGATAGTACTTTGGAAAACCAGTGTCTACACTTGCGATCTCATTTGTTGTTCGCAGAGGTTACAGGGGAAAGGGTTATCGTAACTGTAGCTACATACAAAGTACATCCTGGAAGAAGGCTTTTTGGACATTTATCCAAACGTGGGAATAGCGCTGCGGATAATGTTGTGTACACCAGAGTCAAACTGTTCGACACAACGGTCGTTTCCAGCACTAAAAAGAGTAAAGATTTATTTATGATCTACTACAGAATAAAATAGACATAATTCCGTACAGTCAGAAATAATGCAGTCTGTAGACTATAGTGAGATCATCCGTTCCTTTGCAGAAAGGTTATATTGTAGAAATGTAATCTTGTAATTGTATGAAAATGTAAAAATTATAATGTGTAAAAAAAGTATAGTTGGTACTTTCATTTCATTTCTATGTCGGATTGTCTATTCTAAGTAAAAGTAAGTTTTTTTTAAAGAAAAGTTTTGCTTTTTTGCTAAATTATCAAAAAGGGGAGGCCCGTTAACTGCCTAGGGGCCCTGGGTCTCTATATCCGGACCTGATCATCAACATTCAGAGATCCTAGTAAAAATCTTATTTATACTAATAGTAAGTGCATCCAAACTTTTGGACGGCAGTGTAGCAGAAATATTCCAAAGCTACCCTTTTGTTTCTGTAAAAATAATCTTATGATGACGTTCAAATTCCTTATAGTTTTTGCCTTTCAAGCTATAATAAGACGAACGTTTCTCTCGTTTCTATTTTTTTTAAATTACTATCATTGTTTTGTCGGGAAGCGTTATTTGTACACGTTTATGAAAAGTAAATTATATAATTACAGTTACATATATTATTTGCTATTATCACAGACATTCGTATGAGATATATTTGCTTACTTTCTAGTTTCACATAAGTAAAACAAAGAATGGTTTAACTTTATTTTAATTATGTAATATAATATCACAGATAATATCAGAGTCTGAGAAACACAAGGTTGTATTTTTATTTAGAAGGCGTTGCTTGTTTACCGAACTGCTCAAACCGACTATGACCGATCCAAAAAAATTAAAAATTTCTACCGTCGCGCCATCTCCAGCTACAGATTGAAATTTACCATTACAGACGCCAGCGTTAAAAGTAAATTTTGAATACTTACGTCGAAAAGGGATCTAAGTGTGTGGAAGTTGTCACTTGTAACTGATGAAATTGACACGGTTCATGAAGAGAGTGAACTCTGCTATTCATGATACAAAAATTGTGTCAAATAATTATTAAAAGCAATTAGGATTTGGATATAATAAAAAATAAATAAAAATTATTTTATTTAAACATTTATTACAGTATAGTATATTATTTATTTTCCTTTTGTTTGTTGAAGTTGATTGAACACAAAGCAATTAACATTACATTTTATTAATAATATAATATTCAGTTCTATGTTACACTTGTTCGATAAATAAAAATTTTCTTAAAAGGCGTTGTTGGTTCCTGTTCGATGTCCAAATACTTTAATTTCGGAGTTGTTTTAATTTGATTATATGCTTCCATGTATAACGAAACTTTTGTTTGAACCAAACATAATTGAATGGCATTCAAGGGGATAGCAATGGGAATAGTAGAGAATTTGGAAAGTAGGGGTCCCCGAATGGGTACTGCACACATATGCCACTGTCTGACGTACATTTGACGTAGTGCGTCTACGCTCGATGCGGAAGAGTGCAATAATTATAGCTTTGATATATCATATTACCTTACCTTTTCACAAAACTACCTTTCATTTTTATTTACTTATTTTTTTCATTGCATTCTTTGGGAGAAGGCTAGTTAAGGCCAAATTAAATATTACTAAGCTCTTTCTTGCATACACACTGTATGCAAAGTATACATCAATTTTTTTTTATGTAACGAAAACACCTGAATTTATTCTATGTGAGGCTATTAATAGAGCTCTATACGTATTTATTAGCATAAAAACTTTATTAAAATTAATTTTATAAAATTAAGTCCTATAACAGATTGTAAACCGGTCCGGTTTAAGTAAACAGTTTCTGTTCAAAATATAAATAAAATAGTTCACGAAAGAAACACAAACTTAAAGTTTTACTTGTATAAACATAGAAACAACGTAAAATAAGATAAATCAATCAATCAACAAATCAAAACAATATTTAATATAACAGTTCGTACACAACCAGAGACTGTTATAACTATTAACTAATTTTTAATAATAAGTCAATCATAAACAATAATCAACAGTTCATAAACCACTAAAATACAGCTGTATCTATTTTTAAAGCAAATGAAAATATAAACTTGCAAAAATGTTTTCTGCAGAAAAGGTAATATTAAATTAAATCCTGTAACCATATAAACTATCTATTAAACGGATTGCATAAGATTTATTTAAAAAGTACATATACAGATACATACAAGATACATATTTTTCAGTAGGAAACAAAAAGTATGATAAAGAAGAAACGAAAGATGTTCTCTGTATTAGTGTGTATTAGTTGGAACTGCTTAAAAAGTTTGTTGTTCTAATCAATTATTTCCCCAGTATCATACTAACTATATTTAGTAGATAGTTTTAAGATGACTTTTCAATATTAAATGGTTTTAATATAAAAAATATTTATTAAATCTTTATTTTACAAAAAATAATCCATATTTGGATCTTTATATTTCATTTAAACAAATGTATAAAAATTTAACATGTATATTAAATGTTCTTATGATTCTAGAAAATTAATATTTAAAAGTATATATCTGATATACATTTACATAATTAGAAATATTGACTGAATGTTTAATTTTGAGCAAACAATTTACATTTAAATATTTATATTTTATAAATATTCAACGTACATTTTCAAAACATATATCCAATTTAAATTAAATAAATTACATCTGTTCAAGTTTTAATTTCCCCGTAGTATATTGTATTTAATAGATATTTGTTAAGCATTTCATCTTAAATATAATTTTTTTTTAATATAAAAGAATCTTTATTTTACATCAAATAAGTTATATTTGAAACTTTATACTTAAAGTATATTTAATACATATTTGCATAAATATACACAAACTTGCCAGCTTCGGTTGATTAGTGGTTTGTATGTTTTCTTCGTAATTCAATGGTCGCAGGTTCGATTCCCAGCAGAGCTGGCAATTTTTCATAGCCGAAAAAAATTAAAACATGCCTTCTTTTCGGATAAGGAAGCAAAAATGTAGGGCCTGTGTCAATGTGATATTTTGCACGATAAAGATCCTTACGGGGGGTAGAATTCCTCCAGACTCGGCTAAATTCTAATAGGGGTAATGATCGGTAGCATGAGTTATGAAGAATGTTCCACCATCCCAATTCCTTGCCTAAAAATAAATAAATAAAAAAACTTAACATATATACTTGCCATGTAAAATATGTAAGAGTGCGTTGATGTGTGAAAATCTCTGAAAATCTTTGTTGCATTTTATAAAACGTTTCTAAACTGTTGAAGTTGGTAGGTAGATGAAGTAGGTATGTTGAAGTTGTTTCGACCTGACGATAGAGCTAAAGTTTGTTGTAAAGTTTAAATTGAAAATAAGGTTATGGATGTGAAGATGGAGAAGAATCTGCAATTTGTTTATGCAGCCATAAAAAATAAATAGTCTACTAAAGGAATTATCCTAGGCTAACTAACAATTGCAACAAATAGAAGGTGAAACAAGGAACTGCGTGTCGTTAACGCGTAAGTACATGTGCTTACCTCGTGTTACTAACTAAATCGGCAACAAATTCCAATAACTCCCTGCTCCCCACCTTTTCCGAAATGAAAATATGTATGTACACCTATTCAGATTGTCGCAAAAGAAAATTCCTATATTTTAAACAAATTATATCTTCGTGCATGACGAAAGAAAGAAAAATAATCATTAGAAGATCGGGTACAGAAGAGCAAAATCTTTTTTATGAGATTAAAAACTCAATTAATGTGGAACATTGAAATCTGAAACATGTTAAGAAGTATAACATCTTTATGAATACGACAAATCTACGTTCATTAAAAATTGTAATAGTTATAAGAATAATTTTATATGCTCATTAATCTATACGGTGTGGGATCAAAGTATGGAATATTTAAAAAAAAGTGAACTCAACTGTTTTTTTTAAATGTTGAAACACGTCGTTTGTTTTTAAAAATACACATTAATATCTGCGATTCACTTTCCGACTTCCATTTGTTTCTAAGTTATGACGTCATCACAAAAAATTTAAATGACAATATAGATTTTTAGTAGTGGAATCCGATAGTGATTTCTCTTCCCTTTATGATCATTCAAACAAATCATAAGGTTACATAACAAAAATTCTGAGAAAAATATTGATACCATAATATCAATAACATTAAATGTTTAGATCGATTTTTCTCAGAATTTTTGTTATGCAACCTGATGATTTATTTGCATGATCATAAAGAGAAGAAAAATCACTATCGAATTCCACTACTAAAAATCTATATTGTCATTTAATTTTTTTGTGATGATGTCATAACTAACAAACATTTACAAAGTTCAGCTCGATTTTTCTTAGAATTTTTGTTATGCAACCTTATGATTTATTTGCATGATCGTAAAGGGAAGAAAAATCACTATCAGATTTCACTATGAAAAATCTATATTGTCATTTAAATTTTAACTTAGAAACAAATGAAAGTAGGAAGATGAATTGCACATATTAATGTGTATCTTTAAAAAAAAATCAACGTGTTTCAGCGTTTTTAAAAAAACCGGTTGAGTTCGCCTTTTTTATAATATTCCATACTTTAATCCTACCCTGTATATTTAAAACTCAAGGCTTATTTACCGGTATTAAGTTATGGTTTTCCTGTATGGATTAGTGCTATGGAAAAACAGAAAAATTAAAATCTGTACAAGAGAGTTCAAAGACTTATTAACATTAAAATTGCCGAAGCTTTTAGAACAATTTCATATGAAGCGTCGTGTGTAGTAGCTGGAACATTACCAATATTGAGTAAAATACAAGAATTAAACTACATTTATCAAGTTACAAAAGGAAATATTAGAGAAGGAAATTTACAAAGCAAATATTTTTATACCCATTTGGAATGTAGAAAATGGCCACATCCTGCAAAAATTGTAATGCACTCTAAAAAATTCCCCTTCAATTTACCCTAAAAAATGGAGGCAACTATGTTACCTCCATTTTTTGGGGTAGATTTACTTCAAAGTGTAATTTTCATAGGAAGTGGGGAATTTTAGTATTGAAAATTACACTTGGAAGTAAATTTACTCAAAAAAATGGAGGTAACATAATTGCCTCCATTTTTTAGGGTAAATTTACCGGTATTTTTTAGAGTGTGGTTAATACAAATAATATAGAAGATACTGCATTTACGATATATACAGATGCAAGCAAGAGTAACGATAAAGTAGGATCTGGGATAGTGATTTACAATAATGGGAGATTATTGTATAAATTGAAATATAAATTGCATGAAAATTGTTCTAACAATCAAGCAGAGCACACTCTAAAAAATTACCGGTGAATTATACCCTAAAAAATGGAGGCAACTATGTTACCTCCATTTTTTGGGGTAAATTTACTTCAAAGTGTAATTTTCATAGGAAGTGGGGAAATTTCAACATTAGGTTAAATTTGCATTGTAATGTTTCCTTTTTAAGTAAATTTACAGATTAAAATTACAAACTCAATGTAATTTTACATTTTAACATTAAAACACCTGTGTAAAGTTACATGACAAAGTTAATATTTCATGGCAATAGTACTTTTCAGGGTTAAAATACAAATGTGAAAATACTTCTTGAATGTAACGATGACTTGCGAAAGTACTTGCAAATTCAATCGTTCCTCTGAATATTACTTACATAGGTAAAGGAATTGTATGAAACAAAATAAAATCAAAGTAATTTTTATTTAACGTATGTACTTATATAAAATATAAGACATTAACAGAACTTCTTTTCAGGGGCTTTCGGAAATATTTGGTCTCTCAAAGACATTCAGATAAAGTTTCGATTCCACCTAGAAAATTAAAAAATTATAAATTATATAAACAATTATACACGAGTACCTTTCTCAATTACAGTTATGCTAGTTTATTTCGAATTCTTCAATTTTTGATTCATCCTAGAAAAACATTAAATTAAATATTTTTATTTTATTGGTTTAAATTTGTAATTTTAACATATAGGTACTTACCGATTATTATTTTTTAACTTCTACTATAAAATAAAATTCTTCCTATCTTCGGTCATACGTGTAAATATTTGCCTTTAATAAATGCGCACTACACTACAACGAAAAACAAAAATATTAATGAGCAATGAACACTTCGTTCGATATCGGTAGAGTACGCCTCGCCAAAATCATAAAAGAATGGTACACACCATTCCGACCATTCCCCAAAAAGCCTATTTGGACTGTTCATAATGGATTCCTGAATTCTTTCACGAAACGAAGGTCACAAACAAGTGCGATCAGCGAAGTAGCATCTCAAAGGTTAAAAACATATTAAGGGTAAAATTACACTATTCTTGTTCAAGTTCATCTTATCTTTAATATTACACTAAAAATGAATTAAGTTATTGAGCAATTATACATTTGTAAGGAAAAAATTGTCTGAGTTATGTAAATTTATATTATGGATAGTGATTTTAACCAGTTCAATGTAGTAGAATTACTTATATTTGTATAATTTTACATAATTACAGGGCATTTTACCACAAATAGTAAAACTACTATTAATGTATAGGTAAAATTAATTTTAGGGTAAAAATACCGCAAATAATAGCGAAAAGTTACCTCTTTCCCAAGGTAATTTTACCTCATTTTTTACAGTGCAAGTTGCGATACTGAAAGCACTTGAAAAAATGAGCACATTTCCTAACAATGAAAAATCTATAGTAATTTATACTGATAGCCAAGTAAGTCTAGACTCACTAAAAAATAGCAGTTTACATAGTAATTTAATAACAGAAATTCGGAAATTACTTAAGATTTTAGAGTTACAAAATTGGAAGATCAACTTTACTTGGACGAAAGCCCATGTGGGTACAGTAGGAAATGAATTCGCTGATGAGCTAGCAAGGAGGCAGCCGAAAGTGCAGAAGAAGTGATCGTGTACAACAAATTTCCTAAAAGCACATTAATATCAGAGGCTAGTAAAATTAGTATGGATGATTGGTAGAGAGAATGGTTGACAACAGAAAATGGCTCAATAACTAAACAATTTTTTCCATCTATAGTTAAAAGGCTCAAAGCAAAAATACCAAAATTTCCAGAGTTAACTGTATTCCTAACAGGTCACGGTAAAATTAAAAGCTATTTACATCGGTTCAAAATTATAGACGACCCATCGTGTTCATGCGGCAGTGAAAGTCAAACTACTGATCATTTACTATATTTACTATACTATTGTAACAAATTAAGAAGACACAGAAGAAATTTAATAAACTCTATTATTTTAAATGGTGGCAACTGGCCTGTTACGAAAGAGGAATTTGATAACTAAATATCTAAAGCCATTTATAAATTTTGTTTAAGGGATTAACTTTGATTTATTGTAAATATAATTATGGACGCAGAAAAAATTAATTTCAAAAATATTGGGATATAACTATTTAATACAATTTAATTAAGTAGTTTATGAAATAATTTAATCTGTTGTTAACTTATTTATGTTAAAATGTTATCATTATTGTTATAATGTTATTAGTGTTAAAATGTTATTATGTTATTATTGATGTTAAAATGTTAAAAACCTATTTATAAGTTATGTAAATTCAAAGTGCATGTAGTATTGCAATATTGCAATGGAACATGCAGAATAAATGTATTTAAAATTTAAAAAAAGGCTTATTTTTGTCCCAATTCGTTTGAGAGTTCCACTGGGCCGATTTACGTAATTCTCTTTTATATTGAAGCTTTCGCTGTGTAAATTAGTCAATACTACTTAATTTTTATACTTTTTTAATGTTTATATTTTTAATTTAAATAAATCTCTATAATGTTTAATTTGAGACGCACGGATCGGACATTCACTTGCAGCGCGCGCCATATCACTGTTCACGGTAGTAAGTTTTAGAACTATTCACAATTATAAAAGTTTACTGCAACCACGACTTGCGTTTAACGGTTGATTTGTTATTAGGTTGCATAGACAAACCCGCATTAGTTGAAAACCATGGAAAGCAAACAAATTGTTCAAATATTAGATGATGACGATTGCTTATTTATATAGCTGTTTCATATTGTTTGGACAAGACAAACATCGCGAGATACGTTTGCAAATTATTAAACAAGTTATAAATGACTGGGGCGATTTTTAATTATTATAGGTCAATTATTATTTACTAAATCTATATATTATATCTATATATATAAAACACGGCTCATTTTTGTTCCACTTTGTCTACGAGATCTACAAGACCGATTTGCTTTATTTTTTTTATATTAACGTTTTAACTCTTTAACTCTGTAGATTAGTCAACACTACTTACTTCTTATCTATATATTTCAAACACAAGGTTTATTTTTGTTCCAGTTCGTTTGAGAATACTGGGACGATTTACGTGATTCCAATTTATATTAAAGCTTTCGTTTTGTATATTAGTCAACACTACTTAAAATCTGTATTTCATTAAGATCTATATTTTTAAATATATAAATCTAAAACGTTTATTTTGATACGCTATAACCTACAGAAACACAAAGGCTATTTTTATATAAAGAAATACTTAACCAACCAAAATGTAGCTGTGCTGGAAGTATCAGCTTGATCCAAATAACACTGCCTTAGTTTTGCCAGCTAGCCCCCAATAAGTCGGAGAGGGGCGGGGTAATACAAGATATAAAAGATAAAAAAAAGCGCCACTTCGTTTAAAAACAATGCTTATTACTAAAGCTTCAAGCTTATCAGACAAACGAAGAAATAGATCTACTAAAATATGGGCAACTTCCAATATTTTGGTCGTACCGTACATATATACTTACAAATGATGAACTGAAAAGCAATATTAAAATCACACAAATAAATAAATAATAAATAAATAAAACGCACGTAGTGAAATGTAAACGTTCTAAGTAGGGCTTTATTTTACTTGCAACTATTTTCTATTGTGCAGATAAAAAAAATGTAATGTTTCAACAAAAAAAAAGGTGAATGGTGATTTGTATCACAGTTGGTTGTACTTAAAACTACCCTACAACAATTCCACTATTCGAGATCTCGTTTTATCCTTAAAATTAACATGCATGCATAAATTGTAAACACATTGAATAAATATATACATATACATAAATAAAATGACACATAATACATACAAATTTAGACAAACATCCCACCATTCGAAGACCCACGGCTGTATGTTTAAAGCCTTGCTTAGGGGGTTTTCGCTTCACCCTTCGATATTTGGTTGTTTTTCTCCGACCCGGTATATGTATAGATGTAGGTACGGACACAAAGGGGAAGAACCTTCCAATTAAAATACACGGTCAGACGGGCAGGAACAAGAATACACCAACGAACAACAAAACCCAAAACAAAAAGACCTACAAAGAAATCACCCTGTATATTGTATTATTTTTAAATATTTGAAGATTTTTACCTTTCTATAAACTGAAAGGTCTTTTACAATACAATTCCCTCAAGGTGACGGCTAGGGAAATAATATTACCTAAAATAAAAAGATATTTGTGAGATTTAGCGCAACGAGGTTTTAACTAAAATAATTTACCTAAAATGGTTTGCACTAGAACGTAATCCGTCCAATTTGACGATTGATCGCATATAAATAATCAAGCGATCGTTCTGTTGAATGTGAGATTTATTCCGCTAAAGCGAATTAATATTTAAAACCAATTTCTAATTTATATCTCGCCCATTCAACTTCTAGTACCAAAAACCAGCCATTTTGTTACTTCACTCTACTATTGAGAAGGAAGCTCAAACGCGCAGGAGCGACTTCACGATAAACCGAAAGAAAGGGAAAACCAGTGACAACCAAACAACGGAGAAGCTTGGTTTTAAACAGTGACCATCAAACAAATAATGGGTTGTGAATTTCAACGTTATAACGCAAGAGACCGACTATCTGCTTGCAGCGGCCTCTCAGTCTCTAGCGTTGGTAGCTTTTGGAACTATTTACGATCATAAAAGTTTGCACTAAACCCGCGTTAGTTGAAAACCGCATTTTCTTTTAAACCGCATATGTATGCAAATAATACAATAGGTATTTATCGACTTATATTAACAGTCAGAATGAGTCCAACGGTTTTTTTTTATACAAAAAGGCCCTGGGCGTCCGGTCTGACGGAAAATCGAAAATTTGTAGAATTGTCGCTTTTCGACAATCGATTTCGACCATACCATTGGACCAAATTTAAAGTACTCAGAGACTCATCCGACGCAGAATTTAATTCTCTTTAATTCTTGTAATAGTGTAGTTTTCGTTGGAAAGCACCGCTTTGTAGTTATAAGCGAAAAACAAAAAAGGTCCAAAGATTTCGTGATTCTTTTGACGCCCTCAGGTAAGCTCGCGTCGAGGGACCGTGCAAACCTAGGATACTTATATTTGACGTCAAATGAAGCGATCGAAACGATCTCACGCTTTCCGACATTTATTTCCATCAACAGTCCCCATCGGGTCTAATTTTACTGGCCTATTTATATTAAACAAATCGATACATTTAAAACACAAAGCTAATTTTTGTTTCAATTCGTTTCAGAGTCCTACTGGGCCTATTTACGTGATTCTTTTTTATAATAAAGCTTTCGCTGTGTAGCATCCAGTTTATTGTGATATTTTGTTTTTGTTTTCCACATAAATATGTGGTAGCAAAAGGCACCAACAAATAAAATTGTAATTAGGCCGTTATTGTAGGAAGGTTTAAAGCTTTGCTAGTGGTATCCTTTTGTAATACTTACAACTGGTCCCGCGCAACCTCAAAATGTTTCCACGTAACACCAAGGTTCTACGGAACACCCATGAAAAGTTACCTAAAATAAATTCTCGGAAATTTGCCAACACTATTTTTATGTCATGTTTTTGAAAACTGTACTAATAGACGTTTTCAAGAATTTTTTTAAACAAGATCGATTTTCGATTTTATGCTTATCATTTTGTAAGGTAGAATTTCCGTATGTATGTATGTAGAATAAACCGGAGGGAAGGATAAGCCAGAGAGGATGGTATGTCGGAAGAGAGGAGGATAACCTAGGAGAGAGGAGTGCTAGGCTTAGAATTTTCAACGTGTTATGTTTGGTTGCGTTTATTTAAATAATCACTTACGAAAATCCAAAAGATTGTAATCACACAACGAATGTTGTATATAGGGAAACCCTTCAATGCTTTTGGCCGTCATGTTTTGACGAGGTTTCCCTAGTAGTAATATAATTTACATTAAACAATCAGTCGTAATTATACATACCTGTAGGTACTTGATCTATTATTTTTTTGTATATTTCTATTTATGAACCATGTGTGAAAAACCTTAAATCTAGGCATCATCAAACAATAAACAAATAACTGTTATTTACTATATTATACCTAAACCATAAATACAAAAAAGGAGTAATCGCAAATCACCTGGGCGACAGCAGGTTGCTTTCAACGCATTATTGTATTCCATCTCTTTCTATTGTGTAACGACTATATGAAAATAAAAAGGTAAACAATTGAGAGAGAGAGATGGAATGTACTAAAGTGTTGGGAACTCCCCGCTGTTGCCGAGGTGATTTGTGATGACTCATTTCTTGAATTTATGGTTTAGGTATAGTATAACTTTTAAAGGCATGGTGACTGAACCGGATGTTTTGTAAATTTTACTTAGCTGGAAACATATGCACACATGTCTAAGTTACGGAGGCGGGTAGATTAGATTTTTCAAGTTTTTGCCAGCTTTTGAAGCAAGATTTCCCAATGTGCGTATGCTCATTATGTCTGCGTATCTTGCGTATCTCAAGTAATTCGCAATAATATGACAAGACACAAATAATTGCTTGTTTGAAAGCATTGGCTGTTACTATAGTCATTAATTTTTAATAATTGTTTACGTTATGCAGTGTTTCCATCAAGATTTAAATCTACGAAAATTATTCCAATTTTTAAAAGGTCCTAAATATAAAACTCAGATTTACAGGCCTATTTCAGTTTTAAATTTATTCTCCAAAGTTTTTGAATATTTAATAAACTTGTAAATTAGTTATCAGTTAGGTAACAATATACTTTGCTACAGCATAGCTTCTTCAGTAAGACATCAACAGTCACTAATTTGTGTAGTTTTGTGCAAACAATCTCGGGGGTCTTAGTAAATGGATTTCAAGTTCAGATATTCAATCATTCCAGATATCCCAATAAATTTTATGAAAATTAGATTTAGTAAAGCACTAACATTACAAAATTCTTATTTGACAAATAGATCACAGTATGTAAGGGTTAATGGTCATAGTTCTGTTTCTTTTCTAGCATCTTTGGGCGTACCCCAAGAAAACATATTAGGACCTTTGCTATTTCTAATTTTATAAACGATATTATAAATGTTATTGAGGAATCAAATCTCTTGATTTTTGGCGATAACTTAAAGTTATTTAAAATAATTGATAATGATTCGCATTATCAACATTTGCAAAAAAAACTTAGATAACCTTCATTAGTGGTTCTTAAAAAACTAAGATTATTTTTTAATATAGATAAGTGTTATGCTATATCGTTATATATCGTGTTATCTATATCAGCAGACAGCAAAATATTTGTAGATTTGGGTGTCTACTTTAACTCGAGCTGTGTATTTCTACAAATAGATTTTATGTATAAATTGAGTCATTTCTATATTAATTGTTCTTTTTTGCCATCAAACATGAGTTTCTTAGTTCCTGATATAAGAACTCGAAACTATCTTACGTTTACTAATACATGTCGTAAAATTAATTGTTATAAAAATTCTTCATTAATAGCAGGTACAAGCGCTTATAATTGCTTAGGCAATAAGTTGGATATTTTCTTAAACAATATTAACCAATTTTCCAGGGAATCGTTTGTTCAGGCAAAAAGTCGGTTGTTATGCTATTGTGTCAGATTTATATACCGGGTGGGGCAATAGTGTGGGGAAGTCCCGATAGCTCCTAAATGGTAACAGCTAGAAAAATTGTTCTAATACGGCTGTAAACAGTAAACAATTATTTTCACATATACAGGGTGTTGCAGAAAACTGTGACACGCTTAAGGTAATTTCTTTTTAAATAGAATGCCCCAAATATGTTTGCATATTTAACACCTCTCTTGGCAGGTTTATTCATATCTAAAATTTTAGCGTTATCTAATGACCGGTTTAGAAGTTATAAATTTTCTTCAAAAAAATTGAGTTTTACATTATCCCACTTAACAGTTTACCGCTTTCACGGGCGCAACTGTGAAGACGAATTTAAGTAGGGATTTTGTTGCAGGGGCTTGTAGGGTGCTCTTCTTTAAAAGAAAATGGACCCACCATGTACAGGGTATTCAAAATTAATTTTTGAATTTAGAGAACTTCAAAGCTAAAATTCACAACTTTTTTAAATAGAACACCCTGTATATTTTGCACCTTTGTGATGCAGAATTAAATAACGAACATTCTTTGTATGTACGTCCCTATAGCTATCTGTAACCACTTTTGATTTATTGAGAAAAAACTGCAAGAAGTACTGAAGAAGTACAGCTGGAATTTGTGGGCGTAATTAAGCTTTAATTAGTTTTGTGACAGTTGAGAGTTTTTGTTAATTTATTCAATTAGTAATCATTTTAGACCATAAGTGTATTATATTGTTTTATTCACCTTTTTACCAGCTATCTTTCAATGTAAATAAATGAATAAGTAGATGAGATAAATATGATGATTTGGGTGACGTCATAAACATTTGAGTTATAAAAATTTTCAAGTTTTTCGTTTGTTTTTTACCAAACGTATAAAAGGATCTGCAAGAGAAAACAACTTCAGTCTGTTAGAATCAAAAGGCAGAAGTTATGCCTTTCTGGACTCCAAAATTATTAGAAGAAATACACGTACCTGTGTGAATACTTTATTGGATTTAAGAAGGACCAATATCACTTTTATTATGCAACTGTGTGGAAAATAACAACAATGGTTGTTATGGTAGACGTTTGTTCATAATTATAAGCCACCCGATTTGCATTAAAACCTTTTATTTGGAATTGCGTGCATCATCCCAGTATAACTCCTAAAAGAAGCGTATTAAAAACAATTCTTGTGTTTTAAATACTTGAGATTTATGGTTTTAAGTATCTAATGACTGAAGAAAAAATAAAGACAAAATTTATAAAAAAGAATTAACAAATTGGTCTTGTAGAAATCATAATGGATAAATATGGCGGCATGCAAGAGTTTATCTGTACTGTACGACTAACTGTTCTGGCGAATGAATTTCACCACCCTACTCCGCTGCATATGGAGTCTTAAAGACAAGCTTCAGGAGATAAAACAACTTCAGACGCATGAGTTCACTCTAACAGTGACTTATAGCCTATCGCCTTATAATTTTATAATAGGTCGTAGTTGAATTCGCTTAATTGTGTGATGCTTTGTATTTATGAACGTTCGGGTGTCCCTTCCCGTCGGTTAGATATGAATTGAGTTACGCTCAATTAGTGCGCATTGTCAAAGACAGTGCTACTAGTCACTCACTAGTAGGAGCGAGGTTACTATCCATCCTCTACTAGATTTCTAGGTTAGTACCAGAGCGATAAACGTGCTCACCCGTCAGTAGGTATAGGGCCACCTGGGCCAGACAGTTCTAGGGACCCTAGATTTTCTGTCTCTCTCTAATCTGGTGACTTTTTGTCTGTCTCTCTCTAATCTGGTGACTTTTTGTCTGTCTCTCTCTAGGTGCGGCCATTTTGAATCGCCATTTTGAATAGCCATTTTGAATCGCCATTTTGGATCGCCATTTTGAATAGCCATTTTGAATCGCCATTTTGAATCGCCATTTTGAAATGTCATTTTGAATCTGTCAATTTTGAATCTGTCATTTACATATCCGCCATTTTGTATCTGTCATTTTGAATCTGTCATCTTGGATTTCCCGCCCTTGGATTTGAATTTTTAGTAATTTAATTCGCGGGGTCATTAGCGGATCATTTTTTTTTATCTCGCGGGATCATCTGCATATCTCATCTCTCATCTCCCTCTCTCTCCTCATTTCCAACTTGCCATCATTTCCCGCTGAAAGATTTAAATTCCTAGCGCTGCTAATGCCATCTATCGGTGACGTCATATGATCGGTATAGTAGATTTCTATACGCCTGTAGATAGGCAACCCGCTATACTTTTTTACAAAACCAATGGAGCCGGCAGGGTTTGAACGCTCGACCGTCTGGTTATAAGCTTAGGACTTAACCATTACACCATGAAGGTAATCTATTAAAGCACTGTAAACGGGTTATAAAAAAAAAATTGTTGACTAGCGACCACGTACTCATAACATAATACATGTTAGTAATTTCATATTATCAGATATGATATCCATTATCTCAACAAAATCATTAGCAAAGACGTGTTTTAGTTATAAGTTTAAGCGATAACAAAATGTCCATAGCTTAACCCCGAGACCACGGAGCTTGTCTTTTAAATTACTGCATACGAGTTATTTCTAAAAATGCTTTCACGTATATTTGATTAAATCCAATTTATTTAAAAATAATTCCCGGAAAATATTTATAAATATTGTACATTAATAATATTAAATCTTTAGGATTCAAAAATTATAAGCCAATTATGATTATTATCATGAGTCATTGAGATGAGACAATTATTAACCTTATATGAGCCAATCGTGAAGAAACTCAAGAAATTTTTCTTGATACATCTTAAATATAACAATTTGAAAACTATATACAGATATTATTACTACATGAGGCCCGTAACATCAGTCGATCCGCGGCTTTTTATATCAGTACAAAATAATTAGATATAGTTATATTTACTATCTATTCTTTTAAACAGCTGTTATACTTTCCATGATTACTTTATAGTCGGGTATGTAGTACCATTATTATCCTACATTAACTTATATGAAAAATGAGATCGGTAAGGTAAAAACATGACGTCTTGATTGTAAACGATGATTTCACCATTGCTAATGAATTTCCAATTAGCGGGTGTAGAAAGTTAAAATTCAAACATGAAAGACTATTGGTTTAATCGAAATATTTTAAAAGTTGCCGACGGCTAATTATTATTTAATAACAACCGTAAATTCTGAGTAAATCTGTTTGGATATTTCCTGAAGCCTAAATCAATTTTGTTTGTATTAAAATCTAGAAATTTCAGAAAAAACGGTTTTAAAATAAATTGTATATAGTTATACATTGTGAAATAAAAAAATGCAAGAATAAAATACGTACACGGATTAAACTAAACTATATATTAAGAAATATTAATTACGGCTTTTATAGCATCTTACAGGAAAAAGATTACAGTCAATCAAGATCACAACACATATCATTAACTAGATATCATAAATAAATATATTATATATTGAAGGTAAAGACATGAGTATATCCATCGTTTGACTAATGTCTATTTATTAAAACAAATAAGTTATGAAATGAAGCAGGGAGTCTATTCAATGAACATTGCCTAATACTTTTATGATTTTTCTAGCCTATAGATCAGCAGTTAGAAACACGGGCCTGCTAAATTCCTGCAATTCACCTACCCTATCAATATGTTGTACAATTTTAGATATGTAATGTATACGTTTTGTTTCTTACTTAAGTCTATTTTGTTTGTATGTTTGTAATATTTAGACATTTACGAAAATTAAATCAAGCTGAACAGCAGATTACTATTTTAAATTTAATAGATCATACGAATTATCTTACCCTGTTCTGAATTACTGCTTTGTATAAATTGTACATTGTTTGTAAATGCTCTCTGAACTAAAATATTCATATATGAGAGAAATGTTATATAAGTCAATACAGCCCTATAACTATCATTTATTGAGCTATACAAAGAGATTTATATCTACGCTAAACTAAAGATTAATAGAAGTATTGCATTCCTGATATCATAAGATAACGATAAAACACATGATTATTCTTAGACTAAGGTCTAATTTAGGTAGTCAAAATGTAGGTAATCGAATTGTAGGTACATATCATGATGTGATATCATACAATTATATTCTAGTAAGAATTGTAATAAAGTCACTGCTATAAATAACATCATTCTTTATCACGATCATCTATCATTATCAAAATCATCTAATGTCATGCAGAGTCAGCAGCTAGCTCCTAAGTTCGTATATACGAGAAACTCTCTACCCGCTCTGAACAATCAATTACAAAAACTGGATGAGTTTCGGACGTATAGGTAGATAATTCCAAATTTTAATCCGTTTTCATTAATGAGTAGACCTAACATAACATTAGTTTTACCGTAGGAAGAAGGACCGCTCAGAATTGCTCTACAGGAAACAGTCTGATACTAGGTTATTCAGATCAAATATTACTTACAAATCGGAAAGGATATCTATGAAACTCGTGCTGAATTAAATGTAGGAACCTGAATGCGTGGCAGCATCCGTCGCTATTGCATCAACCGTTTCTTCGCATAGCTTTTAGTTTATCTGTGAGAAATTCTATTTTATTTAGTACATAAGGCGTAGATTAGATTATTAATCTACCCAAAAGATTCACCAAACATGGACCTGCTAAATGCCTGCAATTCACTTACCCAATCAGTATGTCGTACAATGCAAACATTTAATATTATTATTAAAATTTTATAAATAAAAACGATAAAAGAAGTTTATAGTTTTCATTTATTTTTATGTTAAACATATACGGTAGCAGGATCTAGATCGATGTATACAAATTCATATATGACAGAAATGTTATGTATCTCAATACATACCTAAAACGTATTCTTCGTATATTCAGTAAGAGCTACCCATTTTTTTAAATGAAGCAGGGAGTCTATTCAATGAACATTGCCTAATACTTTTATGATTTTTCTAGCCTATAGATCAGCAGTTAGAAACACGGGCCTGCTAAATGCCTGCAATTCACCTACCCTATCAATATGTTGTACAATTTTAGATATGTAATGTATACGTTTTGTTTCTTACTTAAGTCTATTTTGTTTGTATGTTTGTAATATTTAGACATTTACGAAAATTAAATCAAGCTGAACAGCAGATTACTATTTTAAATTTAATAGATCATACGAATTATCTTACCCTGTTCTGAATTACTGCTTTGTATAAATTGTACATTGTTTGTAAATGCTCTCTGAACTAAAATATTCATATATGAGAGAAATGTTATATAAGTCAATACAGCCCTATAACTATCATTTATTGAGCTATACAAAGAGATTTATATCTACGCTAAACTAAAGATTAATAGAAGTATTGCATTCCTGATATCATAAGATAACGATAAAACACATGATTATTCTTAGACTAAGGTCTAATTTAGGTAGTCAAAATGTAGGTAATCGAATTGTAGGTACATATCATGATGTGATATCATACAATTATATTCTAGTAAGAATTGTAATAAAGTCACTGCTATAAATAACATCATTCTTTATCACGATCATCTATCATTATCAAAATCATCTAATGTCATGCAGAGTCAGCAGCTAGCTCCTAAGTTCGTATATGCGAGAAACTCTCTACCCGCTCTGAACAATCAATTACAAAAACTGAATGAGTTTCGGACGTATAGGTAGATAATTCCAAATTTTAATCCGTTTTCATTAATGAGTAGACCTAACATAACATTAGTTTTACCGTAGGAAGAAGGACCGCTCAGAATTGCTCTACAGGAAACAGTCTGACACTAGGTTATTCAGATCAAATATTACTTACAAATCGGAAAGGATATCTATGAAACTCGTGCTGAATTAAATGTAGGAACCTGAATGCGTGGCAGCATCCGTCGCTATTGCATCAACCGTTTCTTCGCATAGCTTTTAGTTTATCTGTGAGAAATTCTATTTTATTTAGTACATAAGGCGTAGATTAGATTATTAATCTACCCAAAAGATTCACCAAACATGGACCTGCTAAATGCCTGCAATTCACTTACCCAATCAGTATGTCGTACAATGCAAACATTTAATATTATTATTAAAATTTTATAAATAAAAACGATAAAAGAAGTTTATAGTTTTCATTTATTTTTATGTTAAACATATACGGTAGCAGGATCTAGATCGATGTATACAAATTCATATATGACAGAAATGTTATGTATCTCAATACATACCTAAAACGTATTCTTCGTATATTCAGTAAGAGCTACCCATTTTTTTCTAGACATTCGAATTTTGAACAGCTTAATAATATGTTTTCTCATTTAATCATAATTAGGTTGACTTTATATAGCATTTTTCAGGAAAACCTTCTTCAGAAAAACCCTAATGATTATTTAATTTACATAAAAAAAATTTAAAACATTTGATTACACAATAATCCCATTTTCGATACCTTCGAAATATAAGTCTATAACATATGTTTAGGTCTTTATAACTTTGAAACACAGGGTAGTTACCTCTTGCAAAATTTACAGTTATGAGAACCCTGAAAACTTAACCTGGAGAAATAAATCAGATAAATATTTTACTTTTATTGAAACGATAAATTTGCATACTAATATATGAAAATAATATAATGTATAATGCCTGATAAATAAAATTGAAATTATTCTTATTCTTTTACAATGAAATTATTCTTTTACAATGAAATTTGTTTTGAAAAAACACGATGAAACGTTATGTATATTAATGCAGGAGTTCTGTTAACGCATTCGTTATTTAGAGATTCACTTATAAGTACACTATCTATTTAGCTGATTCAATAGAAATTTCGTTATTTTAAAATTCCTAACGAGGGACCTACTGATAAGCGTTATATTATACCAGGTACGTATGATACTCTACTACTGATTGCATACCTGATGAACGCAGTTGTACAAAGTAATATAGGATATACGTTACAGAGAAGTTTAATTTTCCGTGCAACAAATGACCTATATATATATATATATATATATATATATATATATATATATATATATATATATATTTTATGTACTACAATGCTGACATTAACATATTTAGCGCATACCTGTTGAACATAGCTCTACAAAGTAATATTTAAAAGACTTAAAAGGCTTATATTTTAGAGATCGGATACAGGCGCATATATTCCTGTATATTACCTCTAAATTTTACTTTAACAATACATGTAGTCAGGTTTGGCGTAAATAACAATTAGGGATATCAAAGCCATACTAACTGAACGCTAACATAATATGCTCTACAGGTCAAACTCAATTAATTAACCCTGGGGCTATACATCCTTAGACTAGAAACAGTCTTGAAACAAAAATGGCTGAGTCCACCCTGTTAGACAAGAAATCAGAGTATGGGCGTGATAAATAAAACATAAAGTTATTTTACAAACATTTATTTAGTATACATAACATAATACAAGAATATAGATCATAAGTTGTTTTCTATGACGACTGTTGTAGTTCTACGGGTCTCTGAGTCGTCGTATGCCCTCGCAGCAATACTAATACGTATAAAGTCCGACGACTGACTCATTGGAACTGTACCGGTAGCCCTTTCCTTGTTCAACTCTTCGTTACTATCATAGTTGGTAAACGAGGAACCACATTCATCAATACCCCAAATGCATGGCTGAAGTCATATCTTCTTCTTCTTCTTCTTCTTCTGTCTCATCGATATCAATAGGTCCATTTTCTTCCTTTACCAGAGCCGTCTTTACAACATCTGCGTTATTATGTACGTTTTTAAATGCCTTTTATAGCTGTCGATGCGTGAAAGATATTTGAAGCAATTAGAACACTGGACTTTGATTGATTCGTGAACGCTTTTCGTATGTCTTTTAAGCTGTCAGAGCTTGAAAAAGTTTTGACACAGCTAGAACAGCAGATTCTGTTTGAATCGTGTATGGTTTTTACGTGTCTCTTGCAGGTGAATGGCCTCGCGAAAGACTTGAAGCAAACCGGACACTGTATTTTGCAATCCTGTCGACCAGAGCCATTCTTCTTCTTACGCTGCTCCATCTCGACTAATGAAGGAACAGGAACACTATCCGTCTATTTATACTGATCGACCAGAGCAATCGGTTGTTCTATCCTACGTTGAGAAAATAATTATACTATGTAAGCTTAGATACGCTACATATGATTGCGAGCCTGAGTATAAGCATAAACCCTATACTACAGATTTTTATCCTTTTTTCATTATATCTGCTACAGACGAGGTGAAGAATAGGTACATTTAACATGCGTATGCTACAATTATCTAATTTCTAGTTTTCTAGACGTAATGTAATTTTGAACAGATTTTAACCCTTTTCGTTATATCTACTACCCTTGTAAGCGATTTCTACATATACGTTCTTATTGTTTATACACCATATAGATATTCGTAGCATCTAAAGTAAACTCTTATTTAAACGTTATTTTACAATATATCATACATTTCAGCAGCTCGTATGATTATCCGTCTCTATCGTAACCCAGTATGTAAGGACATTATGTTAAATACTATCTCATGCATGTAAATAAACATTCCTTTAAAGAGTTTGTTAGGTCACCTAATCTGTTATAATATTACTATGATATTAGATCTCGTCGATTACAGTTTTACCATTAGGACATACTTAGTAGGTTATATGTGCTAAGTAAAATAATAAACAGATATTTCGAAAATTTTATGCATTCTTGAGAGAACGGGGTATAATATTTAAAAACACACTGTAGAAAACATATCAGCAGAGAAAGGGAATACATAAATACAGTATGTTTTGTATGATGAGTTGTCGTCAGTTTAAAAGAAATAAGTTCGTCGCCATATTTAAACGTTGTTTTACAATACATCATACATTTTCAATAGCTTCGAAATACGCAGATATGTAATAATATACTATATACTCTTGTAGGTTATTCAACGTATCTATAGTAAACTCTTATGATTAATAATAATCTGTAACCTTATTGTTTTTTATTACATCACAGGTTAGAGCATACGAATATAATTTAGGTTAGATTAGGTTAGAGCCTACGAATACATTTTTAGGGCAGAACGTAGGGAGCAGAGTAAGTACAAAACAACATACTTTCATACAAGAACGTTTATTGATACGAGTAGTTTCGACGCTACTTAAAACATAATACATAACTTATATATATATAATATCTATTAAAATAGTACATTTCGTATACACTAATAATGGTACTACATACCCGACTATAAAGTAAACATGGTAAGTATAACAGCAGTTTAAAAGAATAGATAGTAAATATAACTATATCTAATTATTTTATAAAATACTATGTTAACTAAGAGGTTATATACAGAATATATACGCCTGTATTCGACCTCTAGAGGGTTCATAAGACTAGACTAGACCAGACCAGACCACACCAGACCAGACTAGAGCAGACCAGACCAGACCATACTAGACCAGACCAGACCAGACCAGACCATACCAGACCAGACCAGACCAGACCAGACCATACCATACCAGACCAGACCAGACTATAGATGATAGATAGTAAAATCATGAACAATTATACCACCTGTAATATAATAGAGCTTACTTGATATTTTAAAATTAGTGGCTGAATCTAATTATTATAGAAATTCAATTGTAGATACTGAAGATGTAATCTTTAAAACATCTAAAGTTAGAAGTTTTTAGTAGTCAGGTCAGATTAATAGAGGGTGTTATAATGAAATCGTTTTTTTAGAAACTATTTGTTTTGTAAGATTGGCGCCGTAAAGAAAAACAACATAGCTGTAAAGACTAGACTAGACCAGACCAGACCAGACCAGACCAGACCAGACCAGACCAGACCAGACGAGACCAGACCAGACCAGACTAGACCAGACCAGACCAGACCAGACCAGACCAGACCAGACCAGACCAGACCAGACCAGACCAGACCAGACCAGACCAGACCAGACCAGCCCATACCAGACCAGACCAGACCAGACCAGATCAGACCATACCAGACCAGACTAGACTAGACTATAGATGATAGACATAGAATACTAAGTTATTTTTACGTGGGGTACCTGCCTTTGCTCAACCCCCACGTTCCTTCCATGAGGAAGTGATTGGGATACGCCCAATCAGCGCGCAAGTTGCATAACCGGCAGTCGTGCAATTGCTACCAGATTGCTCACTGGTAGGAGCGAGGTTGCCTATCCACCCTCTACTAGCTAAGACGCGCATAGTGACCGAGCAGTTGAAAAGACACGCTGCTCACCCGCCGGCACCTCCCCCGGTTGCGAAAGAGCGGGGCGAAGCACCTCGTCCAGCAATAGGACTATTCCCCAACATGACGCTGTTATCATGTGGGACCACTGCCCGATCGAATCCAACCTCAAGTGTGGCAGGACTTGGTTTTTAAGCGGTTTTGCCACCCCGATCTACCAATTTTAGGCTTGGTGGGCCCTCGACAGAGCTTCTTTTAAGTCTACACGTTATAGACTCCCGGTGTGTACCCGAAATTGGTGACGTTGTCTTAATAGTGAGAGGCTATGTATTCGCTTCAACTATCCTTAAGTGTAATGGCTTTCAGAGCTTCTCCCAATCACCGTACCCGGTTGCAATCCGGATCAAAGTGTGGCCGGGATAGCTCCTAAGCGCATTTACCTGGCGGCTTGCAGTTTCCCATCTGCCCAAAGGTCGGGATAAACCTCACTTCTAGTCACCGCACTAGAGATTCAGTCAAACAGCGGGTTCCTTTGGTGACCATAAATGACCTCAGTCAAACAGCGGGTTCCTTTGGTGACCTTACATGACCTAGGTCAAAATTCAAAATTCTGTGATAAAAACATTAATTCTTCTTTACTTTACTTTAAAACCCAAGATTGCATGATAAATCAATATAATATTAATATAAATGATTAAATTAAATGAAGCAATCTAGGTTAGACTCCCAAAAATTATATTAAGGTTATAGATTTTAGACTCCGGTTGTTGCAAAGATTCAAGAATCTCTATTAAGATTAGTTCATAAAACATTTATTAGGTTAGAGCATGTAGCTACTTATAAAAAATCTCTATTAAGATTAGTTCATAAAATATTTATTAGGTTAGACCAATGTAGTTACTTACAAAATCGTCATTAACATTCGAAAAACTTACATATAATATTAGTTGGGTTACAGTCTACGAATATATTTTAGGTTAGATTTAGGTCGCGCGCGCGACCTAAATCTAACCTAAAATATATTCGTAGACTTATTAAGTAAGCTCTATTATATTACAGGTGGTATAATTGTTCATGATTTTACTATCTATCATCTATAGTCTGGTCTGGTCTGGTATGGTCTGGTCTGGTCTGCTCTGGTATGGTCTGGTCTGGTCTGGTCTGGTCTGGTCTGGTCTAGTATGGTCTGGTCTGGTCTGCTCTAGTCTGGTCTGGTGTGGTCTGGTCTGGTCTAGTCTAGTCTTATGAACCCTCTAGAGGTCGAATACAGGCGTATATATTCTGTATATAACCTCTTAGTTAACATAGTATTTTATAAAATAATTAGATATAGTTATATTTACTATCTATTCTTTTAAACTGCTGTTATACTTACCATGTTTACTTTATAGTCGGGTATGTAGTACCATTATTAGTGTATACGAAATGTACTATTTTAATAGATATTATATATATATATAAGTTATGTATTATGTTTTAAGTAGCGTCGAAACTACTCGTATCAATAAACGTTCTTGTATGAAAGTATGTTGTTTTGTACTTACTCTGCTCCCTACGTTCTGCCCTAAAAATGTATTCGTAGGCTCTAACCTAATCTAACCTAAATTATATTCGTATGCTCTAACCTGTGATGTAATAAAAAACAATAAGGTTACAGATTATTATTAATCATAAGAGTTTACTATAGATACGTTGAATAACCTACAAGAGTATATAGTATATTATTACATATCTGCGTATTTCGAAGCTATTGAAAATGTATGATGTATTGTAAAACAACGTTTAAATATGGCGACGAACTTATTTCTTTTAAACTGACGACAACTCATCATACAAAACATACTGTATTTATGTATTCCCTTTCTCTGCTGATATGTTTTCTACAGTGTGTTTTTAAATATTATACCCCGTTCTCTCAAGAATGCATAAAATTTTCGAAATATCTGTTTATTATTTTACTTAGCACATATAACCTACTAAGTATGTCCTAATGGTAAAACTGTAATCGACGAGATCTAATATCATAGTAATATTATAACAGATTAGGTGACCTAACAAACTCTTTAAAGAAATGTTTATTTACATGTATGAGATAGTATTTAACATAATGTCCTTACATACTGGGTTACGATAGAGACGGATAATCATACGAGCTGCTGAAATGTATGATATATTGTAAAATAACGTTTAAATAAGAGTTTACTTTAGATGCTACGAATATCTATATGGTGTATAAACAATAAGAACGTATATGTAGAAATCGCTTACAAGGGTAGTAGATATAACGAAAAGGGTTAAAATCTGTTCAAAATTACATTACGTCTAGAAAACTAGAAATTAGATAATTGTAGCATACGCATGTTAAATGTACCTATTCTTCACCTCGTCTGTAGCAGATATAATGAAAAAAGGATAAAAATCTGTAGTATAGGGTTTATGCTTATACTCAGGCTCGCAATCATATGTAGCGTATCTAAGCTTACATAGTATAATTATTTTCTCAACGTAGGATAGAACAACCGATTGCTCTGGTCGATCAGTATAAATAGACGGATAGTGTTCCTGTTCCTTCATTAGTCGAGATGGAGCAGCGTAAGAAGAAGAATGGCTCTGGTCGACAGGATTGCAAAATACAGTGTCCGGTTTGCTTCAAGTCTTTCGCGAGGCCATTCACCTGCAAGAGACACGTAAAAACCATACACGATTCAAACAGAATCTGCTGTTCTAGCTGTGTCAAAACTTTTTCAAGCTCTGACAGCTTAAAAGACATACGAAAAGCGTTCACGAATCAATCAAAGTCCAGTGTTCTAATTGCTTCAAATATCTTTCACGCATCGACAGCTATAAAAGGCATTTAAAAACGTACATAATAACGCAGATGTTGTAAAGACGGCTCTGGTAAAGGAAGAAAATGGACCTATTGATATCGATGAGACAGAAGAAGAAGAAGAAGAAGAAGATATGACTTCAGCCATGCATTTGGGGTATTGATGAATGTGGTTCCTCGTTTACCAACTATGATAGTAACGAAGAGTTGAACAAGGAAAGGGCTACCGGTACAGTTCCAATGAGTCAGTCGTCGGACTTTATACGTATTAGTATTGCTGCGAGGGCATACGACGACTCAGAGACCCGTAGAACTACAACAGTCGTCATAGAAAACAACTTATGATCTATATTCTTGTATTATGTTATGTATACTAAATAAATGTTTGTAAAATAACTTTATGTTTTATTTATCACGCCCATACTCTGATTTCTTGTCTAACAGGGTGGACTCAGCCATTTTTGTTTCAAGACTGTTTCTAGTCTAAGGATGTATAGCCCCAGGGTTAATTAATTGAGTTTGACCTGTAGAGCATATTATGTTAGCGTTCAGTTAGTATGGCTTTGATATCCCTAATTGTTATTTACGCCAAACCTGACTACATGTATTGTTAAAGTAAAATTTAGAGGTAATATACAGGAATATATGCGCCTGTATCCGATCTCTAAAATATAAGCCTTTTAAGTCTTTTAAATATTACTTTGTAGAGCTATGTTCAACAGGTATGCGCTAAATATGTTAATGTCAGCATTGTAGTACATAAAATATATATATATATATATATAGGTCATTTGTTGCACGGAAAATTAAACTTCTCTGTAACGTATATCCTATATTACTTTGTACAACTGCGTTCATCAGGTATGCAATCAGTAGTAGAGTATCATACGTACCTGGTATAATATAACGCTTATCAGTAGGTCCCTCGTTAGGAATTTTAAAATAACGAAATTTCTATTGAATCAGCTAAATAGATAGTGTACTTATAAGTGAATCTCTAAATAACGAATGCGTTAACAGAACTCCTGCATTAATATACATAACGTTTCATCGTGTTTTTTCAAAACAAATTTCATTGTAAAAGAATAATTTCATTGTAAAAGAATAAGAATAATTTCAATTTTATTTATCAGGCATTATACATTATATTATTTTCATATATTAGTATGCAAATTTATCGTTTCAATAAAAGTAAAATATTTATCTGATTTATTTCTCCAGGTTAAGTTTTCAGGGTTCTCATAACTGTAAATTTTGCAAGAGGTAACTACCCTGTGTTTCAAAGTTATAAAGACCTAAACATATGTTATAGACTTATATTTCGAAGGTATCGAAAATGGGATTATTGTGTAATCAAATGTTTTAAATTTTTTTTTATGTAAATTAAATAATCATTAGGGTTTTTCTGAAGAAGGTTTTCCTGAAAAATGCTATATAAAGTCAACCTAATTATGATTAAATGAGAAAACATATTATTAAGCTGTTCAAAATTCGAATGTCTAGAAAAAAATGGGTAGCTCTTACTGAATATACGAAGAATACGTTTTAGGTATGTATTGAGATACATAACATTTCTGTCATATATGAATTTGTATACATCGATCTAGATCCTGCTACCGTATATGTTTAACATAAAAATAAATGAAAACTATAAACTTCTTTTATCGTTTTTATTTATAAAATTTTAATAATAATATTAAATGTTTGCATTGTACGACATACTGATTGGGTAAGTGAATTGCAGGCATTTAGCAGGTCCATGTTTGGTGAATCTTTTGGGTAGATTAATAATCTAATCTACGCCTTATGTACTAAATAAAATAGAATTTCTCACAGATAAACTAAAAGCTATGCGAAGAAACGGTTCATGCAATAGCGACGGATGCTGCCACGCATTCAGGTTCCTACATTTAATTCAGCACGAGTTTCATAGATATCCTTTCCGATTTGTAAGTAATATTTGATCTGAATAACCTAGTGTCAGACTGTTTCCTGTAGAGCAATTCTGAGCGGTCCTTCTTCCTACGGTAAAACTAATGTTATGTTAGGTCTACTCATTAATGAAAACGGATTAAAATTTGGAATTATCTACCTATACGTCCGAAACTCATCCAGTTTTTGTAATTGATTGTTCAGAGCGGGTAGAGAGTTTCTCGCATATACGAACTTAGGAGCTAGCTGCTGACTCTGCATGACATTAGATGATTTTGATAATGATAGATGATCGTGATAAAGAATGATGTTATTTATAGCAGTGACTTTATTACAATTCTTACTAGAATATAATTGTATGATATCACATCATGATATGTACCTACAATTCGATTACCTACATTTTGACTACCTAAATTAGACCTTAGTCTAAGAATAATCATGTGTTTTATCGTTATCTTATGATATCAGGAATGCAATACTTCTATTAATCTTTAGTTTAGCGTAGATATAAATCTCTTTGTATAGCTCAATAAATGATAGTTATAGGGCTGTATTGACTTATATAACATTTCTCTCATATATGAATATTTTAGTTCAGAGAGCATTTACAAACAATGTACAATTTATACAAAGCAGTAATTCAGAACAGGGTAAGATAATTCGTATGATCTATTAAATTTAAAATAGTAATCTGCTGTTCAGCTTGATTTAATTTTCGTAAATGTCTAAATATTACAAACATACAAACAAAATAGACTTAAGTAAGAAACAAAACGTATACATTACATATCTAAAATTGTACAACATATTGATAGGGTAGGTGAATTGCAGGCATTTAGCAGGCCCGTGTTTCTAACTGCTGATCTATAGGCTAGAAAAATCATAATAGTATTAGGCAATGTTCATTGAATAGACTCCCTGCTTCATTTCATAACTTATTTGTTTTAATAAATAGACATTAGTCAAACGATGGATATACTCATGTCTTTACCTTCAATATATAATATATTTATTTATGATATCTAGTTAATGATATGTGTTGTGATCTTGATTGACTGTAATCTTTTTCCTGTAAGATGCTATAAAAGCCGTAATTAATATTTCTTAATATATAGTTTAGTTTAATCCGTGTACGTATTTTATTCTTGCATTTTTTTATTTCACAATGTATAACTATATACAATTTATTTTAAAACCGTTTTTTCTGAAATTTCTAGATTTTAATACAAACAAAATTGATTTAGGCTTCAGGAAATATCCAAACAGATTTACTCTGAATTTACGGTTGTTATTAAATAATAATTAGCCGTCGTCAACTTTTAAAATATTTCGATTAAACCAATAGTCTTTCATGTTTGAATTTTAACTTTCTACACCCGCTAATTGGAAATTCATTAGCAATGGTGAAATCATCGTTTACAATCAAGACGTCATGTTTTTACCTTACCGATCTTATTTTTCATATAAGTTAATGTAGGATAATAATGGTACTACATACCCGACTATAAAGTAATCATGGAAAGTATAACAGCTGTTTAAAAGAATAGATAGTAAATATAACTATATCTAATTATTTTGTACTGATATAAAAAGCCGCGGATCGACTGATGTTACGGGCCTCATGTAGTAATAATATCTGTATATAGTTTTCAAATTGTTATATTTAAGATGTATCAAGAAAAATTTCTTGAGTTTCTTCACGATTGGCTCATATAAGGTTAATAATTGTCTCATCTCAATGACTCATGATAATAATCATAATTGGCTTATAATTTTTGAATCCTAAAGATTTAATATTATTAATGTACAATATTTATAAATATTTTCCGGGAATTATTTTTAAATAAATTGGATTTAATCAAATATACGTGAAAGCATTTTTAGAAATAACTCGTATGCAGTAATTTAAAAGACAAGCTCCGTGGTCTCGGGGTTAAGCTATGGACATTTTGTTATCGCTTAAACTTATAACTAAAACACGTCTTTGCTAATGATTTTGTTGAGATAATGGATATCATATCTGATAATATGAAATTACTAACATGTATTATGTTATGAGTACGTGGTCGCTAGTCAACAATTTTTTTTTATAACCCGTTTACAGTGCTTTAATAGATTACCTTCATGGTGTAATGGTTAAGTCCTAAGCTTATAACCAGACGGTCGAGCGTTCAAACCCTGCCGGCTCCATTGGTTTTGTAAAAAAGTATAGCGGGTTGCCTATCTACAGGCGTATAGAAATCTACTATACCGATCATATGACGTCACCGATAGATGGCATTAGCAGCGCTAGGAATTTAAATCTTTCAGCGGGAAATGATGGCAAGTTGGAAATGAGGAGAGAGAGGGAGATGAGAGATGAGATATGCAGATGATCCCGCGAGATAAAAAAAAAATGATCCGCTAATGACCCCGCGAATTAAATTACTAAAAATTCAAATCCAAGGGCGGGAAATCCAAGATGACAGATTCAAAATGACAGATACAAAATGGCGGATATGTAAATGACAGATTCAAAATTGACAGATTCAAAATGACATTTCAAAATGGCGATTCAAAATGGCGATTCAAAATGGCTATTCAAAATGGCTATTCAAAATGGCGATCCAAAATGGCGTTTCAAAATGGCTATTCAAAATGGCGATTCAAAATGGCGATTCAAAATGGCTATTCAAAATGGCGATCCAAAATGGCGATTCAAAATGGCTATTCAAAATGGCGATTCAAAATGGCCGCACCTAGAGAGAGACAGACAAAAAGTCACCAGATTAGAGAGAGACAGACAAAAAGTCACCAGATTAGAGAGAGACAGAAAATCTAGGGTCCCTAGAACTGTCTGGCCCAGGTGGTCCTATACCTACTCCCGTCCGCGCTTTCTCCTAGGAGATTGTGCCTTGTCCAACTTCGGACTATCCCCCAATTCCTATAGAATTGAGAACCACTGCCCGATCGAATCCAACCTATATTGTGGCAGGATTTGGTTTTTTAATGGTTTTGCCATCCCGATCTACCAATTTTTAGGCTTGGTGTGCCCTCGACAGCGCTTCGTTTATAAGTCTACACGTTATAGACCCCCGGTATCTACCCTTTCAGGTGAAGTTGTCTTGAGAGTGAGAGGCTATGTACCCTTCTCGCATCACTCCCTTTAAGTGTAAAGGTTCTAGAGCCACTTCGTATCATATTACTGATCCGAGCAGCTTCTGGAGCCAGTACCTGGTGGTATGCAGTTTCCCATTGGTCCAGATTTATCCCTCTGTGGCCGGGATAAACCTCACTTCGATTCTCCTCCTTAGATTTAATCAAACAGCGGGTTCCTTATGGTGACCATAAATGATCGTGATCCAGGCGAGAATCAAATCCACCTACACCGGTTCTCATGTTAGCGTTTCCTCTGCAACGTTAATGAGTAATCGTCGAGTACACTTGCGTGTATCTCTCCCACACGTTTTGTCTTGGAAGCCTAGGCAGGGGACCTAGGGTTTTTTAATTTAATAACCGTTACCCAGACAAGCCTGGGATAGGAGAGATCGGGCCAGTTTTATGGGAAGGCGCCGTGTGGTCTGCACCGCCCCCCCCCTGAGTATTTAGTCCCCAACCCAAGTCGGGGATCTTTGTTCGACCGTTGTGGTTTCCCACACCGGTCTTCCAGTTATAGGCTTGGTGTGCCCTCGACAGAGCTTCGTTTTCAAGTCTATACGTTCTAGACTCCCGGTATGTACCCTATTCAGGTGAAGTTGTCTTGAGAGTGAGAGGCTATGATACCCCTTTTCGCATCAACTCCCTTTAAGTGTAAAGGTTCTAGAGCTGCTTCAGATCGCAGTACTCGATTAACGAGCCATAGGGTGAAACGAATAGCTTTCAGAGCACAGTACCTGGTGGCGTGCGGTTTCCCATATGACCTAGGTATACTCCCCTAGGCCGAGATAAACCTCACTTCAATTCTCCGCCTTAGAATTCAGTCAATCAGCGGGTTCCTAACGGTGACCATAATTGACCTAGTTCCAGATAAGAATCAAATCCACCCACACCGGTTCTCATGTTAGCAGAGTTCCCTCCGCAACGTTAATGAGTAATCGTCGAGAACACTTGCGTGTTTCTCTACCACACATTTGATCCTGGGAGGCCTAGGCGGGGAACCTAGAAGCCTGTTGTACTAAATAACCGTTACCCAGACAAGCCTGGGATAGGAGAGGTCGGACCAGTTCTATGGGCAGGCGCTGTGTGGTCTGCTCCGCCTACCCTACCTTTGTCTGTACATCAGAACAGTTAATATTAAATATTAGACGCTCAATGATGAATGATGGAAGGTTAAACTCTAGGAACTCCAGCCGCCGACAGGCGCTATGGCCATTTCTAGCATTTGTAATTAATTTATTGTAGCACTTTTAGAAAGGATGAGAATAAAATCTAGAGGTATTTTGTTTACAAAAGTTTCAAAAAATAGTATTTCAAAAAGATCTGAATAATTAAAAAATATTATTTTAAGATCGGCAGTCAAATAATCTATTATTTGTACGTTTTCATGCAATTTGGAACTATTATACCAAACCAAAATTGTTTAATTACAATAAATACTAATAAATAGTATGTTTATAAGATGAATGAAATTATAAGAAAAAGATTAATGAATTTTATTGCAAATACTTTTAAGGTATACTGACTCGTAAACATCTGTTTTTTGAGCTCTGTTTTATGGATAAAGATTCTTTTTACGGGCTAGCCCGTTATGTAGCCCGTAAAAATTATTACGGGCTCTTTCATCATCAATACCATAGCAACATACATATTTATTTAAAACATTCATGTATATCTTATGTATTGTGCTATACTGCTTCAGGAAATGAAAGAATTATTTATTAAGGATTTACGAGTCAGTACACCATAAAACGTTGTGCAATGTTCGACCGTTACACGAACCTCAATATCAAATATTGGTTTAAATTTTTTATAACTGTAAAAATCATTTTTAAATTGATATTTCTTTACTATTTATTTTTAAGATTTTATATTTTTTGAGTATTATAACCACTGAAATATAATCAAATACAAAGAATATTAAAATTTATATTTATCCTAGTGCACATTATACAAAGCATTTAAAACAATGTTAAGAAGAGGTACAAGGTTAAAGTAATATGCTCCTTCTTTAGTTGTAATTTCAAGTTGCCTACGACAATAATAATTTTATAAAAACTAAAATTTATCGAGATTTTCCCTTTTAAAGTGCGCAGATACAAAACAAAATAGTTCAGAAAAAGGTCTCAATAATAAATAATAAGTAATTACAGAGTAGCACGCGAGGTAGGTACTTCTGATGAGATGTAGAATTAATCTCTTGTTTTCGTTATTTTTTTCAAGTGTTTAAAGTTCCATTTATTAATTCATAGGTGACTTACTAGCTACTTATATCTGATAAAATATTGAATTTTTCAAAATGGGAAAACATTGTACTATACCAACTTGTAAGTAGCGTTTCTACTGCGTACAAAAATACTTTAAGTCAACCAATTATTATCATTAACAAAAAAAATTATGGCATCAATATGATGTCAGTGAAATAACAAAAATTTGTTAGGTATATTTATTTTTTTCCGTGTTGTTCCGTTATTATCATATAAGTATAAAATTACTTTTTTTAGACAGTGTTATCCTTATCAGATATCACCTATCGTATACCCGGACTACATCAAGTGTTTATTCAAAGGGCAACCTTGGATATGTCATAACAGTTTCCGTAAAAGATAATACAAACTACCTCAATTGTTTGAAGTTTAATAACACTTCACATATTATTAATCGTTAAATTAGTTAGTAAAATGATAGGTTGTTACAGATTTTATTGTGATATGGTAACAGATATACAAACACATGAACGTATTTATTGAAATAAATTATGCAGGCTGGATTATAAAAAAAAAACGAAGGAAACTGTAGTATTGGTAGTTATTGTAAGGGGTTATCTTAATTGAAGCAACGATTATTATTCGTAATAATTTACTTAAATAACTAGTTAAAACAAGTTCAGCGGGTCCATGAAGCAAATCGTGTTCAAAACTAATCCATCCTAGAATGTCACTATCACGGCCTACTAGGTCATGGTCACTTTTAACAGATATTTGTTGAGTGTAATATAACTACACAGAGATCGACTGTGTTAAGATTATTACAAAAAATATTAACATTCAAACACTAGAAAACCTTACAAGTGAAGGTTTTATGTATATATACATAATATTTATACGGAGTAATATCTGAAACTGATTTAGAATGCTTTCGAATTATGCCGCTAACAGAAATTTTGAAATTTAAATTTTTATTCGACTTTATTAAATGTTAATTTAAAGGGAATAAGAAAAGAATTCTTTTGGCGCAAAAAAAAGTTGAAATCGGATCATGGATTGCTGAGATACAGGGATAAAAAATCCTCTAACAACTCTCCTTCAATATTATTTAAATTATTTCACATGCAATCGTCAGACTGTTGTTAAATTTTGTTAGTTTAGTTCTTTACTTGCAGCCAACTCAAATTTATCATTTTAAAAACTCATCTAGTTACTTTCGATTTTGATGTTTCTATTCGACAAATTTGTTACTATGTTACTAAATAAAAAAGTAACAAAGTTGTCGAATCGAAACATGTTACTAAATAAAAATACAATATATCTGTAGCATAACTGATCAATAAGAGCCAATTTTTCTTATTAGATAATATCATTAACTTACGTGTGCCATACAACGTTTTATCCAGCACCTGTCTATTTAATTTCAAATATTGAATTTGCAATCTATAGTTTAAGTCTGTAGTTCTTGACAGTAATAAATTTAACACTCGAGCCCAATAACTGGATTTTATTGCTAATTATGTACAAAGGGCGTTATGATGATGATAATGGCAGGAGGGCGACGATGTTGGTGGCTGGAGTATTCGAGGGATGGAGTGGTGCATACAAGATTTTATTTTTCACAAGATAGAAATTTTACAAATAGAAAATTAGTTTTAATTTATAGGTGTTGGCGTTACCAAGAACGTTGCTTATGTTTATAAAACTAGAAATTTTTATGCTTGCCGGATAGTAACAACTTTTATCTACGTCTGCTTGGATATCAATTCATTAAGTCATTCAGTTGAGTTATATAATAAAGTTTATTATCACACTGAGGGCCGGTATTATAAAACTTTTTACTTCCTAGATAAAATTAATTAGTAAATTAATTTATTCTGTCAATTTGCATATGAAATTGGCAGAACAAATGAATTTACTCTCAAAGTAAATTTTATCTAGGAAGTAAAAAGTTTTATAATACCGGCCCTTAGTGGGATAAAAAAATCATGATCATAATTGCCTGATTGCTATGGTTTCGAATTCGAAATTCGAAAAAAATTCATGGTGTACGTCAAATAATTCATACACAAAATAATTCGTGGGCAACGCGTCCAGAACATATACGTTGTTGCAAATACTCGTTGTTTGTCGTGTTGCAATACACTTGTACGCAAACATATAGTATCTGGCCTAACGATCCAAATTACTACTGATCGTTACACCGGCTCCGATTGCAAAGTAAACACTGAGCGGGCGTTATAAACGATAATGTCCGTTTATAATGCCATGGTTGTTATGGAGTTGTTTATATAGTTCGTATCACAGGTATAAACAACAAATATTATGCAAGTGAAACATAAATAATATTATGCAATGTAAGCTAGTGAATGGTTGCTACCTACAATAGCAGCCAATCACATTCTAAATTTTTACGTAATTCTTTTATCGCATCTAAGTATTGAATTTTTTCAAATATCTCCATTTAACCAACTAGTTGTATCTTCGAAAATATAAAATCTTATAAAATAACTAGGTTTTGAGTTACTAAATGCAAACTTCAAAAGTTTACAGTTAGGACATTCTCTTCAGTTAGGGTCCCTTTCTAGGCCAAAACTAAGCTGTCTGAAACAGAGATGCTTTTTTGTCTCTTTTTATTCTAATGATAAAATTAGTCAGTTATAAATTTTGGGTTATGCTTTATGTCAGGTTTATTTTTATATATCTTACAAGATTTTAGTGTGGATATTATTTATTTACAATTTACAGTGAATTTCAAAACTATTATAGTACACTACCGAACAAAAGACTTACCTTTTTAGAAGTTTTAGTGTTCATATTTTTGAGGTTACAACTGTGAACCAGATATTTTTCATTTTGGAGCATGCAATAATTGGGTATTACACAAAAAGATTGCTTTATGTCTAAGGAACAAAGTTAAATAATCCACAAAATATCGAAGTTGAAAAATCAAAAATTCTCACTTGTAATTACACGAGTGCTTCGAAATTATCGATTTGTAATACGAACGTTGATTAGCAACCACGAGTGTCATTTTTTGACGTTTTAATTTCCCGACGTGCAACGGAGGGAAACTTGTCAAAAAATGACACGAGTGTTGCGTTTTAATCAACTTGAGTATTACAACAGATAATTTCAGAAGCACGAGCATGTAATTCGGTAAGATTATTTCATGATACAGTTGTTTATTTAAGCATCTACTTATTAACATAAAGATTAGTATTTGACATGAAAGTAAAAAATGGGACACATGTGACACTAGTTTTCAGCGTTGTCACGAAGATAAAAACAGTCGAAAAGGACAATAAAAAATTATCGAATTATCGCTGTAATCCAAAAAATAAAGCCTTGCGATTGGTCAAAAACGAAGTAGAATGAAATAATCACTTGTAATTACACGAGTGCTTCGAAATTATCGATTTGTAATACGAACGTTGATTAGCAACCACGAGTGTCATTTTTTGACGTTTTAATTTCCCGACGTGCAACGGAGGGAAATTTGTCAAAAAATGACACGAGTGTTGCGTTTTAATCAACTTGAGTATTACAACAGATAATTTCAGAAGCACGAGCATGTAATTCGGTAAGATTATTTCATGATACAGTTGTTTATTTAAGCATCTACTTATTAACATAAAGATTAGTACAATTAAATACACAATTATTTAAAATGGTTGACTGCTGGTCACCAGAAACTTCCATTCTTGCAGATGTACTAGCTGATGACGATGTTGAATGTCTCATGTGACACTAGTTTTCAGCGTTGTCACGAAGATAAAAACAGTCGAAAAGGACAATAAAAAATTATCGAATTATCGCTGTAATCCAAAAAATAAAGCCTTGCGATTGGTCAAAAACGAAGTAGAATGAAATAATCTAGCTTATAGTTGTAACGTCGGAAATTTGTGCTATTTCCACGGCTTGCATGATTAAGTAAGAATTCTGCTTACTCTTAACTTACCAGTTGTTGAAAAATACTTGATTCTACCTCTCAAATGGCCTAAGAGCGAAATATTTTCGAACATGTGACAGAGCTATGAAAATATCTCTATTTCTCTTTATTTCTACGCCATAACTTTCATTATATTTAACTCGCAAACATTGCACGTAATTCATTTCAGAGCTGGGACAACTGTGTTTGTGCAATATAATATTAAAGTATAAAGTTATCTATTTCTCTCTTTTTGTCGTTGACAGTGTTTGGTCTATAATTTACCCGAAGTTATTACGAAAAATAAAACTTTTTTTGAAAGGTCTTGTCTGAGAACATACATTTTTTTAAATTACTTTTGTTTCGAAAAATTTTATCCGATTTTTAAAAATTTTTCTTTAATTTTTTTTATGAAAACTAAAGACACTAACGGCTTGAGATTACTTCAAGTCAAAACATAATGTTGTCATGTGTTGCTATAAATAATACAGCATTGAAGGTAACAGCAGTTTCTATAGACTTGATTCTAAAGTTTACATGGACTAAAATTTTCTTCCTGAACGATTTTTATACGGAAATGATCAGAAAGTCAAAACCAACATGAAATAGATAACTACAAAATCGCATTAAAGCATAGTTAATCATGCTGTCAAATTGTTTTTATAAAATGTTTAGGTTATAGGTCTATTTGAACATCTCCAAAATTTAAGTAAAGTTTTATTTATGGTCATGGTCATATTATGGTTATTGCGTTTACTACTCGGCAAATATTAGAAAACAAAAATTATTTTTTGTTTTTTTACTAAGCAGCAATAAATTAGCTCTGCGATGTGTACTCCGTTATGATAAAGCATCAACTGTTACGAAATCATCTAGCGGTCAACGTGAGTGTAAAAATATAAGGGCAGGTGTAAATAGCACGCTGTACTTTATTTTATGTGAAACGTTATTATTACTTCTCACTGCCGTACATACATGCATTCGATAATGTTGAAATCTCGAAAACTAATTTTGCTGACCTGTAAATTATCATTTGCGTAAAAGTGCTATTTACATATTAAATTATAGAACTAAGCGCAAAGCAGCTCTGATTCTCATATAATTGAACCTGATTATTTAAGAGATTAGTATAACAAATATTTAACTTTGGCACTTAACTTCTCAGATATTGAAGTTTATTACTTGATTTCTTTCTGCATGAATTCGTCTTAATGAAAGCCATAAATACAGTATAAAGGAAAGAAATTACCATAAGCAATTACTACAGTAGCACTAACTCATTTTTGAAATTTATATCTTTTTTTGTTCATTAGTATAACAAGAACCTACCTCATATTTAAAAATATAACAAATTCTATCTAAAAATTATATACAAAAATTAATTAATCATTGGCATTGTTTAGTCATACATTTGAGTTACATATACTCAAATATATGGCAGTCTAGCAACTGCAAAAGCTAAAAGCAAATTTTGAAAGACGTGGTGTTCAGTACTGGTATCATTATAGGTACTTCTCCAATGATAATTACGACTTAACAAAATGAATGACTTTTAAAACTTCAATTACGGGAAATATATTATTTTTCATGATAAAGAATCGATTGTAAACAGATAATTTGCCAATTAAATATATTAATACAAACATATAAAGTGGGAAAACTGATTGCTGTCGTTGTAATAAATGTACATTTTTCTACTCATGACATTGAAATCACTCATTTTGCAAAATCACTCAAACTAGAGGTTGAAATTTTCGGACTACCGGGATTTCGAATTTCGAACTGTTCGACATTCAATTGCTGACAAGAGAAATGTCACTTTAATGTCATGTTTTGTCACTTAAATGTCATATTTTTTTCTAATGTGCATTAATTTACTAAAAATTCGGAGAAAAAATAGTATATGCAACGCGTGCCTGATAAAATTTCAACATCTCGAGTTACTTATAAAATTTTCAACACTCTCAACGTTGAAATTTTATTTCAACCACTTGTCCCATAATATACTATGAAGTAGTTATACAGTGACTGTTCAAAGGATGGATTTTTATGCGACAAAATCGTTAATATCATATTTTATAGGATAATTATCAGGATAATTGTACGGGGTATTCAGAAACTAAATATTCCCTTGCATCATTTCGACATCATGTACTCATTAGCTCTTTCAGGTACTAAACATAACAAATTCAACAATTTTTAGCAAATCATACATCACTGACGTTATATTATGACACTTTTCTTAAAGGTATGCTCAACCTCGCAGATATTTAGATAATAACTACATCATGTGGAAAGTTATAAAGCGACTATAAAAAAAACTGATATTATTCAATACACAAATCGCTAATTTCCAAAAATCGTATTTCTGGTCCCATGTTGTGAAATTTTAGGACCGTATCGAATATATCAAGATTTATTGGAGGTAATAGTATCATGTAATTGTTGATTGAATTTCACGTTAAATTCATTTGTTTTTAAAGTCTGTTAATAAGAATTTACCATAAGATTATTTTTCCCACCAATTTCGTAGTATGTCCTACCTCTATTTAAGCATATTCCTTTCAACACTATTAATGTTCTTCGTAGTTGTTTTTTCTTTCTAGAAAATGCGTCACGATATTCATAAAAATATTAATACATGTTTGTACTTCAATATAGTTTTACTGAAGTTATTTTGTTATTGGCATAACTAGCAATAGCAACTCATTTGCGTGTTCACTGCCTTTCTGATGTGTAGTGAAATCACTACACTACACCCCAAGTGAAAAATAGAATTACATATTATTGTATTGAATAGTATTGAAGAACTTCGTCACATTACAATCTTGCCCACGTTTTCAAAAATTATTGAACGCATAGTAGAAAGACAGGTTCGAAGACATTTAACAAAATTTAATATATTACCCTTAACACAATCTGGCTCAGCCAGTCTCGGTGGATTAGTGGTTTGCATGTTTGCTTCATAATCCAAAGATCGCAGGTTCGATCCCCGGCCGAGCTGGTAATTCTTCATAGCGGAGAAAAATTTAAAACATGCCTTCTTTTCGGATAGGAAGTAAAACTGTAGGTCCCGTGTCAATGCGATGTTTGGCACGATAAAGATCCCTACTGGGGGTGGAATTCCCCCAGATTCGGCTAAATTCTAGTAGGGTCGGCCAAATGATCATAGCAATCGGTGCCATGAGGTACGAAGAATGCTCCGCCATCCCGATTCCTCACCCAAAAACAAACAAACAAACAAACAATCTGGCTTTAGACAAGGGTACAGTTGCGGTACCGCCTTGTTAAGTATCACTGACGATATTCTCTCTGAACTTAATCAAAAGAAATGCGGCATTTTGGTATTATTAGATTATTCCAAGGCGTTTGATACTATAAATCATGAGCTACTCCTCTCCATACTACATTTTATTGGTTTTAGCATGTCCTCAATTAAATTTATTGAAAATTACTTCCTACATCGAACACAACGAGTACTCTATAATGGTAACCTGTCTCGTAGTGGTAATACTTTAAGAGGGGTAGCTCAAGGATCTATTTTGGGACCTCTTCTGTATACTGTATATACATGTAATTTTCCAACTATACTAAAGCACTCAAATATCCACATGTATGCAGATGATACCCAACTGTATTGTTATTCATCAAAATCTGATCTCATAAATTTACAAAATCTAATCTAAACGATGATCTAAAATCTCTCATTACTTTATCAGAAAACCACGATATGAATATTAATCCTAATAAATCGGGTGTTATAATTTTTGGAAAAGTGGACCAACAATCAGACTATAAGTATTAAAGCTAAAGATGTAGAATTACCCCTTATGGAAACATTTAAAAATCTAGGCTTAATAATGGACAAAAAACTAAAGTTTACAGACCACGTTACATATATTCTCCAAAAATCATCTGCTAACTTAAAAACTCTATACTTAAATAGGCACATTCTAAGCAGAACTTTAAAGATAGAACTGTCAGATGCACTCGTTCTAAGTCATGCAAACTATTGCGATTATGTATATAATGCATGTTTGTCCGCTAGAGATGCTTTTAGATTACAAAAGCTCCAAAACAGTTGCTTAAGACTAATTTTTAATATAACAAAATCTGAAAGGATAGGTCATACACTTGAAAAAGCCAACTGGTTAAACATGGCCAATCGTAGATACCTACATGCATCTACGTTATATCATAAAATTCTACTAACTAATTCACCTGCGTCCTTAAGAGAAAAAATTATTTTAAGATACTACTTACACGACGTCAATATAAGTACCAAACAACTTATCAATATACCAAACCATCGCACTGCACAGTTCCAATGCTCATTTAGTTATCATGTTGCCACGATCTACAATTCGATCGAAAATAATTATAAAAGACTAAGTCCGGCTAGTTTCAAAAAATATATGTTTAAAAAACTATTCGAAGAACAATGCCAATCAATAAAAAAAAAACATTAAAAAAATCTTCTTATATATTTTTATACATATTGAGGTGATATGGTATCACCGTTTTTGAAAATTTCATAAATAAAAGATCGGTAACGTTAAAATGAAAATTTAGTATCGGCTCATAAATTAAATGAGGGGCATATTAGAGCATGAGTATATAATCATTAAAGAATATAGTTAGGAGCTTAGTTAGATTTATCAAAGTTTTAAAGCAATAACTTAATTTAAAAGATTTCATGCAGATATAACCTTACTTATCTAATATTTCATGCACTGTTAAATAAATCACAATATAAATAAAAAGGATATGTTGTAGATAGACTGTTTTATCACAATCATGTATAGGCAACCTAAGTCACACTTTAGGCCAGCTTTTCCACTTGTCTTGGAAAGATATCTTCATATATAAAATTTCATGTTACGTTCTTTTAGCGTTAAGCATATTCTTTGGTATTCTTGGAGGCCAGCTCAAGTTTGCACGGTTCTTTGCCTGTAAATAGTTGAAGTAGATTAATCTTGTCATGATTGAGATGACATAATTAAAATTGGAATTCATTTTATTGAAACCTGCTCATTACTAATTATGGAGGTATTGTGATCCTCTTAGTTCGGGAAAATGCACTCTTATAGCCTTTATCCTGGTTTTTATGGTCATTGTTTTTATATGTGTGCCTTAAGCAATGCACACTGGACATTTTAAGCACAAATTGTTTAACGTAGAAGTTATTTTCAAGCTGTGGTTTGTGTAAGCATCTTTTACTATCAATTAATGTTTAAACTGTAACAAAAACATATTTGTATTGATTTGTAAAGGTATTTTTATGTGTAAAACAATTGTAGCACTCACTTTGAGTAGCCTTTTAGCTAATCTGTAAAGATGAACTCTTAATTTGTTGAATATGTATGTAAAAATTGTGTTTAACGAGAATTGTCATCGTTAAGTGTTTTTTGATGATATCTCCTTTATTTCTCATTTGAGGACCTTCGTTTGCCGGCGATTCGCATTTATTTTGAAAAATCTCTCATAGAATTCTTTTGTTTTGGGCATTTCATATATAAACCCCAGCATTTTCCAGCAAAAGCAGTCGATTTATTGTATGGAAAGTATCCACGTCAGCTCCAGTTTTGAAAACTGTAAAATTTAAGGTTATTTGTACCTAACAGATGTTTTGACAACTGTCAAAAATTATTTTTATAAACAAAAGTTGAAATAAATTAAATAAAGGTGTTTACCTGTATATCTACGAGAAGTCTATGGAAGATTTAATTAGCACTGTGCTATAATAATAATAAAAAGTGAAAATATTTTCTTCATCTATTATAATAAGATAAAGTGAATTTAATTTGTGTATTGATCGACGCATCGATTTTTCGTAAACCACGCTCAGCTGTTACTACTTGTACAGCAGGATTGCCAAATTGGATATTGGTTTCATAAAGGAAACTGTTCGGAAATATATAAGGTTGGTTGCGTAAATAATTGTCTTTGTATATAAATTGAAAAAAGTTAATACTAATTTGAGAAGTTCATCTTAGGGAATTAAAGTTTGATTTGATTAAATTTCTTGAATTCTTTGTAAGAATTGGTTTTTTTGTTTTGAAATATAAATAAACAAGTCATATTTGGTTTAAGAAAGATTTATATTTTTTATGAGTTTTGGTTATTTTGAATAGTTGTTTTGTTAGTTTGTTTAAACGGATAACAGTATTTGGTCCTTATTGTCAGACAAATACGACTTTCTTTTACGTTCAAACAAACCACAGGATTTATTCCTAATTACATTTGTATATACATTTTTTTTTCTTAACTTTGATTTTTCTCTTTCTTGATTTTAAAAATATTTGTTTGAATAAAGTTTTTATGTTATTCAATTTACGCATGTGTTTAATTGATGCTATTACAATCCTACAGAATTATTTTCTTTCCAGTTCAGATAACAGTTATAGGTGTCCAGTTTGCAGAAGCATAAGTGCTTATAATTCATGTTTGATAATATATGTCATTGTCAATTCTTGTTTCCAGGCATAAAAGAATATAAGAGTCTCGAAAGTCAAATAAATTTTGTTCCACCGAACAAACCTGAGCTAGTTTAAGGGAGTATTAAAACTATATGTGCTGGTTATTATTTATTATTTATTTTATATTTTTATTTTTATTTGAAAATCACCGCAATATAGTTGTTCATATAAATAAAACACTTCATTTTATTGAATGGTTGGTTGGAAAAAGGATTACTTTTTTTAATTTTATTTTTTGTTTATATTTTATTATTATTGTTTTTCAATTAGTGGTCAGTTAGTTCAAAAATGGAAAACGCCACTGAAAAAAGTATATAAAAAAACCATATATTATTTATTCAGTTAAATGGAAATGCCATGGAAATGCCTGGAATATGGATTTTATCCTATTGCTTTCTGACCTACCTAATCAGCATTTATAATTTGTTTCTTTTCGTTTTTTTTGTGTTTTTTTTCCTTTTTCAGGGCTCTAATGGAAAAACAGTTCAAACTGAATTAGAGCCTTTTAACCAAACAATGTGTTAATTTTAGGTACTGTAAATTGTTTTATTTTGTACTACGCGGTACTGCTATTCGTACATTTACACTTTTGGTTAATAAATGCATATTATTTTTCGCTTCTCCTAATCTAGTTGCTGTATAGTATGCGCGTACTAGGTATATATTTTCTTCTCTACTCCAGCTCATACGTCTCTTCTTCCTACATGTGCTAGCGGGAACCCGTATTGGAGATTCCAAGCTGTGGACACTACTGTCTGGGTCAGCTCCAGAAGAAGAATTTGACCTTGTGGTTTTATTTCGCCTTGATGTGCCACTTGCTTCACTACTCAAGGCAGAGGCTGATGGACCGAACCAGAGGGGCCAACCTCTAGGGTTTCCCTCCCCGATCCTCTGGTGTTATATCTTCTGAAATTACTGCAAACTATATTTGAAACACATTACGGGGTTGTTGTCCCAAGTAATGGTATACCCCCCGTGACGTGGGAGATACGGCATTTTATTCCTGCTGCCAGGTTTTCCTCCCTATTCTTTTTAATTCCCGGGAGAGTACAGGATAGGTTCCCCATTATAGATAATATGAGAACATTCATGACTAAGGTCGCTGGCTGTACCGCCTACCATGTCTACCAGTGAATCTTACAAGTAGCTTAGGTAGCAAGTCATGGACCTGGCCAGACATTATGACTTCCAGACAATGCATATTATTATTATTTTTTTTAATCACACTTAGTGGTTGGTCGATACACGTAATCGGACCGTATCAGTCAAGATTTACGGGTGCCCTATTTGGAGAGAGTCTTTCGCACTATAGCTGTTGTTCCTAATAGTAAGGCCTTTTGCATCCATAAAATTGCCTTTATGTGCTCGGTTATGCCTAATTCTTGCAAATTTTTCTTTAGCTCTTTATGTACAATTCCATTCGCACTTATGATCATAGGAAGTATTCTCACAGTTCTGACTCTCCACATTTCTTTAATTTCATACGCGAGTGCATCATATTTACTTATTTTTTCCTCGTATGCTTTCGTTATGTTGTCGTCCAATGGGACAGAGAAATCGATTAGTGTAACATTTTTGTTGTTCTTATCCCATATTACTATGTCAGTGATTACTATGATTATTACTATGTACCCATATGTCAGGACTGTTGTGCATGACAGGGCGATCTGTTACTATAGATATATCCCATAACAGCTTACATTTCTCATTTTCCAACACCGGATCAGGTGAGTACTTGTAATGTGGAGTAGTTATTGCTAAAGTCCCATTTTCTCCGTAGGTACTGATGGACTGACTACTTTTCCCATGGAATTATGCCTTAGTGAATAATAGGTTGGCGCCAGGTAAGTACAAGCAGATGTTATGTGCTGTATTGTTTCTTCCTCCTTTTTACATAAGCGGCATTTAGTTGTTTCAATGTCTTGTTTCAGGATATACTTCCGATAATTACGGGTGGGAACTACTTGGTCTTGTATTGCGCAAACCATCAGTTTCTGGAAACAAGTATCCTGTACTTAAGTGAATATTGGATTGAGTGAGGTCCGCATCCGGCTGGTGTAATCTGCCATAATATCTGCCATGTAGAGCCTTGTTTTGCCACTTTTCAACCATCGTTCCAAGGTTTGGTTTCTCTTCTTCTTCATCTAAATTAGCCAGGTTGAGGGCTGATAATTTGTGATCGAGGTTGACTAATTTTTGGTGCATTTCAAGGTTACTACTTGTAAAATATCGTCTAAGACTTAAGATTTGTTTATCATATTGCAGCTTGATATTGATAAGGCCTCTTCCTCCTTCAGTTCTTGGTAGGTATAATCTCTCAATAGCCGAATTTGGATGTAGTAATCTGTATTTTGTTAGATTTGTTCTTATTTTTCTATCAAGATTTTCCAATTCAGTGGTGGTCCAAGCAAGTACACCAAAGGTATATGTTACACTTGGGATAGCCCATGCATTTAACGCAGCAAACTTATTCTTTGAATTTAGATGGATTTTTAGCAGCTTGAAGCTTACCCTATCTAAAAGTTCTTTGGTGGCGTTTTCTCTATTTTCCTTGTGTTGAATTTCAAATGACTAAGTTATGCCCAGGTATTTATATTTGTCTTCTAATCCTAAGCCTGGTATGTTCGTCCCGTCAGTAAGGGGCATATATTCAGCATCAAGGATCTTCCCTCTTGCTGCGTGTAAAACTCCGCATTTTTCCACCCCGAGTTTCATTTTTATGCTGTTGCTAAATTGCTTTACTATCTCCATGGCTCCTTGCAGTTGTTGTGGTCCCTTAGTGTATATTTTTAGGTCATCCATGTAAAATAAATGTGATAACTTAGTTTGTTAGTCAATAGAATAACCATATGTACTTCTATTAAGCATTGCGCTTAAAGGGTTTAGAGCAATGCAAAACCAGGTTGGACCGAGGCTGTCCCCTTGGTATATCCCCCTTTTAATGTACACCTCTTGTGTACTATAGGAACGGAGTAGATAAGAAATGTGCGTTCTGGATAATTTTTCCAATGTTATTCCTATGGGATTTTACTGAATGGCATCAGGACTTTTTTGTGAGGTTATGTTAGTGTATCGAAGCCCCGCGGAGCCCCGGCGTCAGTCAGGGGGGCCCCAGTCGGGGGCCGGATTATCGGTGCGGGGTTCCCCAGGGTCGGGGCTTCGCCCCCCAATGGGGCCCTCGTGTGGGCGGCGGTCATTTTGTATTTTGGGGGGCGTATCTGCGGCGGCAACATGGCGCCGCCAGCGCGTCGGGGCTTCGCCCCCCAGCGCAGCGCAAGGGGGCCCTCGCATGGGCGGCGGCCATTTTGTATTTTGGGGGGCGTATCTGCTGCGGCGGCAATATGGCGCCGCCAGCGCGTCGGGGCTTCGCCCCCCAGCGCAGCGCAAGGGGGCCCTCGTGTGGGCGGCGGGCATTTTGGATTTTGGCGGGGCGTATCTGCGGCGGCAATATGGCGCCGTCTGCGCGTTCCGGGACGCATCCCCTACGGCCTGCATCCCCTACGGTCTGCAACCCCTAAGCGGGCCGGCTTTGGGTAATTAAGGGGTGTAATATGCGTAATAGCAGCAATATATATGTACACGCACATAAAGAGAGAGATTATTAAATATTAAATATTTTGAATAATAGTAATTAAAAAGATATTATGTGTGGTTTTAAAACTAGAAAATCTAATAAAAAAAAGCATAAAAGCGACGGCAAAAATTAATTTTTATTTGCATTATTATTATTAGCATATATACATAATATTATCTCCCATTTTTTTTGAATAGAGAAGAGATAAGCAGAGTGTGCGTAATGTGATACCTATTTGATAACACACACACACATTCTTCTTCTTTTGGGATGACGATGCTGTGTTGTTATCTCGTTTTGTTTTGTTTTGTTTTGATTTTATATACAGGTAAAAAAATAATAATAGTAATAATTAACTAATTAATTAACTTATTAGAACGAGTTTTTGAGTGAGAGCGGGTGTGGGGGCCCTCGTCGGTGGTGCGGTGCCGGGGCCGACGGTAAGATGGCTGTCTGTCTGTCTGTGCGGTCTCTCCCCCCTGCAGCCGGCAACCCCCCAGCCGGCCGGCTTTGGGTAATTAAGGAACGTGATGCGTAATATATATGGCATATATACCTGTGTGTGTGTGTGTGCTAATATAGCAATAATTATGTATAAAGATGTTATGTTAAAAATAGTATTATGATGCGGTTTTAAAACTATAAAATCTAAAAGCATAAAATACATAGGTACATATTTTATCTCATTTTTGAATAGAGAGAGGAGATAAGTAGAGTGTGTAATGTGATACCTATTTGATAACACAGTTTTTTGGGATGACGATGCCAGCTGCATGCAAACCAGCACGCGTGTTGCTATCTCGTGTCTTTTGTTTTTTATAATTAGAGCGAGTTTGATTACGACACATTACACAACAGTTTTGTTTCTTTAGAACTAAATGGTTTCTTTTCTTGTTTTGTTGAAGTTAACAATAATAATACTAGTAAGATGTGGATGATGTATAGTGCACATTCTTATCCTACAATTGTAGATTTGAGAAGCGGTGTAGAACGATTATCTCAGGAGTTTGAAGATATTGCAAGAGATGCTTTACACGGAGCTGTATATGAGGCAGACACCTATGGATACGAGTACTGTATGAACCGTAGACACAAATATACTAACGGTATGGATATATGTAATGAGTTCCTAAATAATGTATTATCGATCGAAGATTTTTGTAAGAAGCTAAAAGAAATCGGTTTGTCTCATCATTTACATGAGCTTAAAAAATTTCTCGAAATTGAAATATCGTCTGATGATGATGTTGATGACGATGATGATGACGTCAATGATGACGTCAATGATAGTAAGAGCGCGGAAGAACAGACGACTGCGAAAGAAAGAAAGGGAACAGAATAAAGTTAACGAATCTTTAAAATTAAGACTATTATTAGTGTGCGTGCGTGCCTACTAATATACAGTTGTACTACGTGTCGCATTATAATATTGTAATAATGATGATGGATTCCGAAGAAACATTATCGTCGCCACCACCAACGTTATCTTCACCACCGTTGTCATCTTCATCTTCATCTTCTACAACGACATCAAGATTCTTTTCGGCATTAAATAATATTGGATTAGGGGTTCAGAAACCGATAAAAAAAATAAAGGATTTAACAATTGATCATAAGTATTCGGTGTTAGACATACGTGCAATTAAAACAAAAACGCGTGATCGTGCACTTCTTGTTGAATTCGAAGATAATGTAATGTTTCTCCCTAAACGAGTAAGTGATTATCTTACGAATGAGAAACTCAACATGCTAAATTTATACACGATATGTTTAATATATCGCGGTGAGAAGCAAATATATGAATTTTCGGTTGATAACAGCAACAACGACGATGATGATAACAATAAAGAAAATAAAACATTTCCTCTAATAGAATTTATGCCAATCGAATAATATTAATATTATTACTTAAAGAAAAGTGGGGAATGGTAATAAATAGCTCGTTTTAAAAACGAATAGCAATTAATTACATAGTTATTGTTATCTAAAATGTTGATACAACCGGTACCGTTAATTTTATCGGCGATTATCAATAATACGCTTTATGTATCCCGTCCAATTGGTAGTAAAGATGCATATGTGGGATTTTATTTCAACGATGACGTAACATCTATTCAAAAAATTGGTCCTCCGGAAACTTGGAATAGAATGCAAATAGAATATGTTAATAGCAGTTTCACGTTTTCGTACACCTTGGATAACACTTTCTATCATTATCATCGAGAACGTGAACGGTTTCTTTGGATCAAGTTACGTTTCTTTTATCAAAACGATAGCTGGCAAGAATCCAAGTGGACTTTTGTGCTACGCAGCAATGAGTCAATGTTATTTAGTGCACAAGAACATAATGTTTTGAACGCTAATAATAATAGTTGTAGGAATGATTTGATCATTACAAATACTTTATTTTTATGTCTTTTACTAGTATTAGTTAAAATTGTAATTTACAAACAATATTCTTATTGTTCCGTTCAAAATAATCTTTGTAGCTGTATCTAGTAGTAGTAGTGTTGTAAGAAAAAGTAAATAAAAGATTTATTGATTATTATTATTATTTATTATCCATCAGTACATAATAAATATTATTTACAATATTGAGAGCACATCGACAGTAATTTAATACATGATAAAAGCATGGAGGCTTCAAGTGTTGTAAATATTTTATAGTAGGCATGGACATTCTTTCTTCTCCTTCATTTAGATCGACTACAGGTAGGTTTGTATGCTTGCGTAAGTAGTCTGCTTTAATTTTACCTTTACAATAAATAATATTATCACGTGATGCGACGACGTTATTCAATATTCTGGAAAATTCTCTTAAATCCACATTACCCGATGACCATCGTAATCCGTGTAGATTTCGAGTAAGCCAATTGACGGATTGTTGTTGAGATGGAGTCAACTGATAAAATGGACATGGCGGTTTGAAAACGTAATGTGCTGTCCGATCTCCATCCGTGATTGCCATTTCTTTAACAATGAAATCGGACACTTCAAATCCCTGCAAGTCTACGATTAACATGTCGCCGTACACTATTTACAGGGTGGTAACGGTATTCGTGATAGGTTCGTAGGAAACCAATGTATCGTGTAACAGCAGCACGTAAGCGTACGTATCTTCAGCAAACGCAGCGTTTGCTTCGATCTCTATTTTAACACTGATTGTTCCTGACTTCACGGTCTCGTTCTGTTTCGTAAGATCTATAACGTAAAGGGGGGACTGTAAAAAAGCGTTGTAATCTAAAAATGGACGAGGAAACTGCGAATTATGTCCATAATAAGAAGACTGAAAATCACAATAGTTTTTATAAGCTTCCATAAATAGATTTTTATCGCGTTCCAGATTCATGCGTCTATTGGGATAGGCAACTGCATCAATGTAGATAGTAATATTCCTGATGTTAGAGTGATCGAAAATGCTAGAATTTGCTGTTTGAACGTTATCTTTACCGACTTGAAATGCAACTATTGCATGGTGTGGCCTCTCGAAAGCTTTCATGGATCCTAATTGTATAATATCTTCTCGTCCACTGCGAAGGCTGGGTATTATGTTGAGGGTTCTTTTCCGAAACGGTATTGTAATAAATTTACCTTTATTTACTTTATTTAAGAGTCGCAGTTTGGCGGCATCACTTAATTTAAAATGGGGTACTCGCCATTCGACTTTGCTTAGCTCGATAGATCCATTGAAACCTGCTGCTGTGGCTTGGTAACAGTTTGCATCTGTTCGCGATCGTACTAAACTTAACTGCAATTTGGACCAAACGATGACTTTGTTATAATCTTCCGCTACTCCAAACCATAACGATAACGGTATTAAACAAGAGAACTTTTTATCTGCACTCTGTATCGGCACAGGGACAGTAGAGAGAGTACTACCCCATCCAGCAATTTCTAATGATTTTATGGTTTCCTTAGGATACGAAACGACAGCTTTCATTGTTGAATTAATACCCGGTTTGCGCACTGATTCGACAACGGTGCCATTAAAACTTAGTTTCACTTCTTCGAACAAATGCGAAATACCGTTGTTAATTAGATTGCATCCCTGTCTTCCACCTTCTTCTTGTGTTACGTTCAAAACGCCTTCCACATAAAGATAACTGTCATAGATACTAATTAATGAATCACGCTGTTCTACTGTTATGATCATTTCATCGTTAGATTTGAAGGTTTCAGCACGAGTAGGTGGAGTATGACAAACCCATTTTTGTTCAATAATGTCTTCACTGAATCTGATATCTTCAAAAATACTTAATTTATCGTCCATATTAGCCATTGTTGTGTTTAAGAACTGTAAATCCTAACGATTTTAAAAAACTAACGTCTTCTGGTTTTAATCGTTTCACGGTCGAACGATTTGTGTCGCACGATGAGTGTGTATGTTTCCTATATTGTGGCTTCTTCGAGGTTGACGCAACACTGCTTTCGTCTTTTTCTTCATCTTTATCCGACCATTTTGGTTTACAGATAAAATCTATTCCCATGTTTCACGAGTTAATCTTATTTCAATTCTAGTCTTATCGTAACGTCTTCTTCACCAAAATTAATTAAGTTTCCGTGCTGATCTGTAATCTTTAAAGTGATGTTATCTATTTTATCTACAATTACTGGTAAATAGGTAACGGGATTAGGTTTTTCGTTTATTTGCTCTCAAGGTTCCACGGATATTGCGAATTCGTATATGGTGTGTGTTGGATTACTGTTCAAATATGCACCTCCGGTTATGTTACACTCTATTCTTATATTGGTGACCGGCGATATCTTGACGGGTAAAGTCGATCTGTGTAGTACGTTGGCTTCTAGAATTATCGTTGAAAACCCCAGCATACGACCAATAGAGTCTGCAGGTCGGAAATCAATGGCGTATACACTTTTAAGTTCACACTTTAAAGTATTCAAATTAGGCATGAGAGAAAACACATCTTCGCTTACATCGTTATTCGCCAATTGCAACTTCGTAGAGATATATTCGTTTAGGGCATGTATCTCATATGTTCCCGACGGTATGGTTATATGTTCGAAAGTTTTACGCTTTTCACCATTCACAGCTTTTTTTTTCCAGTAAATTCTATTGTTTCCTGGGTGAATATTTTGAAGAGCATTATAGCTATAGAAACCTATTAAACCGAACGTATACTGCCGACCAGTTTCTAATTCTATGGCTGGAAAATATGTTTTGGTGATGTAATTGCCTTTGCCCGTCAGTGTAAATGTCTCGGACATGACTGCAGAAAATGCAAACCTGTGTTTTCTATTTATTAATTTTTCCCATGAGAAATTTAATACATAGATGACCACAATTGTACGAATTATAGTTCTGATATCGTTGAACGTTATATGTTACCTTGGCACTTTTACCAAAATAACTTATTAATTCTCTTGGGGGATTCAAATTTCCGAATCCATCAAAATAGTCCACGCTGTTATTAGTTTTTCTATACGCCACCCAATGTGTTCCTTTCCCGATTTTAGAGTCCAAATTGACTATGCCGCTCTCCTTTTTCCATGGACGCCTTGGTAAATTATCGCGCATGAAAACACCTCGAAAATATGGTATATGGGTTGCATACTCGTAGATATCGACGTTTGTTAGTGCTCTACGAGGAAACCTTATTCGTTTTTTGACGGCCGCTTGCGTAAATAAAGTCCTTTACCGGTTTCGTTAAATATAAACCAAGTCCCGACTTATTCGGCGAACGTCGTTTTATAACCATGCTGTTATAACCACCTCTTCCAATCGCTATGCTCTCCATTTTTTTATTATGATCTTTCATTTCAGCCAATTGATCTTTGGCCGCTTTGGCTTCCTTAATGGTTTTTACTACCTGGCTTATTCCACCTGTCCGAGGGCAGCCAATCCGCCAAAAATTGCCGGTAATATAGGTAATAAACCGCCTTTTTTCACATCTCCATTAGGAATTGGAATCACTCGAGGTTTTCTTACTTGATTTTTACCACCAGCTTCTTTAACCGCTTTTCTTGCCGCGGCTACAGCTACTTTAGCAGCTTTCATTACTGTTTCAGCATTGGCTTGTTTAACGGCGTTTATACTGTTTTTTACAATTTTACCGAAAGCTATTTTAGAGTGCTTGCGCTGTTGATGACCGCGATGACGACGTCGTTTATCACTGCTGCCCATTCCAAATTTCCTTTTAGCTTTCATTGCGTTTACAACAAACCACGAATTCGCTTTTTCTGAAAGACTAGAATCTTTTGACTTAACTCGCCCCCAGGCTTTCTGTTCAAGCACTGCGTCTGCGCGATGTCGTGATTCTAAATCTTTATTTTTTAAATAAGCTATATCGTGTTCCTTACAAGCAGCATCCAACGGATTAATACCGGTATCACCACGAGCTAATCTTTGTTGTATACGCGTACCAGGACCACAGAACTGATAGCCCGGAAGATGTAGTTCAACCGGAAGCTTATCGATAAGTTTATTTAAAACACCTGCACCTTTGCGTACGATCATTTGTGCTTAAATGACTCCAAACCGTGACAGAAGTCAGTATATATCAGTTAGATCGCGTGACTTGTCGAAAGACAACATGAAGATTATTAATCATCGTGAAAGATTACCAGTGCGCGATTTAGAAAAACATACGATTTCTACATTTTGCAATAAAATCGTCAAGCACGGTAGTTTATTCCCTTCTGCAATCAGGTGTATAATATGTGGTCCTTCGAATTGTGGTAAAACAAATGCAATGTTAAATATGTTAATTGATGGCAACGGGTTAAAATTTGAAAATGTTTATTTATATTCAAAGTCGCTTCATCAACCTAAATATACATTTTTAGAACAGGCGCTGAAACGTGTAAAAGGAATGGGATACTTTAGTTTTCATGAAAACGATACACTTATGATGCCAAGTGAAGCTCGCCCTAATTCAATTTTCATATTTGATGACGTTATCATGGAAAATCAAAATCCTATGCGTTATTTTTTTAGCATGGGAAGGCATTATGGCATTGATAGTTTTTATTTGTGTCAATCCTATACAAAGATTCCAAAACATTTGCTACGCGATAATGCTAACGTACTGATACTTTTCAAACAAGACGATCTTAACATGCGCCACATATATAATGATCACGTCAGTATGGACATTTCTTTTAATCAGTTTTACGATATATGCACATATTGCTGGAACGATAATAGATATGGATTTGTAATGATTAATAAAGACTGTAACGTAAACGATGGACGTTATAGAAAAAATTTCGACGGGTTTATTAAGTTTTAGAAGTCTTAATAGAAAAGACGAGAGAGAGAGAAAACTTCTCTGTATATAAGTAATGACGATCTTTCTGTGTATGGTCAGTTGAGCAAGCGCTATAGTTAACAAAAGATGAACACGAATGAGGATAAACTTCGTAAAATAGCCTTAATACAAGTAAGTAACGATATACGAAAAAAATATAAAGCTTTAAAATTGGGTAAAGAAGCAGCGGAAAGCGCATATACTGTAAAACATAAGCCGCTTATCGAACCTATAAAGGAAATTGCCCAGTCTCTAAGAGATGTTACTACACTTTCAACGAATAAATCTCGAACGTTAATTAAACCGAAGAAAGTATTGAGAACTCCTCGGACACCACAGCAATTACCTAAATCAAAACCGCTATCGAATGTGCGAGAGGAAAAAGAAAATAAAACAGAAGAAGAAGAAGACAATGAAGAAGAAGAAGAAGAAGAAGAAGAGGTAAGCACTGATAGCGAAAGTAAGGAAACATCATGGGCTAGCACATCGGCTACAGAATTTTTAGAACAGTATCACCCGTTACCCAGAAAATATGTTACTCTATTAGTACGAAATGATAGAAGCATCGATAAGTCGCCTTATGGCGTTACATACGACATTAGATCTGATAAATGGAATTTTGGAGATTCTTACATTGATATAGGTGCTAATGAAAAATATTTTAAAGTTAAAGGATATAGGTAGGATGGAACAGAAGGTATATACCAATTGCTGACTCTAAAGAGACCTATTAAATATACGGCACAAGATATTAGTAATTATGTAAAAATAATACGTGCTACTAACGCCGATAGACATGGAAATCCTCTCTTACAGCGTTCGGGTAACGGTGGGTATAAATATACGCAAATTATAAAACCCGCCATGGAAGCCATATTAGGAATTAGCACTTTGAAAAAAAAATTAGTTGGACGAGGTGCTGCTGCTCCTATTCCTATAAAAAAACGTGTTACCGATAATTCGCTCGAATATATCTATTGGGATTCCCCATCTGAACTTGTTGAACGTTTAAAGCTATTGGTTGCTGCTCAATGCGCGGGAAATTCGAATGTGCAAAACGAAATTGTTAATATTGTTGAAGAGTTAAAAGAGGCAGGATATATAGAGTAACCTTATCAAAGTTAGTTCATTTGTAAAATGCCTGTAGACAAATTTGGGAGGTTTGTATCAAAACGTCGTTGTGAAACTTCTAGTACTAGTAAACAACGTTCATTGTTCCCTTTGACTTCAACGGGAGATTTTGATGTAGAGCAACGACGACTGTCCAATGTTGGATATCCTTCAGAAGACAGCGATGCTGTTACTCTTAAAAAGTTATTAGAAGAACAAACGAAATACGAGAAAATTCAGAAATTTTACACGGATCGGTTAGATCCTTTATTAGTGCGTATCAATAACGGTTTAAATTTATTAAAACCGATTATTCAAGCTAAAGAATTAAACCAATTGTTAACGCTAGAAGAAGCACTCGATTTATTAAAAACAGAAAGAATAAAAATCGAAGAGTCAAATATTCTATTAAATACAGCGCTTGTGGAAGATTTAAATCGGAAAACCGATCAGTTTGTTAATCAAATAAAAGATCTCGCTTCGAGAATAAAAAAATTAGAAGATGTCCGTGAAAAGGGAAATAGTCAACGAACTTCACAAACAACCTAGAAAGAATTTTCTAGGTTACGATGACCTTTGGGAAAGTGATATCGCCGTATTGATTCCGTACGCACGTTATAATCGTAGCTATAAATACATACTTATTTGTATCGACGCATTTTCAAAGTTTGTATTTGCAAGGCCACTAAAATCGAAGACTGGAAAAGAAGTAACCGATGCCATGCGAAACATATTGGACACAAGTCTTCGCAAACCGAATAATCTTCATACCGACCGCGGTACCGAATATTATAATAAATTCTTTAAACGGTTAATGAATGAACATTCCATTAATCATTATTCGAGTTATTCTACTAAAAAAGCATTTTTTGCCGAAAGAGTCATTAGAACTATTAAATCAATGCTTTTCAAAGAATTCAGTTTTAATGGTAATTATAAATGGTACGACATACTGCAAAATGTTATCGACAGATATAATAAATCGGTTCATCGATCGACCGGATTAAAACCATCTGACGTCACTGTTAATACTGACTTAAATGTCTATTCAAACACTTATAATACTAGATCGCCAACCGGCAAAAATGAAAAACCTAAATTTAAAAAGAACGATGTAGTGAGGATTTCAAAATATCGAAGTATTTTTTCTAAAGGATATCAACCGCAGTTTAGTACAGAGTTGTTTCGTATTATACAAATTCAACATACAAAACCAATAACTTATTTGTTGGAAGATATGAAAGGGCTACCTATTAAAGGTGCGTTCTATACTCAAGAATTGTTAAAAACAAAACACAAGAATATTTATCTCATTGAAAAGATAATTCGTCGTGATAATCTTCGTGGACGAGCTCTGGTGAAATGGTTGAATTTTCCTGATAAGGATAACAGTTGGATCGATATAAGTGATATTGTTCTGTAATAATAAAACAAAAAAACTAAAACAATATTAAAATAACAATTATGTTTATTAATAGATATATATGTGTATATATTCAATTACATGCGTACATTTTTTGATACATAGTTTGATTAGTACATTTTATGTAATTTAATAATAATAATAATAAATGCTAACAACAAATGAATAGTTTAATCGTTTTGTACATTAATTTTATAATGACCCCAAGGGAGAGATTGAATTCGGTTCTCTTTTGAGTAAAACCGTTTATCATCGTTTGCATCTAAGGACTTTTTTATAATAAAATAAGTGTAAACATTGTGTTTATGCGAACGAATAGTTCTAATGCTTGTGAATCCGACATTAGATTCAAATAAACTTTTATAGTAATCTTCAAAGGTTATTCGATTTTTTAACGCAGTCTTATTAATGCCTTTAGCTTTTTTTATTAGCCCTTCGCTATCATTATCATCAATATTGAGACCAAACAACTTAAATAAATACATTTTAGCTCGTAAGCCAATAAATACTTTCATAAGTCTACCTTTTAATTCGTCTTTAAATTTACCCGGAACTTTTTTGTTTACCAATTTAATATTGTAAGGATTATCAATTGCATAATTAGATGTATCGAATATGCCATCGGCCCCTTTATAACTCTCATTTCTTATAACATCGTAAATAGTTTCACCTTTTGCACCAATGCCGAATGAATAAATCATGCCATCAGTATCGCAATAATGTAAATAAAAAGGACAAGGTTGACGAGCAATGAACTCGTAGTGAAATGAATACATGACTAATTTTGATAAGTCTAAAATCACCATACCAATATACACCGGTTTATTATATTTAATTGATGTTTTGTTTAATTCAATGGCAACTAGATTCTGTGAGAAAATTGTACAGGAACGAAATTCGGGTAACGCAATATATTTCTGAGCACCTTCAAAGGAATGTACCAATTTCATACGACGATGATTACGAATGTTTTCCATGGTCTTTCCAAAGACGGCATTAACCATGGTTTTATAAAAATCCTCTTCGAATGCACTTTTTTGCTTGTGCACGCATTCTTGTGTTCAGATCTACGTAAGATTTTAACCATTTGCTTTGCGAAAATTGTAAAACTCTGTGAACTTTTTTCAATCGGAGACCGTGTAATAAACACTGAAACAAATTTCTAACGTGCAACACATATTTTTTCTTGTCGTATAGAGTTAACATTAATTTAGGTGGGCTATTTTTAGGAGCTCCCGGAGCTTTTCTGTGTTCACAACAAAAGGGAAATTCAGCATGACTATCGTGTAATTGGTGATTATCATAACTGAGAGTTACCTCGAGAAGTAACGAAATCGAAGTTTCATCGCTTGCACTATTACCGTTTGTCATATTTAAATATGACATGCATGCCTGATCGGTGTACATAGTCCAATTAATCTCTTGACTGTTACAATTTAAATCTTGCAAATTCTTTTCGATTTCTCCAACCTGCGTTTGTGATAACCATTTAAAATTTCCGTGCGGTAAACTCTGAGTCATTGCGTGTCCATACAAATTGTTTGCGTCGAAGTACGCAAGATAATTTTGCGGTTGATCAGGATCAAAATCTTCCATGCCAGGAATATTGGCTTTACCATATCTTAAAGAACACTGAGTTATTCCACCTCTAATTGCTTTTTCGAAAAAGAGAACCATGTCTATGTCTGTTAACAAATCTAATTTGACAGCTGAATGTTTTAGTGCCGCATTCCAAGCTAAACCCGGTCCTGTGTAAAAATGAACGTTATCTAAGTCATATACGCGCATGGATAAATCGCGAAAATTTTCAAAAATATCCGTTAAAAGTTTTACGTCGCATTTTAAATACAACTCACTGTATTCCGCTAAAGTGTTAACGTTGAACGTTTTCCAAACGTTTTTAGCATGTTGATATTCCTCGTCGGTGATATTTGTTTCATAAATTGCACTATAGAATACTTCTTTCGGAGGCAACGCTTTGATATTTAATTTTTCCCAAGAATCTAAATAATCGTAACAGAAAACACCCTTACGCTTCATTAGATTAAAATGCAACGAATCCGGAAATGCTTCGCGAACATACTTAAACATATCGGATGTTAAATTTTTCGCTAGAGTGTCCAATTTTCTAGGCAGAAATCTGAAACTATCTAAAAATCTCCATTTCATATTACCGCATTTTTTCGAAACCGAAATATAAGTTTCCTTAGTTACCGGTAAAATCTCTATCGGTTCATTATTAAAGTTTAATTCCTTAATAATAAAATGAATATCGTATCCGGACATGTTATGAAATATGATCGGTATATAATTTCCGCACTTATAATTGAGATTGCAACCTTTACATAGAACCGATAAAAATTTACCTGTAAAGTGATCATGATTTCGCACTTTTATCTTTTCAACTCCATCGAAATCTTTTAAACAATGAGCGCAAGATTTCGCACTATCATATTCTAATTGCTGTTCGGGTGTTAATGGTAACATTGGTATGTTTATTTTAAGTTTTTCTTCTATAATTCTGGTTTCTTTAATTAATTGAGCAATAAACCATTTTTGAGGATTTACACCCAAATACATATTAAAATGGGACAGAGTAGAATCAAACGAACAAACTACTTGATAAGCCACCGCAAACGGTACATGTTTCTGGTAAGGTTTTGTGCAACTTCTCATATAAAAATCATTTTCGTAATCATGATTATCATCGTTAAAATCACCATATGGCATTACTAAACTTTCGAAATCGGCATATATAACAAACGGATGCCTCATGTTGTAGTTTAGATTTTTAAAATGTAAAACATTTTCGTTCGGTTTTTCAAAGTCTATTCTGACAGCTTCAAATTTACTGCAATCCTCTATGTGATTTTCTAATTTGCGAAGGCTCCAAAAATGTCGCAGACATCTATCGCAAATGTACGTACGACGATTATGTTTTGCAATTGATGCTTTAACCAATCTAGATAAATTTTTAATCAAGCAATAGTGAGTAATATTATTTTTTTGCAAATACAACATGTTGACATGTCGTTCTTTAATCTTTTTAGTATGGTAAAGCGGACCAATAACTTTGTTACCGTTCAATCCATACACATTAATCGATATGTTGGAATTTTGATTTTCAAATTTTCTTATATCTTTAATTTTTATCGGACATTTTAAACCTTTTAAATTGAAAAGTTGCTTAAAATTCTGAGGATACGATGATGGTAAACCTGGATTTCTTTCTACAGGATACAAAGCTGCAACAAGTGTATATAAGAAACATTCATTGTTGTTATTTTTCACGTTAACAATGGCCTTCTTATTTCTAATTGCTACAGGAAGCTCGTTGTATCGGGAACCTCGTAAAGGACTGTATTTGTTCACATTGACCGCCAAACTGTTAATGCTCTGTAAGACACCCCCACTCCCGAGCTCTTGAAATTGTTCCATCTGCATAAAAAAAGAAGAAAATTATAACTCATATTAATAAAAGAAAACGATTTACATACCTGAGACAAAATGTGATGTTTCATTGTTTCGAAAACGTCTCCTACATTGGTAGATCTATTCACAACAAAATTGGACGTATTAAAATATTTTCGTTGAACATCCTGGTTTAATTTCATCATATAATCTGCGCATAAAGTGACGTTGACTTTAATATTTGGCATTCGTTGTTGTAACGATCCAGTAATCTTATCGATAAATATTGGCTTTGCCTTTTCGAAAAATTCTTCAGGATATTTTATTCGATTATTCACGATAAGACCGGTTTTTATGCGTCCTTTAAAAGCAGACTCCAACTAAATAGGTAAAAACAACAAAAAATTTAATTGTTTTATCTGTTAATAAATAACTTAATACTCACATTGTACCACGTAAGATTAGCGTCTTCCTTTTCGCGACTATACCCACTTCCTTGAATTAAAATATTACGGCGTATTTGATCGTCGTAAACTTGAAATTGAGCCAATAAGGTTTCCAAGTGTCGTTTTTGCCCTATGGAACCGTCAAAAGTTCTTCTTATAACTTCCGATACCAATTTTATGTTTTCCTGATTAAGCGCTAATAACGTATTGTAATCTTGTAAATTTTGTGAATTATTCAAATATTCCTTCACAAGGTGCAGTTGTTTTTGTAATATTTCCTCCATCTTTTTTCTGGTATTAATATTTTGTTGTTTAAACACCTGGAGAAAATAATCTTATTTAAATTTATATATCAATAGAAATCCTCTTCTTCGCTGCTAGTAAAAATATTTCTGCTAATGCTATAGCTATCACTTGAAACATAACTGGATCTTCCTTGATCGTTAATATTTGTTGAAATTCCTTGATCTGAATCGTAGGAAGGTCGATCACAATGTAACCGTGTACGTTGCCTACACTCTTTAATGTTCAATACGCCAAAAAGGTTTTATAAGACAATTTTGGCACCAGGAGCTTCGTTTTTATAATTCGTCTTAATAGTTGCTTATCGATAATTTTTTTGATGACGCATATGTTTACTAAATCCACAAAATATCTTCTGGTAACAAAGTTTCATAGCAAATTAGTTTCTTGTCTTGAAAAAAACGTTTTGTAAATAATCAATAAACTGATGCGGTAAAGGTAATGTCTCGATAAAACGATATTCACGTATATTTTGTATTATCACATCAACAGATAAACTAAACATAGAATTTAACATGCGAAATTTATTATTACGATTATTTAAATTACTGAGTTTGTGGTTCATTATTCCCTTTTACAAATTCAATCAACAAAGCTTCGTTTGCTTTATTATTGACGGGTTTCGTTCCGCGAAAAACCAAAAATAAATCCGAATCTTGATTTAATTCGACGATATCTACATCCGTCAATGTTTGGGACATACGTTTAGGTAAAAACGCTATTTGATCACCTAAATCAACAATTACTGCATTTTCATTGTATGGTGTTTTGCAACGCCGTAGTTCACAAATTTTATACAATTTATTAATTATCATATTACATATTTTTAAAATTGGTTTTTCGTTCACAAGCCCGCTAGCATTTAGTTTGTCTAATAACTGATTGCTTGACATTATGTATTATTATTATTATTACAAAAAAACCGTACCGTTTGATAATGCTAAACCTCGAATGAATATAGAAACAATTTGATTGTGTATTTATCATAATTTAGTAATGTTCCCCTTGGGAATACAAGATAACAAGTTTTGGTAACAGCTGCATAAGATCAGTAAGTTAAAGGGAATGACATTAAAAATAAAACACTAAAAGTTATTATTGTTTGATTCCGTTTTGGCATTTCATTTCTCAGACTCAGTTGATATACAGCCACTAGATATAAATGGTACTTTAGTACCATACTCGAACAATGCCAAGTACCTTGGCATGACACTAGACGCTAAGCTCCGATGGAAAGAGCATGTAAAGAAGAAAATAACTGAACTTGGTCTAAAATATAAACAATATTATTGGCTCCTTGGAAAAAATTCAAAGTTGGCACTAAATAACAAAATCCTAATCTATAACCAGATCTTGAAGCCGATATGGTTATATGGTATACAGCTTTGGGGTTGTACCAAAGCTAGTAACATTAAGCCCATTCAGTCCTTCCAAAACAAGGTTCTGCGTAATATGGTCAAGGCTCCATGGTACGTCCGTAATAGTGACCTTCATCGGGACCTTGGCATTCCAACTGTTCAAGACGACATTAAAAGGTTTGCTAGCAGGCATGAAGCCAGGCTACATAATCATATCAATGCAGAAGCTCTTCAGCTGCTGGACAATCAAGATCTCGTCCGAAGATTGAAGAGGACAAAACCATTTGAGCTTGTGTAGTGTTTTGGGTAAAAGCAGAGCATTGTGCGCGAGTGAGAATGTTTAGTATAGTTTCAACCAGAACAAACTACAGAACATTAATGGATGAACTCTAGCTTATAAGTATTTAGTTTAAGATTTATTAGATAAAAATTAATGGTTGATCAGCTTTGATCAGTTTTAATGCAAAGCACCACACAGGTGTTATTTAATCAAAAAAAAAAAAAAAAAAATTTCTCAGACTCGTTTTTAGTTTTGCATTGAAATGTTTCATTAATTCATTTTAAATAAAGATTATTTTCAATTTAAGAAATTATTTGTTAAAATGTAAGATTTACTTGTGTGTACTTATATGTACATGATTTATGTTCCAATGTTGTAAATGAAAAACGCAACACTTAATTATAAAATAAATAGATTTGAATTTATATTTTATTACTGAACAGGTAAAACTTTAATTGGCGTAATAAAACTCGCAGATAATACTATTTTTAACGATAAAATTATAATATTAACATTTAATAAAGATAATCTCTTTATACATAATTATTGCTATATTAGCACACACACAGGTATATACCATATTACGCATCACGTTCCTTAATTACCCAAAGCCGGCCGGCTGGGGGGTTGCCGGCTGCAGGGGGGAGAGACCGCACAGACAGACAGACAGCCATCTTACCGTCGGCCCCGGCACCGCACCACCGACGAGGGCCCCCACACCCGCTCTCACTCAAAAACTCGTTCTAATAAGTTAATTAATTAGTTAATTATTACTATTATTATTTTTTTACCTGTATATAAAATCAAAACAAAACAAAACAAAACGAGATAACAACACAGCATCGTCATCCCAAAAGAAGAAGAATGTGTGTGTGTGTTATCAAATAGGTATCACATTACGCACACTCTGCTTATCTCTTCTCTATTCAAAAAAAATGGGAGATAATATTATGTATATATGCTAATAATAATAATGCAAATAAAAATTAATTTTTGCCGTTGCTTTTATGCTTTTTTTTATTAGATTTTCTAGTTTTAAAACCACACATAATATCTTTTTAATTACTATTATTGAAAATATTTAATATTTAATAATCTCTCTCTTTATGTGCGTGTACATACATATTGCTGCTATTACGCATATTACACCCCTTAATTACTCAAAGCCGGCTCGCTTAGGGGTTGCAGACCGTAGGGGTTGCAGGACGTAGGGGATGCGTCCCGGAACGCGCAGACGGCCATATTGCCGCCGCAGATACGCCCCGCCAAAATCCAAAATGCCCGCCGCCCACACGAGGGCCCCCTTGCGCTGCGCTGGGGGGCGAAGCCCCGACGCGCTGGCGGCGCCATATTGCCGCCGCAGCAGATACGCCCCCCAAAATACAAAATGGCCGCCGCCCATGCGAGGGCCCCCTTGCGCTGCGCTGGGGGGCGAAGCCCCGACGCGCTGGCGGCGCCATGTTGCCGCCGCAGATACGCCCCCCAAAATACAAAATGGCCGCCGCCCACACGAGGGCCCCCTTGCGCTGCGCTGGGGGGCGAAGCCCCGATGCCCCATCTGCTGCTGCTGCGGCGCCATGTTGCCGCCGCAGCAGCAGCAGATACGCCCCCCAAAATACAAAATGACCGCCGCCCACACGAGGGCCCCTTTGGGGGGCGAAGCCCCGACCCTGGGGAACCCCGCACCGATAATCCGGCCCCCGACTGGGGCCCCCCTGACTGACGCCGGGGCTCCGCGGGGCTCCGATACACTAACATAACCTCACAAAAAAGTCCTGATGCCATTCAGTAAAATCCCATAAGAATAACATTGGAAAAATTATCCAGAACGCACATTTCTTATCTACTGAACGGGTCTCTCCTTTCATGTGCAGTGTGGTGCGCCATGTCGACATAAGATGTTATAATAGATGCACGATGTAGGGGTCAATCATGTATAGTTTGAGGACTTCTCTAAGCCATGTGTGTGGGACTGAATCAAACGCCTTTTGGTAGTCTACCCACGCCACCGAGAGGTTGCGTTTACGAGTTCTTGCTTGTTTGGTTACTATATTGTCTATAATTAGTAACTCTTTACACCCCCTTGCTCTTTGTTTACACCCATTCTGTTCCCATGCCAGTATGTTATTTGCCTTCAAGTGATTGTTTATCTTTCTGCTAATTATTGACGTTAGGATCTTATAGAGTGCAGGCAAACAAGTTATGGGTCTATAATTTTTGGGTGAGTTTAGATCTCCTTGCTTGGGTAGCATGTAGGTGATTCCTTTTGTTAAATGTTTCGGTGTCAAATGGGGATTGAGGAGGATGTTTTGAAATTGTAGAGCTAATGTCTCGTGGCAATTTGTTAATGACTTCCACCAATAATTATGGATGTTATCAATTCCAGGTCAAGTCCAGTTTTTCAATTTTTTTACGGTATGTTGAACGTCCCGTAATTCTATTGTAGTTTCAGGCATCTGTGGTAGATTTCCCTGTTTTTCTTTTTCCATTTTCAGCCGCATTATGATCATGATTAACTGGATGTGACCAGATGTCTGACCAAAACTTTACAAGTTCGTTTTTGTTGTTTTGTTGTAAATTGCGGTAAAACAATTTTTGTGATTGGTTAAACATTTTATTTTGCTTGTATCTTGCTATTCGCCGATGATACCTTCTAATACTGTTCCCTAATGCTGCCACTTTTTGTTTCAAATGCTCCAGATGTTGTCGGATTTTGGTTCTGTATCCCGGATCATTAGAGAAAATGTTTTCTTTGCGAGCGTAATTTTTAACTTTCTTCTTTATTATTATTATTATTATTATTATTATTATTATTAATTATTATTATTATTATTAATTATTATTAGTATTATTATTAATTATTATTAGTATGTACGACAAAACCTTACTAAAATAGCCGATGACCTTTTCTTGTCCATCCTGTATCTGAGAAAGTACACTCCCAATGGCCAGGTTACTTGCATCTGTGTCAAGTATGAATTTCCCTTCTGTCCGTGGGTAGCTCAATATTGTCGCTGTTGTCAAGGCACGCTTCAACTGTTGGAAAGCTGTTTCGCACTCTCCGCTCCAAACATACTCGCGCCCATCTTCAGTTAACCTTGTCAGGGGCTTCGCTATATTGGCAAACCCAGGAACGAAACACCTGTAGTAGGTACATAACCCAAGAAAACTACGAACTTGGTGTTTATCTTTCGGTGTTGGCTACTCTTGAACTGCGGGGTCGGCTGCCACTCCATTTTGTGATACGACATGACCGAGATATTTCACCTCCCTTCGGAATATGTGGCACTTTTTCGGACTTAATTTCAGGTTGGCTGTACGCAGTCTCCGGAACACTTCCCTCAGATTTTTCAGATGTTCACTGAATGATCTTCCAACTACAATCACGTCATCCAGATAGACCAGGCAAGTCTTCCACGACAGCCCCCTCAGGATGGTCTCCATTAGACGCTCAAAGGTGCCCGGAGCGTTACATAGACCAAAAGGCATAACTGTAAACTGCCATAGTCCGGAACCAATAGTGAACGCGGTCTTCTCCCGGTCTTCAGGTTCCATTTCAACTTGCCAATAACCACTCTAAGTCCAAAGTCGAAAACCATCGTGAACCAGACAGGGTATCTAACGTGTCGTCGATGCGTGGTAAAGGATAGCTGTCTTTCTTGGTCACGTTATTGAGCTGCCGATAGTCCACACAAAATCTCGTTGACCCGTCCTTCTTACTGACCAGGACCACCGGTGATGCCCATGTACTGCTGGATGGCTCGATGACCCATTGTTCTTCCATATCGGTTATAATCTTCTCGGCTTCAGCTCGCCTTGCTAGAGGTAGACGTCTCGGTTGCTGTCGGACTGGCCCAGATTTCCCTGTATTGATTTTATGTCGCACAATATTAGTTCGTTTTTCAAAATAAACCGTTAATATATTAATAATAAAATTAACTAATATTATTTTATTTTTTTATTATTATTTATATTATTTTTTTCAATAGTAATTTTTGATGCACTTATGATATTGTGTCAAAGTTTAATTCACGGCAATCGTGTCATAAAAAGTCTTTCTTACTCCCGTAAAATTTAAAAACCATCAGCCTCTTTCATAAAAATCGTGCAAGATTTTCCTGTCGGAATAGTATATAGGTATACATAAAAAATCTATCTAGATGCCACTGTAATAAACTCAATACATATTAGTTTATCCCATAAGTATAGCAGTGTAAAGTATAACTGCAAATATGTAAGGTATGGAGAAAAAGTTGTCTCTACTTAACTAACTTAATAAAACTTAACACATTTCATTGTCTAAGGGTCTATCCCCAGGTCGAACGGTTCAACAATGAATGAGTACTGTGAAGATTGATAAGAATATTTCAATTTTTATGAAATGAATAAATTTGCCCACAGTAGCGGTGTTTTAGGCGGAAGGTCAGACTCGAAGCTCCACATTGAAAATAAGTCTTATATTAGCCTAATAAGAGGGAGTAGAAATTGAATTTATACTGGTTTATTATAAATCTTTCCTTTCTATTATACAAAATGGTATAATCATAAAACAGAAATTAAATAGGTACTGAAATGCTAGCTCAAATGTGGTACCACCATAAGTCCATGTGCTACCCGACAATGTTTATATGTTACGGTAAAAGTACATATTTGGACAATATGCGCATTCACCGGGGAATGTGTACATTTTTAAAATTGTGTGGTAAATGTAACATGTAAGATACATATCAGTGGTTGTGTTACCACTGCGCTTTGGACAACGCGCACATTTCCCGGTACATGTATACACATGTTCCGGTAAAAGTTCGTATCGGCAAAATTTTAAATGTACTTACATAGTACATCTTAACATAACAAAAACCTAATATTAAGTTATAACAGTAACCTAGCATTCTAGGTTAAGTTATTGTTAGTATATTATTATTATTATTATTACTATTATTATTATTATCTAACTAATAAGATTTGTTAATATTCGAAATTTGACTGTTAAAGGTTTTATTTACTTTCGCCAACAAGGCGAACTTTGTGTACTTTTACCGTAACATAAACAACGCTATGAACTCTTACCGCTTCATTACCTCTATTAACTCTTACCAATGGGACATTGGTAAATGTACAGGGTGATCCAAAATGACTGAAGACAGTTTGAATTTACCGCCACGTTAAATTATTGTCGCGTTAGCAACATGAATACTTTTTAGACATTTTAATCTTGCTTTTATTTTACAGTGGGTCTCAAAAATAATATAGCTTATAAACTGCAGTTCTGAAAAGAACTGTTTTGTAAAATAAGAATACAAGCGAAATAAAGCTAAAATTCAATGAAACCCCAGAATAACGTGGCAAAGCACAACATGTAAACGAGAAAGTGACGAGTTGACGCAACACATTGTGCTACACTAACAACGTAATGTACACTAAAACCTAAGGCGCGAAATTCAAACTGACCTCACTCAATTTGGATCTCACTGTATACATTTACCTAAATGCGTATTTGTACCGTAACATCCACAAGCATAGCAGTTGTCAGTCTAGTGAAGCGGACATGGATTAAAATAATTATCTAAAAGATAATGCAGATTTAACTTATTATTATTAGAAGAAAAAATTAAATCCTTTTGTAAAGTCTGTTTGGTAAAAAAGTTACGCTCAGTCATACCTCAAACCAGTGCCGGCCTTTGGGGGGTGCGAGGCCGGCCGCCGCCCGAGGGCTCTAGGCTGTTTGGGACGCCGAAGTTAGTAAAATCATTAAAATCATTCTATAATAGTAACTTTTTAAAGTTAATAAGGGTGCTCTGAAGGACTCTGCCCGAGGGCGCCAAGAGGGCTAAGACCGGCGCTGCCTCAAACCTATATTAATTAATCTTAACTGCAACTACTCCCTACGGAATTACACACGCAAAATTTACAACCCTACCTAGTTATCGATCTTAACAGATGTAGAGGATATTTCCAACTATAAAACTTTATTTTTTACAGACTCTACTTTGCTTATCTCAAACGCTTAATAGTCTGGATTTCTATCCTTTTATCACCTAAAATCTTTATCTAACCTTTCTCGCCAACATAATGTAGGAAGTAAGTACTACTTAGGTAGTAACAGTTATTTTGAATCGTTTTATTGCTAAATAGGCAAAAACATATACCCACTTGATTTTCCACATTTCCAAATTTTTCTATCAGTAACCACTTTAAATATAAGGTTCTTACTAGATAAGGTATCTAAATTGCTTTATGTTTTCTAAAATCTAAAAGAGTATAGATACCAAGAGAAAGTATAAATATCAGACCTTTCTAAAACTCCATTAGTTAATTCATCACCATGAAGTGTTTAGCGCTTGCTCTTCTAGCTTTTGTAGCTTGTGCAACGGGTAAACTTTGAATTTAATTTTCTTTTTGAGTTTATTTTTAATACTACGTTACCTTACAGCTGAAAAGGCACTTCATATTGATCTATACAGGAATACTCTTCAATCAAATGAACGTATAATTGGTGGGGTAGAAGCAGAAAGACGACAGTTTCCTTACATCGTTTCAATTCAGTGGTGTTTTCTTGGTGCCTGCGCTCACATTTGTGGAGGTAGTCTTATTTCCAACAAATATGTATTAACGGCTGCTCACTGCAAAGCTTATTCTATTGGCTCATACAATGTAGTCGCTGGTCAACTTAATCAGGCAGAAGAAAATGACGATATCCAACAATCCAAAGTAGCTAAGTTTACTATTCATCCCGATTACAATGGGTAACAACATTATTTAACAGTGACTGGCTAAATTACTAAAGTATTATGTTCTAGAGGTGTTGCTCCTAATGACATCGCTGTTATTAAACTAAAGACAGAACTTACCCTAACCGAAGCAGTTCAGTTAGCAGAATTGCCAACTGAAGGTCAATGTCTAGCTCCTGGAAATACCATACTTTCTGGATGGGGTTTGACTACTAACATTCCAATTCCACCTACAAGACTACGATACGCTCTTCTTCCACGTATTACAAATGAAGGTAGTGTGCAATGTAATTAAATTAAATCGGTAATATTTGCTAATTAATTTAACTTGTAGCATGTAAACAAGCTTTGATTGATCTTTTGGGAGAGGCTGGTCCTCTTGATGATACAATGATCTGCACTGGAGCACAGGAAGGGGCTAAACAATCTGCATGCTCTGGAGATAGTGGCGGTCCTCTTGTTAGTGTATCTGGTCAGAATAAAACTCAATGTGGTGTAGTATCGTGGGGAATAACACCATGTGGAACCAAGGGTGCTCCTTCAGTCTATACCGATGTTCTTAGCCACATTGATTTCATAAAATTTATTATTGGAGGCAACTAAGATGATACTGGAAACTTTAATACACACAAATAATGATTGTATACTGCATAATTTAATTAAAACTACATTCGATTAAAAAAGAAGTTAAACCATTTGCGTGTTTATTCTATGTCTTCTATTCTTGCGTATTTATACTTAATATCTTTTGTTAGCAACAGCGGACAATAATTGATATCAATTCGTAAAATCAAAGTGTCCTATTTCATATATCTGAAAATTAGTGCGCTAAAATCAGGAATTGGTGTATTTATACAGTAAATAGCTGCATCTCGTAATAGAAAACCGCTATTTTAAGAAGTTGTGGAAAGTATTTTTTCACTATTCGGAGAAGCACTCATGGCACAGAAAAAAGGTGCTTTTTCTTCACTTTTTTAAGCCAACGATTGAAAAAAGTGTTTTTTACAAAACATTGAAATTCATTTATTTGGTTTCCGTTGTTATTACGTTAAATTATTACGAACTTAAGAAAGAACATTTATGTGCCGTTGAGTTAGTCTTTTCTTTTACGTTGCTATAACATTTTGGGAAGTAATAACAAAATCGTTTTATTTTAACCAAAGTTTAGGTGACCTTTTTACAAATTTAAAACGCTAAGGAATTACTTGGAAAACGCGTTAATTTATTACCAAACGTTAATTATTACTATACGGACAGGAAACAAACTTTAGTTTGACGTTGAATTAGTATTTTATAGTGCTTTTCATTAAATTCCGATTCGAAAAATGAAAGACTATGAATACCGCGTGAATACCTACCTATTTATACTTATAGCTCTTTGTTATTATTTAATGAATAAGACAGTTTTTTAAAAATGCTAGGAAGTATATTCGTTAAGTAGCGATTATCTCATGGATTATCTTATCAACAGAGAAAGGAACAAGCTATACCATCAAGTCGCGCAGTCGTATTGTGTTCACAGATTGTGTTCAGCAGCTTACTCAGGACGCATAACACAACCTGTGAAGAGTGGGGAAGGTGCAAATATACGAAAACTGACGCGCCATACCATTGTTTACATTGCGCAATATTGTTTGAACGTTTGAAATTATTAGGGGCTGTCCCTTTTTTACCCGTTTATCGTAAATACTGTAATGATATTCATTCATAAAAACAGTCATTACATACATATTACCTGAAGAAGGCATTGGATGCTAAGTGATTGCCATAGCTACAAGAATAAATAAGAAGTAATAAAATATATCTAGAATGAACACGTATTTTATTTACTCCAACATTAAATATAACTTCTGGTAAACCACCTACCGTTATAATTGGTGACCTTTCGACGAAAAGAAATCAACAAGAAGAATCGAACACATCAGCAGATATGATCCAAGCTATAATGTGTCCTGCTTCCAACACGTGCTAGTCGGTTACTCTTCATACAACTAACAGCACTTAGTTCTGCATCAACCAACTACGGCATCTACAATTGGATTGATTGGACAATCGCTAGCTTATCGATTCTGAACCAATACGATATGATATTCTAACCTTGAACTTTCCAAATGATGTTATGACTAACTACCAAGATCTCATAGTAAATGTACCTCGCAGACAATCGTATTCTGTTTTGAAAAATGCCATTAAAAATTTTCATATAGGCTCACGCCTTTCGCGAATTTCAAAACTCCTGGATAGTTTGACATTCAGTGGTAAAGTCAAGGAATTGGTAACTGACATTAGAACACTGTTAAACGATTTGAACTTTGATGATGAAATTCTCAAAGATTTTCTAATAGCGAAATTACCAAACCATTTGAAAATTCAAGCAATAAATTTATTACATTTACCTATGTCAGATCTTGTAGAAAGACTTGATATGATCAACGAATTACACGAGACACCAAAACCTGATCAGTTACATACAAGTTTACAACATAAGATTGACCAACTAACAGATCAAATACAAAACCTTTCTGGAAAACTAAAGCAAGTTCAAAATGTTCGCACGTCAATCCCTCGTGTTTCAACAAATTATAAACCACAAGTTACTACTGTTACTAGTGCTGAGTGTTCAAAGGTACCTAGACTATGCTACTACCATGCTAGGTTCCAAGACAATGCCCGTAGATGTACAGGCAACTGTTCCTATCAGACAAAGAAACTAAATGTCAGCTCTGCTATATCAAATGATGAGGCTAGCAGAGTTTGTCTCAATGCCTCATCAACCTTCATCGAATTAAGAGATACAATAAACAATATTTTTTTTATCGTTGACACTGAATCCCCATATTCAATAATAACACCAAAAATACATACATACAAGTTATTCCAAAATACAATCAAGCAAAATTTTACTGATAACCTAAAAGCTGCAGACAATACGATCATTCCCATATTAGGTACAGTAGATTTGACACTTGACTTTGACATTTCTTATATACAGCGCCAACCCTGGAAATTTTTGATAGCTAATGTCACATTTCCTATCCTTGTTTTAGACTTTTTACAAACAAATAATTTAAATATTGATTGTGTCAATAAAACTGTCACATCTAATTTGACAGCAACAAAAGCTGCAGACACATCTTCTAATGATCATAATGATCATGGTGACCAGGTCAGTACCGTTGTTACTAACCTTTCTCTTCCTACACAGGTATCTTTAGAAATTAGTAACAATAACGATGATCGCAACGTCTACACGAACCTATTACATAAGAAGTTTTCTGAATTACTACAATCCTTTAATTACAACAGACCTATCCAATATTCAATTACTCATAAAATTGACACAGAAACTAATTCTACTGTTAGAGCTAAGCCTAGAAAATTAAATGCTAATCAACTACTCTTTCTAGAAAAACACTTGAACGAGCTCATGGAAGCAGGTGTTCTAGAACGATCAGCTAGCGATTGGTCCACACCAGTCCACCTGGTGCCAAATAAGAAGAACACACCATCAGCGGAACCTTATCGAATGGTCGGAGATTATAGGCGGTTGAATTCAATTACAGTTCCTGACAGATATCCAACACCCTTCTTAAGTGACTTCACCCGGAAAATAGAAGGCGCTACGATTTTCTCCAAAATAGATCTGAAGAAGGCGTACTATGCAATCCCCATTCACCCTGCTGTGTACACAAAACACCAATTACCACACCGCTAGGCCTCTTCCAATTCAAAAGGATGTGTTTTGGTTTAAGAAATGCAGCAAGCTCGTGGAGCCGATTCATGGATACAATATTATCAGGCCTATCTTTTATATTTTTTTACGTAGACGATATTTTAATATTTAGTAAAGATGCTCAACAACATCTTGACCATCTGCAACAAGTCTTTTCACGATTGAGAGACAATGAGCTTCTAGTAAATGTGGATAAATGTAAATTTGGTGTCTCAGAAATTGACTTTTTGGGACATACTGTAAATATTAGCGGAATTATACCACAAACTACAAAAGTTGAAGCAATTGCAGAATTTCCATTGCCTACTAATTAAAAGAACCTTAGGAATTTTATTGGCCTTGTTTCGTATTATCATAAATTCATTCCAAACTGTGCTAAAATATTAGCACCACTAAATAATCTTGTTATACCAGGCAAAGCCTCTCAAAAACCTATCATATTAAATAGCAATCAAGTACAAGCTTTTAACAATGCTAAAAATGCTTTAATCAATGCTACACTACTAACACATTCTAAACTCGACGCACCAATTAGTATTGCAGCTGATAGTTCATCTACCACAATTGCAGGAATACTCCAGCAACTGGATAATGGCATGTGGAAACCATTAGCACTTTGTTCACGTAAACTAACCCCTACGGAACAAAAATACAGTGTTTTTTTCACGTGAACTTTTAGCAATTTACTTTTCGCTAAAAAAGTTTCTGTATTATGTTGAGTATAGAAACTTTCATATAGATACTGCGGTGATATCAGATCACCTCATTGATAATTTTATTAACGATAGATCGGAAACGTGAAAACGAGTATTTCACATATCAGATTTAAATTAAAAGAGAGACATGCTAAGTGATAGGCATAATTAATATAAAGGCTACATATAGGGTCATAGTTAGGCTCATCAATATTTAAATTAGAAATTAAGAACAAAAATTTCATGCAAATATAACCTAAGTTTCATATGCATAATAAAAGGTTTCATACTTTTAAAAAGGATATCAATCAGTTAGATTGTTTCGCGCGCTGTTAGTTAACTGAAAACAGATAATTGGGGTCAATCTTGTTATGACTTATATAGTACAATTAGTTTTTAAACTTTGTTATAAAAATTCTGACCATTTTTATTATTGAAGGTTTTAATCTTGACGTTTTGCTTCATTGTGACGATTATTGACTCTTGTCCTATTTTTTCTCACCATTGTTTTTATGTAAGCACTTGGAGAACTGTATGCAGGACAATCTGATCATAAATTGATTTTAGTTGAATTAAGATTTAAGCTGGAACTTGCAAATGCATTAATTGGTTAATTCAATGTTGTATCGAACTGTAAATCATGTTTTTTGTAAATTGTAAAGATGTTCCTGTGGAGAATTTATATGTATTAGTTGTATTGTGTAATTATGTATCTATTTTGTAAAGGATAAACCTGTTTTATTTCAATTTTTTATGTAATTAAGCTAGAACGAGATTTGTACATTGTCAATCGTTGTCGTCTTGTATCTTCGTTACGATGCATTTTGGGATGCAAGTGTGTTACATTGTTTTAATCCTTGTTTTAAGGGCTACAATTCTGTAATCATAGAATTAAGATTCGTGATAATTATGAACAGCTGTGCGGATCAGTGACGTCATCAACTTTACGTGATTTGTTTTTGTTTTGAAGATATGTCAGTGCAGGCTTTTGTTTCAACAAAATCTATATAAGTTGGAGCCTAATTTAACAAAGGCAGTCGACAAAAAGTTCACGGCAAAACCTATGCCCGACTCCGGATAAAAATCTGTAATTTAAAGTGAGGTTAGATATTTTAACCATATGCTTGACGTAAACGTCATGTTTGAATAAAGTTTGTATTAAATTAAAGTGTTACCTGAATATTTTTAAAAGTTAAAAGAAGACTTTATTATTGTTCTACAATTATTTAAAGTGGACGTGATTATTTAAATAAATTCTGGGAGAATTTATTTTTCTTCATCGATTTACGTATTAACGTTTTACCAATAGAAACCAGCTGACAGGTTCTGTCACAGTGTTACCAATAGAGGATTATTATTTAAAAGGAAACTATTCTTGTAACATACCAGGTTGGTCAAAATAAAAGGTTTTAATAAATAAATTTGATTTATTTATTATAATAAAAATTTGTAGTTTAATTTTAAAAATTTCTAAATTACTTTGTTTTAATATTAAAGGTTTTTAAAAGAATTTATTCTTTAAATAAAACAATTCAATTTCTTTTATTTCAATTTATTTTTATTAAGATAAACAGTTTTATTTGTAAATAATTTTTGATTTGTGTTGGTTTGTTCAAGTGAATGATCGTAATGGCCATTCAGGCCAAGCATTCAGTCTTCTTTCTCTTTGAATTTGGAGTTTAGCAGTGGTTGTCCAGTTTGCAGTAGCCCTAGTGTTTGCAACTTAAGTTTTTCTCCTTTTTCAGGCATAAGAGTTAATAAGAGTCTCATAATTCAAATAATTTATGCTTTACCGAATACCCCTGAGCTGGCTGATTGGAATAAAGAAAAATATCTGTGGTGTATGTTTATTTTAATCCACCGTATATAATTTATGTTTTATTTGGAACGGTGAGCATATTATATTTTATTTTAATATCACCGCAATACTGACCATAAACCTTTATGTACGGCAATAAAGAACAATAGTGATGCATACTTGCCACGCGAATTTCGTCAACTTGAATATATTTCCCGTTATACTAGTGACATTCGACATATTCAAGGACAACAAAATATTCCCGCTGACGCATTAACAAGAGTGCAACTTATTCATATGCCCGATTCTTCAATTAATTACGAGGAGATTTCTCGTGCCCAACAAACGGATAAAGAACTGCAACATCTTCGAGAGTGCAATAATTTCAAATTGGTTCAAATTCAAAATCCCGGTCAATCACCTATTTGGGCGGATGTAAGCAAGAAAAATCCCAGACCTTACGTTTCTCAACAATTTCGCTATAATTTGTTTCAACAACTACATAATGTAGCGCATCCTGGTATCAGAGCTTCAAGGAAAATAATTTCCCAACGTTATCAATGGTCTTCTATGAACCAAGATATAAAAAATGGGTTATTTCCTGCACTGATTGCCAATTCCACAAAGTGATTCGTCACACGAAAGCTCCTCTACAACCAATTATAGAACCACATCAACGTTTCCAAAAAAATCACCTGGATCTAGTACATTTGCCACCTTCAGAAGGTTATAAGTACTTATTGGCCATAATAGATCGCTTCAGCAGATGGATAGAAGCTATTCCTTTAAGGGATGCTACGGCAACTACAGTAATAAATTCTTTTATCAACACATGGATAACACGCTTTGGAATCCCCCATTATATAACAACAGACAATGCTCAAATATTCCATTCTCATTTATGGAAGCATTTCACAAATACATTAGGGATAAAACACATTACTTGCACCGCGTATCATCCCATAAACCAAGGGATAATTGACAGATTCAATCGTACACTCAAACAGGCCATACGCACCAGTGGTATATCTTCTTGGCTAAAGAACCTACCATGGGTATTACTTAGTCTACGAGCTACGATAAAATCCGAATTAGATGTTTCACCTGTAGAAATGTTGTACGGAACTGCACTTCGTTTACATAAATGTACACATGTGCAAAGAATTACATAAATGTACACATGTTTATGTTAGAAATGATACACATGACTTAAACATTAAAGGTCCTATGTCGGCCCCTATAAAGTGATAAAAAGAACTGCAAAGTATTTTATGCTAGATGGACTAGATCAACCCGTATCAATAGATAGACTTAAGCCTGCTTATTTTAGATGAATCAATTTTCATTCGCATTCTCTTTTCATTCTAGAAAGAATACCTTCAAGAGATGAAGTGCAACTGATGCTGAAAATTAGTGTTATATGTTCAATTTAATTATTCAATTTTAATTCAAGTGTTCAATTGTGTATTTGCCAAGTTTGTTTTACTTAGGTTAAGTTTGTCATATTACTCCGCCTTCAGCAACACATTTTTTTACTTTTAAAAATAAGGACTTTTAATTCTTTGATTATTAGCACCTAATCCTTAGCATAAGTTTTATTGTCATAGCATGTAGAGAATTTATTAAAAAGATGCAAACGACCTCAATTTTTTTGTAGCTAGTATACATTAAACATGCCGATACATACAAGTACGACATTAATGTATGCTTTTTTTTTTTGTTGAGGAATGCATTAAATGCCCTTTTGACTCATGGCTCATTTCTTTTGGTACAGGTTCAGCCTTTTTTTACCCGGGGTGTCATATAATGATATTCAATCATAAAAACAGTCATTACATACATATTACCTGAAGAAGGCATTGGATGCTAAGTGATTGCCATAGCTACAAGAATAAATAAGAAGTAATAAAATATATCTTGAATGAACACGTATTTTATTTACTCTAACATTAAATATAACTTCTGGTAAACCACCTACCGTTATAGTACTATTTTTCCTGATAATTATAAAAATATTATTGCTTAACATATAACGCCAACTGCGAAACTTATTAAAATTGCGTATTGCTCTTCAACTGTGAATACAAGAAATGAGTCATCTTGGTAACCACACAAACTTAATGGTGTTAATAATTCAGTGGTGTAAGCTATTTACAGAATCAACCGATTTTTATTATTAATTTTACTTTTATTTTTAATTAAAATCAGTTTGTTGAATCTTTTTAACCGACATCCTTCTAACATTTATTGTTTATCGATTACAGCGTGGTGTTCGCGTAATTCTAGATGCATTTTACATTTAAAAATTTTTTGTTGCCTTCCGGATTGAGTGGTTTTCTTTAGAGAGAGTGGTAATATAGTGTTCAAAAGTTAAGTTTCTTGCATTTGTAAGCGCGTTATGTAGTTTTCTTCTTAATCTGTTGTAGATCAGTTTGTCGTCATTGTTGCCCGATCTTTGCCATCTGGTTCGTGCTCTACGTTTTTCACTTACCAGCTTTCGTATATGGAGAGGGATATTTTCTGTTTTCTTTTCTTCTCTTGTTGGGGTGGGAGTCGAATGCCAGCATGCCTCTAGTATGAATGTGGTAAAATACTGTATTGCATCTTGCATTTCATCGGTTTGTTTTAGTCGATTTTTACTCAAGTCGATGTGTTCGTTTATATATGTACGAAAAGAGTCCCAGTCTGTTTCTTTTGTGATGAGTGTTGGAATGATTGGTTTGCTTAATACATGTGTATACTTAGTGTGGCAATAACTGGAGTATGATTGGACGATAGTTCGTAATTAGTTTCTACTCGAATGTAGTTTGGTGATATATCGTTGAGAACAAAAAAGTCCAATAAGTCTAGAATTTTGTTGACGTCAGTTGGCCAATATTTTGGCTCGCTGGTGCTAAAATATCTGCAATTTTGCCTGGTTATGGCATTCAAAAGACTTCTTTCCTTCGGAGTTGTAAGTCGTGCCCCCCACTCCGTATTTTTAGCATTCTACTATTACTGCAAAGAATTAGAAATAATATAGACTTATCAACCATTATTCCAGACTACCAATTCGGATTCAGGGAACGACACTCTACAAACCCAACAAACTCATAGAATTGTAAACAAAATCGCAACAAGTCTTGAGGAAAAAGCTGTGCAGCAGTATTCCTCGATGTCGCACAAGCGTTTGACAAAGTGTGGCATACTGGATTATTGCATAAAATTAAAAACACCTTCCCCAGTCCATATTACCTACTCTTTAAATCATACATAACCGAAAGATATTTCTAAATAAAACACAACACTGCCTTCTCGAACTACTACCATGTGAAATCCGGTGTCCCACAAGGAAGCGTCCTAGGTCCACTGCTATACCTAATCTATACCGCAGACCCACCTACTACAAATACCACCACTATTGCCACCTTTGCGGACGACACGGCCTAGTTAGCACCCAATCACGACCCAGCTATGGCTTCACAACTCCAACACCATCTAAACCTCCTACAACATTGGTTTAACAATTGGAAAATTAAAATAAACCAATCCAAGTCAGTAAAAGTTACATTTACTACGAAACACGTACTCTGCCCACAAGTTACGTTTAACAACGTTTCCATACCAACTCAAACTGAGGCAAAATATATGGGCTCACACCTAGACCAAAAATTAACATGGCAAAAACATGTTAAAACAAAACGTCAACAATTAAACTTAAAAATGCGGCAACTCTCGTGGCTACTGGGCCGTAATTCGAAGTTATCCATTGACAATAAGCTTCTACTCTACAAGAGTATATTAAAACCTATATGGACATATGGAATTCAGTTGTGGGGCTGTACTAAGCCCTCAAACTACAAAATCACACAGATTTCAATCAATAGCTCTGCGCTCCATAGTCAATGCACCCTGGTATGTTTCCAACTTGACGCTGCACAACGACCTACAAGTCCCGTTTGTACAGGAAGAAATTGAGTGACTCTCAACTATGTACCATCAAAGGCTAGAGGGACATGAAAACATATATATTGCAGAAATGACAAACCCTCCCAATGTAACAAGACGAATCAAACGACAGTGGCCATCCGACCTACCACAGCCCTTGGACGAAGATAATTAAAGTCACCATCACCCCATATAATGGACTTGCAAGAGTTTCGTCAATGGACGAATTCTCTACTCACGTTACTATCATATAACACATTTACTTATTACTCAACTTAATAGAGTAGATTGTAAATAAGCAGTATAAATTAAAAAAAAATACATTTTCTTTCACGTCATTTGCGATGAGGATGACTATAATTTAATAAATAATATTACGCAGGGTATCTTTCCCGCTATCCCGGAAAAAGATAGTGTACAAACAGCAAAGGAGCCCACTAATAATGAATTACATCAGAATAGATTACATATTGACATTAATGAAATTAATTTCAGTGAAAGTGGTTCTTTGGCAACCACACTAACAATACCATCAGCACTTTCATTTTCTTCAACGCAAAGTAGTAAGTATAAAAGCTCAGGAATGTTTGAAGTGATTGTTCTAAAATTCTCTTTTAGTTTTTATGTTTTCAGATTTTTTTCAACAAACAATCTTGGAGCAAATAGGAATGATTCGAACAATAGTGGATCAACAATGATGATGAAGAAAATTTTGAGAAATAATAGATCATTATAAAATAAGCTGATGCTCCATTGGATTTTCCTACACTCCCATTCAAAACTGTGGATGAATTAATCTCTTTTGATAAAACACTGGTCGAAAATGAAAAGTTATTTAGTATTTTACTTAATATTTATTTTATAGACCTGTAAAACCTAATCCTAATAATTTTTTTAGAAATCTACGTCAGCTGCGGTTGGTGGGTCAGGAATCCAACATTAAGTTGTCTCTGTCAGTGCATAGTCGGTGTGGTTTTAGTAACAGCAAAAGAGTTTTGTCGTTTTAGTGTCTATAGACGCTGGTGATACGTAAAGAATGGGCGAAAAGGAAATCACCAATAAAGATTTATTTGTCTTATTAAAAAAGATAGAAGGAGATTTAGACAAAACCAACCAAAATATTGAAAAGATTAGAACCGATCAAGCAGATGCTATAAATAAAATAACCGTATTAGAAAAGGAAAACGTTAAATTGAAAGAAAAAAATAATTTTCTGGAAAATAAAATTAAGAAGTATAATTTAATAATTTACGGCATTGATGAAACAGATGAGCCTGTGAAAACAGTAGTTACACAACTATTAAATGAGAAAGTTCATGTTGATTGTGAAAGAAGAGATGTTAGAGATTGTTATAGGATAGGAAAAAAAGTTGAGGGGAAGAAGCGTCCAGTTGTAGTGGAACTCGCAGTTTTTGAATTAAAACGTGAAATACTTACAAATGTTAAACAACTAAAAAAAGGGTCTGGTATATTTATTGCACCGGACTACACATTGGATGAATACAAAAAGAGAAAAATTCTTCAAAATAATTTAAAACTGGCAAGGCAAAAAAATCATTCAGCATACATACAAAACAATAAACTTTTTGTTAATGGTGAAGTTCTTACTGTGGAAGATTTGATAGAATACGAGTTTGCATCAGATAATGAACTACTATCAGCAAAAGCTACGGAGAGTAAAGAAGAACCAAAAAAGGGAGAAAAACGAACTAAGCAATCGCCAGTAACAGAGGAACCTGAACAAAAAAGAAATTTAAGATTTCGAACAAACCTTGTATCAACAAAAAAATAAAAAATTAAAAAAAAAAACTTTTGTATCCTAAGAATTATATAAATACCATATATTAAATATTTGTGAGATTATTCTTTTCTTTCTTGCATTTCCGTTATGGGCTTAGCAACTATTATTATTTGAATAGATAGATAATAATATATTGATTTTAATGCCCAGAATGTTTAGTTGTTGTTTGTCTTGTTACCATGTTTATCTTTTATATTTTTTAGATTTAAACAAAGTCCCATTTTTATTTCTATTGTTGTAGTAGTCGAGAAGTATCATTTCATTGTAATAAAACAATATTAAAAAATTGTGTGTTGCTTTATACTTAGGTTTTAGTGTTAAAATGGATCAATATATTAGAGACTACAATGTATTACCAATCAAAACTAAACAATTTGATAATATCTTAGATTATGAAAAGGAAGCATCTTCATCACAACAAAACTTTAAATTGTATCACCAAAATATACGAAGTATACATAAGAATTTAGATGAGCTACAAGTCTATTTAAGTCGATTAAATTTTCATTTTGATTATATTATTTTATCAGAATGTTGGAAAATTAATAATATAGATCCCATCTGCTTACCAGGTTATAACCTTGTGTATGTTGATGGCGAAATAAATAAATGCGATGGTGTAGTAGCATTTATTAAGCAGGATTTAAATTATACATATAAGGAATGTAAAATAGGGCCAATAAATTGCATGCAACTAACTGTTACTATAAACAACCAAAAAGTTTTAATCACTGGAATATACAGATCGCCTTCAACTAGTCCCGATGATTTTATCATGGGATTAAATAATTATTTAATTAACTGTGGCGGCATGAGTAACATAGATTATCACATTCTGGTAGGAGATGCTAATATTGACATATTACTTGATAAAGACGAAATAGCTAACAATTATTTAAATGTTCTCTGCGAATTCGGCTTTGTCTCTACAATAAATGTAGCAACAAGACACCTTAGCTGTCTGGACCACATTTTTGTGAAAAGTAAAGATCTTATTAATGAGTTGGACTATCCTTCCTTTACCTTACAATTACCTTTAACAGATCATTTCCCAACAATAATCCACTTGCCTATTACTGCAACTACATTCAATTATTTTATAAAGTGTAAAAAAGTAATCAATTATAAAAACTTAAAATCAGACTTGCAATCAACTAATTGGAACTTTCTTAATAATTTAGCAAATATTGAAGCATCAGTAACAGCATTCTTGCAGAAGTTAATAGAATTAATTGATCAGCATACAAAAATAATCAAAGAAAAAAGAAACAAAATTAAAAGAAAGTCTTGGATAACACAGGGGTTAATTAAGTCAATCAGTGTAAGGGATGAAATGTATAGAAAAGTAAAACAAAATCCTAATAATCTAGTAATTAAACGGGAATTTCAAAGTTATCGAACAATTTTAAATAACTTAATTAAACAAGTTAAAATAGATTATTATAATAAAGAATTGCACAAAAATATTCATTGTCCCAAAGCTTTGTGGAGTACTATCAAAAATATTGGAGGAAGAAACGAAAATAAGGGTATAAAACAAATAGTTATTGAAAATAATGTAATTAACAAAGACTTAGATATAGCAAATGCTTTTAATGAGTATTATGCAAATGTAGGAAGAGACTATGCTTCAAGAATTGTTAAACCAAAAACGCCACTGCCGCAGGTCACTACATGCTCCCATTCATTTTTTCTTTTACCAACTGATGCTATAGAAATTTCTAATATAATAAAGACATTAAAAATAAAGAAAGCCCCTGGTCCAGATTCAATAACATCTGAAACACTCAGAGAAATTAGTGGTGAAATAGCTTCGCCATTAGCATACTTAATAAACAAAATGATTGATTATGGCACTTTTCCACAAGAATTTAAGTCGGCAGTTGTTATACCTATTTTTAAAAATGGTGATTCCAATCAGATAGCAAATTATAGACCTATATCTTTAATATCTGCTGTTGCAAAAATATTCGAAAAAATTATTAAAAAAAGACTTTCAGATTATTTGAAGAAATATAACTTGCTATCTGATTTGCAATTTGGTTTTCGAGAGGGTAAATGCACTCAGGATGCTATTTCACTGCTAACTAACTGTGTCTATAACCATTTGGACAATAACGAAGCCTCATTGTGTGTTTTCTTAGACCTTGCAAAAGCGTTCGACACAGTCAGCCACCCGCAACTGTTGGAAGCCTTAAGTGACCTAGGTATACGTGGTACAGCATTACAACTTTTTTCTAGCTACTTGAAGGATCGAACGCAGGTAGTAAGAATTAACAATACTATTAGCTCAACCAGAAAAATTGAATACGGAGTTCCTCAAGGTACGGTGTTGGGGCCCATACTATTTTCGATATATGTAAATGGCTTACTATCACTCCAACTGGAAGGTAAAATTGTTAGTTTTGCCGATGATACAGCGGTTATATATTCAGCAAAGGCTTGGGATGAACTGAAAACAAAAGCCGAAAGTGATATCAAGAAAATAGTATGTTGGCTACAGCATAAATTGCTAACAATTAATTTCAGTAAAACAGTTTTCGTACCTTTTTCGTGTACAAAGAGCAGATTGCCTAATTTTCAGACCTTGGATATTGTTGATGACGACGTCTCTCATCAGATTGTGCATGCCAAAAAAGCAAAATATCTCGGTGTTACTATAGATCAGCATCTAAAGTGGGATACTCACATCAACAATGTTTCTCGTACTTTAAGGAGTCTTCTGTATAAGTTTAAATATCTCTCAAAGATCCTTGATCCCCAGCAACTCAAATCTGTATATTTTGATTTAGTCGAATCTCGCCTTACATATGCAATTCTGGGATGGGGAGGTGTTGCAAAGTCTCACCTTTTGCAATTAGAAATAATACAAAAGAGGTTTCTTAAAATTCTGCTGAATAGGGAGAGTACGTACCCCTCAGATTATGTGTTTAAAGATGCTCAAGTGCTAGATATACGACAACTGTTTTTCTTACAAATGATGATCTATATTTATAAAAACAAATCTTTTATGGCGTATGTTGATCACATTTATTGTACAAGATGCAGAATCGCAAGATCATTACTTACCAAGTCATCAGTAAAGACTGTAGGTCAAAGAAATTTCATGTACCTGTCTGCCAGGTTATTCAATACTCTACCAGAACGGATAAAATTTGGTATAAATTCGTTAGCATTGTATAAGTACAAGATTAAACTGTATTTATTAAACGAAGATCGTCAAAAAATTCATAGCTTGATAGATTATGGTCAAAGCGCATAGTATAAAAAGACTGTTAAATTAACATAAATGGTTTTCTTATACAAATATTTTAATAAATATTAATTTTTATAAACTATATTTCCTCATCTTTTACAGATATTCTAATCTATTTTTTTTTGTTATTTTTTTTTAATATGTTCAAACTCCACGCGCAGTTTTAAAAACTTTTGTAGAGCCATTTTTCCTGTTTATTTGTGCATGTTCTTGGTTAATCTTTAGATATACATGTAAACAGATATATTTATTGTATTTCTTCCTTTGTACACAAATAAACTTTATTATTATTATTATTATTATTATTATTATTATTATTATTAAGTGAGACGATGTTGAAACACCTGATTTCAGTTAAAGTGGCAAGATCCTTTAATTGATAAGGTTCTGGACAAAAAAGCCCTTCTGAGCAAACTTATAATGTAAAAGTAATTAGAGGTAAATAATAGATATTTAAGATATAAGTGTAAAAATCCATTCTTTATTGCGCGAATAGTTTAACCACGAGCAGGGTACGAGCGATGTGAGTGCAATGAAAAGACTTTTTACATGTATATCTTACAACGTTTTATCTACGATCATAACGCTTTACTAAAGTATTTGTAAGTAAAGTATTTGATATTTTTTTAAAATGTGCGACTTATGTCATGTGTACATATTAGGGTGGTTCTTATTTGGGTCATGTTAAAATTTCGGTTTTGCCGGGTGCCCATTTGATTTAAAAAAAAAACTGAAAATTTTAAGACCAATACGAACTTCCTATCTCTATTCTAATCATTCGCTGTAACGAAGAGAAGTTTCCCATTTAAAATGCACTCTTTTTTTCACTTCTTATGTATATATTTGTCCATTGGTACAAATTGTCGAGAAAAAATTTGAAAATTGATTTTTTTGGAATTAACAGGGTTCGATACTACTTTTAGGCACAAAAAAATTCTATGGCGCATTCGATTTTTTCCAACGATTTACAAATAAATTCAAAATAATGCACCGTTCAATTAGGGTTGAAGTGATGTAGAATGTCCCATATAATTTTTTTTCTCACCTAAAAGTAGCATCGATGCTCGTTAATTCTATAAAGTCAATTTTCAAATTTTTTGCAAAAATTTGTCCCAGTGGTCAAATATGTTATATGCATAAGAATTGAAAAAAAACCCATGTATTTTAAATGGGAAACTTCTTGTCGTTACAGCGAATGATTAGAATAGAGATAGGAGGTTCGTATAGGTCTTAAAATTTTCAGTTCTTTTTTCGGAATCAAATGGGTACCCGGCAAAACCGAAATTCCAACATGACCCAAATAAAAACCACCCTAGTACATATATTAGCGTGCTTAGATTTCTATGTGCTTAGTTGTTTAGCAACCAGTTAGTAAAATACTTATATATCATTAATTTTCATACATCTCTTGTAGTATTAGCGTGTAATAAAAATTGTATAACACTAGTTCACTAAACTTTAACTCTTTACACGAAAATCAGTGTCAAAAGTGGTCACTTTTTGTATGATCGTAGGTAAAAATAATTTATTGAAGATTTTTGTTGTTTACATGTTTGTTATAATATTGTTTCAGAAGCTACTAAGCAGAACTTTTCAGAAAATGAACAAAATGACTTGATAATTAATAATACCATATAAGATTGGTTAAAATATTCACCAATCAAGTTGCTGTTAAAAAATAGAAAAACAATTTGTTGTTTCATTTTTCTAGCAATCGTTGCTTTTTTTGTTTTCTGAAAAATAAGTAAAATTATTTTTTAATTTTATTTTCTGAAAAATAAAACAACTTAATTCAAGTTGCTATCTCAAGCAAACATTATCATAATGATAAACAACAGACGAAATTAAATTCTATTTACATTAAAACAACTTAATTTTTTGTTTTTATTTTATATTTGGAATTTTTATTTTTTTGTTTCATTTTTCTAACAATTGTTGCTTTTATGTTTCCTGAAAAATAAGAAGACCAATTAATGTTTTAATTGTGAGTTATATTTGGAATCATTATATTGTTTCATTTTGTATTTGTATTTATATTTATTTTTTACCAATCATTTACTTTTTGTTTTCTGAAAAATAAGTAATTGTACCCCCAAGCTGTACGTTGGTAGGGAAGCGTTTCCTGGATCACTAAAAGTTGAATACAATTGATCCTGAAAATTTAAATATTGCACTAGAACAGGGATGAACTTCAAATCCAAGCTCAATCTCCTTAGGTTCCAAAGAAGATGCTATAAGTGGAAACAGCTGCTCCAGGAGATGATAACTAGAAAAATTTTAACTTCCACTTACCTTTGTTGGCTACTCGTATAGTAACGTCCAGATGCTTGGTTGGCTACTCTTGTCGTAGCGTCTAGATGCTTATAGACAATGGAGAGGAAGATGAAGAGATACCACAATAATTTACGTATATTAACAATGAATTTATTAATTTGTAAAACAATTTAAAATTTTTAAAACAAATAAAAAAAGTACACAAACTTGATCACTATACTAATTTAACAAAATATATAATTTAATAATGAATTTATTTAATGTTACAAAAAAACTATTTAATTTTCTCGGAGGGCTTTGTTCGACATCAAATCACGGCAAGAACTGACTTAATCAAAGATTCTTACTCAAAAAGAAAACTTCATGGAAATAGTTTTGATGAGTAGTGGGAATGGACTAATAAAATTGTTTAGTAAAAAAAGAATATAAAAAATGAAATAGAAATCAAAACTTTCTTTCACAATAAATTTGGAAAATCAGCATTTCTTTATTCCCATAGCATGGTCAATTTTGCAGACTTGCATTCTGATCTGTATTTTCAAAATGAGATTTTACAGTGTTCAATTACTAATAAACCAGAGATGAATTTTGATGCTTTTACAGGAAATAAAGTGATAACTTGCTAGATGTGCTATAGTCAATGCCCCTTACTCTGTGAGAACTTTAGCTTACCCAGGCTAAGAATTTTTAAAAGAAAAGTTGAAATTAAATTAATAAAATAAATTCTTGAAAATGATTGATAAATTTAAAAAAATTGAATTAAATTAATAGGTCTTGGTGATTGGTTGCATATTATTAATTTTTTATTTTGTTTTTTATTATTAAATTATTTTTCTACTTGTATTTTATATTTGGAATCCTTATTGTTCCATAAATTTCTTGTTTACTTGTATTAGCAATTATTGCTTTTCTATTCTATTGTATTGCGGTGATCTTTGAAAATAAAATAAAATAAAATACAATATATCCACCGTTCCAAATATAAACATAAATTATATACGGTGGATTGAAATGAGAATACACCACAGATATATTTCTTTATTCCTCTCAGCTAGCTCAGGTTTGCTCAGTAAAGCATAAATTATTTGAATTACGAGACTCTTATTTACTTTTATGCCTGGAAAGAAAGAAAAACCTATATGGTAAGCACTAAAGCTCCTGCAAACTGGACAACTGCTACTAAACTATGAATTTAAAAGAAAAGAACGCTGGATGCATGTATTAACATCAATTAAATACATATGTAAAATTGAAAACATATAAACTTTATTTAACGAACAAAAATTAAAAATCCAAATGGAACGTCAAAAAAATAAAAAAATGTTATTCAAGATAATACAATTAGTAATTGAGAAATAAATTCTCAGGTTTGCTCAAACGTTAGAAATAATTGAAGTGACCTGACATAGGATCAGTACGGTCATTCGTTTGAACAAACCAACACAAATGAAATTTGTTTATAAATAAAAATATTTGTCAAATGAAAATAAATTTTATATAAAAGAAATTTAGTTGTTTTGTTTACTTCAAATCAAATAAATTCTGAAAAGAACTTAATAATCTAAACCAAATAACTTTATATTTGAGGATGAACTTGACAAGTTAACTATTATTTATGAACTTGACAAGAATCATTTATTATAACCAACCTTGTATATTACGATGTACTTTCCTTTTTAAAAGTTAATCCTTATTATTAGTAACACTGCGATGAAACCAATCAGCTAATTTCAAGTTTATAAAATATCTTCGATACCTAGATCGATGTCAAAAAAATAAATTCAATCAGAAATTATTAAAACAATCACTTTCACTTTATATAATTATTAAAGAACACTAATATCTTCTTTTAATCCTTTTAAGAAAACGTTCAGGTAACACTTTAATTTATTTTACTTTGTTTCATATATGGCATTTATGTCAAAACATATGGTTAACTATCTAACCTCAAATTAATTACAGATATTTTATCCGGAGCCGGGCATAGGTTCTGCCTGCTACGTTTTATCGACTGACTTTGTTACAATCTGCCCCAGCTTATATAGTGTATGCCAGAACAAAAGAAAACTATGACACTTTTTCAAAACAATGAAACATCGAGTAAGCTCGTGACGTCACTAATCCGGCACAGCTGATATTTTTTCTCACTAATTTTAATTCTGCTATTATAGAATTGTAGCCCTTTAAACGAAGATCAATAAAGTATAACACATTCATTATCCCAAAATGTATCGTAACGAAGATATTCGAGAAAAACGTTTGACAATGTACAAATCTCGTTACGATCTAATTGCATATAAAGTGCAACAAATCAAGGTTCATCCTTTACAAATTAGTTACATGAATACATGACACAAGTAAACCAATTAGTTTATCCATAGAAACATCTTTACAATTCAATATAAACATGATTTTTACAGTACGCAATACAATGAATAAGCCAATTGATGCATATACAAATTCCAACTTAAATGTAAAATCAACATTAATCAAATTATGCTCAAAATGTCCAGCATACAGTACTCTAAACACTTACATCAAAACAATGGTGAGGAAAAACAGGATAAGAGTCTAGAAGAGTCATATCAACACGAACGAGAGGATTCAATATCTTCATTAATTGTAATGACCAGAAGTCTTATAAACAAATTCAAAATTTAATTGTATTGTATCAGTCATGACAAGATTGACCTAATTAATCTATTTTCAGCTAATTAACAACATGACACTGAGCTGGTCTCCTGGAATATAGAAAAATCTATCTAACGTTAAACATCGTAATCTATAAATTTGAATATGGAAATTACTTCTTCCTAACAAGTGGGAAACCGTTCCAAAATGTAACTTGGGTTGCATAAACATATTTGTAATCAAGCAATTTAACTAATTGATATCCTTTTTCTAAAATGAAACCTATTTATTTATGCATAAGGAAGCTAGGTTATGTTTGCATGAAGTCTTTATTCTTAAGTTTTTAATTTAAACATTAATGAACTGTGGTCCTGTCTATAACCTTTATATTAATTATGCCCCGGATTTAATTTAAATCCGATATAAAAATATTTGTGTTAACGTTTCAGTTCGGTCGTTAAAATTTTCAATACGGTGATTTGATATCACCGCAGTATATTTAGAATTCTTTCTTTTAATTTATCGTTCAATAAATTTGTTGTTTAATTTTTATTAGCAGTCTTAGCTTATTTGTTTTCTAAAAATTAAACTAACTGAATTTTTATTTATGTTTTTGTAGTTAGAATTTCTATTTGTTATTCAACAATATTGATAATCGTTTTTTTAGGAATCAGTACTTTTTGGTGTTTATTGTTGCTTATTACAAAGGTGAACTAAGAATATAAATAATTGACAACTATATAGTTAATTGTAAAGCATATCTATTATATATCTGCTTATAAAATTAACAATTTAATGTTGATAATAAAAATGTAGACACTAAATTTTAACTTGCAATGCTTGGTACCCTGTAATGGCGAATTTATGCTAACAATTCAAGATTATGAGAAATAAGGTTTTTTAACACTTTAATTTAAGCCAAGGAAAAGTATTGTGTTATGTTAGAAATGCTAACTAAATCACCTTTTATAAAAGCTATCTTAATAGACTAGTAATTTATTGCCAAATTTAGTGTAACTAATTGTTTTTAATTTACAAAAATTGTGTTATGAAAGTTATTCTGATGCAATAAAATACTCATTTTCTATGGAGTATGAGTATTCACAGAAATATTTCTTTTTACTTAACATAATTCAACGTTAACACACGTTACGTTGAATAAATAATTCGTTTATTTATTAATATCGTAAACATGTAAAAAAGGTTTTGGGAAACCGTCTCAGGAACATATAAATGTTTGTTTATTATCACGTTTTCTATAATAGTAATTAAATCGTTGTGTAAACACTTTTTTTTCACGTGGATTTTGGTGACATTTTAGCGTTTAATAGACGACGGAAACAACGTTTTTATGTATAACGATATGAAGATTTTTCACCGTGTGTGCTTGCTGGATAAAAGACGTTTTGAGAAAACGTAACAAACGTAAACAAAAATGTTTGTTTATTATCACGTTTACTGTAATAGTGATTAAAACGTTGCGTAAACACTGCTTCTTTACGTGCATTCGGGCGACATTTTAGCGTTTAATAGACGACAAAAGCAACGTTTTTATGTATAACGTTATGACTAATTTCCAACGCTTTTTCAACGTGTGTGTGCTTGCTGGGTAGGGGCTATTATTAAATTGTTTTTGTTTTGTAAAATTGATAACGTTTGTTTTATACTATTTAGTATAATCTAATATATGTTTTATATATCTTAAGATATATAAAAACATAATTCGGCTTCAATATTAAATTTGGAAATATTAGGATTTCTTATTGCTAATGCTCTGTATCGTCTTGGATCTACTAACTTTGGAAGAACACAGTTTAAATAAAAACTTGTTAATACTTTTATCGTAGCATTACAAAAGGATTTATCATAAAATATCTTTATGTACGACTGCATTATAAAGTACTGTTTATAACATAGTTTTGCGGCTATAAAGGCTCTTTATAGTACTACTATATAATAATAACCTTTATGTGTCCAACAGGTTACCCCAATTACAGGATAATAATAATAATAATAATAATAATAATAATAATAATAATAATAATAATAATAATAATAATAATAATAATAATAATAATAATAATAATAATAATAATAATAATAATAATAATAATAATAATAATAATAATAATAATAATAATAATAATAATAATAATAATAATAATAATAATAATAATACAGGCAGCCATTGGGGAGTAGCGCCCCCACGGGTACCAGCTCAGTACACCTCGTTCCAACACACATACCTGCCCGTAAACACAACCATATAAACACACAGTTTTTCTATTTTAGCCCAAACACACATACACTACACACACGTACACTGCATACGGGCAGGTCACCAACACGCACACTCATTCCTTGTTTGACAGCGCGGGGAACTAGTTTCAGTCTGGGATCCTTGGGCTCGCCTGCTGGAGGGTACAGCGGATAAAACTGGGTTCCGGGGTGTGCACTCCCAGGCTGCAACGTAGTACAGGGGCCCGGGTCGGTCTAGCCAACATGACCTGGCTGCCCTATCAACTTGCGAAAATCTCGCTTATGCCGTAATGCCAGGTGGCGCCTGGACCGGGAACCTTGCGGTATAATGCGGGGGGCTCCGTCGAGGCCACCAGAGTCGGGTTCACAGGAATCCTTTGGCTGTTGCTGGTTCCTCAAGCTGTCAAACACAAAAAGGAAAGAAAAACACATACTCTATACTTACACACTTCTTAAACAAATTAATAAAACTAAACATGAGTGACAATACAGAGAATAATGTTGCAAAAGTGCCCCTTGCACCAACGGAGCTTCCCGGCTCCACCCCTTTCACCCTTTTCAATCCACCCACCCCAATCAATTCCTTTAATCCTATAAATCCCTATCCAGGTTCCAGCAGTGAAAATACAAACATTGCCAATAATATTCCTTCTGGTAAAAGAAAAAAATCCACATTATCCCCAGATATTGAGATAGTTGAAACAATCAGAGAAAGAGTGGCTATCAGCTATTCTAGAATAAATTACATTGTTATTGAGAGAGAGGACAACGGAGATTTCTCCAATGTAAGCCCATTTGTTATTTGTCGTACGTTGAAAAATTTAGTTGGCGAAGTTAAAAACGTTAGAAAGATAAAAGAAGGTCTTTTGATTGAATTGACGGATAGAGATCAGACTAAACGTTTATTAAAAGTCGATATGTTTGATAATTTTAAAGTGAAGGTGTACCCCCATAGGAGCTTAAACTTTGTAAAAGGTGTCGTTACGTGCAGTGACCTAAATAACTGCAGTATTGAGGAAATAAAAAGTGAGCTGAAACATCAAAAGGTTTCAGACGTCAAGCGACTCACTGTCAGACGTCAGGGTGAAATTCAAAACACTTCATCTTACCTTCTTACTTTCATTGGAACGAATCTACCCGAAAGAATTAAAGTAGCATTTTATTCGCTACCAGTCCGTGCATATATTCCAGCTCCTCTACGCTGTTTCCGCTGTCAGAGGTTTGGCCATACAGCCACGAATTGCAGAAGACAGCAAGTATGTGTATGTGGAAAACCAGAGCATCAGGGTACGTCTTGTGAAATGCCTTTAAAATGCCTTCATTGTGAAGGTGAACACTCCGCTAGGTCGTTTAACTGCCCTATATATAAACAAGAAGCAGCAATTCAAAAAATTAAAACGTTAAAGAGACTGAGTTATTTCGAAGCAAAACAAGAATATTTACGTATATCACCACCTACACAACAAGTTACATATGCAAGGGTAGCGCAGCAACAGCCTACAGTTTCTGCTTTGCTGCCAGAAATTAGAAAAATGATTATAGAGGCAGTGAAAACGACTATTGAGAATTACAAAGTTATTAAACCAAAAGCACCAACTATCATGTCACCCACACCCCCACCCATACTACAAAACACCCTTACTCAGATTCCAACCCAAGAAATAACAATAACTCCCCAACCTACAACAGAGTCTGAAAACCCTCCACCTCCCGACAAACTCTCCCTATCCCTTCCTAGCTTCCCAACCTCTAATGTTGACGGAACTCCAGCCGTCAGTTTATCTTCTGACTCCGAAGCTTCGTCATTTGTCACTGCTAAGACGAAAAAGAAAGGTTGGCCCAAAGGTAAACCAAGAGGCCCAAGAAAGATTTCACTGTCGGATGGAATATAATATTATTTATTAAAACCTTTTTACTTTCGTGTTCTCCTCCTAATTGTATCTAAATAAACTCTCCTTCCCAGTTATTCAATAATCTTAACTAGACACATACATCTAAACATTCAATTTATGGATAATACCAACAACTACCTTATCCAGATTAATTGTAATGGTCTCATTTACCACTATCCGGAGATTAAAAAGATTATTGTTGATAAAAATCCATTTTGTATATGCCTCCAAGAGACTAGGCTAAAAGCCAATCAAAACTTTAACCTGAGAGGCTATAAGTGTTTTCGGACCGACGGATTAGACGGTGGTAGAGCGAACGGCGGCGTAGCTGTCTTCGTTAGAAATAACATATATTCTGAGGAAGTTGGCCTCAATTCTACCGTTCAAGTCATAGCTGTTAAGGTATCATATCCGGTCAATATGACCATCTGCAACATTTATTTACCAAATGGACCTAGGAACCGTGCGGATTTGCAGGCCATAATAGACCAATTACCTACACCATTTCTCCTTCTAGGAGACTTTAATGCACATCATCCAATGTGGGGATCGGAAAACACCGATGTGAGCGGTAGAATTGTGGAAGATGTCATTTCTAATAATGATCTATTTCTTTTAAACACGGGACAGCCTACATACGTCAACTCGAGATCTAACTCCTTCTCAAATATCGATCTATCGATCTGCTCTCCGCCTATCTCGATAAACATAGAATGGACAACGTTGGAAGGGGAAGTCTTCTCGGACCATATCCCGATATGTATGTTGTTTCCTCGGCATGTTAATAATTTGTCAATTTCACCACGCTGGATAATACAAAAGGCCAATTGGGAAAAATATGCAGCTGCTGTACCTAATGTTTCCCTTGACAATAATATTTCGAATTGTGTCGATAATATCACAACAGCTATATTAGATGCTGCCTCATCTAGTATCCCAAAGTCTTCGGGACGTTTGCCGAAAAGAACAGTCCCATGGTGGAACGAGGAAATTGCAAACGTAGTTAGGAGGAAGAAACAGGCGTTTAACATGTTTAAACGAAGACCAACGCCTGAAAATTGTATAATTTTTAAAAGACTACGCGCTGAATCACGTCGATTAATATTATCATTGAAACGCAAGAGTTGGCAAGAATATGTTTCGTCCATCACACCTGCATCATCGTCTAGTGAAATCTGGAATAAGATCAAAAAGATAGCCGGTAAACAGGTCTTTAATATGCCGTCGAGGATTAGCACTGATGACAAAACGGCATCAGAACCTGTAGCTATAGTCGAAATGATGGCAGAACATTTCAGAAAAGTGAGCAGCTCTGATAATTATAGCGCAGAGTTTCGTAATCATATAGCTGGCGTCGAGTTGCAACTAGATTTCGCTACTGACCTTGAATTAGACTATAACCAAGATTTCACGATGACAGAACTAGAACACGCTCTTACTTCTTGCACCAATTCAGCTCCTGGTTTAGATGGAATACCATACTCGTTGTTGCAACACTTACCATTCACAGGAAAGACGTCGTTACTACATCTTTACAACAAGATCTGGCAGTCCGGCGAATACCCTGAACAGTGGAAAACCGCTATAGTGGTTCCACTTTTGAAGCCGGGGAAAAATCCGGAACTGCCTACAAGTTATAGACCTATTTCTCTCACATGTTGTATGGCCAAATTATTAGAAAAAATGATAAATTACCGGTTGGTGTGGTACATCGAAAAACACAATTTGCTCTCTCCATACCAACACGGTTTTAGACGCAATAGGTCCACAGCAGACAATCTAGTAGTTCTAGAAAATGCTATTCAAAATAGCTTCGCACTCCGTCCGCACATACTGTCGCTGTCTTCTTTGATATCGAAAAGGCATACGACATGACCTGGCGCCACAACATCTTGAGAACCTTACATGATTGGGGAGTCAGGGGGAGAATGGGTCTACAAATTGAAAGTTTCCTGTCAGAAAGAAAGATGAGTGTCCGAATGGGTAATGCAACTTCATCTTCGGTTGTCATAGAGAATGGTATTCCACAGGGATCGACTCTCAGTGTAACCCTATTCATCATCGCCGTTAACAAATTATTAGATGCAGTGGGCGAATCCGTAGAAAAGATGTTGTACGTCGATGATTTATGTCTCTATAAGTCTGCCACCTCAATGAATGAGATATCCAGGGATCTACAAACTGCAATAGACCGATTATCCGTAGAGGCCAATAATATAGGGTTTAGATTTTCGACCCAAAAAACGGCATGCGTCCATTTCTGCCGGTTACGGTCTTGCCAAGGCAATCCTGCCATCAATTTATACGGTTCCCCTATTCGGTTTGTAGAGTCCATCAGGTATTTGGGACTGATATTCGATATCAAACTAAATTGGAAAGAGCACATCACTAATCTTCGTGCTAGGTGCCAACAGTCCCTCAATATTATGAGATGTGTCGCGAATATTAATTGGGGCAGCAATAGAGAGTGTTTACTTAACATATACCGTGCAACAGTCTTATCTAAATTAGATTATGGATGTTTCGTGTATGCTTCTGCTAGAAAGTCAATCTTACAAGCTTTAGAACCGATTCAAAACATGGGACTAAGACTAGCAACCGGTGCCTTTCGCACTAGTCCCGCAATGTCCTTATGTTGCGAATCGGGCTTTCTCCCTTTAGAGCATAGGCGACTATCCCTTCTCTGTCAATATGGAGTGAGAATATGGGGGCAATCTCGTCATCCTGCTCACGCTACTTTTTTCTCTGATGAGTACCGCGATACTTATGTATCTCGTCGAACAATAACAAGGCCATCGGCAATTAAATTTTGGGAGTTCTCGGATGGTATCCAGGTTGATCTGCCTACCGTGTTTCAATTGGGTCCGTGCGAAGTACCGCCATGGAATCTCCTAAAACCAATTAGTCGAATGGAATGTGCCACAATCACAAAAGGAGAGATCAGCGCCAGTTTCTTTTTAGCAAAATTTAGAACCGTCTTGAGTGAGTACCCTCAAAGCCTAATTATCTACACGGATGGGTCAAAAACAAACTTGGGAGTAGGATCTGCTATTTATGTGCAGGACAATTCGTACTCTTGGTCTTTGTCTCCCGTTGCTAGCATTTATACCGCTGAGTTATATTCCATCTGGCAGGCTTTGAGGTACTTTGAAATGTCTAGATACACTGATACTATAATATGCACAGACTCAAGAAGCTCTATCGAAGGTCTGTCTGACATATACACCGCTGATCCTTTACTGCAGAAAATTTTGGCACTTATAGCGTGGTTAGGAGCCATAGGAAAAAATGTTGTATTTGTATGGGTCCCCAGCCATATTGGTATTACGGGTAACGAAAAGGCCGACGAGGCAGCCCGTTTGGCTCCTGATAATGGTGCATTAGATCAAGATATTCCCATCCGCCATAAGGACATCTCGTGTTACCTTAAGCAAAAGGTCATCGCCGTATGGCAAAATATATGGACGGATAACCAATCAAAACTGAAACTAGTTAAACCAGCAGTGGGGAAATGGAAATATCCATTATTATTAACGAGACGAGAGCAGGTAGCAGTTTGCCGCTTAAGAATAGGCCATACTCGGCTAACAAGTGTATACCTATTAACAGGTGAACAACCACCAGTATGTGAACACTGCGGAGGCATACTTGGAGTGAGTCACTTACTTATAGACTGTCCGCAATACGCGGTTACTCGTGCTAGATTACAACTAGCGGACAATGTAACAGAATGCTTAACGGACAACCCAGATGCTATTCAAAAACTCATTATGTTTTTAAAATTAACACACCTGCTGCTCAAAATATAACTCGTCACTAATGCACCAGAATTGTCTCCTATTTATTGTGATATTTTGACTGTGATATAGCTCATAAGGTTTTATTTAAAGTCTATTTATTTATTTTATACATATATTTATTCATTTCATAGTAGACATATCATATTCATGCTCATATATTCATATTTATTTTATCTCTATAAGCATTATTTTATATATACAATTATTTTACTATGCAACCTTATCGCTGTTTATCCCATCCCCTTCATTGTCTTACGTCTTCTTTATTTTCACCCAAGAGTTGCGTTTATATGTGTATATTTTATTATGTTTATGTCGTTTATATTTATGCCATCTGAGATATATAGTATTGAGTACAGTTGTAAATCGTGCACAGCTATAGCTCACGGGAAACATCCAGACTGGATACTGTAACGTAGATAACAAAAATATTATACACTGGGTTTAGTATCTAATCTAAATAAAGTAAAGCGGCTAATAATCTTAGTAATTGATGCCGCTATCCTGAAAGAAAAAAAAATAATAATAATAATAATAATGATGATGATCTAGGTAACCCTCAAAATCAACAGCTCGACCACAGCCAAATAAAACAACAGCTAAGAGAAAAATACCGAAAAAGAATAACTAAGCTAATGAATACTCGCCTTTCAGGAGGAAATCTCTGCTCAGCTATAAACATGTGGGCCATACCGGTAATGATTTACTCATTTGGCATAATAAAATGGTCAGGCACCAACTTAGAAGAGCTAGACAGGCTTACAAGGAGGGTCCTTACAAAGTTTCGTTTCCTCTACACTAACTCCTCGGTTAAAAGACTATATATACCACGGAAGGAGGGTGGCAGAGGTCTATTAAACATCAAATATCTTTTTGTCAAACAAGAGAAAAGTATGAGGCAGAAATTCATGACATCTAGAGATGAAATTATGGAATTAGTTGTAATGACAGACAAAGGTTATACCCCACTAAAACTAACCGAAAGGGAATACGATTTAAGTTTCCAAAACGACAAAGAAAAACAAGAGCTATGGAAACAGCAGGAGATCCATAGAAGGTATCCAAAACTCTTAACCACTGAAGAGCTAGATAAATCTTCTTCGTTAACCTGGCTCAAAGATAAATAACTATATCCGGAGACAGAGGGTTTCGTCATGGCAATCCAGGATAGAGTGACGAACACAAAAGATTACGAGAAACGCGTATTAAAGCTTCTTGTGGTTGACAAATGTCGAAAATGTGGTGCAATCGGCGAAAATATAGAACATATTATAGCGTCTTGTCCCACGCTAGCCGATACAGCATATTTAGGTAGACATAACCAACTTGCCAAACTAATCCATCAACAACTGGCAATTAAGCACAACTTGGTGAAGTCATCGATACCACCCTATTACAAATATTCCCTACAGGCAGTACTAGAGTCGGATCAATATATTCTATATTGGGATCGGCCTATCATAACCGATCGTACAATCGATTTCAACAGACCAGACATAGTACTTATTAACAAAATAGCGAGAACAGCTCTTATAATCGATGTTGCTGTACCATTATCACATAATGTTAAAAAAACCGAAACTGAAAAAATAAAATATGAGAACCTTTCCTATGAATTAAAACATTTTTGGCAATTATAGAAGATAGGAACATACCCATTTGTAATGTCTGCAGAAGGGATAGTCTCAACACATTTCGTAAATAATTTAGAAAAGCTACAATTGCCTAGAACGATACTAAATGTAGGCCAAAAAGCAATATTACTACAAACCGCGCATATAGTTCGCAAGTTTCTATCTTAGAAAAGCAAAGGGAAAAGATGAATTTCCTCCCCTAACACCCAACTTTAAAACAACCGAAAAGACAGTGTATTACCAGCATAAGCTGAAAAAAAAATTAAAATAATAATAATAATAATAACAATACAAAATACAAACATAACATATATGAAACTCACAGCCATCGATTTAATTCAAATACACTATTATTATTATTGAATATGTAAGCACTACTAAGCGAATACATCTGTAATAAATTTTTCAGCTTTTTGACACATAATAGTTATAGGCGGATGTAGCATTATATTGCATATATTTACATACATCTGTTGTAAGAATTACCTGCACAAAAAGTAGTAACACTAAAATTGGAATAAGTGCACTGTACCGATGCCATGATATTTTGTTCTGGCCCGATCAAATAATTCGCTCTCACAGGTCTCGTTATCATAACAATAATTAGGACTGCTTACATTGATTGATCTAATAAATATACAAATGAGGCGCGAATTAAATTTATTGATCTAATTAAATGTTCGAATTAAATTATTTGATCTAATAAATATGCAAATGAGGTGTGAATTAAATTGATTGATCTAATAAATATACAAATGAGGCGCGAATTAAATTTATTGATCTAATTAAATGTTCAAATTAAATTATTTGATCTAATAAATATGCATGTGAGGCGTGAATTAAACTGATTGATCTAATAAATATGCAATCATGCAATCTTGCAATGGGTAAGATCCATTGCAATAGTTCTCCTTTTTAAAAATAGTGATACATTTTATAATTTCAAGATGGATTTAAATATTTGATGATGGCATATGAGTCAAAATTTCTCAAACGGATCACCCAAATTCGTTTGAAAAATGTTTATAAAAGTTAATACATTTTTCCAATAGTATTCAACATGCAAACATTAATCCAGATGCATTTTGCGAAAATATTTTTTTTGTAAATAATATTCGTTATTAAAGTTTATAGTCAGTTTTTTGAAAAAAATATGCTACAGACGTTCTAATGAACAAAAATTTCTCATTTCATCGTTATTTCAATCATCATTAATTTTAATCATCATTCAGTAATTTTTTTTAAATAACTGTTTTGCGCTAATTGTTTGTAACCGACTAATTATGTAGTTCGATAAAATAAAAATCAATTTTTGTTTTCAGATACGTGGCTAACGTTATAATTGGCGTTTTAAATTCGGAGAACAATCTCAAATCCTACCTGTTAGCAATGGACGTTTTCAAGAGCACCAATCATTGTTCTGTGGCAAAATTGTTTAATGATTCGATGGCTATTTTGTGGCCGGACGGCACTGAACTGTCTTAATTGAAAGATTACAAGATTAGAAAACAAAAGTACAGGCAAATTTTTCTATGAACAGGAAGTTGTCAAAGGGTCTTTGGAATTTAAATTTTTTGGAAGTATTTAAATTTTAGTTGAAACTTTTTCTTTCTTAGAAAATATTAACAAGTACACAGATGGTTAAGGCAGTAAAATATTTTAAAGCCTAGTATTTAACAATAAGCTTAAATTATGGGTTTCCCCTAGACTCAACTAAGCCGCCCTTGGTTGGTTGTCTAAAATGCTAAAATTATTTAAAAAATATTAGAAATTTCATAATTAAAGCATGTAAAACGCTCAAAAAGTGGTGAAATATGCACACTCGTTCAAAAATGCTAAAATATGCATGCGTTTATAAAAAACACCTAAATATGCATTTATATGCGCTTTCAAATTGACATACGTGATTCATATGTGGCTTAAACATGTAGAAATATAACTCTGCATATGTTTGCTATAAGCAGAAAAAACATGCAAATGCATAGAAATCCTATACCTAGTAATGACTGTGAGGCTTTGCAAATAGAATTGGTTAAGGTGCAGCTTCGGCGTAATGAAAATAAACTATATTTAAACGCATCCAAATATAAAGTTTTAAGTTTTGCGAAAAAGAAATAAATAGAACTATTTTATCACGTTGTAAGCTTACTAAGGATCTTGGTGGTATATATTTTGATAGCATAGTTATCTTTCAGTCATCATATTGTTGTGTAACAACCCGCCGATAATCATTTATTAATTATCGTATTCAAATATTAGGACACCAGGTATATTTAATTAAATTGGTTAACTTTTTATTATTTCATAAATTACTTTTATAAAAAGGATGTATAGCTGACTCGGTGTTTCACAGGAATTATATCTTTTGAACTTTATTAAACTTCAGACAGGAAACACTAAGCTGCCTCAACTTAATTTAATCATATGTGAGATTGTCAAGTGGGCATTTCACACGAAACACAATAAGTTGAGTTATCATGAGACAGGAAATGGTCTTGCAAGTTTCACTCAGCAGTTTGATAAACAAAATAATGTTCAGGTGCAGTTTTGCGAGCTGGCAGAAACTGTTGGAAAAATACGAGCGTTTTTAAGACATCAGCTTTTTCGTCAAGCTGTTCGAAAAGCTTGACTTAGAGAGGAGTTCCCGGGTAGATCTTCAACGAAACGGTTTTGGCACTAAATTAGCTCCAACAAGAGAGCAATCATTCGGGACTCATTTTTATAATTGTGAACTTAAAAATTAACTAAGAAAGTTTGTATCAAAATTATCCAAATTATAAATATTTTAAAATCAATAATAATAATAACGTGTATTCAAAAAAACGGGCGATTAACTCAAGAACATATTAATTAAAGTGAACTTAACAAATTCCAGACGGAAAATTGGATTATTTATTATATACGCAAAGAGTAAGAAACTTGCACCATCATATTTTGTATTTGCTTTAAGGCTTGAAGTGGTATTAAATATAAAATTTACTTTAATGTAAAAGAATTCACATGGAGGTTATTTAAAATCATCAAATTGGAGAAATGTCATAGACCTCCTTTATTAACTAAGAACGAATTTAAATGTTTTGTTGATTATACTTCCATTTTTATATAATTTTTAATATATTGGTTAATTTCTTTAAAACTATAGTATCATTGTGTCTTAAACCCCAACATTCCCCCATTAACACAAGGGCGGAATGTTATAGTTGTTAAAGTCAATGAAGCTTTGAAGGTTTATGGATTTATTGTACGCAACTGTACATCCTTTACAAATATTGTAGCTTTAGCTTCTTTGTTCGTTGCTTTTGTCAAATCTAAGTTGGCATATGGTTCTATGATATGGAATTTTACAATTGCTACAAAATAATGATTGAGAGAGCTCTTAAAGTTTGTATGTTTTAATGTTGATGGTTTTTACACAGGAAGGGGTGCTCATAGAATTATTTGATTGCGCGATTTAATATAAACAGTCTAGAACTAAGAAGAAAATGTCCTGGCATTATCTTTTTATACAAAATATTGCATAATCTAATTGATGCCAGTGACATTTTGTATCTAGTTAGTTTTTTGTCCCACATTTAAGATCGAGAAATTCCAAAACTTTTTATTCTGAGACAACCAGAAACAATTTATATTTAAAATCTCCTGCGTATATTATGTGTAGTAATTTTAATGTGATATGTAACAACTGTGATATACATTATGATGCTTTGAATTATATTGTTATAAAGTGGCTTTTCAAGGTCTAGACGATGATGTTATTTAGGATCAAACTCTTTAACTTTATCTTTATTGATTAATAACTGTTTCATTGTTACTGTGTTAAGTAGATTAGATCTAATCCTGTTAACTACATTTAAGCTTTTTCTTAATTACTTATTTATTTTGTTATTTAATTTTATCTTGGACAATAAGTGCTATTGTTATTATTATTTTTCTGCTTTATCTTTCTTTTTTCTCGACTTTTAGTCGGTATTGTATGCGACATGAGGGAGCATTCACTCCGTCCAAACAGCATTATTGTCATAGGAATTTTCTAACAATGTGGCGGGTTTGTAGGATAACTGCCTTTTGAATTAATATAAAGAGCCCGTTGGGCAGCCCAAGTTTTTCTATATTGCGTTTTAGTGGTTTTGTACAAACTCCATCTACATATATAATTACAGGGATAATTTCGATCTCTCTTAATTTCCATATTCGCTTTAATTCGACTGCTAGGTTCTGATATTTGTCAGCTTTTTCCTGTTGGATCTTTACCAGGTTATGAATGAGGGGAACACCGATTTCTATGATTAAAGCTTGTTTTATAGTTTTATCTATAAATACAATATCTGGGTACTTGCAGTCCACCGTTTTGTCTGTTATTATTGGGTGATTCCAACATAATACTGCTAATCCGAATCTAGAACCAGGTTAGATGAATACTTGTAGTATGGGTCTGGGTTATTAATTAAATTCTGTTTTAAAGCCAATTGCAGATTGCGGATTTTAGCGACCTGGTTTTGGCGACTCAGGTAAGCGTTATCCGCAAGAGTTGAGCAGCTTCCTGTAAAATGTTCTATCGTTTCTCCAGGCAGGCCGCATTTTTGACATTGATCCACTACATTCGCTTTTAAAATATTCTTCTCATGGTTTTTAGTCTGAATGACTTTATCTTGGATTACAGTAATGAAGCCTTCAGTTACAGAATATAAATATCCTCTTTTTAAAAAGGATATGGAAGCGGCTTTGTCAATATTATCTGAAGATAGCTGAGCAGGATACCTACCATGAAATGTTTTGTCTTTCCAAGCCCTTACTTTATTCTCATTAGCGTGTGTTTGTGCAACTGGTTCTTAGCTATTAAGATTAAGTGCTGAGAGTGAGTTGTTTGCAGCTACTATTGTTTGGATATTAGAATGGGCGTGGTATTGGAAGTACAGGCGCATCCTAAGTATTTGTGTTTTGCAAAGCTGCGAGCTGTTTACTAATCCACGTCCACCTTCTCAGCGGGGTAGGTATAGTCGTTCTATAGATGATCTTGGATGATGATAGTTAAACTTTGTAAGGAGTCTACGTGTTAATCTGTCTAGTTTCTGTCTAGAAACCATAAATCTAGATCTGTATCTCTATATATCGGAGAGTTCGAGGTTGTAAAATGTTTGTTTTCATTTAGAAGCAGGTCTCCCCTTTTACCGGCAAATTCTACCATGAAAATGACATTAACTTTTACTGCTTCATACTCTCTCAGGATATTAGGAATTCTTCGTTTAAAAAGAGTCTTACAATCCGCGAAGAACTCTTGAGGATCCTTATGTTTAAGGTTACTGATTACACCACTTCGAATTCTATTATCAAAAGCTGATATGGAATCATCCCAGCGAACTCGATGTTTAGCGGTTTCTTTAGTTTCATTCATAGATCCAGCACCACTTCTCTGAAGCGATTTGAACTGACATTTAAAAGTTTTTACTTGGGCCAATTGAGTCATGAGATGCTGCTTTTCACCAACAGACTTAACACACTTCAGCTCACGATGGATTTTTCTAATAGTTCGCGTACATTCCTTAAACCCTTCTCCGATGCGACTATTAGCCGGAGCGATGGATAGAATACCCACCAAAGCTCCAATACTGCAGACTGCAGCATCAATTAAAGACATCTTTGATATTATGATGATAAGAGAACTAATACCTGTTAATGAACGTAAAAAACTGATGTTGTCAACACGAAGGTTGTATTAACAATGAACTAGTGCAGATGACAACGCTTCTTAGATACTCTACCGCCGAGAAAACGATGCAAAGATGTGCAAATAATGCTATTAAAAGGAAAGAAAGGTTAAAGAAATAATACGGCAGTATTATAACACAAAATAAAATCATATATTCATCCAAATATATATTTAACAGAGTATGATAGTAGTTAAGCAAAAGTTGGAAAAATAATGAGGCAGAGTGTCCCGCGTGAAGCGCTTATATGTTAGGATGTCGGTTCCTCCTCCAGGCTGGTGCTGCGTCGTGGTTGGTCGGCCGGATTCTCCAATTGCAGGCTGCGGACGTCGTGGCGCACGTGGTAGTCGGTGACAATTCGCCCCCCCTCGGAGACGACGGCATGGCCTGCAAAGCGTCTTCTTCGTCTTCTTCCGGGTGCGGTGGTGGTGATGCCGGAGGCGGTGTGCGAAGCGCTGGGCGTCGTGGTGCTGGCCGGATGTGGTCTGCGTGGTACTTCACCTGCTGTCCCCCTTTGTCGACCGTGTAGACCCTCCCGTCGAAGATGTTCCGGATGTTGTAGGGTCCCAACCATTTGGGCGCGAAGCCGGCGTGGATCTTCCGCTGCTCGTTGGATTGGATGTGGGCGCGTACCATGACATCCTCTCCTACCCGGGCGACTGGTGCGGTGGGCTGCCCCTGGTATCTCCGGTGATACCGAAGTTGGTTGGCGGTGGCTTCCCTCTGTCGGTCTTCGGCGGATGGCGGTTCCCGTTGTTCCGGAAGCTGTTGATCCCCTGGCTGAAGTGGCTCGTACCCGAACAGCAGCTTGGCAGGGCTCTATCGCGTGGCGGCGTTGGTCCGGAGGCGGAGGTCGTGGAGGACTCGGGGTAGATGGCGGACCCATTCGTCGTGGGGTTGTCCCTGAAGTCGCGTGCGGAGGGCCTTCTTGATCTCCTGGTTGCGTCGTTCGACCGGGTTGGCTCGGGGGTGGTAGATCGCCGTCGTGTGGTGGGTCGCGCCCCATCTTCTGCACGTGGTTCTCCAGAGGTCGCTGGTGAACTGGGTACCGTTGTCCGTGAGGATGACCTTCGGGTAGCCGAACCGATGAAAGACTTCCTCTTCCGCTAGTCGACACATGAACTGGCTGGTGGCGTCCCGCATCGCGAATGCCTCGACCCATCTCGTGAAGGCGTCCTCGATCACCAGGATGTATCTTCTTCCAGAAGCTGTTGGTGGATAGGACCCTATGATGTCGATGTTGACGGTATGCCATGGTCGGGTTGGTTTTCGTGCCTGTAAATTAGCGTTAGTCTGTAACTTACCTCTTTTCACGGCGGCGCAGGTCACGCATTGTTGGACGTGGAGGGCGACGTTGCGAGCTAGTTCCGGCCAGCAGTATCTCCGGCGGATGGCGGTGTGGGTGTCGTCCCGGCCGGGGTGTCCACTGTCGTCGTGGTGTTGCTTGAGTACTTTTTCTCGGGCGGCGGGTGGTACGTACAGCGTCTGCGGATCGGTGTCGGTGGCGGCGCGATAAAGGTATCCCTCGAATTGCTCGTACGCGGATCGGATGCCTTCATCTTCGGGGGTGAAGGGGTTTCGCCAGCGTCTCAGGAACAGGAACGATTGTAACCAGGTGAGGGCTTTACTGTCCGTCCGGACTTTAAAGCGTTTCCCTTCTAGTAGCGGTCGGTAGCGTCGGAGGGCCCATGTCAGGGCCAGGCACTCTTGCTCGTTGATGTGGTACCGCTGCTCCGTTGGTTTAAGGCGCGCGCTGTCGAAGCAGATGATCCTCTTGGTCCCGTCGTCGTTCTCCTGGTAGACTATGGCCCCGATGCCGATGGAGCTAGCGTCGGTCTGGACCACCAGGGGCTCGTTGGGGCGAGGATGGTGTAGCTGGAGCGGTGGGCTGCATGCGGTCTCCAGTCGATTGAATGCCCCCATGACTTCCGGTGTGATCTCCCACGTTTTCTTTGCCTGTAACAAATCGGTTAGTGGTGCCGCGATGGTCGCGAAGTCCGGGATGTATTGGCGGATCCATCCACAAACGCCAAGGAAACTCCGGAGTTTGTCCTTGTTGGTCGGTACGGGCAGCTGCCGGATCTGCTCTACGTGCTTCCGCTGGGGCGTGATGATTCCCGGGTGGATGGTGTGGCCGAGGAAGTCGAGGGACGCCTTTCCAAAGGCGCACTTCTTGATGGACAACAGGAGGCGGTGTTGCGATAGTCTCTCCAAGACTAAAGCGAGATGTCGGAGGTGGGTCTCGTAGTCGGAGCTGTAAACGATTATGTCATCGATGTAGACCATGCAGAACTTACGGAGGTATCCTGCGAGAACTTCCTGGCTCATCAGGCGTTGGAACGTTGCCGGGGCGTTGCGGAGTCCGAAGGGCATGACCTTGAAGTGGTAGTGGCCTCCATCCGGGGTGCTGAAGGCGGTGAGCTGCTTGGATCCCTCGTCCATAGGGATTTGCCAGTAGCCGCTCTTCAAGTCCAGACGGGTGAACACTGCTGCATCCCCCAGGTCACGCAAGGTCTCTTGGATGATGGGCATCGGTGATGGCTCGCTGGTGGTGATCGCGTTCAGCTTGCGGTAGTCCACGCAGAACCGGGGTGTGCCGTCGGATTTCTTCACCAGGACCACCGGGCTGGAGTACGGCGATGTGGAAGTCTCGATGATGCCTTGGGACCGCATTTCTTCCACCTGTTCTTGGATGATCCGCTTCTTTTCATCCGACACGCGATAGGGGCGTTGGCAGACTGGCTTCCGTTCCGTCACGTCGATCTTATGCCTGGTGCTGCTCGTTGTCGTCATCCCCTGGGTGGTGTTGAATGGCGCGGGGAAATCTGAAATTAAATTTTTAAACCGGGTTTGCGCGTCCGTTGGGAAACTGTGATCAATTTCCCCGATACTTATTGATTCCGTCTTAGGGGGTGGTTTGGTCCAGAAGACGGTCTTCCGTTCCCCGATTCCCAGGTACAGGCAGCCTCTGACGATGTCCACCGTCGCTTGCTGCTCTTGTAACCATAGCATCCCCAGAATGCGGGACGGCGATCTACCACCCCCGAACGAACCGGGTCGAACGACGCAACAAGGAGATCGAGAAGGCCCTCCGCACGCGACTTCAGGGACAACCCTACGACGAATGGGTCCGCCATCTACCCCGAGTCCTCCACGATCTCCGCTGCCGGACCAACGCCGCCACGCGATCGAGCCCTGCCAAGCTGCTGTTCGGGTACGAGCCACTTCAGCCAGGGGACCAACAGCTTCCGGAACAACAGGAACCGCCATCAACCGAGGACCGACAGAGGGAAGCCAACGCCAACCAACTTCGGTATCACCGGAAATACCAGGGGCAGCCGGCTGCACCAGTCGCCCGAGTAGGAGAGGATGTCATGGTACGCGCCCACATCCAATCCAACGAGCAGCGGAAGATCCACGCCGGCTTCGCGCCGAAATGGTTGGGACCCTACAACATCCGGAACATCTTCGATGGGAGGGTCTACACGGTCGACAAAGGGGGACAGCAGGTGAAGTACCACGCAGACCACATCCGGCCAGCAACACGATGCCCAGCGCTTCGCACACCGCCTCCGGCATCACCACCACCGCACCCGGAAGAAGACGAAGAAGACGCTTTGCAGGCCATGCCGTCGTCTCCGAGGGGGGGCGAATTGACACCGACAACCACGAGCTCCAGGACGCCAGCAGCCTGCAATTGGAGAATCCGGCCAGCCAACCACGATGCAGCACCAGCCTGGAGGAGGGACCGACATCATAACATATAAGCGCTTCACGCGAGACGCTCGCTATCATTATTTTCTCCGACTTTGCCTTAACTATTATCATACTTTGTTAACGTATATATTTGGATAAATATATGACTTTATTTTGTGTTATAATACTGCCGTATTATTTCTTTAACCTTCTCTTTCCTTTTAATAGCTTTATTTGGTAACTCTGAATAACTACGGGCCGTTCAACGGTAACAGATGTGATGATAAACTCAAGAGCTGAGCCAACGTGTTTCCGTAAGAACCTGCGGGAAAATTCATAATCACTCTACTTTTAATTGCAATAACCAACAGTGCCTTTCTGTTTATCAGTAAAGATTTTTCTCTTGAAAATGTTATTATCGGATCATCTGAAGGTCATACTGTTATTCTGTATAACATAATATTTAAATAAAAGCTCCAGTATTTTTTAAATTAGTTTTATTGTTAGCCATTAAAAATAATATTGCTATTTGTAATGTGGAAGCTTTGACTAAGCTTACATTGTTTGGCAATAACTTGCAATATTTCTTGCTATTTTTATCCGATAGTATATTTATTTGACTCTTCGGGGGTGTATAAGCACTTATCAGAATATGTCATAAATATTTTGTATGACTACTTTTAACTCGGACCAGTGGAATCGCGCAGTGGGAGTTGGTGAATGTGTGGTGAGATGAAGCTAGCAAGGAAAATATAATCAACGCGATTTATTCATACAAAGAAGTTTCACATGGACAATTTAGCGGAAACAATCGATGATATTTTAAGAAAACAATGAACATCTGCAAGCAAACAGGCCTGAAGTGGCCGGAATGCCATTCAAGTCTATGTAATCTTAAAAGCAAGTGAACGCATTGGCTTGAAGACTATTTCATGATTCAAAACTGAATTCAACAAATTCCGAAATGCTGACATCAAGCAAAGCAATCGAAAGACTACGGAAAAAATTTTCCGAACAATCTCAGGTTAAAAAAAGTCTAAGAATACAACCGTTACTGAGGGTAAGCGCAGAAGAGCTAAGTTTTGGTACGAAAGTCAGTTTACGTACCAAATGTTTACGGACTGCAGCAGGGATGATGAAGAAGATTTCAGAGTTTCCAGAGGAAGCTCATCAGTTAAGAAAGTCAATTTCGCAAACTGTTAAAACCCCAACTAAACTTTCGCCAGGCTTTAGTTTCATTTATCCAAAAAGACTTACGAAGGACCAATATATAGTAATACATGATGAAACAAAAAAAAACAGAATGCAGACATATATCCCATCTACGATGACTTATTATTAGCTAAAAAGCGTTGTTATCCTGAAAATATCATAGTGACTGATGTTTCAGCTGCGGATTCAAAATTCAAGACTTAAAATTCAGTTTTGAGAAAAAATATCTAAGAAAACTGTAGTTTTGTTATACCATGTCATACTTGTTCACTAAAATTTTCACCATGCGAAAAACTTTTTTATTACAAGAGTTATGCGCCTATATAATCGAGACTATATTTAGTAAAAGGTCTAAAGAAGTTTTTGGGTGATTTTAGAAAATATCATACCCCTGTCTGTAATACAGACGAAATTATTGAAATTTTAATATCTGTTACGCGGGCGACTATGACTCGCGATCCAACGAAGCAGCTGAATGCGTAATATGTGAGTGTAACAAATAAGCCTGTGATATGTAGACCTTATTATTTTATTGTAGGTATGACATTTGCATTCACATGGACAAGGTATTGTACGCTGTACATCATTCGTAAAACATAATATACATTACATACTTATTATATAAAATCTGGGTGAGATGCTAAGGACGTTGTTAGGTGGTATTGTTCTATCTGCATTCATAGTCCATCCAAATTCTAGTATTTCGGGGAATTAAGCATTAATACAGTTGTAAATTGTAACACTTCGAGAAAAAAAAATTGAAAAATTACAATTTTGTTTTACTATGTCATATTTGAATTTGTGCTAAAACTAATAGCATGCGAGAAAGTTCTGTATTATAAAAGATAGACAGTTATAATATAATCGTGACTGTATTTAGTAAAAAGTCTAAAGAGATTTTTGGTGAAAAAACTATTTCGCTATTTTTTAAAAATTGTTAAACTGTGCGCTGCGTCAGTTTTCAACTTCGGCTTTCGATTCCGTCCGGACTAAACTACAAGCACTAAAGCTGCGGTTTCCTATGACAGTCATCCGGCGTAAAATCACATCGACCGAAGCGGAAGCGGAACGAAAGAAAGCAGAGCGAAAGCGGTGTGCAAACCTAATCCGCCTCGATTTTGTGGCGAATTTGGTTTCCTAGAGAAAAATCTTTGACAACTATAAACAGCAGAATATTTCGTCTACATTAATCGGAAATTTTTGACTCGTTTTGCATGAGAAATGTAAGCCCATTTGTCATATTATTAATAACAAGTTAATTCTTGAACTGAATCGCTAGGCGTTTTTCCGCTGGAATCTAACTTCGACCGAACAGAACCAACAACAAAAATAGCGGAATTTTAGGCGCTGGATGGTAGAGGACTTTAGGAAAGCACCTGAATTTAATTATTCGCGTTTAATTTCCGCGAATGTCGTTCGGTGTCGCAGTTTCCGCCGGCCGACGGTCCTAGATAAACCGCAGCTTAAAACAGTGAATTTATGCTCTACGCGGAAAACTCATGCAAATGTATCTAGTTTATAAATTGAATATTATATTTAATTAGTTATAGTGTATGCAATTGTGGGTATTTTGTTCCGTGTTAGACCCACGTTTAGAAACTGGCAGGCAAAATTTGGGGCGATCCAAAAGCTCTTTATTGCAATCTTATAGCGACTTACTGTCTTTCGGCTGTGTCGACTATCCTCTTCAAATAGGAAAAAAGCACTTGCCTGAAAGTTGTATTAAAAATAGGGTAGAAATGGCGAAACTGAAATATTTTGGAGAACCTATTTGCTGAAAATACTGTTTAGAAGATGTCGGCGAACTGTTTTCGACATGGCGGCTATTCCTTATACGGACGTTTAGGTTTCACTGGTTCAATAGAGGAACTTTGTGCTCATTTGTACCCGACTTGTAAAACAGGCATTCGGTAAGAATGTTGATCTACGTTTTTATAAACTAATATCATAACATTCCTAACCAATTTTACTTATATTTACAGACTTTGCCTTTAACAGAGAATGCTTTTTTTATACCACACTCGAAGGTCATATTATCAGACATCTATTTATAAGACTGTTGCGAGTATTAATGGGAATTTCCCGAAATACTAAAATTTGGATGGGCTATGGTTGCATATGGAATAATAGCACCTATTACAAAGTCGTTGGTATCTCAGCCAGATTTAATATAATAAGTACTATTATGTTTTACGAATGTTTTATAGCGTACAATATCTTGTCCATGTGAATGCAAATGTCATACAATTAAATAATAAGGTCTACATTTTACAGCGTATCTGTTACACTCACATAATTACGCATTTAGCTGATTTGCTGGAGTGCGAGCGTCATAGTCGCCCGCGTAGCAGATATTAAAATTTCGATAATTTCGTCTGTATTGCAGATAGCGATATGGTCTTTCCACCAAAACTTCTTTGGACCTTTTACTAATTATAGTCTCGATTATATAGGCGCATATCTCTTGTAATAAAAAGGTTTTTCCCATGGTGAAAATTTTAGTGCACAAATATGACATGGTATAACAAAACGACTGTTTTCTCGGATATTTTCTTTTCTCAAAACTGAATTTTACGTAGTACAATTGCAATCTACAATTCCGGTGGAATTTTTTAAAACAATAATTAACTTTCTAGCTCTATCCAAGTAAAATTATGACGATGCAAACTAAAAAGTAGCGAGTTTTTTATTTTTGGAATTTTACGTAAAAATGACTTTTTAAGGGTCAAGGCCATTCCAAATCGACGGGCGTCCCCCAGATTCGGATTCAGCAGGAAAATCTACATAAAAACCCGTTTTCACAACACGTGTGTCATCGAGTCCGGACTATGGAATATATCGAATTTTTTCACACTCTGGGGAACAGATTCATTGCTGGAGGAGACTGGAACTCCAAACATACCCACTGGGGATCCAGAATCACCACAACAAAGGGTAGAAACTTATTTAGAGCTATTATGGGAAAAAATTGCATGTGTCACAGCACCGGAGAACCAACGCATTGCCCAACAGATACAACCAAGCTCCCTGACTTGTTAAATTTTTACATTTCCCATGGGATAGCTATAAACTTAGTCATGGTTGAACCAAATAACGACTTAACAGGAAATCATGTACCAGTAATACTTAATTTAAGTACTCGGCCTATCAGCAAAGAAGTGACTCCTAGGCTTGCATCAAAACGCACCGATTGGCATAAATTCAAACAACATATTGAAGATAAAATAGAACTTAAACGGCAAATAAAACAACCACAAGATCTAGACCAAGCAGTTCATTATCTGATCACTCTTATCCAAAAAGCTGCATGGGAAGCCACACCCAATCAAATTGAGTCAGCACAACAGGTCAGTAACACACCTTTATATATAAAAGAACTAATAGCTGAGAAAAGGCGAGCTCGATCACAATGGCAAAGAACACGTACTTAATGCAGCTGATAAACTAAATTTTAACAGACTAACTCGACGACTCCGTGCTGCCTTACTGGACTGTCAAAATGTCAACTTTAATTATTATCTCACAAACCTCAAGTAAGAAGATCATCCATATGGAAGGCTACAAAAAGATTTAAAAGGCCGCAAGTAACCATTCCTCCTATACGCAAACCTGATGGCACATGGGCTAGATTTAACAAGGAACAAGCAGAAACTTTTGCGGAGCATTTGTCGAATGTATTCCAACCTCTTCAACCTAATGTACGAGATGAAGCTATTAAGGACTATCTGGATGTTCCGTGCCAGATGTCGCTACCTACTAAGCCATTTTCACCAACGGAAATACAGCTTGAAATAAAGAAACTGAACAACTACAAAGCACCAGGATGTGATTTGGTAACAGGGCAAATATTAAAAGAGTTTCCTAAAAAAGCCATCGTATTTCTAACAACCATTTATAATCGAATGTTAAGCATGTCTTACTACCCCATATTATGGAAGTATCCCCAAATAATAATGGTTCCCAGACCTGGAAAAGAACCAGAAAATGTAACCTCTTACAGGCCGATAAGTCTTCTACCTCCATTAGGAAAACTATCCGAGAACCTGTTTCTTGGAAGACTAATGAATAACACAGGCATAGCAGCACATCTTTCTGTACACCAGCTTGGATTCCGAGAAAGACATTCCACGGCACAGCAAGTACATAGAATAGTGAATGAAATAGCGGATAGCCTCGAAGAAAAGAAATACTGCAAAGCAGTGTTCCTAGACTTTGCCCAGGCATTTGATAGGGTCTGGCACACTGGGTACTCTACACTCTATAAACTAAAAAGACTGCTCCCAAATTATTATTAACTCCTCCTCAAATCCTACCTTACAGACAGATATTTCACAGTCAAGCACGCCAACGAATTACCCAGCTATCATCCTATAAAATCCGTCGTCCCACAAGGTAGTGTCTTGGGTCTTCTACTATTTCTTATTTATACTGCTGATATACCAGAAAACGGAAACACTATTATCGCTACTTTTGCCGATGACACTGCCATGTTATTCATACATGAAGAGCCTGTGTCAGCATCCGAGAACCTTCAACGACATCTAAACCTAATCAACGAATGGCTTACAAAATGGCGTATTAAAATCAACGCATCCAAATCAGTTCAAGTCACCTTTACAACTCGATTTAACACATGTCTACCAGTAAGTCTAAATAATATTCCAGTACTTGTTAAAACGGAAACCAAATACCTTGGATTGCACCTGGATCAACGGTTGACTTGAAACAAACATATTCAGACTAATCGATTGCAACTAAACCTGAAGTTTCGTCAAATGTACTGGTTACTTGGAAGAAGATCAAAACTGTCACTATCCAACAAACTACTCTTATATAAAACCATGCTAAAGCCGATCTGGGTGTACGGAATTCAACTCCGGGGATGCGCTACACCATCCCGAATAAAAAGTATCCAACAATGCCAATCCATGATACTCCGTGCCATAGCTGACGCACCGTGCCGGTTATGGTAATGTTCAAACCAACTACAATAATACCTTCATATTCTGAAATTCCATCATCCAATCAGACTCTGCTCAATTCAATTACAAGTCGTTATGATAATTATCTTAAGATATACACAGATGGCTCAAAAACTAAAAACGGTACTGGATACGCAATATACTCTGCAAATCGTATTGAGATACGACAAAAAATACCAGAATTTTGCTCAGTATACTCCGCTGAGATATTTGCAATTGAAAATGCCCTAGAATGGTTAATATATCAAAATCACTCACATAATGCCCTAATTATGACCGACTCCAAATCTGCCATAGACGCAATTAATAACCTTTCACTAAGCGACTTATCCACATCCAATTCCATGTGCAATATCAAAAAAATGCTTTATGAACTCCAACTATTAGATTATCGAGTCGTTTTTATCTGGGTTAAAGGCCACGCAGGCATATCAGGAAACCAAACTGTAGATATGTTGGCAAAAAATGCAACCACTCTTCCAATTATGAACAATAAACATGAATACAAAGACGTAATTAATATTGGGAAGAAAGAAATTCGTCTTATTTGGAATAGGCAGTGGAAAGAGTTTGTTGAAACATCCAGTAATGATTATACTATAATTACCAATTACCAATACGTTACCAAACCGAATCCCACATATTGTTGATTATAAAGTGTCAAGAGCTCACTCCGTTACAATCACACGTTTAAAACTAAATCATGGAAGATTCCCAGCACACCTTCATCGAATAGGTGTTGCCGACACAGACTTGTGTTCGTGCGACGGCCAGTCAACTGCCGATTTAAATCACATCCTTTTTGCCTGCACAAATCATTCTCAACAGTGCTTAGGACTAATAACATCTTTAAAAAATAATAAAATTCAATTCCCAATTAATTTAACTGCGCTACTAGTCACTAAGGAAAAAAAGATATTAGACACTTTAGTTGATTTCCTCCGTCAAATAAAACTCGATATATAAAGTAGCTTAACTATGAGCTCTTAAAATTTGTGTTAATAAGTTTCAAATTTAAACTAACTAAAAAAAACATCTGTGGCAAATGGATTCTCCAATGCCAAGCATTTTCTTACACACACACTTGTAGAGAGCTGTCAGATTAACTGCTTTTGAAAAAGAAATAAGAAAAAATCAGTTTTTAATAATGGCATTCATATTTAAAGAAGTACAAAAGAGAAATATGGTAGAAATTTATCTGAGAAATGGTAGAAAAATTAATTAAGTAGGTTTAAATTTAAAGTAGGTCTGTCAGTTAGTGACTGAAAGTAGTTCTCAATAATCTGTAGTAGTTCTACTGCCTACTTAAAATTAATATCAGATGTAACCTAAAATTTCCAAGCCCTTCTCTCAATCAAAATTCCGTTGATCACACGTTAGAAGTGATGTGGATTATTTAAATGTGCGTTCTCGTGACTTGCTTTCTTCACCTCTGCATCGTACTTCCATCATCAGGCGGTCCTTTTCTTATAACATCTGTGCTTTGTATAATGGATTATCAATTAACTTGAAGCAAATGTCTTCACATCAATTTAAAGTCAACTTTAAAGAAACTATTACATGCGACCGTAAACTTATAAATTCCTTTTGTATCAATTATTATTATCAATTTATAAAATTACTTTTTTATTTATTTATTTAACAATAATCTATTGTATGTATTTGAAAATTACTGTTTCTAATAGTTTCTACAACTTATAAATTATTTTATAACCGTAAATTTATTAATTTGTCATGTAAGATATTGAACCCCAAGCACTTGGCACTTGTATCAGACTTTTGTCTGCCTGCCAGCTCCTTTTTGTAGTTTGTAACTCCTAAGTTGAAATATGAACTGCAATAAGTATAAACACAGATAATAAACAGATACGCAGCCTCTGGAAAATAAATACGCTTACTTTTTTGGTTAGTTCGTGTAACTGAACTAGGTGGCGTGACTGAGCTCTGGGCAACTACATTTGTCCATACAAATAATGAAGTAATATTCATTAATTGTTTGGTCGACTGCGACGTTATTATAGCATGCGCATATTTACAGTCGACGCGAGTTAATCTGTCAGCGAGCAGCAACGTACAAGACCACCGAGCCAGCGATAAGTGTAGTGTTAGTAAGACGTAGTCAAATTTGTCGACTTAGACTTGTTTGTGTATTTATCAATAAATACTTCTATTAAATTCTGGCCTCCAAATTATTTAATTATAACTCGCGGCAGCAGTATGACACGGTGTCTGACACGTGATAAAATTCTTCACTATATAAACACATAAAAGGGATGAAATTTTAACAATGTTATTTGTCTCACAGCGAGCTCTTTTTGGTGTGTTTTAGACTCGATTTGTAGTATTTGTGCGGAGTGGATTAATAAATACGTATTTCTTCTTAATTTGTTTTAGTTTGAAGAGTTAGTTTCGTTTTGTTTAGTTTCGCTTTGTTTAGTTTCGTTTTATTTAGTTTCGTTTAGTTTAATTTTGTTTTGTTTAGTTTCGATTAGAATATTGTTCATTAGCAGATATTAGATTCCTTAAATATTTCATACAACACTTTCTTTAAGTACCTATCAATTGTTTTAGTCGTTTTAGATTCGATTCACTTGGGATTTCCCGCAGTTAGTATACTTTAAATTTTTATTCATATTATTAAGTATTTGTGGTAATATTTAATTGTCTTAATACGCTGGTTACCAGCTTTAGCTGTGGGTTAAAAAAAATAGTTGCATATTCATTGGTATATTAATTGCTTCTTGTTGTAACAATGCCGAATAGAGGTAGCAAATGTGCCGTGAAAGGTTGTGACAAGTCTAACCGGTTTTTCCCAAATTTGAATTATTTCTTCTTTCCAAAAAATGATATGCAAAGAGAAAAATGGATTCAGTTTTGCGGAAAGATTGAATTAGTTGGATTGCCATACGAAAAACTTCGCTATAGAGTTATATGCGAAGAACATTTTGATGTTTCCCAATTTGTTATAACCGAAAACGAAAAAAAAGGCTCATCTCAAATGCAATACCAACTGCAGAAAATAAAATAGCTGAGGCATCTAATTTATCCTTACATCAGCCAAGCTGTAGCCGGGCAGATCCTGTTAAAACTTACAGCAAATTTTCAGCTTCTTTTCCAAAAAAAACCTGATGCTTCTATCTGTGTTTCACCCGATCGTTCAGAGACGGGACTTGTGAACGTAAACTCATCGCCGTTTAATACACCGACTAAAAGTAAATTGAGTAAAAATAAATATAAAAAACAAGGCAATAGTGATCGGTGGCGAAAAAAGTATTTAAAACTAAAACAAGCGCATACATAATTATTGAGCCAACTAAAATCTAAAAATAAAAAATGAAACGTTTACAAAAGAAACTGAAAGAGAAAAATTTTAAAGACTCCATCGATTCATCAGATACATCGCAAAGCGCAAACACATTTTGCAAAATGCAACTCCTACACAAGAAGAACTCAGTTTGGGAAGAAGATGAGAAAAAATTTTCTTTAGATTTTCCATTATCGTGCATCTGGTGGCTACAGATATTTAAAAAGTCATAAGCAGATGAATTTACTATCTGAAAGTTCTATTCGTTTATGGTCAAATATTCCTAACTTTACTACAGGGTTTAACACACAATTAATTGACGCTTTGAAATATAAAAGTAATTCTTTTCATTTAAACTCCGAAAAATGTTGTAATTTAGTTTTTGACGAAATGAGTCTGCACAAATACGTTCAGTACTGTCCAAGTCTAGATATTATTGAAGGATATGAAGATATGGGACATTTGGGCAGAAACAGAAACTAATTTAATGTTATTTCGTATTTATCTATGCAAGGAAAAAAATTGAACAAAATCTGTGATATAGAAGCACGATCATGTTTTTAAATTATGTGTTAAAACCGTTTTTTATTTACTAATTGTCAAAATATGTAATTCTCATAACATTCGTAATAGCAATTTTCTTTACAAAATCATATATCCGAAAATAGTTGCGCGACATTCAATAACCAACTTCAATTCTATCTCAGAAACTATTGAACGAACGAGGTTCGATAAAAAATTAAATTGTGGGGAATTTTGTCAGCTAAATTTTCATTTGGAACATTGATGCCCATAAAATTAATACTTTCTAAAATATTAGCGAAAAAGCAATTTTATCCGCCATTTTCCAAAATGGCTCAGCCGGCTTATTACCCACGCATGAGGAGTTGTGATATGTTTCCCAGTACCACATTTTAAGCGTATCTATCAATTTTCAGCTTTCCCCCATTTCTTTCTTTTCAAAACCTTATCATTTATTTACCTGAACTATGGCAATAATTGTAAGTTACTTGTAAATTGGATTTGGCGGCCAGTATTGTGTTTACATCGCGTACGGTTTCACAAAAATTATATATTTTTAATAAAACACAACTCAAACGTATCTTATTTATTTTATTTTGTTGTATCAACAATTGCCTGGGGTAATACCAAAAGAGCTCAGATTTAGCCGGATATTTTTTAATGGTTGTTTTCGAGTACTTACTTTGATTGGCAATTTAACAAGAGCTGTTTTGAATAAATCACGAGAGCGTAGCTCGAGTGATTTTGTCAAACAGATCGAGTTAAATTACCTATATGAAAGTAAGTACGAGAAAACAAACGTAAAAAATATTAGGCTATAAATCTGAGCTCGAATGGTGTTTGGTAAGACAATTCCATGAATGAATAAAGTAATATTTGAATTTAATTCATTTAAACTTTAACACTGGAACAGAAGAACAGTAAATATTGAAAAATAGTTTTTAGAAAGAACAATTGTTAAAAACACAGTTATTGTAATTGTATATAATTTATCCTGTAGACGTTGACTCCATTATTGATATAGATTATGTAGTTGATGTTGGATTAAATTGGAATGGATGATTAATTTGTTTGTATTTTCAAGATTAGAATTTTCAATCTCGCTTACTGCATATTTGTTTCGCAGATATTTCCTAACCTCAACATACTGTTTAAGAATGCTCGCTTTTTAACTATAAAATCTACTTTTAACAGTTGAAAGTTTCAAACTGACGCGACGTCATATAATACACAATAAATGCAAGCGTTACCATGGTAACGTAAAATTATCGATTTTTTAATCTAGTTGCATTTCTTTTCCTTCCTATTTGGCCGATAGCAAACTATGATTTCTGTATTAGCAGATGGTGTTTGTTACATATGAGTGGAATTGTCACTTATAATACCATTAGTAGTCAAAGTTATGTCGACTATTTTTGTGGTGGTTTCACGAATGTCTATCATGCTTGCATTTAAATACCACGAGTGCGCAGCACGAGTGGTATTCGCAAGCATGATAGACATGAGTGTTAAGCACCACAAAAATAGTTTACTTAACTTTGACTACTTATGGTATTCGAGAGACTATTCAACGAACACGCTTTAAAAAATCAAATTGTTTTTCATAAATGTAGCAATGTTACATTTAATAATTGTACGTTCAATACTCAAAAATAAATGTTGTTAAATATTTGTGTTTTATTAAAATTGTCGATTGTTATCACTAGTGAAAATTGTCGACAATTTTCACTAGTGAGAATTGTCGATACAATTCATTTTCATTGGATTAAAAATATCAAATGCTGCATTTTAATTGGTCAATTTTTAATAAATGACATGTGAGTTGAATAGTCAGCATAACTTTATAGTTTTTATTCGGTTTTAAAATCACCTACATACTGAGAAATATCATCACAATATGATAATGGTAAATTTGAATTAATTTTATGTTTTATGTTAATTGCAACGATATTAATGCATTTATTAACCATAATAAATACTTTGCAGTTAACTTATAAATATGACAAGAATAACAATAATTAATGAAAACAACTTTAAAAACTATATATTTAAAATCATCTTAATTAAGCTTGGTGTTAACTGATAACAAATCAATCTTTATCATCAACTTTAATTACTACGTATATAAAATCATAATAATTTAATTTTGGTGTTAATTGATATCAATTTTTCAAACTATTTAACAAAAAGATTAATCAGAAGGTTTATAATGAATTTATTTATTACATAAGTTCCACGATATTCCAAATTGCATATTTAAAGAAATTGTCTCAAACTTTGTTCCTCCCTATACGTCACCGCGTGGCTATTACGATAGAATTAAAATATTCAATCGTGCAAAACTTATTTCCTTTTTTTAAATTTTGTTTGAATTCTATATGTAGTGCACTCTGTCGAGGAATACTGCAATTAAAAAAGCAAGCTTATTTAACGACATTTGGTTGCGCGTCTGTTACGTTTATCTGTGGTATAAAACAGCATTCTACAAATAAACATTATTATTATTATACACCACCAAAAATAGTAATTTTAGGTAACTGTAACTTAGTTATTTATAAGAAAAACGTTAAAGTAAAAACTAAGATCTGTTGTATTTTCTGCGTAGATTTCAAGTAAATATGCAATTGAATATATAATATTACACGTTGAGTTGGTAAAGGATATCTTTACAAGTCAGGCGATATTATATAATATTGCGAGGCTTCGAAACTTTACCAACGGAACATAAATAATAATAAATTTTCTGGAAACTGCCACAATATTTACCCCCTCAATTTCTAATAGTAGCGACATCGTGGAGCAAACCTGGCGCAAACTTTAATAAAGAAAAGATTACTACATGCATCATGTTACGGAAATTCAATAAAAAGTTGTTCAGAAATTACAATTACAGAAGTATATAACATATTAATATGGTCGTTTTTTCAGAACGTGAATGTACATTATAAAATTAATGTTAAATTGTGAATATTCTTGTGCATAATTATTATTAAACCTAAGATTTATTGTATCGTAATGTCAATTCTGGTAATATTCAATGTCGCCAACATCGGTCTGGTGCTTTTGCTCCAGCGGTGAGATCAATCGTTGTCGCTACTATTTGAAAATAAAGGGGCTATACCACAATAAATCCCAATCAGCCATCTATCGACCAAAAGAAATTTTAAGTAAGGTTCTATTCTTCGCCGCTAGTTGGCAATGTATGCTCTCAGTATTTTAAAATTGGAAATGAATTAATTCCATCGTATTTATTAAATATAAAATACGAAGAATAAAACTTAAATTTAAATCGGATAAAAGGTCTTGTTACTTACAAATAAAAGTTGGCCAAAACTTTAGTAGTAGGTTTTACAGACATATCAAGGAAATTGTTAACCACTTTGCTGTTGCTATAGCAATGGCTTGCTTTCCAAGGTTTTCACAATGACGGAAATGTACATATTGCAATATGAATGCGAACAAAAATTATATCAATCGACCTTGCAGTTAATTATGAAGTGAAGCGGTGTTTTAAGTATAATTTTCTAAAAAGAATTCTAGCTAAACTTACTCATAAAGTCTTATGAAACGCTAAACTATTTATTTGAAATGCAACAAAACTAAATACATAGCAAACATTTTTCCCTTTACTGTCGTTCGATTATATCGATTATTAGACAGTTACTGGTCTAAACAAATGAATATGTAAGTTTGAATACACCTAAAACAGTCCTTACGTTTCAAGGCGAAGATGTAGACTCTATATTGCATTGTAGAGAATGTCTCCAACTATAAAGCTTATTTTTTAGAGACCCTAAACTTGCTTATCTCACCAACTTAATAAGCTAGGACTTCAGAAAATTATCACCGACAATGTAGAAAATAAACACTTAGATAGTAAAAAAAATTTGGAATCGTTGCCAAAAGATAAATAAACAATTTAATGCGTAAATATTTTTCTCTTATTATTAAGTACACAATAAGCACATTATACATTAAGCGTACATCCACTTGAAATTTTACATTTTTTTATCTACTGTAAATACAACGTGTTTACTTGATAAGATATAAAAATTGCTTTATCTTTTTTGAAATTCAAAAATATAAATGCCAGATCTTTCGTTAACTAAGTTATTTAACACATCACCATGAAGGGTTTAGCATTTACTCTTCTAGCTGCTTTAGTTTGTGCAACGGGTAAATTCTAAAAGCCATTCTTTGTGTCTTTGATGTTATTTTTAATACTATGTTATCTTACAGCTGAAAAGTCACTTCATATTGATCTGCACAGAAACACTCTTCAAGCAAATGAACGTATAGTTGGTGGGTTACCAGCTGAAAGACGACAGTTCACTTATATTGTTTCCGTTGAGTGGTGTTTCCTTGGTACCTGCGCTCACATTTGTGGAGGTAGTCTTATTGCCAACAAATATGTATTAACGGCTGCTCACTGCAAAATGTATAGTGTTGGTTATTACAATGTGGTCGCTGGTCAACTTAACCGGGCAGAAGAAAATGACGATATCCAAAAATCGAGAGTAGCTGAATTTACCAATCATCCCGATTATCCAGGGTAATAACATTATTTATCAGTAACTGTCTATATTACTAGAATATTCTGTTCTAGGGGTGTTGCTGCTAATGATATCGCTGTTCTTACACTCGAGACAGAACTTAACCTCACTGATGCAGTTCAGTTAGCGGAATTGCCAACTGAAGGTCAATGTCTAGTTCCTGGAAATACCATACTTTGTGGATGGGGTTTGACTAGTATTGTTCCAATTCCACCTATAAGACTTCGATATGCTCTTCTTCCGCGCATTACAAATCAAGGTAATATGAAATGTAACATAAACTGATCATGTTTCTAAATTAATTTAATTTTTAGAATGCAGAGAAGCTTTGATTAAAATTCTGGGAACTGCTGGTCCTCTTGATAATACAATGATCTGCACTGGTTCGCAGGAAGGCACTAATCAATCTGCCTGCTCTGGAGATAGTGGTGGTCCTCTAGTTGAAGCATCTGGTGAAAATAAAACTCAATGTGGTGTAGTATCGTGGGGAGTAACTCCATGCGGAACCGCGGGTGCCCCTTCAGTTTATACCAATGTTCTCAGTCACCTTGATTTTATAAACAATATTGTTGAAAGCAACTAAGATTAGTACGGAAAACTTTAATTAACAAAAATAATGGTTATCTACTACATATATAATATAATAATAATATAATAAATAATTTTTATTGAACGTCTCGGAAAAAAAGAAAAGATGACACAGTGCAAATAAAAGTAACACATGTGCATATAATAATGAATAATAAAATAATAAAAACAATGATTCTAATGATATGTTAAATAATGTATAATTACATAGTATTGCGAGATTGTAAACTTAATAATTCTTTATTAAGGTAAGTCTTAAATTGATTTAAGGTGGAACTGATAAACAAACAGTAATAATCATTATGTAAGTTTGGTGCTATATATATAAAACATGATTCAAATTTGCTGGTTTTATGGAGGAATCGTAAAAAATTCTACATTTCTCAGACTAACTGAACTGTTGAATGTCTAATTAAGAAGGTGGTTCTTTTGTTTGCAGTATATTAAAAATCACATTCCCATATAGAAGAATAAACTTATACTCTAATTTTAAAACGTTTAGCAAATTATAATGAGGAGTGATATGTTACGAACAAACAACTATTTTGAAGAATCTGCAATCCATTTCATATAACTAGTGACAGAATTGTAATACACTGACTTGTTTAATATTGTAAAAGTCGCGACGAAAATTTGTTCTGGACCACCTGAAAATCATAAAACCAAATTTTTATTAGACAATCTTGAATAATAGTAATTGTTTTAAATGTATTATTAGAATTGAATTAAAATTATCTTATTTTTGCTTTAAAAGTATCATGGAAATTGACAACAAAATTTTGTTTACTCTTAAACGTTAACAAAGAGAGCAAGGGTCTATAATCTATAGTATGCAGGAATATTGAGGAGTATTCATCTTTTTGGATATACTCGAAATAATCTTCTATAATGTGGGTGGATTTGTTTTCTAAAATCACACTCCCACATTGAATACCCGGAATCATGCATCTCTCTCCCACTGATTTTCCCTCTTTGTTATACAATTACAACACTGCAACGCATGAAATTCTAAATTTTAGAGCATATTTTACATGCGTAAATGAAATTATATTAATTGTTGATTAATTAATATTAATCAATTGATAAGTTAATGTACTGTAATAATATTGTAAAAAAGAATTAAGAAATAGATGTAATTATTAATAAAAAACAAACAAACAGATAAGTACGATTAATAGATATTCATTTAAAAATGCGTATGACATGCAGGATGCCTTAGATTTCTAATTCAAAACGCAAGTTTTTTATAATCACAGTTGTTTGGGTAAATCTCTTTTTATGAAATATTTATAAAAAGGAATAATTACATAAAATTATCCCTTAATTTTATAGTCATTGTTTAAGTGAAAATAAAACTAAACGATGAAACATATGATATTAGACTTTAATATTATAGTAAACATAAATAAAATGTAACATTAACTCTAATAGCATACAGTATTGGTATATTGTTTTTGGATTATTTATTTAAATAATTTTGTTAATTGTGTAGTGTAGACTTATCATTAATGTATATCATAAATGTTTTAAGTATTCAATAAATTTGTGAACATATTTATTTTCCAAACTGTAAAATACATTTGCTGAATACAATAAATGGTATATCGGAATGGGACGTTTCAGCGCAACCGACTAGGCGTGACGTTTCGGCGTAAAGACGATTCGGCGCAAGCTGGTTCGGCGCGAGGACGTTCCGGCGCGAAATACCCCATCAATATGCTGTCCGGACAAAACTGCAATTTTTAATTTATGCATGAATGCATTCCAACATAATTGCATAATCACGGTTTATGACATATGAAAATACAGAATTAAAAAGTGTTTAAGGTAAAAATTAAAATTGTTTCAATGTCTTTCCGCAAATATAATTTTGTTTTCATCAACTAAAATCCGTTAACAAATACATAACAATAAGTAAAACAAAAATTTAGGAAGATTTAAATAAATATTTTATTTTCTGGTCGTAATCTAACAGACAGATGATTTGGTCACACAAACAGGCTTTATTGAAAATTTGAACAATTCTGCATATTTTTGCGTATGATACGATATGAGAAAAAGAATTAAATCAACCCCCACTTATAAGAGGTGTCCAAACAAATAAACAATTATACCTTGTCGGAAGGGATTACTGATTTACAAAGTAATATTCCAATAATATTTCTTACGTAATCATGATTAGATTTTAAGATTTTCTAGCAAACACCTGTGTGAAAGCAATTATTATTTTCGCATTTCTTAAGTAATCTATAACATATATAATATTATACGTATATAATACAACGTATATAATATTATATATTCCGATATTCTTAGTCGTATTAAAATTGTTGTTTACAAGATAAAATACTTCAAATTGTACTATTGTGTTCTGATGCACATGTTAAAGTTTTCTAGTAACTTCAATTTATGTGGAAGTTTAATTATACGCTACTAGTCTTGAGCGAATACATGTATTAGAAAGAGTACAGCAAAACCTAAACAATATGTATAATCGCGCCGAAATGGCCTCGCGCAGAAACGTTTCCACGCCGAAAGGGCTGCGCCGAACCGGTCGCGCCGAAATGTCCTAAACCGATAGTATATGGTACAACTAGCTATGCAAGTCATACTTTTTTTTCACGAATTTGCAGTTAGATTAACGAGAGCGAAGCCCGAGTTTATCAAGTAAATGAGTGGAAAAACGGGACTTTCATAACATGTTGTACACGACATTTTTTTGCATATTGTAAGTTGAGAAATTTATCCTAAATTGATTAGGCACAATTTTCAAAAAATCAGAGAAATATAGTATTCTTTGACAATAATCTCCGAGGAGATTGAAGTTTGTTTTTTACAAACATAATTAAAAATAATTTAAAAAAGTGCTATTTTCATTACGATTTTTCGTTAAAAAAGTAAACTCTCATAATCAATATGCAAAAAATATAATAACATTTTTATATTTCTACATTACATTATCTAAAATAATAAAATTGTTCTGACATCGGTTCCAGTACATCACGTGCGGTACAGGATTGATTGCTGCTCCGGTAAATTGTTTTATTTGAACTTGTTAGGTTAAAAAAAATTATTAGTTAACTAATTTTTGAATTATATTTTTAAATTATTTTTACTTAACATAAATACACATATACTGTTTAAACAATGACTAGAAAATTAACAGATAATTTTATGTAATTATCCCTTTTTATAAAATATTATAATTATAAAAAAATGTTTATTTATAAAATATATTAAATATTCCATAAAAAGAAATTTACCCAAACAGCTGTGATTATAAAAAACGTGTTGTAATAATTAGAAATCTAGCGCATCCTACACTTGGACATGGTGGCTGCTGTAGAACGTTTATTTTTTAATGAATATCTATTTATCATACTCTTCTGTTTGATTTTTTATTATTAATTAATTGTTTAAACAGGTTATGTCTCTTATATGTCATGATTTTTCCTGGTAAACCGCTGACATCTCTTCTATAATGCTTTGCACTAGTTTTCCTTGTTTTGTCAAGAACTTTATAACGGCACGATGTTCAACTTTACTCATATTGAAAATCTCTTCACGTTCGGACTTGTGTAAATGACAATAACTCAAATACCACTAATTAAATAATAATCCAGTTCGATATTTATAGTAATAAGACATCAAGCTAGACGTTACGATTGTTTTACCAAGCCCCGCCCCTCAGCAACCCCCCCATCCCTCTAATATAGGAACCCCCCCCTCGTACTTTTTAATCATTTTTTACACTAATAACAGTACATTAACTTATCATTTGATTAATATTAATGAATCATCAATTAATATTAATTCATTTAAGCATGTAAAATATGCTCTGAAATCTAGAATTTCGTGTGTTACTGTGTTGGAATTGTATAACAAAGAAGGAAAAGCAGTGGGAAAGAGATGCATGATTTCCACTACATTTGTGGGCCTGCAATTTTATAAATAATTCACCCACATTCCAGAAGATTATTTCGAGTATTGTTACGTGGGGGTTTGCGTGACTGGGGAACGTAGTCAGAGGTAGAAAGGAATCAAACACAAGTCGTAACAACAACTATATACTAAGACAATAAACAAAGAATAAAGGTTTACATGTTGACAATAAACAGAGTACAAAAGGTTTACATGTTGACAATAACAGAGTACAAAAAGGTTTACATATGGTGAGGACGTATATGTCCTCCTAAACTACTACAATACAGGGTTGGTTCCCCCGATACAGCGCTAGGTCTACAAACTAAGCATGTAGGAGATAACCTCCTGGTAACTAAGCCGGGAAGGCCTGGACACAACCTTCCCAAAATCCTGCATCGAGTGGGCGATTTAAGCGCTGCCCACTCAAACTAAGCACTAAGCATGTATATAATAAAACGAGTACTCACCAGCTTGCTTGATGTCTTCGAGTCATGGTCACTGACTGGTTTGAAGAGCTCAAACAAGCTGGTTATATACTGCCGAATGAGGAAGTAATTCGTATCGTAGTTGGAATTCGTAGGCAGAAGTTCTCAGTAAAGCTTGTGGGTTGGTTGCATGCGCGATGTCGGTGCCTGGTACGAAACTGCAGCTGTGCGGAAGTGTTGGTGAATTCTTTTGAAGGAATGTGCACCTGCATGCACATCGTGTGGGAAGCCTCGCCTCGACAGAGTAAGTAGGCGTAGATATCGCATGCCAGCGGATGCGACGGTGGGCGAAGCGGCCGCGCTACTGAGAAAACCCTGCAGGTGGTATCACAGCTGCTGAACTAGCGTGGCAACTGAATGTGGCCTTGCATGCTTTATGTTGTCCAAACGGATTTTAAATAAAATATTTAAGTATAAATATTTCCGTTTGTGACAGTATGTACAAAACGATGAATGCTCGTGCATACTATAGAGTGTAGACCCTTAAGTGAATATGCTCTTTTAGTTAACTTTTAAGAGCAAACAAAATCTTGTTGTCAATTTCCATGTCACTTTTAAAGTAAAAATAAGATCATTTTAATTCAATTCTAATAATACATGTAAAACAATTATTATTATTCAAAATTGTCTAATCAAAATTTGGTTTTAGGATTTTCAGGTGGTCCAGAACAAATCTCCATAGCGACTTTTACACTATATGTCTTTTAAATTATTTGAATTTATCTTCAATTGTAGTAGGCTGATGATTTATAATAAATAGGGATTATAATTACACGCAAAACTCTTTTCAGGGATTCTATACCTGATAAAAATTTGGAATTAATTCCATCATAAATAACAAATACCTAGCGATGTCAAGCTGTAAAGTGAAACACCCTGTATAATAAATCCGAACATCAGAGGTGTTTGGTCATCAACGAAATGGCTTTTATCCATTTTTAATGGATTATTAGTAATTAATTATGCATTTAAAAAAAGGAAGTTATAGAATTTATCGATAATGAAAGGTTTATCTACGAACAAAAAGTTCGTCTCTGAATTCGTGAAGTCTGTCTGTCTGTCGGTCTGTCTGTCGCCTTTTTCCCTGTTGACTTTTTTTAATTTTCGACGAACAAAAAGTTCGTCTCTGAATTCGTGAAGTCTGTCTGTTTGTCTGCTGTCGGTCTGTCAGTCTATCTGTATGTCGCCTTTTTCCCTGTTGACTTTTTTGAATTTTTCTTTGAATCTTGGAATCCTATAGTACATCAAATTCTAAGAAACTTTTGGTTGAAACATTTCTTTGTATCTCTTCGGGAAAGTGGTCAAAATGACCACCGAAAATTTCGGTAAATTTTTAAAAAATGAAAAATTTTGTATTTTTAAAAAATTTACGAAAAAATAAACATTTTTAGCAACAATTTTTTTAACGAAAAATTTTAGGACTTAGAATTTTAGCTTTTATGACAACTAATGTGTTAGGTCAACATTAGTTTTCAAAAATAAATTAGTTTATTAAGTATACAGTTGTTTTTGTTCGTCATGGCAATGCTAGCTCTGCGCATTCTCACTAGTTTGTTTAAACTTTGTTGGCCTGTGGGGATGAAACGAGGGGGTGTAGATGTTTTTCCCAATTTAAACATAGTTTAGAATAATACGATCTACGTATTTCGTTTCACCTTTCAACTTTCTTAGACCATTTTTAATTTTTTCCCATTATGGCCAAAATGGCCATAGATTTTGTCCCTGTTAGATTCCGCAGCTAATTTTTTATATATAGACTACTAGTTACTATTATTATCTCTTGATATACTTTTCGTCGTGATTTCTATTATGAGTAACATTCACTACATTTTTTAATTATATGTTTTTCAAAGTTTAAGTTTGTGTTCATCACCAATCCAAGATTTTGCGCACTTTCACTTACCGATATGGTGTTTTCATCTAAAATAATATTACTTTGAGCAAGGTTGCGTGCTTAGTACTGTACTTCTAGATCCTATACCTACTCATCACCACTGTCTTTTGGAGTAGGTATGGCGTCCCTTGAGCTGCCCCCCTCTCCTTTTATGCAAATGACCCGCGATCTAATTAATATTCAAATGGGGCGTGGTCTAATTAAATGCGCGGATTAATATTCAAATAAGGCGTGGTCTAATAAAATGCGCGAATTAAATGCGCGAATTAAATTAATTGATCTAATTAAATTAATTCACGGTATCATTTACATATCTCCTCTCTCATTTATATATATAATTTCTCATATGCATGCGCGAACATATCTGCCATTTTGTATCTTTCATTTTCAATTTGTCATCTAGGATTTCCCGCCCTTAGATTCAAATTTTTAGTACTACTACTGCCATCTATCGGTGACGCCATATGATCGGTATAGTAGATTTCTATGCGCCTGTTGATAGGCAACCCGCTATATTTTTTATAAAAAACCAATGGAGCCAACAGGATTTGAACCGGGGACCGCTCGAATGGTAGTCAGCCAATGCATCCAGTACACCAACGAGGTAATCTATTAAAAGACTGTAAAAGTTGTATTTATTAAATAGATACGCGTCACCGTTAATCTTATACGAACTAAAATTCATATTAAGCATAATTAATCTATATGATTATTTCGACGAACAACGTTTTAAAATAACACAAAGAAATCTTAATCCTAACAAAATAATAAACGAACTTAAAATTACTAGAGCTCGTAACAATGAATCATTACACTAGAATGTTAAATGTTGCGCAAAAATTTATATGGATGCTCGAATTAATCATTTCTCATACGCATGCTCGAATTAAATTAATTCACGGTATCATTGGCATATCTCATCTGTCATTTCTCATACGCATGCTCTAATTAAATTAATTCACGGTATCATTGGCATATCTCATCTGTCATTTACATTTATCATTTCTCATATGGATGCTCGAATTAGATTAATTGATGGTATCATTAGCATATCTCATCTGTCATTTCTCATACGCATGCTCGAATTAAATTAATTCACGGTATCATTGGCATATCTCATCTGTCATTTACATTTATCATTTCTCATATGGATGCTCGAATTAGATTAATTGATGGTATCATTAGCATATCTCATCTGTCATTTCTCATACGCATGCTCGAATTAAATTAATTCACGGTATCATTGGCATATTATCTCATCTGTCATTTACATTTATCATTTCTCATATGGATGCTCGAATTAGATTAATTGATGGTATCATTAGCATATCTCATCTGTCATTTCTCATACGCATGCTCGAATTAAATTAATTCACGGTATCATTGGCATATTATCTCATCTGTCATTTACATTTATCATTTCTCATATGGATGCTCGAATTAGATTAATTGATGGTATCATTAGCATATCTCATCTGTCATTTCTCATACGCATGCTCGAATTAAATTAATTCACGGTATCATTGGCATATCTCATCTGTCATTTACATTTATCATTTCTCATATGGATGCTCGAATTAGATTAATTGATGGTATCATTAGCATATCTCATCTGTCATTTCTCATACGCATGCTCGAATTAAATTAATTCACGGTATCATTGGCATATCTCATCTGTCATTTACATTTATCATTTCTCATATGGATGCTCGAATTAGATTAATTGATGGTATCATTAGCATATCTCATCTGTCATTTCTCATACGCATGCTCGAATTAAATAATTCACGGTATCATTGGCATATCTCATCTGTCATTTATCATCTCTCATATGCATTCACGACTTAAATTAATTCACGGTATCATTAGCATATCGCATCTGTCATTTACATTTATCATTTCTCATATGGATGCTCGAATTAATCATTTCTCCTACGCATGCTCGAATTAAATTAATTCACGGTATCATTAGCATATCTTATCTCTCTCATTTCTCCTACGCATGCTTGAATTAAATTAATTCAATTGTATGTGTGGTATTGTTTGCATAACTCATTTCATTTTTATATATTATTTGTCAGCTCTCATCTCTCTCTCATAAATTTATTTTAAAATAAATCATTCCTATTTGATATTTATCTATAGGTCGTCATGTAATTCTGCGAAAACAATTTAATATGTAGAAATGTAATAATAATAAAAATTTATTTTCAACTATTCAAAGTAACTCTAAAGCTACTGTCAATTACCTGTCGGATTAGCTCTGATGCATTAGACCTGTTTAAATATACGCCATAAACATTTTAAATACGATTTTCAAGTAAAGCAAATTCTAATTTGAAAGAAAAAGAGTTGATGAAAAGAATTAGGGTCGTTATGATTTCATAAAATTTTATTTAAATGAAACGTTTAAGAATATAGAATACTGTAGAGCATTATTTTTAAAATTCAAAAACATTATCTATAGCTAAAACTGTTTAAGAAATAACTTTCAAACTAAATGTTTTTGCATGAAAATACGTACAAACTAATTAGCCATGTTTCGACATTCTTTAAAACTGCTTTCAAACCATAAATAAACAAACGTTCTTACGAATGACTGAAAGGAATTTAGATTTTCTAAATAATTTGTTAAGAGATCATCATCTTAAAAGCGACATAAATTATTGTTTTAAATGACAATTACTCACCCTTGTGTTAACATGTATGCTAAGTATGTCCTAATGGTAAAACTGTAATCGACGAGATCTAACATCATAGTAATATTATAACAGATTAGGTGACCTAACAAACTCTTTAAAGAAATGTTTATTTACATGTATGAGATAGTATTTAACATAATGTCCTTACATACTGGGTTACGATAGAGACGGATAATCATACGAGCTGCTGAAATGTATGATATATTATAAAATAACGTTTAAATAAGAGTTTACTTTAGATGCTACGAATATCTATATGGTGTATAAACAATAAGAACACATATTTAGAAACAGTTTACAAGGTAGTAGATATAACGAAAAAGGCTAGCATTTGTTCAAAATTACATTACGTCTAGAGGGCGATATGAATATAACTTATAGGATTTAATCAAACTAGAAAAATATCGATATATATCCAGCGTTGAGAAATAATTATACTATGCGTTTAAATGTTTAAGTTCATCATAGCCTGCATCTCCTAAAATATGAGCGTTATACACATGTTTGAAATTCAATTCATCTTGCTTAAAGAGAATAAGTAAGTTAGCGTTGTCCCTAATCAGATGTTTCGGTATCTTTGCATATGTCTGACCTAAATAAAATGAATCAACATCCTTTATGTCTACTCATGCTAAAATATTATCTAAGTTTTTCCTGTTTGTCACAGATAATATCATCGAAAATGAATACTGAATTAGGTTTCACATCATTAGGGGTGATTACATCATCGTTTTCGCCTTATTTAGGTTGAAATAAAGACTTGGCGTATAGGTAGATATTTTCAAATTTTAATTCGTTTTCATTAGTTAGTAGACCTAACAAGACATTAGTTTTACCACAAGAAGAAGGTACACTCAAAATTGCTCTATAGGAAACAGATAAAAGCTTACAATGCTTCTTATCTCCATCGGAATATTATCGAGAAACACGATGGTCTAAGTTAAAATTATTGATTTAAAAAGTAATGACCATTACTCATCCTTTGTGTTTCGCCATATTTAAACGTTATTTTACAATACATCATACATTTTCAATAGCTTCGAAATACGCAGATATGTAATAATATACTATATACTCTTGTAGGTTATTCAACGTATCTATAGTAAACTCTTATGATTAAAAATAATCTGTAACCTTATTGTTTTTTATTACGTCACAGGTTAGAGCATACGAATATAATTCAGGTTAGATTAGGTTAGAGCCTACGAATACATTTTTAGGACAGAACGTAGGGAGCAGAGTAAGTATAAAACAACATACATTCATACAAGAACGTTTATTGATACGAGTAGTTTCGATGCTACTTAAAACATAACACATAACTTAAATATATAATATCTATTAAAATAGACCAGACCAGACCAGATCAGACCAGACCAGACCAGACTAGACTAGACTATAGATGATAGACAGTAAAATCATGAACAATTATACGGCCTGTAATATAATAGAGCTTACTTGATATTTTAAAATTAGTGGCTGAATCTAATTATTACAGAAATTCAATTGTAGAAACTGAAGTAGGTAGATTTAGGTCGCGCGACCTAAATCTAACCTAAAATATATTCGTAGACTGTAACCCAACTAGTATAATATGTAAGTTTTTCGAATGTTAATGACGATTTTGTAAGTAGCTACAATGGTCTAACCTAATAAATATTTTATGAACTAATCTTAATAGAGACTTTTTGTAAGTAGCTACATGCTCTAACCTAATAAATGTTTTATGAACTAATCTTAATAGAGATTCTTGAATCTTTGCAACAACCGGAGTCTAAAATCTATAACCTTAATATAATTTTTCGGGGTCTAACCTAGATTGCTTCATTTAATTTAATCATTAAACTCTTAAAGCTTACAATGCTTCTTATCACCATCGGAATATTATCGAGAAACATGATCGTCTAAGTTAAATATATTTAGCGACTTCTTTTGCTTAATAATTTTCATTACGGTATATGTATATGTCTAGTCACAGTTTCAGCAAACGCATTGTATTCTATCAACGAATCATGTAAATATCAAAAATTCGTAACGGTTATGCATAGGTTTAATACCATCAACAGCTCATTTAAAGGAAATGTTAGATTTTTAACAGTTTACGAGCAATAATCAAAGACTATTCTATAATGACGTATTATTTATTTATAAACGTTACATAGTATAGTAGCTAAATACATGACTGACTGAAAAAGTTACTTTTATTAATGATGACTATTGAATTCGATCTGTCACTAGCTTAACCTTTTAATTTCCACTTTTGACCAAATTATAGTTGATCTGATCAAATATTGCTTACAAATCGGAGCTCTAATCTAATGTCTACAGTAGAATCCTTAAAACTCTCTATGAAGTTTTAGAATTGTCGATTACTAAGACAGCCGTTTCTTCTGCCTCCTTTAGTAAATTCATATTGTTAGCTTCTACTTTGTCAACTGTTACTAGAATGCTGTTCTTTAGATCCTTTACCTCGCTCTATGTATCTGTAGTCATTACAATGAAAGTTTGTACTGTTGTGTCGAATTGACGATTTGATTTGAAACTTTAATAATGTAATTTATCGTTTAAACTAACCCTTGTTTACTTCTATATATGTTTAATTAATATGTAATTAGTACATCAAATTATGTTCTTAATATGTTTTTCAATTTCCTTATAAAATATAACTATATATCATTGAAATAAAACATTATTAAAATATTAAAAATAATTTTATTTTATCACATCCTAAATATTTACACGACTGATCGCGTTTCTCGTCAGCTTCTTTTCAAACAATTGCAGTCGTTTATCATAAACCTAATGGTGAGCTTGTATTATTCGTATTACGATATGGATATATTATTCAATTTTCATGTCTTTTGCTAACCCTAATTTTTATGTACTAATAACTCTGATACTATTTACTGCAATTCAATGCTTGAAAACTTAGACTTGGTTCAGATCATCAATGAACCGTCTATTTATACTGATCGACCAGAGCAATCGGTTGTTCTATCCTACGTTGAGAAAATAATTATACTATGTAAGCGTAGATACGTTACATATGATTGCGAGCCTGAGTATAAGCATAAACCCTATACTACAGATTTTTATGCTTTTTTCATTATATCTACTACAGACTAGGTGAAGAATAGGTACATTTAACATGCGTATGCTACAATTATCTAATTTATAGTTTTCTAGACGTAATGTAATTTTGAACAGATTTTAACCCTTTTCGTTATATCTACTACCCTTGTAAGCGATTTCTACATATACGTTCTTATTGTTTATACACCATATAGATATTCGTAGCATCTAAAGTAAACTTTTATTTAAACGTTATTTTACAATATATCATACATTTCAGCAACTCGTATGATTATCCCTCTCTATCGTAACCCAGTATGTAAGGACATTATGTTAAATACTATCTCATACATGTAAATAGTTACAACAACAAAATAGAAAAGTATACTTGAGGGTAAGAAAGAAGTCCTGGACGCGGCTATCTCTAACATATGTCATATGTTTTGTAATACGTCTTTATAACTTTGAAACTTTACGTGATTTCCTCTTACAATATCTCTAGTTATGAGAACCTTGAAGACTTAACCTGGAGAAATAAAACAGATAAATATTTTACTTTTTATTGAAACTAGTTAACTTATATTCTAACATATATATTTGAAACTAGACAACTTATATTCTAACATACAAATATACAACAACAAAATAGAAAAGTATACTTGAGGGTAACATTTTGTATAACCATTATCTTTTATTCTATAATACATTCTTCTTTAAGCTCAGAAATAATTGAAATAATCTCATCCTAGTTTTCTAAACTACTGCTACCCCTCTGTTTTAAGGTATACAGTAGACGAAGCCTATCGACAACTTGATTCCGATACGGCGTTTTGTTTTTGGAATTTGAAATTGGTAGCTTGAGGTTAGAGCCTACGAATACATTTTTAGGACAGAACGTAGGGAGCAGAGTAAGTATAAAACAACATACTTTCATACAAGAACGTTTATTGATACGAGTAGTTTCGATGCTACTTAAAACATAATACATAACTTAAATATATAATATCTATTAAAATAGACCAGACCAGACCAGATCAGACCAGACCAGACCAGACTAGACTAGACTATAGATGATAGACAGTAAAATCATGAACAATTATACCGTCTGTAATATAATAGAGCTTACTTGATATTTTAAAATTAGTGGCTGAATCTAATTATTACAGAAATTCAATTGTAGAAACTGAAGATGTAATCTTTAAAACATCTAAAGTTAGAAGTTTTTAGTAGTCAGGTTAGATTAATAGAGGGTGTTATAATCAAATCGTTTTTAGAAACTATTTGTTTTATAAGATTGGCGCCGTAAGGAAAAACAACATAGCTGTAGTCTTGATTTTGAAATTGAGATAGCTCGGGACAAAACGATGAATACAAAGTTTAGAAGTTTATTTCAAAATTTTTGTGATAAAAAACATTAATTCTTCTTTACTTTACTTTAAAACCCAAAATTGCATGATAAATCAATATAATATTAATATAAATGATTAAATTAAATGAAGCAATCTAGGTTAGACCCCAAAAAATTATATTAAGGTTATAGATTTTAGACTCCGGTTGTTGCAAAGATTCAAGAATCTCTATTAAGATTAGTTCATGAAGCATTTATTAGGTTAGAGCATGTAGATACTTACAAAAAAAAAATCTCTATTAAGATTAGTTCATAAAATATTTATTAGGTTAGACCATTGTAGCTACTTACAAAATCGTCATTAACATTCGAAAAACTTACATATAATATTAGTTGGGTTACAGTCTAGAAATATATTTTAGGTTAGATTTAGGTCGCGCGCGATCTAAATCTAACCTAAAATATATTTCTAGACTTATCTTCTTATCTTAATAGAGATTCTTGAATCTTTGCAACAACCGGAGTCTAAAATCTATAACCGTAATATAATTTTTTGGGGGTCTAACCTAGATTGCTTCATTTAATTTAATCATTTATATTAATATTATATTGATTTATCATGCAATTTTGGGTTTTAAAGTAAAGTAAAGAAGAATTAATGTTTTTTTATCACAAAAATTTTGAAATAAACTTCTAAACTTTGTATTCATCGTTTTGTCCCGAGCTATCTCAATTTCAAAATCAAGACTACAGCTATGTTGTTTTTCCTTACGGCGCCAATCTTATAAAACAAATAGTTTCTAAAAACGATTTGATTATAACACCCTCTATTAATCTAACCTGACTACTAAAACTTCTAACTTTAGATGTTTTAAAGATTACATCTTCAGTTTCTACAATTGAATTTCTGTAATAATTAGATTCAGCCACTAATTTTAAAATATCAAGTAAGCTCTATTATATTACAGACGGTATAATTGTTCATGATTTTACTGTCTATCATCTATAGTCTAGTCTAGTCTGGTCTGGTCTGGTCTGATCTGGTCTGGTCTGGTCTATTTTAATAGATATTATATATTTAAGTTATGTATTATGTTTTAAGTAGCATCGAAACTACTCGTATCAATAAACGTTCTTGTATGAAAGTATGTTGTTTTATACTTACTCTGCTCCCTACGTTCTGTCCTAAAAATGTATTCGTAGGCTCTAACCTCAAGCTACCAATTTCAAATTCCAAAAACAAAACGCCGTATCGGAATCAAGTTGTCGATAGGCTTCGTCTACTGTATACCTTAAAACAGAGGGGTAGCAGTAGTTTAGAAAACTAGGATGAGATTATTTCAATTATTTCTGAGCTTAAAGAAGAATGTATTATAGAATAAAAGATAATGGTTATACAAAATGTTACCCTCAAGTATACTTTTCTATTTTGTTGTTGTATATTTGTATGTTAGAATATAAGTTGTCTAGTTTCAAATATATATGTTAGAATATAAGTTAACTAGTTTCAATAAAAAGTAAAATATTTATCTGTTTTATTTCTCCAGGTTAAGTCTTCAAGGTTCTCATAACTAGAGATATTGTAAGAGGAAATCACGTAAAGTTTCAAAGTTATAAAGACGTATTACAAAACATATGACATATGTTATAGATAGCCGTGTCCTGGACTTCTTTCTTACCCTCAAGTATACTTTTCTATTTTGTTGTTGTAACTATTTACATGTTAGAATATAAGTTAACTAGTTTCAATAAAAAGTAAAATATTTATCTGTTTTATTTTTCCAGGTTAAGTCTTCAAGGTTCTCATAACTAGAGATATTGTAAGAGGAAATCACGTAGAGTTTCAAAGTTATAAAGACGTATTACAAAACATATGACATATGTTAGAGATAGCCGCGTCCAGGACTTCTTTCTTACCCTCAAGTATACTTTTCTATTTTGTTGTTGTAACTATTTACATGTATGAGATAGTATTTAACATAATGTCCTTACATACTGGGTTACGATAGAGAGGGATAATCATACGAGTTGCTGAAATGTATGATATATTGTAAAATAACGTTTAAATAAAAGTTTACTTTAGATGCTACGAATATCTATATGGTGTATAAACAATAAGAACGTATATGTAGAAATCGCTTACAAGGGTAGTAGATATAACGAAAAGGGTTAAAATCTGTTCAAAATTACATTACGTCTAGAAAACTATAAATTAGATAATTGTAGCATACGCATGTTAAATGTACCTATTCTTCACCTAGTCTGTAGTAGATATAATGAAAAAAGCATAAAAATCTGTAGTATAGGGTTTATGCTTATACTCAGGCTCGCAATCATATGTAACGTATCTACGCTTACATAGTATAATTATTTTCTCAACGTAGGATAGAACAACCGATTGCTCTGGTCGATCAGTATAAATAGACGGTTCATTGATGATCTGAACCAAGTCTAAGTTTTCAAGCATTGAATTGCAGTAAATAGTATCAGAGTTATTAGTACATAAAAATTAGGGTTAGCAAAAGACATGAAAATTGAATAATATATCCATATCGTAATACGAATAATACAAGCTCACCATTAGGTTTATGATAAACGACTGCAATTGTTTGAAAAGAAGCTGACGAGAAACGCGGTCAGTCGTGTAAATATTTAGGATGTGATAAAATAAAATTATTTTTAATATTTTAATAATGTTTTATTTCAATGATATATAGTTATATTTTATAAGGAAATTGAAAAACATATTAAGAACATAATTTGATGTACTAATTACATATTAATTAAACATATATAGAAGTAAACAAGGGTTAGTTTAAACGATAAATTACATTATTAAAGTTTCAAATCAAATCGTCAATTCGACACAACAGTACAAACTTTCATTGTAATGACTACAGATACATAGAGCGAGGTAAAGGATCTAAAGAACAGCATTCTAGTAACAGTTGACAAAGTAGAAGCTAACAATATGAATTTACTAAAGGAGGCAGAAGAAACGGCTGTCTTAGTAATCGACAATTCTAAAACTTCATAGAGAGTTTTAAGGATTCTACTGTAGACATTAGATTAGAGCTCCGATTTGTAAGCAATATTTGATCAGATCAACTATAATTTGGTCAAAAGTGGAAATTAAAAGGTTAAGCTAGTGACAGATCGAATTCAATAGTCATCATTAATAAAAGTAACTTTTTCAGTCAGTCATGTATTTAGCTACTACACTATGTAACGTTTATAAATAAATAATACGTCATTATAGAATAGTCTTTGATTATTGCTCGTAAACTGTTAAAAATCTAACATTTCCTTTAAATGAGCTGTTGATGGTATTAAACCTATGCATAACCGTTACAAATTTTTTGATATTTACATGATTCGTTGATAGAATACAATGCGTTTGCTGAAACTGTGACTAGACATATACATATACCGTAATGAAAATTATTAAGCAAAAAAAGTCGCTAAATATATTTAACTTAGACGATCATGTTTCTCGATAATATTCCGATGGTGATAAGAAGCATTGTAAGCTTTAAGAGTTTAATGATTAAATTAAATGAAGCAATCTAGGTTAGACCCCGAAAAATTATATTAAGGTTATAGATTTTAGACTCCGGTTGTTGCAAAGATTCAAGAATCTCTATTAAGATTAGTTCATAAAACATTTATTAGGTTAGAGCATGTAGCTACTTACAAAAAATCTCTATTAAGATTAGTTCATAAAATATTTATTAGGTTAGACCATTGTAGCTACTTACAAAATCGTCATTAACATTCGAAAAACTTACATATTATACTAGTTGGGTTACAGTCTACGAATATATTTTAGGTTAGATTTAGGTCGCGCGACCTAAATCTACCTACTTCAGTTTCTACAATTGAATTTCTGTAATAATTAGATTCAGCCACTAATTTTAAAATATCAAGTAAGCTCTATTATATTACAGGCCGTATAATTGTTCATGATTTTACTGTCTATCATCTATAGTCTAGTCTAGTCTGGTCTGGTCTGGTCTGATCTGGTCTGGTCTGGTCTATTTTAATAGATATTATATATTTAAGTTATGTGTTATGTTTTAAGTAGCATCGAAACTACTCGTATCAATAAACGTTCTTGTATGAATGTATGTTGTTTTATACTTACTCTGCTCCCTGCGTTCTGTCCTAAAAATGTATTCGTAGGCTCTAACCTAATCTAACCTGAATTATATTCGTATGCTCTAATCTGTGACGTAATAAAAAACAATAAGGTTACAGATTATTTTTAATCATAAGAGTTTACTATAGATACGTTGAATAACCTACAAGAGTATATAGTATATTATTACATACCTGCGTATTTCGAAGCTATTGAAAATGTATGATGTATTGTAAAATAACGTTTAAATATGGCGAAACACAAAGGATGAGTAATGGTCATTACTTTTTAAATCAATAATTTTAACTTAGACCATCGTGTTTCTCGATAATATTCCGATGGAGATAAGAAGCATTGTAAGCTTTTATCTGTTTCCTATAGAGCAATTTTGAGTGTACCTTCTTCTTGTGGTAAAACTAATGTCTTGTTAGGTCTACTAACTAATGAAAACGAATTAAAATTTGAAAATATCTACCTGTACGCCAAGTCTTTATTTCAACCTAAATAAGGCGAAAGCGATGATGTAATCACCCCTAATGATGTGAAACCTAATTCAGTATTCATTTTCGATGATATTATCTGTGACAAACAGGAAAAACTTAGATAATATTTTAGCATGAGTAGACATAAAGGATGTTGATTCATTTTATTTAGGTCAGACATATGCAAAGATACCGAAACATCTGATTAGGGACAACGCTAACTTACTTATTCTCTTTAAGCAAGATGAATTGAATTTCAAACATGTGTATAACGCTCATATTTTAGGAGATGCAGGCTATGATGAACTTAAACATTTAAACGCATAGTATAATTATTTCTCAACGCTGGATATATATCGATATTTTTCTAGTTTGATTAAATCCTATAAGTTATATTCATATCGCCCTCTAGACGTAATGTAATTTTGAACAAATGCTAGCCTTTTTCGTTATATTTACTACCTTGTAAACTGTTTCTAAATATGTGTTCTTATTGTTTATACACCATATAGATATTCGTAGCATCTAAAGTAAACTCTTATTTAAACGTTATTTTATAATATATCATACATTTCAGCAGCTCGTATGATTATCCGTCTCTATCGTAACCCAGTATGTAAGGACATTATGTTAAATACTATCTCATACATGTAAATAAACATTTCTTTAAAGAGTTTGTTAGGTCACCTAATCTGTTATAATATTACTATGATGTTAGATCTCGTCGATTACAGTTTTACCATTAGGACATACTTAGCATACATGTTAACACAAGGGTGAGTAATTGTCATTTAAAACAATAATTTATGTCGCTTTTAAGATGATGATTTCTTAACAAATTATTTAGAAAATCTAAATTCCTTTCAGTCATTCGTAAGAACGTTTGTTTATTTATGGTTTGAAAGCAGTTTTAAAGAATGTCGAAACATGGCTAATTAGTTTGTACGTATTTTCATGCAAAAACATTTAGTTTGAAAGTTATTTCTTAAACAGTTTTAGCTATAGATAATGTTTTTTAATTTTAAAAATAATGCTCTACAGTATTCTATATTCTTAAACGTTTCATTTAAATAAAATTTTATGAAATCATAACGACCTTAATTCTTTTCATCAACTCTTTTTCTTTCAAATTAGAATTTGCTTTACTTGAAAATCGTATTTTAAATGTTTATGGCGTATATTTAAACAGGTCTAATGCATCAGAGCTAATCCGACAGGTAATTGACAGTAGCTTTAGAGTTACTTTGAATAGTTGAAAATAAATTTTTATTATTATTACATTTCTACATATTAAATTGTTTTCGCAGAATTACATGACGACCTATAGATAAATATCAAATAGGAATGATTTATTTTAAAATAAATTTATGAGAGAGAGATGAGAGCTGACAAATAATATATAAAAATGAAATGAGTTATGCAAACAATACCACACATACAATTGAATTAATTTAATTCAAGCATGCGTAGGAGAAATGAGAGAGATAAGATATGCTAATGATACCGTGAATTAATTTAATTCGAGCATGCGTAGGAGAAATGATTAATTCGAGCATCCATATGAGAAATGATAAATGTAAATGACAGATGCGATATGCTAATGATACCGTGAATTAATTTAAGTCGTGAATGCATATGAGAGATGATAAATGACAGATGAGATATGCCAATGATACCGTGAATTATTTAATTCGAGCATGCGTATGAGAAATGACAGATGAGATATGCTAATGATACCATCAATTAATCTAATTCGAGCATCCATATGAGAAATGATAAATGTAAATGACAGATGAGATATGCCAATGATACCGTGAATTAATTTAATTCGAGCATGCGTATGAGAAATGACAGATGAGATATGCTAATGATACCATCAATTAATCTAATTCGAGCATCCATATGAGAAATGATAAATGTAAATGACAGATGAGATAATATGCCAATGATACCGTGAATTAATTTAATTCGAGCATGCGTATGAGAAATGACAGATGAGATATGCTAATGATACCATCAATTAATCTAATTCGAGCATCCATATGAGAAATGATAAATGTAAATGACAGATGAGATAATATGCCAATGATACCGTGAATTAATTTAATTCGAGCATGCGTATGAGAAATGACAGATGAGATATGCTAATGATACCATCAATTAATCTAATTCGAGCATCCATATGAGAAATGATAAATGTAAATGACAGATGAGATAATATGCCAATGATACCGTGAATTAATTTAATTCGAGCATGCGTATGAGAAATGACAGATGAGATATGCTAATGATACCATCAATTAATCTAATTCGAGCATCCATATGAGAAATGATAAATGTAAATGACAGATGAGATATGCCAATGATACCGTGAATTAATTTAATTCGAGCATGCGTATGAGAAATGACAGATGAGATATGCTAATGATACCATCAATTAATCTAATTCGAGCATCCATATGAGAAATGATAAATGTAAATGACAGATGAGATATGCCAATGATACCGTGAATTAATTTAATTCGAGCATGCGTATGAGAAATGACAGATGAGATATGCCAATGATACCGTGAATTAATTTAATTCGAGCATGCGTATGAGAAATGATTAATTCGAGCATCCATATAAATTTTTGCGCAACATTTAACATTCTAGTGTAATGATTCATTGTTACGAGCTCTAGTAATTTTAAGTTCGTTTATTATTTTGTTAGGATTAAGATTTCTTTGTGTTATTTTAGAACGTTGTTCGTCGAAATAATCATATAGATTAATTATGCTTAATATGAATTTTAGTTCGTATAAGATTAACGGTGACGCGTATCTATTTAATAAATACAACTTTTACAGTCTTTTAATAGATTACCTCGTTGGTGTACTGGATGCATTGGCTGACTACCATTCGAGCGGTCCCCGGTTCAAATCCTGTTGGCTCCATTGGTTTTTTATAAAAAATATAGCGGGTTGCCTATCAACAGGCGCATAGAAATCTACTATACCGATCATATGGCGTCACCGATAGATGGCAGTAGTAGTACTAAAAATTTGAATCTAAGGGCGGGAAATCCTAGATGACAAATTGAAAATGAAAGATACAAAATGGCAGATATGTTCGCGCATGCATATGAGAAATTATATATATAAATGAGAGAGGAGATATGTAAATGATACCGTGAATTAATTTAATTAGATCAATTAATTTAATTCGCGCATTTAATTCGCGCATTTAATTAGACCACGCCTTATTTGAATATTAATTCGCGCATTTAATTAGACCACGCCCCATTTGAATATTAATTAGATCGCAGGTCATTTGCATAAAAGGAGAGGGGGGCAGCTCAAGGGACGCCATCCCTACTTTTTGGGCATTCAAACGCAAGCCGTTACGCTTCGACCACCGGAAGATACACTCTAAATTAGAATTTAACTAAAGTTTTCAACGTGTTGTGGTAGACAATTGTGAGTCGTCCGCATATTGGTTAATATTCCAATTGTACTGTACGATTAAAGGCAGATCAGCCGTATATATCGTAAACATAGTAGGACTTAGAATACTTCCTTGTGGCACTCCGTAGTTTACCTGAAGTTTATCAGAAATATCTTTGTCTATTTTCACTATTTGGTACCTATCAGTGAGGTAATCGCTAAACCACGATAGCATGTGAGCTGGTACTCCATAATAATTTAGTTTGGCAAGAAGTAAGCTGTGATCAATTACATCAACGGCCTTACTATAGTCTACTAGTATTAGATGGTTGATTTCTCCATTATCCAAGCTAGTGATTATGTCGGAGGTTATTTTATGTAACGCAGTAGTTGTCTATGATTCCTGCGAAAACCCCATTGAATTGATAGTAATATATTGTTTTTCTTAATATGGTTAGTTAGTCGAGTATTCACAGCTTTTTCCAATATCATTGACATTGTGGGTAACACACTAATAAGTCTCAGGGCTTTGAGTTTCTTTGGCTATACTTGTCTTAGGTAATGAGAACTGTTAGGTTTTGAGTATTATTTATTATGAAATTGTTTAATTTTATTAAGAAATTTCCATCTTAGGTTTGGAGTGAACATTCCACGAACCAAAATTCTTCCATTACCTCTTTGGGTTTCTTTTATTAATTTGCAGTTGGTGCTTTATATACGCCGTTTTCACATTTTTGGTTGCTCTTGATAGATAATTATGCAGGTCTTTATAGTATTGAAAATCGTTTTCTGCTTTAGTTTGCAGATATCTTTTATAGGCCCATTTTTTCAGATCAATAATTAGTTTTAAGGTATCAGTAATGTAAGGGCGATGCTGTATCGCAACAGTGTTGATTTCAAGGGTGCGTGTCGGTGTTTGTCAAATAACTGAACAATGTTTGCATTGATGTAATTTACTTAGTCGTCAATATTATTTAGTTCCTCCACACAACTCCAGTTACTAGTTGCGGCATCATTTTGAAATGCGTGAGGATCAAAGTTTTTGAAATCACGATAATAATTGCCTTCGTTTACAATAGTAGACAATAATTTCTAGCAGTTCATATAATGAAAGTGTCATTTTCTGTATATCTAAAGATGTGTACGCTAAAAGCAGGGATTCCTGGTTGATAAATAAAAACCATCTTGGTGTTAATTTCGAGTAATAGTTCTTTATAGTACAAATGAATAAAAAGAATTATCATTTGTGGGGGGAAGTTTCCGCAATAGAAGCTAGGATAGCATAGAAACTCTTTATTCACATGTACTCGTACGTATAACGTTTTATCGAATACCTCAATATTTAAGTTTATACGTGTGTACAGAATTTGAAATGTACGATTTGGTCTGTAGCTTTTGACGGTATAAATTTGACATTCTAGCCCAGTAACTGTCATCGAACCTACGACTAACTTGTGAAAAATGTAAAAATAGAAAGTGTATGGAAAATGAAACCTACAAGCAAATCCTGGCACGATTGCAATTAGTAGCCTAACTAGGTTTAATTAATTAGTACTTTGCGGCCCTTACATAACATCGCGATGAAGGATTTTGTAGAGAAATACCTGTACTTCAAAAGCGTCACAATGGTCTTACTAGAAATTTAAAATGCGATTTTCTCGAAAATTAACAGGAAGGGACCGCATTTTAATACAGTGCTGTGCTTGGTGTCTGTGTAGTGAACATACGTGTGGTTAGCACCTCGAAAGATTCCGCGAACCCGAGTAGAGATGCTATTCATGCAGCTATGATACGCCGCCAAGGGTACTCGATCAGTTTATGTAGTGTTAATCGGTGAATCGACAAAACCTAGCTCCAAGAAGCAGCTCCCTGACACCACTTTCCATTTCCGGCGTCCCTTATTACTGAATCAAACGGCAGTATAATGGTCGCCGCTGCTTACCAGTGAGCCGTCACTTTTCCTTTTCTCTTTAACAATCGTTAGTCATTGACGAGATAACTCCCTCGGGGTTGCGGTTTGGGCTCGTGTGAGTTATCGGCTAGCGACTGTTTTTCTTCCTGTCCCATCCCGGGTGGCCCCCTCACACTCCAACAAACAGAGGCCTATGGAGTGGAACGACAGTCGACTCATCGCTTAGTGCTACATAAAGACACCAGAGTCATATCTCGAGGGTGATCCTGACAAGAGCTGTGTCTTATATAACAACAATGATTCCACAATCATCAATCTCAATTAAGTCGGCTGCAAAACAATTATCATGAACAACTACTACAACAACCACATTATTACTCAACGATTAATTATGCAATTAATTTTCAACTGCAATCAAATTTTCTCAAATTCCAAAAAATGGACATCGTACATGTACCCTCGATAAACGATTATAGATATATTATAGGTAGGTTTAGCCGCTGGTCAGAAGCCATACCATTGAAGTCCATGACTACGGAGGTTGTTATTGAAGCCTTTGTCAATACTTGGATCTCACGCAATGGGATTGCAGATGTTGTGACCACTGATAATGCACCCACGTATCTGCCAGCTACTTGGACTGATTTTTGTACCACTATGGGAACGAAACATATCAAATCTTCCTTATACCATCCACAGAGTCAAGGAGTCATAGAACGATTTAACAAAACTCTGAAAGAAGCAATAAAGACGACATGGATCAATTCTTGGAAACATAATTTACCTTGGATTCTTTTGAGTTTGAGGTCAACAATTAAATCAGGAATAGAATATTCCCCAGCAGATATTTTATACGGCACATCTTTACGGTTGCCTTTAGAATACTTCCACGACTTACCGCCTTCACACGATTTCGTGATTTCGTTAATCGTTTACGTATTCGAATAAATGAGTCTAAATTTTTCATTACAAAACGTATGCATCATCGACTTTTGTTCCCCCAGATTTAAAAACTTGTACCCATGTTTATGTTCGGAATGATTCCGATACTAAAGGTCTCAAACCAACATATTTAGGCCCCTTTAAAGTGAACTTTCGGACAGACAAATATGTCGTCTTAGAAAATCATTCTAGAACGGTGTTTTTAGACCGGTTAAAACCCGCCTACTTTAATTAATTATATTATTCTATTATTCTTATCTCTTTTAAGTTAATTTTATTTAAACAGTATTGATCGGTTTTTCTTTTTTGTTTCAGTTGCTGCTACGAGCCTGCCACCTTTTTGTTGAAGTTTTTTCACCCCGCTCCAAGTTTTCCCGCTTCCAACAATTTTTTTAAAAGCTTTTTATTATTATTATTACTACTACTGTTATTATTTATAAGTATATCACAGGTTTTTTATAGCTACACGTTAGCTCGCGTTCTTTTTCTAAATCTTACCCTTACCACTTATTACTCTTGTTTGTTTAACTTTTTCTATCACATTTATCATATCCGTCTTTTACTCAAACATTACTCACGTGAAGCTTTTTTCTATGAGCGTGGGGTAATGTAGTGATCTTAGATGGCGATCGCTACATTACTCCGGGCAAGATTAAACAAAATGACTTCAAAATAAACACAAAATAAATAAACACGTTTGTGTCAAAAATTAAATAAATAAACACATTTTATCAAGTCTTGCAATATTTATTTTTTTAATAACAGTTTAATATTACAAAATGTTGCAACACCTATTGGTGTATATGCTACACACTACCAGATCATTGCAGTACCTCAACGAGACGGTGTCTATTATAGAGTCACCAGGGCTGTAACTGGGACATCAAGTGGGCAATTGTTCCATCCTAGCCCACATTCAGTTTGACTCTGATCTAGCAGCGGCAAGTCCGTACAAAAGGGTACGGAGACACCCTATCGAAGCTAAACTGCGAAGGGTGAGCACGTCAAGTAGCTAGTAGAGGTATCACAATACTGTAAAGATCTTATCAGAGATAGATATCCCGGATGCATAAACAACAACAAATACAAGTGATACATCAGCTGAGAAAGATATATATATATATATATATATAATAATATTTTGAATGAAAATTCATATAGAAAAATTTATCGACTCTGCTGGGATTCGAACCCAGGACCCTCCACTGTCTAGGTGGTATCTCTACCAACTGAGCTACAGAGAACGACTACCAGCATAGCGAGAAGTTTTCCATATGAATTAGATATCAAGCAAACATGCAAGTAACTAGATATTTTTTGAATACTATTAATGAAGATCAGCAAGTCGCATGACAACAACATCAATATTCAAAGTATCTAGATTATAATGAATCATTCCGAAAGGAAATTAATTTTTATAAATTTTTAGATAGAGTTAATTTTTATCAAGTTGGATAATGATTTTACATTAAATAATATTTTGAATGCAAATTCATATAGAAAAATTTATCGACTCTGCTGGGATTCGAACCCAGGACCCTCCACTGTCTAGGTGGTATCTCTACCAACTGAGCTACAGAGAACGACTACCAGCATAGCGAGAAGTTTTCCATATGAATTAGATATCAAGCAAACATGCAAGTAACTAGATATTTTTTGAATACTATTAATGAAGATCAGCAAGTCGCATGACAACAACATCAATATTCAAAGTATCTAGATTATAATGAATCATTCCGAAAGGAAATTAATTTTTATAAATTTTTAGATAGAGTTAATTTTTATCAAGTTGGATAATGATTTTACATTAAATAATATTTTGAATGCAAATTCATATAGAAAAATTTATCGACTCTGCTGGGATTCGAACCCAGGACCCTCCACTGTCTAGGTGGTATCTCTACCAACTGAGCTACAGAGAACGACTACCAGCATAGCGAGAAGTTTTCCATATGAATTAGATATCAAGCAAACATGCAAGTAACTAGATATTTTTTGAATACTATTAATGAAGATCAGCAAGTCGCATGACAACAACATCAATATTCAAAGTATCTAGATTATAATGAATCATTCCGAAAGGAAATTAATTTTTATAAATTTTTAGATAGAGTTAATTTTTATCAAGTTGGATAATGATTTTACATTAAATAATATTTTGAATGCAAATTCATATAGAAAAATTTATCGACTCTGCTGGGATTCGAACCCAGGACCCTCCACTGTCTAGGTGGTATCTCTACCAACTGAGCTACAGAGAACGACTACCAGCATAGCGAGAAGTTTTCCATATGAATTAGATATCAAGCAAACATGCAAGTAACTAGATATTTTTTGAATACTATTAATGAAGATCAGCAAGTCGCATGACAACAACATCAATATTCAAAGTATCTAGATTATAATGAATCATTCCGAAAGGAAATTAATTTTTATAAATTTTTAGATAGAGTTAATTTTTATCAAGTTGGATAATGATTTTACATTAAATAATATTTTGAATGCAAATTCATATAGAAAAATTTATCGACTCTGCTGGGATTCGAACCCAGGACCCTCCACTGTCTAGGTGGTATCTCTACCAACTGAGCTACAGAGAACGAATGATTCATTATAATCTAGATACTTTGAATATTGATGTTGTTGTCATGCGACTTGCTGATCTTCATTAATAGTATTCAAAAAATATCTAGTTACTTGCATGTTTGCTTGATATCTAATTCATATGGAAAACTTCTCGCTATGCTGGTAGTCGTTCTCTGTAGCTCAGTTGGTAGAGATACCACCTAGACAGTGGAGGGTCCTGGGTTCGAATCCCAGCAGAGTCGATAAATTTTTCTATATGAATTTGCATTCAAAATATTATTTAATGTAAAATCATTATCCAACTTGATAAAAATTAACTCTATCTAAAAATTTATAAAAATTAATTTCCTTTCGGAATGATTCATTATAATCTAGATACTTTGAATATTGATGTTGTTGTCATGCGACTTGCTGATCTTCATTAATAGTATTCAAAAAATATCTAGTTACTTGCATGTTTGCTTGATATCTAATTCATATGGAAAACTTCTCGCTATGCTGGTAGTCGTTCTCTGTAGCTCAGTTGGTAGAGATACCACCTAGACAGTGGAGGGTCCTGGGTTCGAATCCCAGCAGAGTCGATAAATTTTTCTATATGAATTTGCATTCAAAATATTATTTAATGTAAAATCATTATCCAACTTGATAAAAATTAACTCTATCTAAAAATATATATATATATATATATATATATATATATATATATATATATATATATATATATATATATATATATATATATATATATATATATATATCTTTCTCAGCTGATGTATCACTTGTATTTGTTTGTATTGTAGTTGTTGTATTTTGTACCAAAACGTACGAGTCTTACGAACCAAAACAAATGCCCTTTACTTAAATACAATCAGTTGTGAATTTAATATATTAGTTCTAACAGAAAGTAATCTCTCTAGTGATATTAACAGTGCAGAATTGTTTGATAAATGTTAAATTAAAATACTGCTAATGCTAAGTTTACCCGATGAAGACTAATGTTATTTTTGTTAAAGTAGATTTCAAATTCAACTTTAAATTTAAAATAAAGTGCTAAATAAAATTTATAGTTAAAGCGACTTAAAACAATTATTATGAAAACGGCTGTATTAGTGGGGTAAAAGGAAATATTTAATTAACCATCCACTACAATTTGTCGTCAAATTCTACTAAAAGGAAGGTCAACGATACATAACAAAAAAATTAGAAATAGTAAGAGAAGTTGAAGTTTAACACATAAGAATACTAATTCTTAGAAAATTGTAATAAACTTCCAATCAATTACATAATTAGCTGCAAAACATTATACAGAGTATAATTAATAATACTCATCTTCACCTTCGCAAAGTGAAATACAATGTAGTCAACACCAACTGAGTTGTCAGCACAGTACAAAAAAGCTCTTAAGGGTTAATCACTAAACCACAACAACTTTAGCCTTTTTCTAAATTAAAATACCTTAGTAGAATTAACAATAAAAAGACTTTCAACAAAAACTAAACTAACCAACTAAAAAACCATAAAGCAATGCACCTATCATTTTACACGATCTGCTGTAATAGGATGCTAATTTACATATTACTAGGGAAACCTTGTCAAGACATGACGGTCAAAAGCATTGAAGGATTTCCCTATATACAACCTCCGATGTGTGATTACAATCCTTTGGATTTTCGTAAGTGATTATTTAAATAAACCCAACCAAACATAACCAGTTGAAAATTCTAAGCCTAGCACTCCTCTCTTCTAGCTTACCCTCCTCTCTTCCGACATATATTCCTCTCTGGCTTACCCCTCCCTACCGGTTTATTCTACATAAATACATACATACGGAAATTCTACCTTACGAAATGATAATAATAAAATCAAAAATCGATCTTGTTTAAAACATTCTTGAAAACGTCTATTAGTATATACTTCAAAAACATTACATAAACATAGCGTTGGCAAATTTTCTGCGTTTTATACAAACAATATGAAGCTACTCTGAATAAGCAATTGCCATCAGCTATTATTTGTATAATTCGTCTGTTCATAATTTTCAACTAAGCGGATTTTGTCTACACTTATTCATGATAGAAGTGGACTGCTGCATCACCCTTTTATATTTATAGGGAGTACTTACGAAACTCACCGCCGTGGAAGGTGAGAGGGCGCCCCAAGTGAATGTTCGATTCGCCCGTCTCAAATTAAACATTTTAGAGTTTTTCAAATTAAAAATATAAACATTAAAAAAATATAAAAATTAAGTAGTGTTGACTAATCTACACATCGAAAGCTTAAATTTAAAAAAAGAAACGCGTAAATTGGCCTGGTGGATCCCTCAAACAAACTGGAACAAAAATAAGCCATGTGTTTTATATATATTGCGGTGATATCAAAACACCTCATTGAAAATTTTATTAACGACAGAACGGAAACGTCAAAACAAACATTTCATATATTAGATTTAAATTAAAAGAGAGACATGCTACGTCATAGGCATAATTAATTTAAAGGCTATATATAGGACCACAGTTAGGTTCATTAATATTTGAATTAAAAATTAAGAATACAAATTTTATGCAAACATAACCTAGATTTCTTATGTATAATAAATAGGTTTCATTTTTAGAAAAAGGATATCAATTAGTTAGATTGCTTGATCATAAATATGTTTATGCAACCCAAGTTACACATTGGGATGTGCTCTCCACTTGTTAGGAAGAAGTAATTTCCTTATTCAGATTTAGAGATTACGATGATCAACGTTAGATAAATTCAAGCTCATGTTGTTAATTAACTGAAAATAGAAAAATTAGGTCAATCTTGTTATGACTTATATAATACAATTAACTTTTGAAATTGGTTATAAAATTTCTGACCATTCTAATTACTGAAGGTTTAAATCCTTTTGTATCATTGTGACTCTTATTGACTTTTATCCTATTCTTTCTCACCATTGTTATGATGTAAGTGCTTAGAGTACTGTATGCTGGACATTTTAACCATAAATTGATTAATTTTGAATCAATATTTAAGCTGGAACTTGCATATGCATTAATTGGTGTATTCATTGTAGTTCGTACTGTAAAAATCTATGTTTGTAGTAAATTGTAAAGATGCTCCTATGGAGAACTTATTTGTACTACTGTATCATGTATTCCTGTAACTAGTTTGTAAAGGATGAACCTTGATTTGTTGAATTTTATATGTATTTAGATCGTAACGAGATTTGTCTATTGTCAATCGTTTTTCTTGTATACCTTCGTTTCGATACATTTTTGGACAATGGATGTATTATACTTTTTGATCCTTGTTTTAAGGGTTACAATCCTGTAACATAGAATTAAGATTAGTGACAATTAATAACAGCTGTGCGGGATTAGTGACGTCATCAAGCTTACTTGAGGTGCTTTTGTTTTTAAAAAATGTCATCGCCGGTTTTTGTTCTGGCATAAAGTATATAAGCTGGAGCAAATTGTAATAAAATCAGTCGATAAAACGTTTAAGGCAAAAGCTATGCCCGATTCCGGATAAAATATCTGTAATCAATTTGAGGTTAGACATTTCAACCATATGTGTTTGACGTAAATGTCATGTATGAATAAAGTTTGAACTAAACTAAAGTGTTACCTGAACATTTTTAAAAGTTGAAAGAAGATTTAATTATTGTGTCACAATTATATAAAGTGAACGTGATTGTTTAAATAAATTCTGGTTGAATTTATTTATTGACATCGATCTATGTATTGATGTTTTGCAGACAGGAAACAGCTGATGTGTATGATAGCAGTGTTACCACTAAAGGATTAATATTTAAAAGGGAAAATATTTCGTAACATACCAGGTTGATCATAATAAATGGTTTCGTTAATATCATGAATAATAATTAACTTATAGAGTTCATCCTTAATATTATAAACTTATTTGGTTTAGTTTACAAGGTTCTTTTGAGAATTTATTTGTGTTCAAGTAAATAAAACAATTTAATTTCTTTTATTCAAATTTATTTTTATTTGACAAACAGTTTTATTTATAAATAACTTTTGATTTGTGTTGGTCTGTTCAAATGAATGACCGTATTAGCCCTATGTCAGGCCATTACAACTATTACTAACATTTGAGCAGGCTTGAGAATTTATTTCTTAATTATTAATTGTATTAATTTGAATAACATTTTTTTACATTAACTTTCCATTCGAATTTTTATTTCGTTCTTTAAATAAAGTTTATCTGTTTTTTCAAATTTACATATGTGTTTAATTGATGCAAATACAAGCATCCAGTGTTCATCAGGTGGCTGAGGCTGTAGGCATCTCAACTGAGAGGGTACATCACATTTTACATGAATATTTGGGCATGAAAAAGCTATCCGCGCGATGGGTGCCGGGATTGCTCACACTCGACCATAAGCGCAACCGTTTGGCCACTTCAAAGGAGTGTTTGGCGATATTCAGCCGCAATCCGGACGAGTTTTTGCGGCTTTTCGTTACCGTAGACGAAACACCATCCATCACACTACGCCAGAGACCAAGGAACAATTAAGACAGTGGGTTTCTCCGGGTGAACGTGCACCAAAGAAGGCCAACGTGGGTCTGTCGTCCAACAAGGCCATGACCACAGTTTTTTGGGATGCACGCGATGTCATTTACGTCAACTATGATTTGAAGCAGAAACGACCGCATTTGACGAAGAAAAAAGTGCTGTTCCATCAAGACAATGCACGAGTGCACACGTGTATAGTCACCATGGCAAAAATCCATAAATTGGGCTACGAACTGCTACCCCATCCAGCATATTCACCAGATTTAGCTCCCTGTGACTATTTCCTGTTTCCAAACCTGAAGAAATGGCTGGGCGGTAAGAGATTTTGGTCGAATGAAGACGTGATCACTGAAACCAACGCCTATTTTGAGGGCCTTGAGAAAACCTATTATTTGGAAGGAATAAAAAATTGGAAAAACGCTGGACTAAATGTATCGAGCTAAAAGGGTACTATGTTATGCTATAAAACGCTTATTTGCCGAAATAATAGCTATTTATGTAACAAGTACATAATGTAGGACTTTATAGATAAGCCAAGTTTATGCCGAGCGAGCGAAGTGAGCAAGGCCTATAAAAGGGCGAGTCTATGTAAGAGTTGCATACAAAGCTTTATGTTCGATTCCTAAAATTGGCTAATTATCAAAAATCAGTTTATAAATTTGACATCTATTCTTGACAAAAGAAAATTTGACATGCAATATACAGTTGCCATACTTTATTTTACTACTATTTACTTTATTTTACTACTACCACTTTATTTTACGAGTACAATAATAAGCCAGTTTACTGCCGTAAACAATACAATATACAGTACACAGTTTACAATAAACAGTTTACTGTCAAAACAATACAATAAACAGTACTTTATAATGCAATCGGACATATATATCTTTTATTCAAAAAGTCACTGACTTATCAAACCACCCTCATACCAGTGTAATCAGAACTCTATTGGTTCGTTTGACTAAAATTGTGACATTTGATTGGTTGATAAATAATGCGAATTATCAGCAAAATTCTGCATAATGTATTGTACATTTAATTTATTACTTTTTTAAATAAAACTCATATACAAATTAATGTTAACATCTAAACAAGAGATTTAGAATCAGTTTAGTTTAAAAAGTATAACATGTACAGCACACCTTATTAACTTTAAATATGTTTAGTACTCTTTGTTAAAAATTCAGTGGCGTGCGGTCCATGGAAGCAATGCTTCCCTTGAGAATTTATTAAAAATAAAACCAATGCTAACAAAATATTTTTACAAAATTATGGTTATCGTTTATTTAAATTTGTAATATTTAATCAATTTAAAGCTCAATATCAATTCCGTACAGCAAAAAGTATAATTATTTAAAGTACTATTTTAAATTAGGCTCATTAAACTTGCACGGAAAGGTAATACCGATTCAAATGTGTTACATACACTGCATATAAGCACTGCTTATAACTGCTCTTCTCTTAGCCTTGGCGTGAATCAGAGGGCGTGGTTATATAGTAGACGATGCTGTTAGCATTGCTTGGCCGTTATTTTTAGTGTGCCTCTTGCCCAAATGTTTATTTATTATAATTTGGTTATTTGTTAGATTTAGTGTTTGTTAAATTTAGTGTTACTTAAGTAATGTAAATCTGCGAATGATACTGTATTTTGTCGCATTTTATTATTTCAATTTATATAAGTTGGATTATTTAAAGACAAATAATTCTATTTAGTTTGTCTGTATGCAAATTTAAAATTGCATTATCGTCACGACTGCAAATTCAACTGCTTCGGTGAAAGGCTCGAGTACTTTCGATACATCCGAATCGGTACAATTTTTTGTGGAGTTTGTAAATTATTAATAACGAATTTTCCGCATACAGTTTTGAAGAGAAATTACAAATTATTAACAAAGGCAGATCAAAACCATAACTTTCAAATTTAACAACAAAGATTAAAACCTGCACCGGTATTTTGCTAAGAAAGGCCGGGAAATTGAGTTGCACTATAAATACATAGTAGTGGTTTTTTTAAAATAAAGAATAATAGTCAACAAATTCCATAAGTATACAGTATAAAAGTTCTTCTTTGAAAAACTTTTAAGCTTAATAATTATAACACTTTTTTTTTATTGTACCTAGCTGGGGCGGATCCAGAGAAGTATTTTGAGGGGGAATCTTTGGAAAAATAATTGTTTTAATAAATAATAATTAAACAAACATTATTTGTTTCTATTCTATGTATACTTATTTCTAAATTGGGGGGGGGATTATTCCCACCCCATTAATTCGCGCCTGTACCTAGGTGTATTATAATTAAAATCGTGGTTGCTTCCCTAGCCTAAATTCTCACCGCACGCCACTGTAAAAATTGTAAATTTTCTTAAACAAAAGCTCGTCACCAAGATATGCAAATTAACAGAGAATTGCCAGTATAAATAAAAAAAGTTCCAGCATAAATAAGTACGTGGAATATTAAAAACCTATCGACCGACGTATCTGGTTTTATCAAAAATTATTCACCAATAAGTAACCGGATTTATCTCATTTGAGGTTTCCACCACGCATAAGAGTGTAGTTACCCATATACACGTAACTCTTTTAGATAATTTTTATATCTATGAAAATTTTCATTTTCATTCTTATGCTGCACTTCTATTCTTACACTGTTTTGAACTTTCAAACTTTAAGGGGTTAAACCTATGTAGGTATTCATACAACAATAAATATAATAAAAAATAATATTTAAAACCGTTATTCGACAAGCAAGATCATTGTCAAATAACTTTAATGACCTTAACATTTAAGGAGGTCTAGTGTTTTGGTTAACCTTTCCGCTATATTTATTAAACTTAATTACACCTTAAGCTAAATAACCATTTAATGAAAAGAATAACATTTTATTTTGACTAGCATTCTTTGTTAGTTTCCCTAACAAGGATTTTAAAATTAACTTTGAATTGGTAGATTTTATAGATGAAGCATTTTGATAGTTAATTCAAGGACTACACAATGTTTAAATTTGTTAATATTGACTAATAACAATTTACTCGTAATTATTTATTTATCTATCTGAAGGCTGTTCACACAAATTTTATAAGTAACAATAGCAGGAGCAATTCTTAACGTTATTTATTTTGGTTTAAATAAATTTAAGAAATCGTAGGAATAATAATCATTAAGGAACACCTTAGTGCCATTGACTGTTAACATTAAACAATGTTTGTTTTAATTAAAAGTGTGAGTATATACAATTAGAGCCATGTCTGTGAATACACCAGTACTAATTCATTACTAACATAATCCAATATCCCATTTTTTTGATATAGCCTTGATTCTCGCAAACTCTTCTGGTAAATACACATAAAAATAAAAATACTTAAAATGCAACATGCATAAAATGATTGACTTCCAGAAAATACGATAAGCAAGATTTAAAAGATTTAAAGTCTTTGTTTTTTCACAACAAAGATAACATTAATGTATGCATGTGATAAATATATACATAATACAAAAACGAAACAGATATTTGTTCTATATAAATTAGTTCGTAATTAAATTAGTTTCAAAAGTTAGTGACTTAATCTAAATTGCACAGTAGTTTCCATATTAACACCTTGACTATCAGTCAAGATCGCTGTGATCTATCATGTCCATTAATAAACTAAACAAGTTTAATACGACCTTAACCATGCTCAAAGGCTCTCAAACCGTATTTATTAAGTTGTGTGTCTAAGGAAACATCATCATTCAAATAACCGAGTTCTCAAAGTGTTGAAGTGCATCTAAGTTTTTGATAGCGAGGGCAACCTATGAGAGTTATACATACTTAGGGCTAGAGCTAACTGTGTGTTGATCTTTAGATAATTTTTAGGTAAGTACTCATTTAGAAAATCAAATTCAACAAGTTCACTACTTTCAATGTTTTTATCAACTCTCAAAGCACACATTTGAGCTTATTTAATATTTTCACATGATTTATAAATTTCTTACACAACTTAATAACAATAACTGTCTTATACTTTTACGTCATTGAAACGACATTTATATTGTGTTAGATACCTGTTAATGTAAAAAAGTAACAATAACGAATTAACACAACGCAGCACAACAGCTAGAGAGCCTGCTCTTATTCTGTCACTACGCTACTGCAGTAATTCTGAGGAGATTGTGGATAAAATTCCCATGCATAATTTTTAAAATACCGGGAAAATTATCTCTAATGTGTCATATGATATAGTTATAATTGAGACCTTAATAATACAATATTAATTCAAAAATATAACATAAAAAACTTTGGAAACCAATTTTGCTTTTACTACTTACTACTGCTAACTTTTACCTACTTTTGTTCTAAAGATTTTTAGGGTTAGTTTTTATACAGAGTAGAATTAATATTAAAAAAACTTTAACTTTATGCGATTCAATTCATAAATGAAATATTTAGTTTTAAAACATAAACCGTAGTATTGAATAAACTCAAAACTTGCGAAAAGGTTGGGATCTTCTGTAGTTCAGAACAGTAGCAAAAGAAACGTATCACAGCAAAAAAATTGAAAACACATAGAACAACTAATTAATGCAGACAAAATAATTCTTTATATGTATATATAAATAAAATGCGTAAATATATTTTATACATAAAACTAATTAAATCACACTAGAAGGTAAACCAGAAAGTTAAAATGTACATACATATATGTACGTATTTATTTAGAAAAAATAAGGTCAAAACGTTTGCTGAAACTGGTACAACTATCAAGAAAAAACTAAGTGAAGTTACTTCTACATTCAATATTTACAATGTGTAATGTCTGTTAGTTTATTAATGTCTGTATTTGCCCATTTTTCACAAATTTATCCACGCATTTAGAGACTAGAAATGATAAAAGACTCCCCGAAATTTGTTTGCTTACCCATGCCTACAACCTATGTACATACAAATAATAATATAACTTCTATTATTTTGAAATTTTTAACTAGTTATGTTCATTGCATTTACAAATTTTATATTTGCTAATAGACAAACAGATATGCACTGAGCGTAGTACAATTAGTCAGACTCATATGCTATTCGTTTATGGGAAGAGTAACTAAAGCAACCAGATTTAGTGACTTTTCTGGTATCATAGTATTTCGAAACTTGCAAGATTGTTAGAGCGTGAATCGCACCAAGAATCTCTTTGCTATAAGGTTGTCAGAAGTAAGACATCTAGTTGGTTTATGTAAAATTTCGGATTTCGTGATGTTTAAAAATTGAAAAGTTATTGAAATTTATTAACACTATTCATATGCTGCACATTGTCCGAGCTGAAAATAGATACTCAACATAAATATCATGTTTAGGATGCTTGAATGATGTTTTATTTTTAAATATTTCTTAAGTAATTGTGAATGGTAAACGGATAATAATAACTATATAACAACGAAAATTTGTGGAACGCTTTAAATAATACATTGTTGGTACTTTTAAGATGCTCAGTTTCCTCAGCAGGGAAGCAACCGGGAAAGAAATTTATAAAATCTGCTATTTCATATGAATTGTTTTAGCCGCATCTTTTCTCCCATTTTCCTCCGGTTCTTATTATTACTTTCTTGGTTATTGGGTTTTCAACACATTTGCAGATCTTTTTAATCGAGTTGATAAATATTTTAAACTAGCATAATACCCGTTGAAAAATCAACGGTCCCCTTCTGATCATGTCAGCTATCCACGAAGTAAGAAAACAGATCTACTTATAAAAGTTATTTTTTGAGATCCCGTAGCTCAGGATGTACTACTACAGTGGAGTTTTTACTTTCCTTAATAATAATGTCAATCGGATCATAACATGTAACTATAATTTAATATAAACACATTTGATTCATAATTAGTAATGCCTTTTTTCGTATTACTAATAAATCCCACACTTTTTTTGCTCAAATAAATGCTATAAAAACACATAAGTTGCCCTTTCTTTAAAATAACTTTAAACGAATGGTAGGCGTGTTCAAAGAGAATACATAATATAGTTATTTTAATTATATACCTATGTAGTTTATTATTAATATTTTATGTACTTTATAATAAAACAACATAATATTCGTTGGAAAATCAACGGCGTGTGGAGGCACTGCAGGTTGAAAACGCGTCAGTCGCTGGCAATCATGATATTATGGTATCAATATATCAGATCGATTTTTCTCAGAATTTTTGTTATGCAACCTTATAATTTATTTGCATGATCAGAAAGGGAAGAAAAATCACTATCGGATTCCACTATTAAAAATTTATATTGTCATTTAAATTCTTTTGTGATGACATTATAACTTAGAAACAAATGAAAGTCGGAAGGTGAATCGTACATATTAATGTGTATTTTTAAGAAACAAAATCGACGTGTTTCAGCGTTTTTAAAAAAACCGGTTGAGTTCGCTTTTTTTTAATATTCCATACTTTAATCCCTACCTGTATACAGATTATTGAGAGGATTCTTGGAGAGTCCAGTAATAAGCAAAGTATGAAATACATCCTTAAGAAAATTGGCTCTAACAGAGACAAAAAGCATTACGCTGCGAAAATGGTAACAGATAAAGCCAAACTATAAGCAAACGAATTGTAGCCCTCAAGAAGATCTACAAAAAAGTCCGGGATGGCATATACGTATCTTTTACGGATTACTCACAATCAAGATTTATAATTAGTTATTTTTGCGGAAAACTCTTCTCCCCCTGGAATGTTGTCTTACTCCGCCCCTGGATAAAATGCCGTTAATTTTTGTATATTTTTTTATCTTCAGAATTGCTTCGAGTATAATCTGTGAAAATTTGAAGTTTGTAGCTTACGCCATTCAGGAGATATATAGCCATAATGATTTTTTAAGAAATGCCCCCCCCCCAGCAACTCCCTCGGGTTTTTTAAGAGTAAAAATATACTATACAGCCCTTTGGGGCAAGGTCCACCTGCCTGTAAAGCTTCCGCTTCAACTTCTTAAGTCTTCTAGTTTTCGAGATATTTTTCGGTGGACATCGGACATCGGACTTCCGAACTGGCTATTATTCAGGTCTATTCTGTAAGCAATCATATCAATTGTTACACTCCAATTGATTGTTATGGGACAACCATAACAAGCGATTTTGCAAAAGTGGTATTCTCTAAGCACTTTCTGTATCAATCAATTGCTATGTCATAACAATAAATTGAAGACTCATATCAATTGTTATCCGGCCGTTATTATGTACTCACCTCAAAACTTTATTGTGTTTTATTATTACAAACACATTACTATTTGTATAAAAGTTCTTTTATGTCAGTAGAATACCAATGCAGTTGTAAAATAAACTTCAGGAAAAGTAATTTTGCAAACGTTTATGTTAAAAACCGGTTCCTCTAACCTCACTTTTTGGTAGTCGTGTTTTGTTAACAAGCAGGTAAATCTCAACACTACGAATGCCCAAGCGCCCGGCGGGTGCCGGGCCCGGCATGGATGCATGTCGTTACAAAATGTTTGTTTTGTTTAACCTCAACTAATATACGTATATATTTATAAAAATTAATACATCATGCATGCATGATGATAAATAAATAAGTGTTTTTACTATCTTTCCAACTGTCAACATCGTTCTTTTAGGCCGTAACTTGTTATTAGGATTAAAATAAATGACTATTAAGAAATACTTAGGAATATTTAACATATTCCTATCACATGTTGGTCGCAGTTTTCCCGTAATTAACAATTTACTTGTTGCTCATAATATCTAATAACAAATTAAACTGTTTTTCACTAGTTTTCAGCAGCTTTTATATCTTTACTACTCATTTTTAAAAAGTAGGGAATTCCCGCGGGTGTCAAACATATCAAAATGTCGAGTTTCGCGAGACCGATGGTAGATGGCGACCGTGCGCGCATGCGCAGTTATCTCCGAAGTTCTCAACAAGTGGCATTTCAATTGCTACGTTTTCTCTTCAATCGGCGCGTAACAATTGACGTTACAGAATACCAAAACTAGCTTGCATTGTTATGAGTTGACATCAATTCGTTTCTCTTCAATAATTGCTATGCGTAACAATTGATATGAAATGGTTTTTACAGAATACATGTCATTATATAGGATAATAGTTAACATGTCGTATTCACGTTATTATTCTACAAATTTTATAACTGAAGTTATTGAAATATATAAAGGTTTTCTGTGCTTATGGAAAGTGAAGAATAGTGATTATAAAAGTAGAAAAATTAAATGATCGTCCATGCTGTTACTACTTACTAAAGCGTATAGATACTCTTACTAAACAAAATATTTTAAAAATAATAATAAGAGCTGGCGGAAAACAGGAGAGAAAATGAGGCTAATACTAATGCGACATCTATAGAATACCAATTGAGCAAAGCAGGCATTGTGACCATGAAATCTTTAAGATGTTATATAATAGAGATAGGTATTACCCAATTAACAAAGATAAAAAAGTATCTATATAAATATGTTATCGTCAGAACCAGAAATATGCCAATACCCGATCTGACTAGCCAAAACTAATTTTATAATAGGCTTTTCGTTAACTGTAATTCTAAATATAACCCAAACTACTTGACAATACCAGTAGGTAGACCATAAAATATTATAATTAATACCCGTTCTGAGAAGTAAAAATTAGTAGTAATTTCGTCTTTTTTTAATGTATCGCCAGTGATTTTTTCGGTTATTCAAAATGAAATAAAAGATCCATCCAACAAAACATCCTACATCATCTAAGAACCTCATCTTATTATATGCATATTGCTGGGTGGTGATGAAATTTGTAACAGAAAATAACCATTACATTTTTCTTGGATGATGCATGTAATGAGTAAGGATGACTAGTAAAACAAGTACCATCAGACCTGTGCGCAATATTGGATAACTTCGGGCGCTGATTAGAAAAAGGTCACCGTTCGTTGTACAAGAAAAATGGGTCCATTTTTTGTAGCAGATTTTGACCATAACAAGCCGCATATAGCCAAATTTGTATTGGATGAATTCTTACACCTAAAAGTAGCTAAAACTAAGACTAATCCAAAAAGTACTTTTTTTGTTTACATACCAAAAAAATAAAGATCAGTTGTACCATAAAAAGCTCTTTAGTGTTTTCAGATGATGTGTGATGTTTTGTGAATATTTTATTCCATTTTGAATGACCAAAAGAAAACTACCGATGCAACATCTAAAAACGAAACCTCGATTTGTCAGATCCTAAATTTCGGATTTTGATGGCACGTATACGCTAACCGAATAACTTGACTTTGAATGTTGTTCCAACCATTATTGCAAATAACATCATTTGTAGATGTTCGCTCTACAAAAATGTTATGTATAGTTTATTACCTCATCAATCTTTAGCTAGTGCGTCACCAAATTAAAGATATGAGAGCAGCTACAGCGAGGTGAATATACATATGTTAGGTTTCGGACGCGGTCCGATAGAAAAGAGCAACAAACAAATTTACGAGGTTGCTAATACTATCTAAAATTTTGTAACTTAAAGAAAAAATGGATAAATACGTTTACAAAAAGATGAATACTAATCAGGACGTGGAAACAAGTGATATCGATGTTTTCGTGAAAGAAAAGTGCGAAAAATCACTTGGGAAATCCCAAAAACGCAAAACTCGAACATCAGAGGAAGAAAATAAAGAACTTCAAAATACTCGTACGATGCTATAAATGATGAACGCAATTTAAAAAAGGTGTTTGAAAATAATGAAGAAATCAAACAACTAAGAGAAGAAATTAGAATAAAAGAAGAAAAGTGGAAAGAAAGCTGAAAATGAAGGAAAACAGAAAACGAAGAACAAGATAGTGATCAGTGGGATAGATACCAGAATAGAACAAATAAATAAAGGAGTAAATGAATTCTTTCAAAAAGAAATGGAGGTAACAATAAACATCAAAACAGCTTACAAAATTAGAAAGGAGCCACGCCAAAAAGTAGCAGTAAAATTTAAGAACAGGGAAGATAAAATGACGGTAATGACTAATGAGCAACAAAAATAAATTAAAAGAAAAAAAATATATATTAGTAAGTAAAGTGACTAAAACAGGGTTAAAAATACAGGCAAGAATAAAAAATCGCCAGAGAGCGACAAGAAAACAGAAGTCAAACAGAAATTGGCTACCAAAGATTACAAATTAATTATAAGTGGCTCTACTGGAATGCAGAAAAGGGAAGACTGCAATAGAACAAGGACAACCCCCAACCAAACAAAAAACTAATAGAAAGAGATAAATCACCCAGTCCAGTAAATAAGTCGACGCACGCAATGCCAAAGAATACGAGTATAGAAGAGAAAAGAAAAAACTTCTATACACTTCCCAGCAGCCTGGTCACTAGGGAAGCGCAAGACCATCACCCATCACCCACAGTAGATGACATAAAAGGAATGAAAATAGTAGGATGGAAAGAGAAGATGAAGGATTAGAAAAGAATGGAGAAAAATAGTAAAAGAAGAAACAAAACTCAACTTATAAAGAAATAAAGAAGTAGATAAAGAAAAGAAATAGAAAGTGAAGAATAGAGTAGTGTAATATAGTGTAGTGTAGTGGAAAAAGGTAAAAAATATAAAATAGAGAATAATGAAAGTGGTGTGACAAATCGCCGAGACAGAACTTAGACAGTCAAAAGAGCCCCTTAAGGGCGGCTACAATTCCTTTAGGTATGCATAACCTCATAATAATAATTATCCGACGTTTTCCAAAAATACTGCACAGAAGATGTTGAGAAACTATGCTGGCTATAAGAACATATTAAGTACTACTTGTGTTTGCGATTCCCTGTCAATCTGTCTGAACAGCCCTCCCCAGTAGCACACACATGTTGGAAACATATTGTTTCCACATATTAACCAAACATTGTAAATGACAGACACTGACGGGGTTGGCACAATATTCGGAAGCAATATATCTCCAGTACTGCAGTTGGATATTGGCCATACATTATATTACACCGAACATTATATTGGTTCACTATACGTTTATAGTATTGGCACAATATGTGCATAGAATATGTCTCCAACGTGGTAATATTGGTCCAACGTTGAAACATTTAATGGTCCAATATTTTTTTACAATAAGGCGAAATGCATTCACAGGATATTCATCCACTGTTCAAACGTAATATTGGTCCTGTATACTTGTACTAATTTTGGTATACAATTGATGTGATAATGTGATATGCTTGATATCTACATTTTCGTTTATTTCGATTAATGTCTTCCTTAACAGGTAATATTTGTCACAAATCACTTTGTATATCTTCTGTTAGTTCAACCCAATCATATGAATAACCGACGACGATAATAATAATAAACCGACAGTCCATATCGTTAAATTAATGTTCAACTGTACATGAAGTCGGAGGGGGAGAGGATCACCGTAATTCGAAGCACTATTATCCGATAATTGTGATTCAACTCTGTTATTTTGTCCATTTACACTTAAAACTATCGATATATCTTCTATATGGAACTCGTTTTAGATGTCTGTACTTAGGACGATAATAGATTTGCGCCATTGTGTAGATACAAACGCATTAAATTCTCTTAATTGGACTTTTATCTATTTGATTTTTACTTAAAAAGTTAAATAAATTGTATCAACGTAAAACAGATGACTAAGAAAATTAAATATATCAAAAATATATTGGCAATATATTGTTCCAATAATATATACTAGGAGTATTTGTTAAAATTTGTAGCTTATGTTTGATTTTTCATTCACTTCAATTTTGTAAAAATGTATTAAGATAATGTTATTTTTAATAAATTTGAAATTATATAATTATGTACCTACTATTATCGTAATTACACATTCTGAAAATGAATCACAGACATATTGTTTACACAACTTTATTCATGTTTAAACAAAACGCTAACTAAACTAGGCGGTTATAGCAATTAAAATATATGCATATTGTAGTGAGTACTTATAGACGGAGAGCCAGCGACAAAAATAGTTACGTCATTTCATTAAGAAAATTTTTGATGCCATTGTACTGTCTTAACATAGGTAAACTTTAATTGAAAGTTCTGCCACATAACAGTGGTGGAGAGAGTAGCGGGATAGGGTGGAAGCGTTAAAAAATATTAATACAAAAACGTGATATGAATAAAGCTAATTTTTGGTGTGATGATAGAAAATATGTGGCCTATTACGTCATATCAGTTTGTACTTACTAGTAAACCTATCCAAGGAGAGACACTCAAAATGCGTCATATTATATATCATTTAAAAGGTAATTTTAAGTACTTTCCAACGGTAAGGTTCATGGGCAGACATTGACTATGAAATGGTCAAAGGCCAAAAGTATAGTAAAATTTGATCAAAATTAAGCAAATAACGAAAAAAATTAATAGGAAACTAAAAATTGGCATAGATGTTGGCGAATACATACTGTTTAAGATTTATGTCTCTCATTGGATATGTTTACTAGTAACAACAAACTGATATGGCGTAATAGGCTACATATTTTCTCGACCTTCCCCTCGCTGTCTGTCCCCATCCTCCCACTAACCAAACTGTCTGCCGTTGTAATATATTACATAAAATATTATTTACCGTCATCACACCAAAAATCAGCTTTACTTATATCAAGTTTTTGAATTAATATTTTTTTAACCCTTTCACCCTCTCCGGCTACTCTCTCCACCACTGATATGTGGCAGAACTTAAATTAAATTAAAGTTTACCTATGTAAAGACAGTACAATAGCATCCTAAATTTTCGTAATGAAATGACGTAACTATTTCTGTCGCTGGCGCTTAGACTATTACAGTATATAATGAATATAAATAACTGACACACAAACAGTAAATATAAATTTTTCAACAAGAAGCGTTCAGCAGCAGATATCGCAGTGGCATATCAGTGGCGGTAAAATCAAGAGCGCTTCTACCCTGCAATAGCCGGTTGCTTGTGCGTTATTGGGCGCGAAATTTGAAATGCGATCATTATGAATCTACACCGAAGTATACAATAATTACTACGTATTGAGGTATTATTAGTACAGTGAAGTCTCGATAATTCGGACTAATTAAAACAAGGGCAATTCGAATCATCGCGATTTCCGGATTACCGCGTCTGTAGAGTTTACTATGTTCTATTTGTAAATAAATGCAATTAAATCATTCTGCAAAAATATTTATTTAAAAATAAATAAAACTACAAAAATATTTATGCAAAAACTGTTTTAAAAACACAAAAAATAATATTCCGCATTAATATGTCATTAAAAAAAGCGGTGATTTTTGCTGATTTCGTGTGTTTTGAACTTAATACGTTAGATATGATTTCTCTTTTAATTCTTCCGGCATCACAATTGTTTAAAATTTTCTACCACCCAGTGCAAAGTCGCCGCTTTGCAACTGTTTCTTAAATGGCTTGCTTCACTGCGTGCGAATCACTGAACAGTTTTTCTCCCGCGATTTTAAGCGGGACTGCTTCCACTGTTTCGTATGCACCGCACGGTGCTGGATAAAGATTGCCTTTTCGATCAAAATTTCGGAAGATATCAGTGACATATCGTATCTAAAACCATGCAAACAACTTTTCTTCCATCTCCGGATATTCCGCAGGTTTTAAAGTTCTTTTTTAACTTTGTTATATGATCCTTCAGATTTTGTAACAAATCTGGAAATGTTTAATATTTAAAGTTACAATGCGGTCTTTTTACATTTAACAATTTTTAAATTTAGCACAAAATCTTTTATGTATGCCGGAGATACATAAAGTCGTAATTTGTAAAAGAAGTATCAATTATTTTTTAACTTAAACCTTTGTAACTAATATGAACTGTGCAGTTGCAATGTAACCACTTTTAAAAAATACGTGACTTTTTATAATAAAAATTTGTCAGACATAAATATGACGTAAACATAAATAAAATAAAATCTTATTTATCTTATCTACAACGGTAGTTTTGTATCAAATGAAATTGTCTTTAACCAATGTAATACCACTCTTGGTTGAATCTTCCAAATATTGGGCTTAGATATAATATGTTACCCATATAGCACCAATATTGGGTCAATATCTTGTGCTACTGGGGCTGTATCTTGAAAACTAACCGTCCAGTTTGGATTGAATTAACAGAGTTTTTATGTAGCGTTATGTACAGCTGTTTATGTCTGCAATTCAACGCGATAAAGCGATAATGCCATGTGATCATAAGACAAGGTCGTAAGGTTGCTAAATAAGGCAATGTGACAGTGGAGTGTCAGTAAAAAGCTCGTTTAAGGTGCAATTCAAAGAGACATGCTGACATGACCTATTGTGACAAGCTGAAAATACGTCACAAAGGTGGAAGGACATACTAAGACATGGATCGTGGGATATATCAATCAATATACCATTTAAAGGATAATTCAATGACATATGTCGACATTATTTTCCCTCGTAGGTATTTGCTTCAGAATACTCTCCCTTTACTGTATGAAATACATCATGGCAAATTAAGCAGAAGATAGAGAGAAATAATGAGTTTATTACCAGCATAAAATTCAGACATATTTATAGTTAAACCTTTTTTATTTATTTGTATAGTTTCCTATATTACTCTGCGTATGTAACTTAAACAGTAGACGAACTGGAAGCGAAAAACAGGTAGCAAAAGGCTAAGGACGATCAGCGGATTCACCGTGTGTGTGTGAGCGCGCGTAGGCATTCGCATGTGTTGTGTGTGTCTGACCTAGTGTTGGAAAATGCTCGAGCATTTATTTTTGGAGAATATTCCCGAAGCACAAACGAGAAAGAACGAGAATTAACCCTCAAAGGTGAGCAGGACTGGAGAATATACCATTAACTTGCAAAGATATACGCAAAATAAGGATAATTTCAAAAATGCTTGAAATATTCTCAAAATGCTGAAAATGCTCGAATATTCTACAATTTTCCTCTTTTCATTTATAATGATAGTTTTAGTTAGTTTGGCTGTTGACTGTAATGTGTTGAAAAGTAATGTAATAATAGAAAATATTAAACTCGTTGGGCCGTATTCACATCTTACTATTAAGTTAATAACATGTTTAATTACCATGGTGAATGATTCTTCCAATCTGTTTCCACCTATTAGAATGAGATAAAGCTATCTTTTTTCTTGTTGATTTTAATTCAAACTTTAGTTAGAGAAACCTTTAATGTGGTATGCACCTTTACCCCTACCGGACATTTCGCTCACCCTGACACTACGCCGACCCTTAAAAAATAAATTTTGCTACTGGACACTTAGCCGACGGCGGACACGGTCGGTAAAGTGTCCACCGTTTGCGGTCGGCGTAGTGTCCAAGCTCGGCAAAATATCAAAAACCGTTAGTCGGCGTAGTGTCCACGGCGTCCGGTGTCCCATAAGTGTGCACAAGAAATACATTTTAAAAACTATACAAGCATTTGTCACTTTTTGTATAAAGAAAATATAAAAAATTTATATATAAAGTTCATATGTAACTACAACAAAATTCAAAAGAGGTGCTACCGGGCGGTAACCAATTTTCTTGTCAATGCTTATTAAGGTATAAATTGTGCAAACTATGCTCATAAAAGTGTCTGTCTTTGAAACACCCGACAGCAGCTGCGAGTAACACGTGTACATTTTGCGTGGGCATGCGGTTTAAGATCGTTTAGTTTCGGTTTTATTCTCGATTTCTAATGTTTTCTGTTTATGCTCGTTTATGCTGTATTATTCTCAAAGTTCTCGAGAATTATTATGAGAACGTTCGAGAACGTGCTTGATTATGCTCCCAGCAGCTGCGAGTAACACGTGTACATTTTGCGTGCGCATGCGGTTTAAGATCGTTTAGTTTCGGTTTTATTCTAGATTTTTAATGTTTTTTGTTTACGCTCGTTTATGCTGTATTATTCTCAAAGTTCTCGAGAATTATTATAAGAACGTTCGCGAACGTGCTTGATTATGCTCCCCAAGAGAACGTTCTTTTGATACGGTTTTACCATGCGCGAACGTTCGCGAACGTTCTCATCAGCATTTTCAGAACGTTCTTTCATTTACAACACTAGTCTCTGACCTAATTCTTCCTATTTTAAAAACGTCTTTAATTGTCTTCTGTTTTACTTTAAATAGTCACACTTTACTTTTATTTAAGTGTTTTAAATATCTGTTTTAAAAAACGCAGTAATTCATCAGTAGAACCCTATAGAAATATTCAACTTAGTTAAATAATAATGCAAATGTACAGTTTACTTTAGTTGAATCCCATTAACAACCAAGGATATCTGAAATTACTCTGTCTAGAGAAGAAAGAATGGGTCTTTAAAAATTATGAAGTGAACGGCCTATATAATTCAGTTGAAGGTAGCTTCTGTTATCATTTCAGAAATATTGGTCAAAAACAATTGGTTCTTATAAATCCCTATTAAACGATCCTAATGCATTACACCCATTCAACATATACATATACCCATAAACATGTGCTCTACAAAATATAGAAAAATTGAACGTTTACTAGATTAAGAAAAAGATAAGATAATAACAAATTGTTACATGGTAAAAGTAGCCTTCAATTTTATGTAGACATATTTAAATGCACAAATTAGAACCTGTCTTCATTGACATGAAACAATTAACCGTTATGGTGTTTATGTATTAAATTATATTTATAGTATATGTAAAGCAGCAATGACCGCTCATAAATATTTAGAAAAGGACAATGAGGAAATATTAAACAAAGAAATTAGCAAGTACTTAATACACTAAATATTTATAATGTGTATTTTGTTTCCAGAATGAAAATAACCTGTTTGGTTCTAGTAACGAAACTATTTCTTATTATTCGTTTCGAAAAAACTGAAGGACAGAGGACAGCTATTGACGACTTCCTACCGCAGTACCGCTTATTTAGGGATTTTTCTTTGGGAGTGCTAAGACCAACTTCGAGGGATCCAAAGAATCTCCGCCTGGCACAGGAATTGCATGTAATGAATTTAGTGTTTTAGGAATTTGACGTTTAAGCCAAATTTATAGATGACCTAACAAAATAATTAAAATTTTAATTTTTAACAAAAACCAGTATGCCAAGTTTTTTATGTTTATTTCTATAAAACACTAATAATTATGAATATAAAATTTTAATAATTCTTGTTTTCCTCTCTATTTCAATGCCATTAAGATTCGTGGCGGAACTTACTTTGTTATGTCACAAACATGTAAGATTTATTTAATAGAAAAATTAAAAATCTAGGATCTAAACGCAGACAGTTGTAGGTGCTGAAATATCAATATTACTAAACTTATCATTAGAAACAGCAGCATCTAAACATGCAACTAAAAATATAATGAATTATGAGAATTCCCCCTTCGCAGCCATACTCGCATCGTTGTAAATATCTACATTTTACTGTGCAATCAAGAAACCTTGGATTCCGAATAAAATATTTTAGAAACCAGTGTCTAATTATTTTTGTTTACGAACTTAATGTCCCATTTCCTAACTGACTACGAAAATGAGCACCCTTGTGCTAATCCATCGATTAGCATTCCATCGACTTTCGCAGTGTTGTGAACAGGAAAATGGTCTCTATAATGATAAACATTAGGGAAAAGCAAGTCTGCTCAAGTAACGTATCCAACCCTGCAGGAATATTGTCTAACGTCTAACCTATCTAGAAATTGTAAAAGACTATAGAATAATCCTTCGACATCCATCCATCCCTTGGACTGGAACATCGGCACTCTTTGAGCATTATCATTATTGCGCTCTGGTAATAAATAATTGTTTTTCAGTGCTATAGTGATAAGTTGGACGTTTTTATTCTTTTATTTTCAGTCTTATGCCGCAGACTTAGAAGCTGACTTATTGGTATGTGTCACTGGTAGTTACCCAGCCTATTGCATTTTAAATGCGGCTTGTTTACATATCAGTTTACGGTGGTTAAAGTGAGATTATGTTTGTCGATTGATTTTGTTACTGATAACTTCACATAGAAGCTAAAGAAAGGAACATGCACTTTAATAACTTGCAACTTACTATTTATCTAAAAAGTTACTTGGGTCATGCTAAAGTGTTGCTTAAATTGATCTTCAGAGCAGTGGCGTAACTACCTCCCCCGCAGACCCTGCGACGCGGGGGGACGCAACCCTCCGAAGGGCGCTACTTTAGTGAAATTTTATGTCGTTGGGAATAGAAATTTAAAAACAAACATTGGAGGTAATAGAACATTCTATGAAAACAATAAAAGAGAATTATAGATATACATTGCTTATAACTAGGTATAGGATTTGTATGCACTTAAAAATGCTGAAATATACATGCACTATAAAAACGTGAAATATGCACTTAAATATGCACTTAAAAATCATGAAATATGCGTTTATTAGAAATTTTTAATAAATATATGCACTTTCATTATTAAAAAAACACCTGTTTAGCGTTATTTACATTCTATTTACAGAAATTATTTTAATTAGACATCCTACGCAATAATTTAATTAATTATATTTTCTAAACATAGAGCGTTACAGTTCACAATGACGTACATTTTTCAATTTTCAAAAGTAAACATATGTCTATTATCCCTAAATATTGTTTTATATTTTAAGAAACTCCGTTCCACATCGCAAGACGTAATTGGAACATACTTAAAATTGTTTAATTCTACAAGCGAATAATGTTTTAGCTCGTCTAAAATGTCTTGGCCAGATAAAGCATCGTTTATGCTTTTAATTAAGTGAAACCCGGATTTTTGTCTATAACAGATTTAAATTTTTGTTTTATAGTCAAACCCTTTGGTCCTTTTACTTTATTCAAAGAAACACCTAACAATTTTACATGCTCAAGAGATTCATCTAATGAATTTCCCCGACTTTCTAATTTCTGAATTACTTTAGCTAAACCCACAAAATTTGTCAAAACAAACAATAATTCTGCCCTCACCTCCTTAGTATTAAAAGCATCCTGTATGCTTTGTATGCATAGTGCATCGTGTTTATTAAGTTTATTTACAAATGCTTTAATAATATCAAAATAAGTTGCATAATATTCTGCTGCAGAAAGCCAAGTACCCCACATGTTATTACAGGCTCAGGTGGGAGAGGCACTTCTTGAGCAGTTTCCCTAAATATTTGTATGCGATATGGGGCTTTACAAACAATTTTTTTACATCTGAAATTATAGAGTTTACGTTAGGATATATTTCCCGGAATTTTTCCGCAACTCTATGCATTGCACGGGCAAGACAAGTTAAGTGAATCATTTTTTCGTACAGAACTTGTAAGCCTGCTCCAGCCTTGATCATGTACGGTGCCGCGTCGGTGACGAACAGGAGTACTTTGTTGTACTGTATGCCGTCCGGCCACAAAATAGCCATCGAGAATCATTAAACAATTTTGCCACAGAACAATGATTGGTGCTCTTGAAAACGTCCATTGCTAATAGATAGGATTTGGGATTGTTCTCCGAATTTAAAACGCCAATTATAACGTTAGCCACGTATCTGAAAACAAAAATTTAATTTTTATTTTATCGAACTACATAATTAGTCGGTTACAAACAGTGAGCGCAAAACAGTTATTTAAAAAAAATTACATTTTAATCAAGCAAAAATATTGTTGTGATTAAATATGTAACTAACAAAATAGAAAATAATACATCCGTAAATTGCTCTGCTGTCTTTAATTAGTTAAATTATACCAAAAAAACGAAGGAAATGAAGTTTCTACGCACCTTCCAGTAGTGTCAGCAGACTCGTCAATGGAAACCCATATGTAGTTATTCGCTACATGTTTTCTAATTGATTTTATGGTCTCTTCGTATAAACGAGGTAAATAATTTTTCCTGACTGTAGACTCGTCGGGTATTGGCATTTTTAAAATTTCTTCCAGAAAATTACGAAATGCTGAGTGATAAATTTTACTTAACGGGATATCTGCAGCCACTAATGCATAGTTTTTTATTAAATTCGATCGATTTGCTGGACTCACCGCGCGAATTATTAAGGTACCAATGTTTGTTTTTTTGATTTCAGGGCAACACACTTTTGATGTCAAACCGTGTTCAGATGTTGTGTAACTTGAAAGCGTTTCGTTGCAGTCACTTTATCGTCGCACACTGTACAATACAACACCTTATCGTCAGTTGTAAGAACACTTAATTCCTTAACATAACTTCGAAGTGTAACACACACAGACCGTTTTTCTTTACCCATCTTTACACTCTAAAATTTCAAAGTGAAATGCAGTTTGCAATTTCTGAACTGTCTTAATTGAAAGATTACAAGATTAGTAAACAAAAGTACAGGCAAATTTTTCTATGAACAGGAAGTTGTCAAAGGGTATTTGGAATTTCCTAATAACTATTTATCACAATACCGCAAGATGTAAGTATTTAAATTTTAGTTGAAACTTTTTCTTTCTTAGAAAATATTAACAAGTACACAGATCGTTAAGGCAGTAAAATATCTTAAAGCCTAGTATTTAACAATAAGCTTAAATTATGGGTTTCCCCTAGACCAGTGGTGGCGAACCTATGACCCGCGGGTCAGACACTGACCCACAACGACTTTTTAAATGACCCACGCGTTGATTTATATAAACTTATTTTTTATATCATAAAAAAGAGAACAGACAATCGAAAATATTAAAAAATTAAAGTATAAATATCTAATGTCGATTTAATAAAAAAATATTTCCAAGTGGAAGTTAGCTAACTGATTTTCTATCATTTCTAATATTAAGATAGTATCTGAAAATAAGTACCAACACATTTTACATTAAATATACTTTTATCCACTTTATTATACATACACATATCTGTAACTATATATGTGCTTTTTTTATTCATTGTTCATTCAAATACTCAGTGCAGAGGCGCCACTGGGCATGGTGTCACCTGGTGCGGTAATTCATGGTATCACCACATTGATACCAATTTTTTGACGTCGACCTTTATTTTTTGCTCTTCTCTTGCAAAAACAAAAGTTGTAAAACACAAAGGAAACGTAAATCTTTTTAGAAGATTTTAAAAGTAAGAACCAAAAAAGGGTCAACTGTCAAGTTTTTCTGTTAACAAATTTTCGGTGTTTCCAAATTATTGGTAGCCTTTTTACCCCCCCCCCTCCAATTGACGCCAATGACTTAGTGACCCACGGACTGGTATTAAAACAAATAATTAACAAAATTTGACCCACTGCTCAAAAAGGTTCGCCATCACTGCCCTAGACTCAACTAAGCCGCCCTTGGTTGGCTGTCTAAAATGCTAAAATTATTTAAAAAAGTATTTGAAATTTCATAATTAAAGCATCTAAAACGCTCAAAAAGTGGTAAAATATGCACACCCGTTCAAAAATGCTAAAATATGCATGCATTTATAAAAAAACACCTAAATATGCATTTATGCAAACGACTCAAGAATTTGTCTTGATTAAGTTATCATTTATGAAAAATGACATTGTTCTTCAGCACTTAACAAGAAATGCAAATTGTTGCAAATTCTGTATTTGTTTACAATAAATTAACTTCCATAGCTTCCGTAGCAAGCGTTGTAAAAAAAGTCAAGGGTCAAGTTGTTTTGATATTGGTTTCCATTACGGTATAATAAGAACCAAACTATGCAAAACTCTTAAATAATCAAGATGTCAATAAGCATTACAGTGGAAATAGTTGCAACGTCGGAAGATTTAGAGATTAATTCTAATCGCACTGGATTCAATTTGTTGCTGACAGTTAGCACTTCTATGTTCTATTCCAACTTTAACTGGTGTTTGTAAGTTTGTGTGTATATAGAAAGTTTAAGATTTTTTCTGTAGGTGATAAGGTGAAATAAGGGATTACTAAGGTACTAAAACCAAACGGAACCAATGATACAGCATTTTGTCTGTAAGTTATTTGAACAATATTAATTGTGGTTTAATTTTTTGTAAACGATCAAAATATATTTATGTGCTAAACAAGGAATTTAATGCAAATGTATTTAGAATGGGATCCCAAAGTAAGTTATTTTGTAGAAGCTAATAATATGTGTTGGTTTTCAAATATCAATAATTATCAGTATGTTTGTATTGTTTAAATGATTTTTTAAATTTAATTTAATATACAGAATTCAACATTAATACTCAATGATATAGTTACACACGACAAATTGTTGATGTTCCACTCAAGGAATAGATTTCAAATTTAAAAACTGACAATCAGTAATACTTAACGTAAATCAAAGATAATATTTTCCCGATTGGTAGATGTAGATTCTTGTTTAAACATTATGCAATAACATTAAATAATTTGGGTAGCGCCCTTTTTATTATTTTTCCTGTTTTCTATCTAAAATTAGTAAGCCTTAGCAATTTAAATCAATAAGATGTCTCAATTGAAGTCTAATTGTTGATTATTTTTGTTTAATTATTGAGATTAAGGTTGTTACAAAGAAGAGAAGATAAGGTGCAAGAAAGCAAGAAAATTACCAGAAAACGAAAAAGGGGAGCAGACTTATAAATGTTAAACTTATAAACAGACTAGTAAAACTTTATTCAGATTCAATTCTGATAAATAGTAAACCTAATTGTATGTAAGATATAATGATAAAAATAAATTTAAAGTAAATTGTCTTTGAGTCGGGGTCGATACGCATCGAATGGTGTATAGCATGTGCGAAGTCTTGCCAAATTCCTGCGTTAAAGCTTGCGAGAAAACTGTAATTGGTGTTAAATCTCATTCATCACATAAAAATTCACCCAAGAGATACAAGCAAATAAATGAAAATCTAATAAATTATTAGAATTAGTTATTGCAGATTTTATTTTAACAAAGGTTACCTACGTATAGTTGTATAATATGAGGGGCGCAAACGTAAGTCTCGCAGGGGCGCGCACTCTTACGTAGTTACGCCACTGCTTCAGAGTATCGACGTGTTATATTTTCAAACTACTTGTAACTTTATAAGTATCAGCATCTAATATCAGCTACTCTATTGTTATTTAAACAGCAAATATCTAATTATTAATTAGATTAGGTCACTCTACTTGACATGTAAAGAATATGCCTACCGGTAACCAAGTTTTCATAATTCAGTAAACATCTACCGGTTTATTAGTAGTAAATCTGGGAATTCGACCATTTTTTAAGGTCCAAGTGTACCTAGAAAAACGTGTGTTGCTTGCTTCATAAATAATTTAATAATGCGAGAACTTTTGTTTTCATTTAATACTCCAGGAATGTTAAAAACTTGCTTACCTAACTTGTTTTGGAAAAAAAAATTAAAATTAAATTATTTCACATGTTTTACGTGAAAAATTAATTTTAGCGAAACTGTCATCATTCAAAGTTAACCAAAAAAATACCACTTAAATCTCATAGTATTTGAACAATTTTCCCAAAATTTTAAGAAAATCGTATGTCTAGGGACTAAATTATTACCTGTTTTTTGCCAAAAAAGCAGTTTTTTTTGACAAAAAACAGGTTTTTTGGAAATAATTTAGTCACTAGACAAGTGCTTGTCCAATATACAGGGTGTCCTGTTTAACAGTCTACACACAATAATTCGAACAAGCTTCTGGCTATAGCAATGGAATTAAAAGAACTTTGTATAATTCGACCTCTAGTTTACGAAATCAGTATTAGAACGCAACTTGTGCTGGTACCGGATCAGGATTTTTAAAATAGAACGATTAGGTTGGAAGTAAGAAAATAGGTAGCAAATATGATTTTGAATAAAAAAAGTATTAGGTAGATTAGGTAAAAAGTTATTACTACTACTAGGTCTAAAATGCATAGTAACGGAGCTAGAACCCCTTTATCCTGTTTAACAGTCAACGTTTCACAATTTATCATACTTTCTTAATGTATTTAAGGACGTAAACATGTACAAACTGGAATTTTACCTGTGGGACTTTTATTACCTGTTTAATAGGTTAACCATTAAATAGATTACACTGACATACATGATTTTTCTTTCCTATACAGTGACAAGTGCTCTAACATCAGCTTTCACGCTGATTTCAAATCTGAAAACCATTTTGCTCTATCACATGGAGTTCCGAAGAAAACTGCTGATATACATTTCCTGTCAAAAAGGTGGGAAAATCTTTAACGTACTTTCACTTAAAATGCAGGTGCTTTTCTTCGTGAAGTTAGATCTTTCCAAATTCTTACAGGTGAATAGAGTTTGTTAATGGCTTCCAGAAAGTTCTCATTCATGACACTTGGTCATAGATATCGTATTTTAGTAATACGAGGGATGCTCTGTTAATAGTTAGTAGCAGGCCATGGAAGCTTAATTGGCTAGAAACAATTGCAACAATTGAATGCCGCATTAGTTGACATTCGTTACCCACAATTGTCAAACGTTCCGATTTCCTTGTGAAACGTAGTTAATTTTGTAAGATAAGTAATTGGGCATTTTTAATTCAGTAAAGATGAGCATTCGGCGAACTGCCTTTAGAGCTATGATTTTCTACGACTATAAAAGACAGTTAGGATACCAGCATGCCATGAAAATTTTATAGCAGCTTTTGGCGATGCTGCCCCTTCATTATCCGCTGTTAGTGATTGGTTCCACGAATTTCGGCGAGACGAGAGCTGCTAGAAGACGAAGCAAGACCTGGAAGACCTACCGAAGCTGTCTGTTCAGAAAATGTTGATCGTGTGGCAAGCTTGATTCAGTCCAATCGAAATATTACTTATAGGGAGATTCAGGAGGAAGTGAAGATTGGATCCTCGGCGGTGAATACCATTTTGCGTAAACATTTTGGGGTAAGAAAGCTAGCAAGCCGTTGGATACCGCATTTGCTCTCAGAAAGTCAAAAACAGGCTCAAGTAGACTGGTGTAAATTTATGTTGCAAAAATTTGACGGAGGAGCTTCCAAGCAAGTGGCATAGATTGTAACTGGTGACGAATCTTGGGTATACAGTTACGACCCTGAAACTAAACAGCAGTCTAGTGTTTGGGTATTCGAAGATGAAGACTTGCCCACAAAAGCAATTCGTGGCAGAAGCGTCAATAAGAAAATGATTGCTGTTTTTCTCGCCGAAGTGATCCTGTTGCTGTTATTCCACTTGAAGATCGCATAACTGCTAATTCTGAATGGTACTGCGAAGTGGCTTTACCACATATGTTTGCAAAATTACAGACAGGTCGCCAAAGGACCGGTTTGCGTAACATCTTAGTCCATCATGACAACGCATCCTCCTACACTGCTGCCAGAACATTGGATTTTTTGAAAGATACGGGAGTTCAATTGGTAACTCATCCTCCGTATAGCCTAGATCTGGCGCCGTGCGACTTTTTTTTTGTTTCCAATTGTTAAAAAATTGATGCGAGGTAAAAGATTTTCCAGCGCAGATGCAGCAGTTACATAATTTCAAGGAATTTTTGAGGACCTTTCAGAAAATGAATTTTCCGAATGTTTTAAAAAGTGGTTTCAAAGAATGCACAAGTGTATTAGTCAGAATGGAGATTATTTTGAAAAACAATAAAGATTTTTTGTTAAAAAATGCAACGGTCTTTTTATAACTAACAATTTTAAGCGCAACCCTCGTATAACAAAGAACTAAAACAACTTTTAAAGCTGCACCGCAGAGTAAAAGCTTGCATGTCAGTGAAATATGTTAGGCGGATGGTAATTTTGGTTTTTATTATACTTATGAAGTAGAGCTGGGAGTTTTCATAATTTTGTAGGTCCGGTCCGGCCCGAGCCCGTACCGACTACGGTTAGACCCGGTCCGCGCCTTTCCCGAGTACCGTCAGATCCGAGCCGGCCCGACCACCCTTAGTTTGATTTAGATTCTACCCGACCCGCGTACCGCTGATCCCAATTCGACCCGTTCCGTCACGGCCCGTTTTTCAACACGCTTCAACTCGGCCCGAACCGGCCCGACTTGTCTGTGGCCCGACCCGGCCCGTGGCCCGGCCTGGTCCGGCCCGGTCCGTGGTCCGGCCCGTGGCCGGACTGTAATCTGTATACGTAGTCTGACTGACCTATTAGCCGTCGCCGCACGACCTGTCCCGACTTAAGGCGTATTTAACAGTCCTCTTTTTCATCTTATCCTAATATCTCGGTCATTTTTTATGGGAATGTAATGTAATCTTTCTTTGTTATATATAAATTCTTTTTCTTGAAAATGTCAAATTTGAAAAGCATCAATCGATAGAGTCTTTTTGTTGATTGTAATTGTTAGAACATCAAAAAAAGATTCAGAATTATTATTATCATCAAAATGAGGGTTAGAAAATTCAGACCAAATCTTAATGGCGAATTAAGGCCTGATTTTGAGAATTTGATTGACTGAATTTGATCACGTGATGGCCATTAAAATTTAATATCAATGAAAGAGTTAATTTAGCTAGGTACTTTCTATAAACTGCTGGGCCTAAGGGTCGGTTTACAGAAAGTAAATTAAATATTTAATTGAGATCAAATCTTAATGGCGAATTAAAGCCGAATTTGAAAATCTGATTGGCTGAACTTGATCACGTGATCACGATTAAAATTTAATCTCAATTTTAAATACATATTTAATTCAGATTAAATCTTAGTGGCGAACTGAAACCTGATTAATTTTATTGGCAGAATTTGATCACGTGATCGCGATTAAGAGTTAATCTCAATTAAATATTTAATTTGCTTTCTGTAAACCGGCCCCTAGTGTTGTAAGTTCGCAGTCTCTTGCATGTCTGGAGTAAACAGACACAGAATAATAGCGATCAAAGATCAAAGTCCGTTTGCTACGGGTACGCGACTCCACGGACACGCGGACATGGGCTTTTATGATGCTCCTCAAGCCCGGTCACGGTACGACCGTCCAAAGTGCAAAATGTCCGAGCCCGTACCGACCCGAAAGAAAATACAGTCCGGCCCGGCCCGACCCGTTAGTATCCCAATTTAGGCCCAACCCGGCCCGATGTCGGGCCGGGCGGTACGGACGGGCGGGCTCGGACCTAAAATCGCAACTCAACAATGAAGTCCTTCTTAGCCATATGACATCAGTAACGTTTTAACGAAAATAAAGTACCATGATTACAAGTGGAGAATGTGTGGAGATTTGAAGGTGATTGCGATTCTCATGGGTCTACAACTAGGTTACACAAAATTTCGTTGTTTCCTGTGCGAATGGAATAGTCGGGACAAAGAAGCGCACTATGTGAGAAAGGTTTGGCCCGTGAGGAATTGCATGGAACCTGGTAAAGAAAAACGTTTTGCATAAGCCACTGGTTCGTAGAGAAGACATCATCCTAGCACCGTTACACATCAAGTTGGGCCTTATAAAGAATTTCGTGAAAGCATTAGATAAGACGAGTGAAGCTTTTGCCCATCTCCGTTCCATGTTCCCGCAAATCAGCGATGCGAAAATAAAAGAATGAATCTTTGTAGGCTCCCAGCTTCGGAAGGTAATAGCTGATAGTGGTTTTGAGGAGCTGCTAACTGGAAATGCATGCTAACAGCAGTGCATCGATGCTTACAGCAACATGGGATGTAACACGTCCCTTAAAATTCACCTGCTTCATTCACATCTCGAATTTTTCCCCGCATGTCTTGGCGAAGTCGGCGACGAGCACGGGAAACGCTTCCACCAGGAAATCGACATGATGGAATCACGTTACCAAGGACGCTGGAGCTATGCTAGCTGATTACCGCTGGTTGCTCCAACGTGATTCATCTGAAGCTAGACACCGCCGGAAGTATAGTGCCAAGAAGTTCAACAATCCTCAACAATAACTCAATCAATACATACGTGCCGCATGTATTGAGTACTTCTTCGTGTACTGTTTTACTTTAATTAGTATGCCAATACTGTTATACATGTGCATTTCTTTTATTAAATTGACACCTTTCATCTTCTGAATCGATTTTGAAACATTTTTTATGTATTTTCATGCTTTTTGGTACAGTTATACTGATTAATATGTAGTCAACCCAGGATTTTAAGAGAAGTTATGTAATTTGATTTTCAAAATTTGAATTGCGGTTTTCTTAAAATTCTGATGTGATCCAAAAAACGGTTTACAGATTTGGAATCAGCATGCCAAAATTAACCAGAAACACATCAACTCGCCAAAGAAAGACAAAAATTTTTTTTGTATGTCAGTGTTATTAAAGGTTATGTTAGTACATACCTAAGAAAGTCGATATTTTTTTATTATGAATATGCATGTATGTTTTGTACTTGTTTACTAATTCTAGTATATCGAGTATTTCGATTTACAACTTATTGTATTAATAATGTGGTTCAGTTTCTTGGATAAAATGTGTTTAGGTGCATTGATATAGGATATTTAAACTTGATTTAGTTTTAAACTTCAAACTAAAATGTTGTTAAAACTGAAGACATTTTATCCAAATTCTTATTATTATCGATGCCATTTCTTTTAATATTGTTTGTTAACAAGAAATAGGTACATGTTTTTCCTCGTCCTGATGAAGAATCTATAAATGATGTTGAGACGTTGACCAAAGAAAAATAAATGTTTTATTCCATGATCTAATTCCTAACCAAATCAATTTTAAATAATTACAGCTCAATAAAAGAAAATGTTCTGACCTGGGAAGGTGACTATGGTATTCCGAAGTATTCTTCAACGCTGAAACCGAATGCGACTTAGATCCGAATCAGAAAAGCACATAACACCCTCAAAATCATGCGCTAGAGCCAAAAACAACCCCCCAAATGGAGTAAAACTACTCTTGATATACGGTGGGTTAACCCCCCTAGGAGGGTTTATGGCTATATACCAGAAGCCTATTTCCAAATACAAAACATTTGCGGTTTTCAATCATTCTTTGCATGTATTTAGTGTATTTTAATGTAAGGGGTGGTTTTGAACCATTTTGGAGTGGTTCAGCCCCTTCAGAGAGGAGGGTGCTTGGCCATATACCAGTGGTCTATTTCCAAAAGCAAAACATTTGCGGTTTTCAATCATTTTTGCATGTATTTATTGTATTTTTAACCACCCCTTAGAACATAAGGGGTGATTTTGAGCCATTTTGGGGGTAATTTAACCCCCTGTATTTATTGTCATCATATGTCAGGAGTGGTTTTACTCCATTTATGGATTATTTTTGGCTCTAGCGCAAGATTTTGATGTTGTATGTGCTTTTCTGAGGTAGGATTCGGTTTCAGCGTCGAAAAATACATCGGAATACCATAGTAGCGTTCTCAGTTCTGAATATAGACATATTCTGTTTGAAGAGTTCGAGGGGTCAACCACTCGCCGCAATACATGTACATTTTGGCGGCAATCGCACGCAATCCTTAGCAATTACAAGGAAATCATCAGAAATCTCGCAGTCTTTATTATGGCGACGAAATCCAATATAGTAGAAGTGGTGGTGCCATTAATTTGCGGGAAATTTGATAGTTATTCATACTTATTATTAGTACTTTTGCCAAAAGTGGCATTATGAGAATCGGTAAGTGAATACGTCAATAAGGCTAACACTCCCACTTCAAGCAAAACGAAAGAACCCGCCTATAATTTAGTGCTAATTAAAGACAAAGTACCAAAAAAGAACTATTTTTTTGTGACTAAAACCATTTAAACAAAATTCGCATTTCAAAATTGGGGATGCTAGCTTGAACTCAAGCTAGCACCCCACCCATAATTAACCATAATTAACTACTAATTAAGGACAGATTTGTACCACAAAAACTTTTTTCTCAACTACAACTCTATAGTCGCTATACACATATCAAGACTGGTAGCGCAAACTGGCAATCAACTTCATAAAAATGAAAATTTCCTAATCTGTCATTTACTACTAATTAAAGACTAATTTGTAACCCCAAAATCTTAATTTTTGTACTTTGCGTTCAGAATGGGCTGATTGTGACACCGAAAACGATTTCATAATAGAGGCTATTATAACATCGTTTCTGGGGATTTGTTTTGTAAGATTGGTAACATTTGTTTTATATTACATATAAATACATTTAATTTTGACACATTCTAACCTCACAAAACGAGAAAAGTCATGTATAGCTTTACCACATGTTAAACGCAAAAATCACTAGATTGTAATGCAATGTTTTTAATAGCTTGAATTTACAATTTCTATCAAACTAATGACGCAAAGTATAAAAAATAGTATACTATACTTGTTTTATAGACGTATTGTAGCACTCATTCCTGAGGAACACTCTTCGCTTCTCTCCGACCGTGTTATACAACTCGTATAATAATATACTATTGTACCATGATAAAATGTTTAAATAAACGATTGTTTAAAACGTGTGCCATCTGTTTCGAGATTATTAGAAATTGATTAAATATATAAATGTCACCTGTCAACTTTGACATGGCTTATTGCAAGTATTTTTGGAAGCAGAGGTGATTGCCTCACAATGTCTTTTTCTAATCAGAATATTAAAAACTTTCCCGCCATATGGATCCAACTTTATGGCAGACACAGCATGTGACACATGGTACATCGGGCGCATACTGCAAATTTTAGATGATCAAACGTTTAAAATAAAACTTTTAAAATCTAAACTAGACGAGTATTAATAGTTGGTCAAAAGAAGAGGATGTGCAGATTGTAAAAATATATTTTTCTTTTATGGGCCTATCGAATTACAGTAGAACTCGATTCTACGTCAAGCACAGAAGGATAATCGAAAAGACGGGTGGCAAGATGGGTATTGAAAAAGAGTATAAAAATCTTAGAAGAAGTCAAAACTAGTTAAAACTTGTAACTTTTTAAAAACTCACAAACGAAACAACGCCCCGCGATTGGGCGCCAATTGTAACTTTTCGTTTTTTCACACAAGATAAACAATAAAGACTTAAAGATTTAGCTCTCTCTTACAAATTTAGTATTCAGGTCGTAGGTATTGTTTCCACAGTTGTATAAATTGTGAAAAGGAGTAGATAAAGGTTTCAGAACACAAATAATAACTCTAAAAGGGCGCCATCTGATTATGAAGCTTAAAAGTGTTTATTAGTATAAACAACCAATGATGTTAATTAAATAAGCTTAAAAAAATATTAAATTCACTAACCAGAAAATGAATTAAATATTAGATTGAAAACAAAAAGATTTTGTTTATGTTTTAAAATTTGGAATAAAAATGAAATAAAATGTTCATAATTATATGGTTCCGTTTTTGGATCTTTAGTATAAACTGAAAACATTTATTAAACAATAAGAAAATAGATAAAAAAAATAACAAAGCACTTGAATAATAAAACACACACGACATAGGTTTATTACAAGTAAAATCAATATTCATTTAATAATAATAATAATAATAATAATAATGTTTATTTAGTTCAAAAAGCGTATACATTGTAAAGAAAAGATTTACTAAATAAACAGGAAGACTCACTGAAGCTATTCCTACAAGTAGGCTTTGCTTGTACGTGATATATTAGTATGAATATTACTTAGTATTAATATTAGTACCTATAAATTACAAGCAATTAATATAACAATACAAATACTAACAGAATTTACAAAATAAAAAACGAGACTACATTTATATTAAAGAACATTTATGTATGTATGTAATAACATCTATCTAGATAGTTTCTGTAATTGACTAGTCCGGGTTAATTACGAGAATAGTGAAATGACAAAGCCTTGAAAACGTTTAAAGTAAGTAGATTTTTTTTTATGTATATTGGAATGTTTCATTATTGATTATTGATTATATTAGCAAAAATCCTGTGCTTTTAGAAGCGATCCACTCTTTTAGTTTATATGTGTAATTATTATACCTTTTAAAGTTTTTTATTTTTTTCAGGTTTTCAGGAATATGATTGAATAATTTAGGTCCCAAATAACTGATGCAACGCTGAAAAATGATTTTATTATGTTTAGGTAAGATAGCATAGTTGTGTTCTTTAATCCTTGTGTTGTGAATATGCGTTAGTTTATCTACTTTAATTTTATTTAGATAAATATTTATTAAGATTTTATAACAAAATATTTTACGAATACACAGAAACTTGCTATCTCTAAATAATAGTTCACTGGGATATCTTAGGTTTTTGCCATATATTATCCTTATTAGCCATTTTTGCATAATATTTAAGGAATATAGATAACTGTCACGTACTCCTCCCCATCCTAAAATTCCATAAGAAAGTTGCGTATGTATGAATGCGTGATAAAGTATTCGCAATTGCGGGATATTTAAAAATTCCTTTAAATATTTAAATCTAGAAAGAAATCCTCTTAGTTTGGTTACTAAATGTTTAATTTGTAGGTTCCATCTAAGATGTCGATCTATGATAATTCCAAGGTATTTCATAGAGCTCGTTTCTGGAATATGTGTTTTTTCATCTATTTTTAAAGGACCAAGATCTGGAAGATTATTTATGTAAGAAGTAAAAGATAAATATTTTGTTTTATCCACATTTAAGGTAAGTTTATTGTGTTGAAACCATTTGTGAATTCCTTTAAAATCAGATTCCGCTTCTTTCTTTAGGCTATCCCATGAACTTGCTTTGTAAAATATTGCGGTGTCATCCGCAAAACTGATTATTTTACCACGAGTAGTCATTTTCAAAAGGTCATTTATATATATGTTAAACAGAATCGGTCCTAAGACTGTTCCTTGCGGGACGCCATAAGTTATAATTCTTGTTTTACTAATCTCACCATTGATACTTACTTGTTGTTCCCTATTTATCAGATAACTTTCGACAAGTTTATGTGATATACCTCTAATACCGTATTTTTCTAGTTTGTTAAGTAATTTAGCGTGAGAAACGGTATCAAAGGCTTTCGAGAGGTCTACGAAGATACAAAGTGCTGGTATAGAATCATCCATAGTTTTATATATATTTGAGGTAAGAGCACATATTGCATCTTCAGTAGAATAACTCTCTCGAAAACCATATTGATTCTCAGATAGTACGTTATATTTTTGGAAAAATCTAACAAGTCTGTTTTTTATTAATTTTTCAAAGATTTTGCTAATATTTGATAATAATGTAATGGGTCGATAATTTCCACAAACTGTGTCATCACCAGTTTTGTGTAAAGGTTTTATAGTTCCAATTTTTAACGCTTTCGGGAAAGTACCTACTCTAAAACAACTGTTTATTATAAAATTTAAAGGGTTTGTAATTTGGTTCGATATTTCTTTTAAAGTTTCAGATCTTATGCCGTCATATCCGGGTGACTTTTTATTTTTTAAAGTTGTAATTACTGTTTTTATTTCATTTTCGTTTGTTGGGAACATATACATTGTATTTTCTATTGCTGGTATATTTTCTTGAAAGTTATCTGGTTCGGGAATAATTTCCGCAAAATGTTTTCCTAAATCAGTGTAATAATCAACAAATTCATTGGATATCTCTAAGTTATTGCTTGTTTTTTCGCCATTTTGATTAGTAATACAGTTTATATCTGTTTTAGGATTAGATTTATTGCATATGATGTTTACAGATTCCCAGAGACCTTTGGTGTTGCTCCTATTCTTAGCTACTAATTTTTGAACGTAATTTTTCTTTGATATTTGAATTAGTTTAGTTAATTTATTTTTATATATTTTGTACCTGTTTTGTAAATTGAAATTGTTAGGATACATTTTTAGATACCTATAGAGAGCATTTTTTTCATTTATAGATTTAATTAATGAAGGGGTTATCCACGGTTTTATACATCTTTGTTTTTGTGTCATGTTTATACTGTTAGTATTTAAGTTTATGTATGTTTGGAGTTTTTGAATAAAATATTCAGTCATTTTGTCAACATTTGTTTCAGTATATATTTCTACCCAATTTTCTTTTTGTAGATCAGATATAAGTGTTTTGTAATTAATATATTTTTTGTTGACATTAAATTGTTCTTTATTATTTCTTAAATTATTGAAATTATTAATACTTAATGCGATTGGGGAGTGATCGGTAATGTCATAGTTTCTAAATATAAATGTTTGTATATGGTTCGCTATATCTGTTGGACAATTTACAAAAAAGTCATCAAGACATGTTTTACTAGCCGGGCGCGTGTATTCGTTAATATAAGATGTAAATCCATAGGTGTTCATTACATTTTTATACTCTTCTGCAAATTCTTCGTCCTCTAAAATGTTTATGTTGATATCACCTACAAAGACATGAATATCTGATTTATTTATGCCACGTAAGTATTTTAGCAGTCCACTATTAAACGTTATTGGGCAAGTACTTGGCGATCTGTATATGGCAGTTATAGTGACATTCTTTTTGTTAATTAGAATTTTGAGCTCAATTAATTTTGTTATTCCCATTTGAACTATTTTAAATTTATGCTGAAAATTATCTTTTATATATACCATTACACCGTCATTTCTGTTCAAGTTTCCTGAATTGTAGATTAACGTATACCCTTTAATATTAAATAGGTTTACATCATTTTGTTGAAAAGTTTCTGTTAAGATTATTACCTCAAATTTTTCTAAACATTCAGATATAAACAACACAAAATTATCATAATTTTTCTGGCAACTTCTTATATTCAGATTTTGAAAGAATTTTTTAGGTTTTTAATTGAAATGTTAAAGTCATCCATTGATTCAACTATTCGGGATTTTTTAGATTCCGTTTCATATTCCTGAATGAATGGATCCATATTGAAATATCTATATTAAATGATGCTATTTAGAAAGATATATAAACAGTTTTAAATTGATCAGAAACATTATTTTTCTTTTATGGAGTTTGAACGTGTTTTGATATTGCTAGCTGGCATGATGGGTTTGCTTTTCTTTGGAGTATCTTCTAGTTTTCTTCTCTCTTCAGATATAATAAGTTCAGGTTTCTCAACATGTTCAGGTATTGGGGTTGAGGGGAGGCTTTTTGTGGTTTTTTCTTGTAGTTGGAGTTCTTCCACAGTATATTTTTTACCATTTAAAACCAGTTTATTACCTAGTATGTAGCAGTCTTTATATATTCCTGTTTCTCTGTAGTGGTTTTGTAATTGTTTTAGTAGTTTATTTTCTTCCCTTTGGTACTGAGTTAGATCATCCACAATTGTGATCCCACTATTCTTTAATTTTTTCCTATTTAGTATAATGGATTTCTTTTTCAAATATGTAGTTAATTCATAGTTAGTAGTTAATTATAATGATTAACCTCTCTAAGATAATTACACCAAAATAACTCAAAACAGATTTACATAAAACCTTTTAATCAGCAAAAGTTACCAAGAAATTTATTAGATTGGTCAAATAGAATTATTCAGCAAAATTTATTTAATTATTAAAATTATGTAAACTTGACTTCGTCGAAAAAATCGACAAACAAATATCTAAAGGATATTATGCAAATTAGATTAGTCTAAATATTATCAGCATTGATTATTTTAAAATTCTTTAACGTTAAAGACTTGAATTTTCTAGATACTATAGAGAGCTCTCTTCCTAATAAAAAATTACAAAGTTCCTTGTATAAAGGATTCTTAAACTAAACTGCAATAATAAACAATTTCTTATAGAGTACAATACCTTTCGTTTTTATCCAACTAAACTCGTAGAAGAGAAACAAAAACAATGCATTAGAAATTGGAAAATGGCCTCTATTTCGGAAGATCGTTGTTAACATTAACGTGGTCTCGAAGAGTTGATTTTCAGTAGCAGAATCCAAGGATGAGATTCAATTTATTACTGTCATTTGCGCATATGATTTCACAAATAAGTTTGATCGAGCACACATTAAACAATCCAAGATTTTAAAATGTTTATAAGTTATAACGTATTCACTTTTATTCACGAAATAAAACGGTAATGTTTCTCAGAAATTTAAATAATCTTAATCACAAGTAGCACTTAATGCGTTTACATTCTTTACGCGAAGTTCTAATTAACTGTATTAATTTATACGAGAACGAAAATCGGTTTTTAAATTCTGGATCATTTTCAAATGATTTTTCTTTATGAAAAACTGCACTAGTTTTAAAACCAAACAAAACGAAATAATTGTTTTTAATAGTTCTTCACCATAAAATGAACCACTATTGTTTATTCGCGATACAAAATTATAAATCTTTCAAACACGATTTAGCGAAACGTAAATCCTTCCAAAACTTGCACTTTGCAACAAAATAACACTAAGACTGTACTGTACTGTATTTAGAATTTATTTTAATTCTAAAGGATTAATAAACTGTAATTTGATAACATTGATTCAAAATCAATCACTATTTATCGGAACTCCATCGAAAGACGTCCACACTCTATGTTTGAGCGGGATTCTCTTTAATTATTTAAACAAGAACGAGAATTCAATAATATCGACCTTCATTACTGGAAGGCACAGGCCGGAAACAAGTAAGTGACGCGACGCTACAACCCCAATCTCCGCGTTCTTATTTCCGCGTAGGAATATCAACCAATAGCGAGGTCTCACTCACGAACAGTATTGATTTTTTCTAAGTGCCCAATCAACGAGTCGCGTGTTTTGGCTTAACGAATCAGGACACAGCAACTAAAAAGCAAGTATTGGTTTTTCCTCTAAAACTGCGAACGCCTTGAATTATCTGTTTTTTTAAACGCTTATATTTTAAAAAGAATGCAAATTTGCAGAACCGAACTTAAGATTTTTGTAAATATAAATATAAAATTCTACATACTTGAGGCCGATAGAAAATGTACCGTTACAAACTCTAAAAATCTTTTTATACTTGTGTAACGTTAAAATTAATAATCGTATATAGTTCCTAAATGAAGCATTTTATTTGTGAAGTGTGAAGTAATGTCCTTTGTAATATCTTTATAAATGAATTTACCTAACAAACACATTTTGATTAATAGTACTGTTCTTGTAAAAAACAACGAGTACAAATACTATCGATTTTGTTCTAATCTTTAGCAGTCACTTGAAAATCACTTTTCACGTTAAATTCACATTAGCACGTCAAAGAAGAAGCAATCGCCTTATAGAAATCATCCCGCAATCCTCGGAAATCATAGGCATTGCGTAAGCAATCCTTGGAAATCGTAGAGATTGTGAACGCAATCCTTGGAAATCAGAGATTGCGAAGGCAATCCTCGAAAATCATAGAGATTGCGAGGAAATCTTGGATTTCGGCAATACATGTACATTTTTTGGAAGAGTGGTTGACCCCTCGGATGAGTCCTTTAGGTGGTTATTGGTTTTTATTTATGATTTGTTGCTTTTCTAATTCTGAAAAGCAGATATTGATTGGTTGTAATAAGTTGTAATTTTCTAAAGTTTGTTTTATTTTTTTTGAGTGTTGTGGTGGGATCTTTGTTTAAATTCTATTTTTTTTTTTTGATAAATTCGTTTTGTATGTAGATATTTTTCGAGAGAATTACCAAAGTGTTACCCTTAAGCTGCTTTAACAGAAATCAGATTGTTTTCTGTAATTTTGTGTTTGATAGGTTGAAGAAGTGTTTTAATGATCTTTCCTAAGTAGAGTTTTTCATTCAACGTCCAAGCTTTCCTTAATTTTGTTAGTAAGTTTTGAAAAAAAAAAACATTTGAAGCCTATATTAAAAAATGGTGTTTGTCTGTTACTGAATTTTCTGTTCGATAGTTTATGAATTTACTCGAAGTATTCCAAAATTATAACATTTCCATACACCTATGTGTAAATAATAAATTACCCGCTGACTTTTTGTTACAGATACTCCAACCTCGTTTAAATGCTGACGTGCCTTTTCCCTGCTCGGTAAAAAATACCCGAAGTCCAAACCGTCCTAAAAGTGTACATGCTCTTAAACCTGGTGATATTGACATCGTTGGTACTTTAGGTGACAGCATATCTGCAGGGAATGGTTTAGTAGCAACGAATTTATTGCATGTTTCATTGGAGAACCGAGGGGTAGCGTTTAGTGGCGGTAAGTTTTCCAAAACAAACTTTGAAATCGTTTTTGTAGCTAATTTCGTCCTAACACTTCATTTTAAGGTTGTTACAAAACACGCAGCGAAACATAACTTGTTTAAGAAACTGAAATTAGTTTTTTTACTAAGATAATAAGTTAAGATAATTGTGGTTCTCAATCATTTGTGGCAACTAAATCACCCGGACACAACCTGAAAATTTTACTATCTAATATTTTTCTAAATTGTCCTAATTCTACAACTCTATACAAATATTTTATAATAAATCAGTATAATGTTAGTTTTTTAAATCTTGGAGAGTTATCAGAATCACGTTAAAGGAATCACAGAAGCAATTATGAATCTACCTTATATTGGGCTTGAATTAAATTAGAATTGAATAACTTCTTAACTAATATATTATGAAGATGTATACATGTATTCTTCTACATTTTTTACACACAAGTTTTTGGTAACGAAATCACGAATTATACATCAAGATATTTTTTAATTATTTTAAATTTAAATACGCTAAGCAGTATTTTATTTTTAATGATTATTGGTACTAAAGAACCAGATCACAAATTAAAAAATAGTTTACATCAGAATTACTTACTATTTAGGATTTTTATTCTTTAACGTTGTGGATCTACTCTTGAGGTGTATCAACAAAATATGAGTTCATAGAGTTCAGTACTAATAATTGAGTTATATTCATAAAATTTGGACTATTCTCAATAATTTGATACCATTACTAACAAACAATGGATTTGGAAATTTGTTCCTCGACCTGGCATTTTTATCATTGAAAGAAAAGCCGGTGTGATTATTTTAATGTTGGTTTATATAGTGATATTTGGGTTGCCTAACTTAACTTTATATTTTGCAGGCGGACAGGGAACTTGGAGGGAGTTTGTGACTCTTCCAAATATTTTAAAAGAATTTAATCCTAATCTAATAGGTTTTTCTACAAAAGATGGATTTGGGCATCATAAATCCGTTAACTTTAATGCGGCTGAAGCTGGTGCCATGTCTCGAGATACTCCTTATATGTCCCGAATTTTGATTAAACGCATGCAGAATGATCATAGAGTGAATATTGCAGAGGACTGGAAGGTAGGATTTACAAACGAGTGTGATTTAAATGAATAAGAGATACATTCATTAATCAATAAAATGAATATGTATTAAGAAATTAATGAATTACCTAGTTATTAGTGACTTCTACGTTGTCTTAATTACACAAAACCACAAAAATATTCAAAATAACTGCAGATTCGATTTTAGCATGTCGAAATACATAGAAAACAGTTGGCGTTCCCTTTGATACAGGAGTTTTATTTTTGTGGTCCTGTGTTATTAAGAAATTAGTAACTTAAATTAATCTTTTATCTTAACTAAGTAATTTTTGCTTTTGTAGATGGTTTCAATTATGATTGGTCCAAATGATTTCTGTGTGAACATGTGTTACTACAAGAACCTAGAAAAAATGGTAGAAGCTCATAAAAAAGATTTGCTTGAAGTTCTGAGAACTTTAAGAGACAATTTACCACGTACAATTGTTAATGTGATTATTGCACCAAGTAAGTCAAAATGTACCTACTTAAACATATAACTATAAGGTATTTTTTTAATTTTTAATATGTACATATATTCCGCATGCTCCATGATTTACAAAAAAATACTACACGATTTTGGTTAACTCCTTAAATAACTAAATAAATTAAACTAAATTATTCTGTTTGTTATGACTAATGATGGGCGACGGGAATATTTCCAGTGAAGAATATTCCCCGCCGGGAATTTATTTTGGGAATTTATAAAAATCACCGATAAATTCCCGAAAAATGGAAATTTATTTTTTATGCTCCAGTAAGTGAGACGCAAGTAATTGCACGTAAAAGCGTACACTGCCTAATACAATTTTGCAAGCTAAGACCTGTTAGAAGCCATGGTAGCTCAGTGGGTATGGCACTTGACTACCAATCTTGAGGTCCTGGGTTCGAATCCCAGGAGGGATACAATGGATTTTCTTTTAATATTTAAGACTTCCAGGTCGACTCAGCCTGTGAAAATGAGTACCTGGGAAATCATTTCCTGGGGTAATAATAGGTGGGTGGTGCGTAAAGCTAGTCATTTTACCACCCTTGAGTACCAAACGGCTCGAATCTGAATGGGCCTTCATGGCCTGTAAAAGGAGACTATTATTATAAGACCTGTTATCAACACGTGGGCAGTTCTAGGGTTAATTTAACGTGTTTAATGTAAATTTATCCTTGTTGTATATTGACGTGTATTGAATAGAACCTTGGACCTTATTTAAATCAAAATATAAATTCCAAAATAAAGTGGGAAGTTCGGGAATATTCCCAGATATATTTCGAGGAATATTCCAGAAAAAATAAATTCCGGGAATTTACCCATCACTAGTTATGACACTGATAAATTTTCACTTATATTTATAAGTTCTGCAGATTAATGTCTTTTGCAAATCTCCAAAAATGATGTGTGTATTGGGATACGAGACCTTTCTTGTCTACTGGCCAAAAGCCACCATCAATAATTAAATTGTTTATTAATTATCTTCTTCGTCAAATTACTGCAATAATAAATTAGGTGATCACTTATTTGCTCTCCATTACTGCATATATATTCTGGGTTGTCATTATTTTGAATCTGTATAGATAACTTTCCGTGATCTGTAATAAGAGTTGGGATATTGAATGTCATTGTTAATTTTATTTTTAATCTGTCTTCTATGTTTGGAAAGAAGGCTTTCGTTATATTCCCTTTTTGCGAATTTTCCCAGTTGTTCTGTCATTTAACTTTACTAATGTTTCGTGCTTCTGTTATTATTATGTTTTTTGGAATTTTTGTATATATTGATTCTTCTATTGCAGCTGAAGTTTTTTAGCTAGAGTATCTGCTAATTCGTTACCTTCTATACCCATATGGGCTTGCACCTAAGTAAATTGTACTTGCCATTCTTCTTCTTCCATTATCTTAACTGTTTTTCCTATATCTCTATCATATTTGTATTATTGTTTCTGTTTCTTAGCGCATCTAGTGTAATTTTTCTGTCTGTACATATTTTAACTTCTTTTTCTAACTTTAACTTTTTTCTATACCTATTCAAGTTCAAATTGGCACTAATCAGAATCAGAATGACATTAATCGAAATCATATTAGCAAAATCAATTTCAAACTGGCAGTAATCGAAAGCAAATTGGCAAAAATCAAGTTCTTATTGGCGTTAGTCAATTTCAAATCGACAATAAACAAAATCAAATTGGTTCTGGTCAATATCATATTGGCAATATCAATTTCAAAATGGCAATCAACAAAATCAAATTGGCATGAAACAAAATTAAGTTGGCACCAAACAATATCATAATGGCATGAAACATAATTAAGTGGCTGCGAAACAATTAAATTGTTTATGACCCAGTCATTGCCAAATGTTGTGTTTGGTTATTGTGAGTTCTCAATTTATTATAATAGATTATTATATTCTAAAATTACTCTTAAAGAACTAACAGAAAGGAAGTTGCTGCACAAGTATTTCTGCAGGTTGCAGAGGGGCGTATATTCACATAATAGGATCCATTGGATTTAACAGGGCCGGCGTAAGCTTTTGCGGGGCCGGGTTCAAAAATGCACTTGGCTTAAAGAAATTCTAAATAAATTATTTTATAAACACATTATCACATACATGTGTATTACAATAGAATCATAGAACTCATTATAGTTATTTACGAAGTACGCGAAGTTTTTATTCGGGCGTTCGAAGCACGAGCAACGAAGAAGCTAGTGATTCATTTGTGCGAATGTGTCGAAGATGACTTCTCGCATCGAGTTTTGCACATTTTTTTTGAAAGAGACTTTAACAATAAAAAAACATAATCAACCAAAAACTGTAATACTGTATCGAATTCAAAGTAAACATAAAACCAAGTATATGCCAATAGATGGCGCTCGCACATTTGTCAGTGTAGAGTCACTACATCTAGTCACCTAGATCGCGCTGGTCGATCAGAATTCCGAAAAACGCCGCCATTTTGGAACAAAGAAAGGTGAATTTTAATAATGGACAAATTAAAACTTTGGGTTTGAAAAGGTTTGAACTTTCATAATAAGAAAAGCTTTTTAAACTAAACGTGGATTTGATTAAATTGAATATAGCTTAAGATAATAAATCATTTCGTGCTTTTTTGCCCCAATATGGCGGCGTTTTGCGGGCTGCTATCGCGTCTAGATGTAGTGACTCTATATGTCAGTGGATTATTAGCAATTACTAATCTTTTGTGATTTCTAATACCCAAATGGCAAAGATGGCATTTTCTAAATTATATTTTAGGTATAATTAAAAAACTCCTCACCGAACATTCTTTGACCAAGCTGGTGTCATGTTAACAAAATTTTATGCTGATTCTGAATATGTAAATCATTTTTGGGGCAAACACCCCAAAGGCCCCAAATTTGTGATCAAAAGTAAAAAATGGTTAATCTCCATGACAATGAATAATAATAATTATATAAAGTTACTATGATTGCCAAATTGTGTAATTTACAATTACACAATTTAGTTAGGTTAGGTTTAGGTTAGCTTAGGTTAGGTTAGGCTAACAAATTTGCGATTTACGTATTCGGAATCAGCATAAATTACTTTTTACGGCCTTTTTCGTTGCAAAGTTTTTAATTACGTCATAAAAATTTACGTGGTTTGAATGGTGGGAGTTTGGTGCTTTGCCAGTGGTCAAGTGACATGGAAACATCGGTGTGACTACAGCAGCAGAGAAAGCGCGTGTATTTGTAAGTTGTGACGCGGAGCCATATAAAACGCCGGGCCGGGTTCTGGGGAACGCGCTGAACCCGCCTCGCGTCGGCCCTTCATTGGAAACATGCAGTCAATTCGTTCCGAACTTAGAAGGGGTTCTTTCAAGAAGCCGGAAGCGAACGAATTTGTAAGAAAGTGCTTAAGAAGAGCGTAAAACATTTACCAATCTGAAGTTGCGTTAGTCATTGATAATGCTCCATGCCACACCACAATTGAAGAGGTTTTTGCAGAGGACGAATTAGAGCATCACACACTTTTACAACTAAGTTTGTATAACCCTATTAGTCCAGTCAAACTAAACATTTGAAATGGAAAATGGAAGTACATAAAATTTTTTTCTTCCAGCATGCAGGGGGTCTAGAAAAACTTAACTTGAAGTTTTCGACCTCAAATTCATATGAGCTTTTTCCGCCATTTTGAAAAGAAGGGATGAAGTGTTATTTTGAAATTATCTCTGTAACAGAAGGTCCGACAAAAAATTTGTATAAAGCATTTTTGTCGGCAATACGATTGTTTACAACTTTTGTGTCAAACTTTTTCGTGTAATATAAAAAATGAAAAAGTTGTGAGGAAAAACAAAAATAAAAATTGTGGTGGCCGATTTACCTTTCGCCGGTTTCCTGGAGAACACATTACATTTATTGTCTTTGAAAAGATTGTTTTCTTCCAGCATGCAGGGGAGGTCTAGAAAAGCTTAACTTGTAGTTTTCTACCTCAAATTCATATGAGCTTTTTCCGTCATTTTGAAAAGAAGGGCGAAGTGTTATTTTGAAATGATCTCTGTAACAGTAGGTCCGACAAAAAATTCGTACAAAGCATTTTTGTCGGAAATACGATTGTCTACGACTTTTATTTGAAACTTTTTCGCGTAATATAAAAAATGAAAAAGTTGTAGACAATCGAATTGCTGACAAAAATGCTTTATACAAATTTTTTGTCGGACCTACGGTTACAGAGATAATTTCAAAATAACACTTAAATCCTTCTTTTTCCAACGTTTTTTCCTCATAACTTTTTCATTTTTTATATTACGCGAAAAAGTTTCAAATAAAAGTTATAGACAATCGTATTGTCGACAAAGATTCATTTAACGAATTTTTTGTCGGACCTACCGTTACAGAGATAATTTCAAAATAACACTTCATCCCTTCTTTTTCCAAAGTTTTTTCCTCATAACTTTTTCATTTCTTAAATTACGCGAAAATGATTGATGAATTGATATTGCCAATCTGATATTGACTAGGGCCAATTTAATTTTGTTTATTGTCAATTTGAAATTAACTAACGGCAATAAGATTTTCATTATTGTCAATTTGCTTTCGATTAATGCCAGTTTGAAATTGATATTGTCGACTTGATTTTGACTAATATCATTTTGATTCTGATTAACGCCAATTTGAACTTGAAAGGGCATAGAGCTTTAAGGATTGCTAGTGCTTCTGCTTGGTTATTATTACATCGCGAATCTAGTTTATATTTTAAAGTATGTATGATTTCTCAGTTTTTGCAAATTGCTATTCCTGATCCTACACTATTCTCATTCTTGTTTCCATCTGTATATGCTTCGATGTGATACGATTTATCTGGATTTGTTTCCACTATAGTAATTATATCTGTCGGATGCGTATGGAATAATGGAATTTTTATTTAGTAAACCTTCTAAAATGTTAATTAAACTTACTAGGCGGTATTTTGAAACATCTTCACTACCTTGTTTTCCTGATTTTATTAAAGGAATTATTATAGCTTGTTTCCACCTTTTAGGAAAATATTCTCATCTTAAACATTCGTTATATATCCTAGTAATAAATTTTGGGAACATTTCGAATAGTTGCATGTAAATGTCGCTTGTCAAGCCATCTTCACCAGGAGCTTTTTTGGATGAAATTTTTTCGAAATTTGATAATATTTCTTCTTCTGTAAATTCTTTGTTATCTTCAGTATTTAAGTTATTTTCATCGACGTCTCTCAGTAAGTAGTTGGGCATGCTCTGATTTTCCCTGGTTTGTAATTGAATTAAGTTTCATCACCACCAATTAATTTTGTGTAATAGTTTTTAATACGTTTTATACATTTTTAACAAATAGTTCTTTATAATAATTATAATTATAATAATAATAGTAATGGTTTTCGACTATTTCTTTGAGAAAAGAAATGCACACTATTATTTAATTATACTCGACATTTAGCTAAATGGTATGTTGCCCTGAAGATGATCATTATCACCAAAACGTAGGCATGTACATCTAGACAGCCATGCTTATAAGAAATCCATTAGTATCATTTCCTAATTGTTATTGTCCTGTCCGAGAGATGTGAAAACACCGCAGTTTATATTAGTACTTAGGCTTTGTAGAGTACCTACTGCTCGCACTTAATATAATAAACTATAGACAACTAACTGGCTTTATTTACTAAAAAGTGATAGATGCGTACTTCTTTTTAGTCAATACAATGCTTCCCAAAAGCATATGCATATATCTTATGGTGTGTTGGCAACATGTTTATCACATATGATGTACAGTGGGTTGCAGGTTTAAACCGATTTTACAGTAACAATAATACATTACATTTTACCTATTGGTGTGTTATTGGTTTCTTATATTTGCAACCCACTGATCGCCAAACTTTGTTTTGAATTAAAACCTGTACCAAAACTGATACAAAATCTTAATTAATCTTAATGTCTTTATTTGATTTTGACTTTCTGTATAAAAAACATACAATAGTCTACTTTGTGAGGCTTTACGTTAATAAACTGTGTTTATGTTTCTAAATAAAACAATTTTCTAATTGTATATACTAATTAACAGCATTAAGTAACAAATCTAATATTGTTTTATAAGATTTTGCAGATCGGTTCATTATTTACATCAGTAGCTTCAGCTTGCGGTGTACCAATCAGCTTAGATCCTTAATGTATTTGTTGGACAATTAGCACCCGTAATTTATTCAAACTCTAAAGTGTTTCAATGGCGAGAACCATATAGTTTTTTCAAATTCAATGGAATGATATTCAAAGATATCAACAATCTCTTATTGAAAAATTGTGAAAAGAATTCAGTTCTAGTACACTGGGAGGATTCGTGTGCTAGCTTGCAAAAGTTACATTTCGCTGCATGTACCAAGCAACAATATCCGAGCAAGTACTAGGTCTGGCCAAAAACTGTCAAAGGGTCGTATTTATTCATAACAGACCAACGTTGTTCCCGAAAGCATTATTTCTAATAAGTTTTGGCATCAGTTGTGCATTTTTCGAGAAACACTTGAGTCTCTAAGAATAAGAACAGATGGCTATTAAATCCAAACTTTTTACCAAACAAGTCGTCTACCTCTTGACTAATACCTATAGTAAACTAAAGGCCTGGAAGCGTCCTGAAATCCATTTTGATACAAGATTTGGTATCTCTTATGATGCATCTACTGAACAAGAAATTTGTAAAACTGTATCAGTCGCACAACACCACGATTAAATTGAGATGCGTTCCTGCTAACTGTATTATTCTTCTTGCTATGCCTTAGATTCCTTCTTCTGTTCGTTTTCAGAATTAAGAAAGATTATAATATTTTGCACATTTTAGCTACGCCTTTTGTCGACATGGAGGTGTTTGAACGTCAACGGAATCATGTTTACAAATTTGGCGGTCCGATATTTTTCTACCGTTCTTCAATGTCTAATCTTTCTTCCACCTTCTAAAGGTTCTTTTAACCGCAAAAATGGACGTTTTCACTTCTCTTGCAATGCTGGATAACTTTATACGTGGATTCCCACATCACTTTCGCAAAATCGCTTTAACAACGTTTAATTATTTCCTTTTCTTTTTTATAATGGCCAAAAAAGGCAATACATTCAAAACGATTGCTAGTTAATATTGGTCTGAGAAGCGTTCTATAGATAAAATAGATAAAGACGGGCCGATATATTGATTTTTAGACCTACTCAAAACGACAATAAAAGAGGTCATTTATTTCGTTCAAAGAGATGCAATGAGATGAGAGATAAATAATAGTGGGATCAACAAGTGAAACACTGTGAAAAGTCCTTAAAAAACACATAACCTACAAAAGTTCAACGGCGGCATGTACTATTTATTTATAACTGCTCAAAGTATAATCTATTGTTTTCAATACAAAGATTAACATTGGTGTTTGTTAAATAGAATTATGTTTAAAAGAGAAGAATAATATAATCTCAAGGAAACACAGGATATTAACAGAAGTAACGTACGGCACTGGTTTATTCAGTATAGCCAACATAAGATTTTTCAAGTTATTGTAGGACTTATTAACAAACCTACTGCCAACTATTTTATGTCACTGTATAATAATTAGGGAGCAGCTTCGGTGAATTAGTGGTTAGCATGTTTTTTTTATAATCTAAGCAATGCAGGTTCGATCTCCGGCCGAGATGGTAATTTTTCATAACGAAGAAACAAGCAAAAGAAGCTTATCTGGTCAAAATAGTATATTAGTATACACAAAAATATCGATATACACATAAGTAAAAACAGCAATTATGCTCCAAACAAAAATATAAAATTTGCATTTTCAGTAACACACACAGTCCGCTTCAAGAGTTTCTTGACTTTTTATCGACCCTCCCCTCTATTCTACTATTAGTCTCTAACTAAAATAACTTAACTAAATTAACTAAAATAACGTAAACAGACCAAATAACTAAAAAAACAAAAATAACCAAAATAACTAAAGTAACTAAAGTAACTAAAGTAACTAAAGTAACTAAAGTAACTAAAGTAACTAAAGTAACTAAAGTAACTAAAGTAACTAAAGTAACTAAAGTAACTAAAGTAACTAAAGTAACTAAAGTAACTAAAGTAACTAAAGTAACTAAAGTAACTAAAGTAACTAAACTAAAGTAACTAAAGTAACTACAGTAACTAAAGTAACTAAAGTAACTAAAGTAACTAAAGTAACTAAAGTAACTAAAGTAACTAAAGTAACTAAAGTAACTAAAGTAACTAAAGTAACTAAAGTAACTAATCTAACTAATCTAACTAATCTAACTAATCTAACTAATCTAACTAATCTAACTAATCTAACTAATCTAACTAATCTAACTAGTCTAACTAAGCTAACTAATCTAACTAATCTAACTAATCTAACTAAAATAACTACAATAAATAAAATAACTTTCTTAGTCCTATTTATATTTCTGTAGCCACGATTCCCTCTTAATTGCGGTATCATTCAGGATGGAAGTAATTTAAGTTAACTGAATTAAATATTCCCCGTACAATGATCTCTTATAGTTTTCTATCGACCCCCAATCGAATTCTGAACCCGAATCGACTCATAACAATGTTATATTGACCCTTGGGGGGGGGAGCATTTTGGCAACCACTGCAGTAGCTGATTGTCTCAATATAACCGTTATGCCACTCTTATTCCAAAAATGTTTGCTTTAATCTACAGATTATTTGATCTATTGGAAATTACTATAACGATCTACTTTAGCATTTGGAGGATATCAGAAGGGAAAAGTGTCGTTTACAATAAAAGTTTGTTACAATCTACCATGTTTTACAATGTTCATTTCATACATCTACGGAGCGATATTATTTTTTCAGTTATCATCCGGAAAATAAACTAATTTTCCGAAAATCATTTTCTTGGTCAAATAAGTGATAAAGCAGAACAACAAATCTGTTATTTCTTAGTATGTTAGGAGCACACAACTACCACAAGGAATATCTAAATTCAAGTTTTCAGAACAACCTCTATTTGCATTGCCGTCAGGCAGCGTTTTGGTCTTTGCCCACCTTCAAGTTAACAATATATTTGAATAAAGGTTTGCGTATCATAGTTAAGTACTTATAAGAAATTATGTTATAAGCTGGAAAGCGAGTCTAAAAAGTTTCAAACTTAAACTTCAAATTACTTAATCAAAGAAGTTGCTGTTTGATTAGTTAATAAAACATACAGAAGTTGCAGAAATCCAATTTCATGAGAGTATATTTGAAATCCTGCACTTTAGAGGTTCTACTAATTTGTGCAATATTAGTTTTGGTTCATATCATATTCTTGGGTACACCCAGAGCAAATTTTGGGCATTTAGGATGTAATTGTTCTCCTTCCTGCAACTTAATTATCGTATACCATAGAATATCCGCTTCCTCAAACCCCCTAGAAAATGAGTAATTTTTAGAATATTTATATAAAAATGTCACCGAATGTATAGAGCTTTTAAAATTTAGCAGAGTAGGTACTACTTACATTGGACATACACATAACTATATACATCTAAATATGTTTTCGTTTTACAGATTTAAGAGTTTTAGCCAATGTTACTTTAACCAATAGACCACCAACGTGCTATTTTACTCAAGTTTTTCTATGTCCTTGTTTATTCGGCTTACAATATGAACATCTACAAAATAAATTCGAAGAAATCATGTACAAGTGGCAAGATGTTGAACAAGAAGTAGCTAATTATCCCGAGTTTGATACCGACGACTTTACTGTCGTTGCACAACCCTTTACTAAAACCTACGTATTACCCAAGACACCTAAAGGATTAACTGATTATTTATCACTTTCGCAAGATTGCTTTCATTTAAGTCAAAAGGAAGGTGCTAGAGGTATAAGTACAAACATTAGAAAAATTTAATAATATCATAACTTATCCTCAACATGTTTTAGCTGCCCTATCTTTATGGAATAACATTTTGGAACCTGTTGGAAGAAAGAATACTGGCCCATCTGAATTATTTCATCTTAAATGTCCATCAAAAAGCCATCCGTTTATATTCACAAGAAGAAATAGTGGTGGAGTAGTTAGATAGTTTTTGTTTATTACATATAAATATCTTGTTATAAATTTAAGGTTTAGGCTGTGATATTTCGGAAGTTTTTATTGTTTATAGTTGCCTGTACGTTACCAATATACATGATTAAATTTTTCCGTTTTTTAAATGAATTTTCATTTCAAATCGCACATGTAAGTGGTGAAAGTGGCCCTCTCCTGTTTCCGTTTGAGTATTGACAACTTATTATTGACAATACAGTGTAACACCTGAATCGAATACGACCCCACTTATGTTTTAACATTTTCAATTCAGACTTGCTATTAGAAAAGTCACATAAAATTTATACAGTACAAATAGTGAATTGTGTATTGAAGGTGTGTTCAATTGTGATAACTAATGTTTATTAGCTATAAAACTACAGAAAAGATGGATAAATAAGAATAGGTGAGAATAGGTAAGCAAAAATTTGAAGTTCAAGCATTAACTTCAATTTATTTAAACATTAACTGCACTTTCTAGATTTTTAAAAACACCTAGAAGAATAGAAAATTTATTAAATTTATTGTTTCAGTTTGTATTTTTAAATATTTTTTTATATATATTAAATATAGATAAAGAGTTTTCCGAACGGACTAACGGATTTTTAGTGAATATTCCAAAATGTTTTTATTAAACAAACAGGTCAAGCAGCTACTTTTTAACTAATTTATATGTATAGAAAGACATAAGTACACACACTACAACGCTCAAGTGTAATACTTGATGTGTACACATTGTCTAATTAATATTAAACAAAATTTATTATTAAGTTTCGAAATCCTAACATGAAATGCATATGAGTATTTCATATTTGCAAAAATTAGTATAAATTAGATTTAACTACTGCCTTTAGTATATTTTTTATCATTTTATGGTACACTTTCAAATAACACCTCATACTATTTTGCAATAATAATTATTACACCTTACCATGTAAACAAATATACTTTTAATTTAGAACAAGTTAAATAATAAAAAAATCTCTTTAAACTGTATTTTCAATCAGGCTCACTTACATTTTCCAAAGTATTTCATCATAATATCACCATAGTATGTCATACAAATCTTTCTGTAACTAAAATTATGATAGTTTCCAATTAATTAAAACATTCTTCATTGTATATTCAGATATATTTGTTATCTTATTTTTCCTCAAATATAATATCTAAACATATCAATAACAACTTTCGTTAAAAATTAAAACAAAGTATCAAAACATTGCTCCAGCTTCTCGATTCCTACCCGGAAGTGACTTTCTTCAACTTCGTCAAAAATCACCTCTTTATTTGACCTAGATTCCTTTCCATCCAGAAATATTTTGAGTTTTGGGAATAGGTAGAAGTCCTAGGAAATCAAATTAGACAAATAATGTGGATACGGAAAGATTTAGAATAATTCTGCCAACTGTTACTGAACGATTGCACTTAAATGGTTCGTTTCGCAGTAGAACACTTTTTCCTTGATCATTCCAGGACGTTTTATCTGAATTATTGCTTTCGGCTTATTCAAAACTGTTGTGTGATATTGGCCAGTAACCGTATTTCCTTTCAAAATAATCAATTAGCAAAATTCTTTTGGAGACCCAAAATACTGATACTAACACCTCTCTAGCTAATTGAATGGACTTTGCTATCTTCGGAACCTATTCACTGTGTCGAATCCACTACTTTGATTGCATTTTAGTTTATTATGTATATAATAGTGAATACAGGTCTCATTCATGGTCAGAAATTGATATCTTCCAAATAATTGACAGAACCTATGCTCAAATGTGTTTCTGCTCCGAACTGAGCAAATGTGCCACCCATATCACAGAAAGTTTATTTCGACTCAATTCATTACTAAAATATGAACTCCCTGTACATACGAGATGCCCATGGCTTCTAAAATTTCACGTACCTTTATTCGACGATCTGCCAAAATTATGTCATGGACTTTATCCACAATCTCTGCACAAAGTGTTGTTGCCGTTTTTGGGTGTCCTGAACATGGTTCAGCATTTGTGTGCATGTGGCCGCGTTACATGCCAAAATCCAAAAACTCTCGGTAGTGATGAAGGTGATGATACCGCAGCAACAGCATCCAACCTAGATTTAATATCCGTTGCGGTTCTTCCTTCCAAATAAAAAAAGTTGATGACCCCTCGACATTCGTCTTTATCCATAATTGACAACGCACAAAGTTGTTTGTCTGAATTAAAAACTTCTCAAAAACATCAATTTATTTAAAAAAGTTATCAATCCAATCACATAGAAATATTTGGAGAAAAGTAACCCCCTAATAGTGACGAACCTATCCTCGTAATGTTGGTATAAGTACAGATATATTATACATAGTTTTGAAATAACAGTTCGATCAGCAACTTACTCTAAATCATTTTATGGCAAACAATGCAATCCCAAGCAGCATCTAAGTAGTAGTAACTATGATCGGAATTTTGATTGAGTAGTTGTTACGTAACTACAACTAAATTTATAAGTTTATTGATTTAATTACTTCAATTCGAAATGTTTTAAAATTATGTAGTTGTTTCTACTTTTTCTTGGAACTAGTTGAATGAAACTAGACTGTAGTTCCATTACCTCCGAGTAACTTTTAAAGTATGTGGAACGCTATTGCCACTTAGTATAATTGCTTTAAAGTTGTTGCAACTTCAAAGTGGTATTATAATTGTAGCAGGAATTTACCCGAAGCTACTTTAGTCTTTAAAAGTTTAAAGCAATAGTGAAAGTTCCTGCCACATGCCTGAAACCATTGCTTAACCGTTTAAAGTAGCGGAACCTCACAGTAGTATTGAAAGTAAAACTTGTATTGATTGTAATATAGCATTGAAAGTAAAACTTACGTTTTTGGTACCCAGGATAATCACTTTAAAGTAATTTTTCATAAACTACTTCATTACCTATTTACTTGTAAAATGTTGGAGGCCGTTAATCAATTTACAATATTTTATGATTGTTAATAGATGCTTTACTATGTAACCTTCAATAATAGCTATTTATGTATTAAGGGCGTAAGGAGGCTTTTATGGCCGGAAGCGTTATTTCTAGTGCAAGGCGTTAGCCAAGGAAAAGGCTGTAGGGTCATAAAAGCAAGTTACACTCGCTATGCATACGCTATTTGATGCACAGATTAAGTTTTTATCTCATATCTAGTAGTGTCTAAAAAATCTAATAAATGAGTACATAGGTACATGAAGCAGGGACTTTGTTTGCAAGGTGTTCAATTAAAATTCTTACTTTAGACTTAAAGTTTTATTTGTTTCAATTTCTTGAGCAAAATATTATTAGTTAAAAAAGATAATTCTGAACAAGAGCGTTGCTTTGCGCACGTATGTTTTTCTTAACCAGTTTTTTTTAAGTACTAAACAGTCTTAGTTGCAAACACATACCAATTATTTACAACCTGTTTATAAACAATAAATAAAGGTAAAGGCCAAAGGGATTAGTTTCAGTAAGAAAGTACAGTTAGGTATGGTGCCTCGTCAGAGCATTCTTTATGTGAACTTACAGTTTCTATTCAATTATATTCAAAAAGGGTTTCCATCCGGAATTTCCTCTCTTATTTATAAACTGGTAAGGTATTCTTAAAGCCTAAACAGAACGTTTTTACTTTAAAATTCATACTGAAGTATGAACCGGTCGTTTTCAATAGGTAAAGGGTCCCAAGAAAATTTTAAAAGTTTTTGTAATGACAATAGTTCGTTTTCATAATTAATTGCGTATTTACTAGATTTTTGAATTTGTTTCATCTGATTTTTATTTACTTTTACCTATTATATTTAGAAATAAAATGTTTTCTGTTTAGCTTCAAGATGAAAATAAACCAAATCGTAGTTTGAAATTGCTTTAAAAATGTCGAAACGGTTCAATGTAATTATTACCTCAAGCAAATTTCGTGTAAGGTTGGAGTTCTAGAGGCTGCATGCAGCATTTAGAATGCATGCACGGATCGCATTGAAAAAGAATAGTGAAGAAGATATTGTACCTTGTATCTCAAAAAATATTAAAAATTAACAATCAATTTTAAAATTTTGCAAAACAAGGAATTTGAGTGAAATTGTATACATCTCAATAGGTCGCAGAAGATGGAATATCAATTCGAACTATTGCTAATAATATTTATCGTGTTTATATTCAGGAAACGAATTTCCTTAAAAAAGCTATGAATGACTTAAGACTTACCGACAAACAATACAATACTAAAAAGGAAAGGTTTTGGTATAAAAGAGAGAGAAAAAATAATTTTATGATATAGGAATTTATTTATGTACTGCCGTGCTTTTCATTAAATACATACTTACAGTTATTTTCCAATGACAACTTCTAGAAGAGAGTGATTAGAGGATTAGTTAAAGCAATTTTCAAAATAAATATTTGAATTTTTGTGTTAGGTACCTATGTAAAATTACTATCTGGGATTCCCGGGATGTCCCAGGACTTTCGGAAAAATAAGTCTCGAGTCACATCTCGAAATTGGCGGGACCCAGAAACCCTAGTATCTATGTATTATCTGTATTTATTTACTACAGCCTTGGTAGTGTAATGTCTAGAGTGCTAGACTCTCACCCAAGCGGCCCGCGGTCGATTCCCGGTGCGGCAGATCTGGTTAAGGTTTTCTGCAGTTTTCCTTAGCTGTGACACAAATGTGGGATTTGCGCTGTTCCATCTGTAAGTCGGCTGCAGCCGCACTTAGGGCCTACGTAATAATAATAATTGCCCCCTCCCTCCCGCACAAGCTTATAGCTTCTGGGGCCTGGTTTCCAGGCTATGGGTTGTAGCAATTATAAAATTATTATAATTTAAACACACAACAGAACATAACATGAATAAAATAAAAATGGCTTCTATCATGTGTATCAACTTGGAAGTATTTTTATTCAAGACATTTTTTATTAAAAAATATATTTAAAGAAGGCATGTTGTTATTTTTCGACCTCTCATCATCACATTTAGCAAAAAAGGTGCAATGGTTTATAATTTTGGTATACTGTAATGACAAAATATCTCTTTGTATTATTAAGCACGTATTACAAATAAAATGGTAATCTATTTTGTGCGACGATCGCAGCATTATTAGTATAGAGAATGATATAACAATAGAATATTTGTTAAGTTGCAAGAGTAAAAGTGAGCAACCACGCGACACCATGTGTCAAAGAGAAAAGAAGTTCCACAAAAGCAATTACTACGCCGCCACGTTCTCACTACGTAGCCCAAACGTTACCGAAACGTAGCTCGTCAAGTTCCAGAGAGGTTACTGCAACGTACGGATCTTCTACCCAAAAATTGTTCTCCATTTTGGTTCCAGGCACGTAATAAAACCGCAGCAACTACGTGGTTGATACTAGTGGCAAAAACTTAATGGTTCCACCGGTAGTAGCGAGGACTAAAAATGCTGTTTGGGATGCCTTTTTTATAATATGCCATTTTAAGCTGAGTTAGGTATGATGCTTCATTTTTTGAAAATTTACAACATTGTTTGGTACAGTTTCTGCAATATTATAAATAATATCTACCAAAAATCTGAAATCCTGATATTCATAACTAAAGGGTGATTCATGTTAAGTTTTCGCAGAAAGTGCTAAATAAAACGGAAGGAAATATTTAAACATGGATTTTTTATTATCTCAATTCAATGCATTACAATTATGCATGAAATACGGTTAAATGGCCGCCGCGGCTCATATGACATTGTCTAATGCACATATTATAATTTTCAATTATATGGCGACACAACACCGGCTCTACGTCGTCTATTACGCGTCGAATTTCATCTTTTAACTTCGCAATTTTATTCGGTTTGCTTTCGTAGACTCCCCTTTTCAAAAATCCCTAGAGAAAGAAATCTAAAGCAGTTGAGTGGCAGTCGGAATTTTATGTACAGTAGCGACTTCTAACACCGTCTTATTGAAACCAGATATTCGAGAGGTCCGCATTTTCCGAATGACCCCACAAGGTCTAGTATCATACTCCGATAGCGACGACATTGATTGTAACGGCATTTTCATCATCGTCTTCAAGAAAATACTAGTCAATTACGCCTCCAGACCACAAGACACACCGAATTGTTATTTTCGAAAGATGCATTTACTTCACAAAAGCCTCTCTTGGATTTTCCAGTCCCCAAATGCGTCAATTCTGCTAATGTACAAATCCACATAGGTGAACATGCACCTCGTCATTAAAAATGATTCGACTTGAAAAAGCCATTCCTTGTTCACGCATCCATTCGGCAAACTTCGGACGTTGCAAATGGTCTCTAGACTTTAATTCTTCTGTAATTTGGGTCTTGTAAGCGTGTAAATGCAAGTCTTTTGCCAAATTTCTGTGTGTTGGAAAACGAAAGACCCAATTACCGCGATCCACGATGAATCGATATGCCTAGTTCTTCGGTCACATTATTATCACATCTTTTTTAACAGTAATTTTGGGTTTAAAGGGTAGAGATTTATTCCTTTTGTATTAAATAGAAATAATAACAATCTGATATCAAATCTACTCGGCTCGATCTCACATCGGTCCGGATGGCTTCGTTCAGTAAACGCCACTGTACTTAATGAACAAGAGTAGAGCGATGTGGATCTTCACCGCTAGGCCAGCCGGACCGGTAGATTTTAATTCATCTGGTTTTTGTTGCTAGATAATTTCTATATGTATGTCTAATAATGTGTTGGTGCTGAAAATTTTGATTAAAACGGTTAACTGTTTTCTAAATTTCTATTTTTTTGATTGAATAATTATTTTTGGCATAATTAACGTTTTCTTTAATTATTTGTTGACGTTTTCGCAATATTCCTTGATTTCTATAAAATAATTTCTTTGCAGAAAAGTTTTTTACCATGCAAAAATGTTCAAATAAGGAATCAGGTATGACAATTAAAAAATATCCATATATAAATATTGGACCTGTTTAAATTTTAGCTCTTGGAACTTAACAAAACCTAAATATACCCTCCTGTTATTCAAAAGCTTTTGGAATGAATACTATTTGTTATGTTAATTGGTTATCCCCTTAGTCACCTTAGTTATCTACTAGGCTACCCTAGAATCAAAATAACTCGATCTACTTACTTTTTGAACGTTCGTTAGATTGCGATCTATTATAATTGATATTATCTATGACCTTATATTACTCTTTTATATGTGGGTGAATCCTAGGGTGTTAAGTCATCTTAACTACCTACAAGTTTGTTATAATATCTATAGACATAGTTACATACATCCCTATAGCCATAGGTAATCAAGTGCAAGATTATATATCTTATATAAAAGATAGACAAATGTGTGATAAATAGCAACTAAAAGAATTACACCCTATCAACGAATATCTTTCTACTTCTCCTTTTAATTATTCACTTCTTGTTATATACAAATACATAACTGCCATTAATACTATAATGGGATATATTAACTAGCCAAACTATGTTTATTTTTAATTTGAGTATTTATTTTGATTTATTTTGAACCTCGAATATTTAATTCATACCTGAGTTTTTTCTATATTTCGTTCGTTATATAAAATAGCTTAATACATGTGTCTGATTATTTTAAGACCTATATTAATTGGCATGTGTAATTATCTGTTAGTATGTAATTAAATTAAATATATAAATAAATTAACAATTAATTATCAAGCATCATTATCATACTTCCTGTTTATATGTAATCAACAATATATGTTCGGTTGACTGATAGCACATATCACACGACAGGTATAACAAAATAAAGTGATTGAACTAACTATTCTAAATATTTAATTTACATCGGTAGAAAAATGCCTAAAATAGTAAGTAACCCTTACATTACTTTAACTTTACTGTTTCATCAAATAAGTATCTCAGGCACTAAGTTTCTTTATTGATATTTGAAGTCCATCAAAAACTAAAATAAATGAACTACAAATATAGAAATGATTATTTAAAAACAAAAATGATCCATTTTTTTTTGTAAACGTAATGCTATTTAATCATAGGTTATAACCAAATAAATTAAATTTTTCTAAATATTCGAGGATCGCAAATTCAAGCGATGTATCTCATCATCGGTATGACGTGTAGTTTTTACTAAATTTATATTTCTTGCAAATAGTTACCATTGTCGTCGCACTAATATGCCGACTAATTATACGAACTGCTGTGGATGAGTATGTAATATTACAGCTCTAAAGTGTATTTTTTAAAAATAAAAGTTATAAAGAATCTGTTATAAAAATGTAGGCATTTACTAAAAGAAAAACATGAGAGACCAATAAACTTCAAGAACTATCATTTCTGCATATGGTAACATTCGCCAAGTAGATTCTTTTGAAATCAGTTATTCTTTTAATTTTCGTTTATTCTAAATCTTTTAGTAACAGTTTCAAAAAATAGTAAGTATTAAGTACATTTCATCAAATTATCGCCACTGATTTTATTTAATTGAAATATTTTGTTATCACTGCTTTAATTGACTCCAGCCATGCTACCATGTACAGGACGATTCATTATATTTTGATTAGGTACCCCTTTATCTTTGTTATTATTGCAGAGAAAGTTTCCTATAAACGTTAGATTGTTCTATCTATCTTCTTTAAAAAAACACTTGCATGTATATACGTATGTCACGTAATACGGATTGTGCATGTAGCTTTTTAAATGAAACACCCGGTATATCTTCAAATAGCCCGTTATTCCTTATTGTAAATATATAATGTTGTATAAATTTATCATTTCTAACAAATACTTTAATATTATTAATACCAGAAACTCCATATACTTTAACACATGCAAATAGGCGAGCAAAGTTCGTAAATGTATAAGCAATCTTAGAAATATAGCTCAGCTCAATGGCGCCATTTTTGCGCTCAGTAACAGTTGCAATACGGCTACAATCGAAGCCAACTCGATCGTCATGAATTAAAATTAAGGCTTAGTACCAAGAAGTATTATAACTGCAAAAAGTCGAGGAGTCAATTATTTCTGTTTCCTGTTAATCAACATGTTCCGCCATTTTCACGCTAGCTGCATAGTAGAAGTGTATGAGATGACCTTTCTTTTTAAGCTTGCTTAGAGATTTACGGACCTTGATAAGCGACCATAGATATACTAAACAAAATATAGTCATACCCAATAAACCTAGGTTGTAGATTAAAGTACACATCAAAGAGTTTGGTACATCTCTTCATTTTATTCTAACCTGCATGCAATCCATTCTCTATTCTTTTATTAATCAGCCATGATATGTCTGTGATTACTTTCACATATAAAATCTTGAAATTAATCTCAATTGTTTCATTTCCAAGTTTCTTTGAATTAGAAAATATGTCAAATACCATTTAAAATATTATATGGGAATTTACAACAAAATTGTGTTTATCGAGAGCAATATACGTATATAAATTAGAATATACATTAACATAAGCTTTGTAATATAGGTAATTAATTATATTTACGCAATAAAATGTAATGTTCCTAACTCTAATAGGTTGGTTCTTCCAATTTTTTGCATATTAATTCGTGTAAGAGACAACTACGATCCAAACAATACACGATTTATAATAATACTAATTTTTATTGAATTATTTAAAATTACATACACTGGTACCTTGGTTTGCGAGCATAATTCGTTCTGGAAATGTTCTTGTAATCCAAAGCACTCGTATATCAAAGAAACTCGAATTTCGGGGCGGCGGTGGACTAGTGGTGTCAGTGCATCACTCGTGTTCCAAGGGTCGTGGGTTCGAATCCCACTTGGGGCGACGGGATTTTTCTAATTGGAAAATTCCGCCACCTCAACTATGGATGTGTGTATTCGTGTTGCATGTTAGATGGGGGACACATGACCTTAGATGTTGGTTCCCCCATAGTGTAGGCGTAAAAAAAACCCGAATTTCTCCATAAGATATAATGGAAACTCAGACGATTCGTTCCATAACTATTTAGTATTCATATAAAAATGATTGAATACAAAATATAGTATTGCTTCAGTACAACATGAAGCGTTAGCTAATGCCCGATTACTAACGCGCGTTAGTGTCTGCATAGCATGGCATAAATAGCGTACACATTCAAACGCGCGATTCGAGATTCCACATAGTATTGACGGTGACGCCGCTTTAAGCGCTTGCATGTGTATAATCGAGTGTTTTTGGTAACGCGAGTTCAACGCAGCGTTAATCGCTTAATTTGTACTGGGTCTTAGTAATAAAAATCAGTCACAAAACGGCAACCAAATTGCAATTTGCAAATTTACACACACGCACCTGATTACAATGCTATAGAGAGATTACAAACTGTCGACATCTCGGTTGCTGTGAAAAATAGAACATAGGAACTTTATATAGTATGCCAGCACGCTATACTGACATTATTGACAATTAATATGAAATTTCACAAACTGAGATGTCGAGAGTTTGTAATCTCTCGATATATATAGTAAAGATGGCGTAAAGCGCGAACGCGATTACGCGGATCACGTGATGCTTGCCGACAAAACGTATACGTACTACTTGTATTGCAAGACATCGCTCGTTTATCAAGTTAAAATTTATAAAAAAATTGCTTGTCTTGCAAAACACTCGCAAACCAAGTTACTCATAATCCAAGGTTTTACTGTATAAGAAAAGCCCAACTGTAGACAGGGATGCATTTTTACTAAGAAACAAAAAAAAAGTAATGCAGTCAGTGGGAGGCGAATCAGGGACAACGGTTTGCAAGGCGACTATTGTACCGCAAATTCACAGTGTCTGTTGTGTTTGCACAGCTTTTATTACTAATTTCTAGTTATAGTAGTTTCGTGGAAAACTACGTCGCTAAAGGATGGCGTTATACTGGATCTAAGCAATCGAGAGCGACAGAAATAGAATGCAAGTCTTGATGAACTATATTGCACTATGACTATATCATGTTTAATATATCTATGTAGGCGACATTTTTGTAGCGCCATCTTCGCAAATAGGTGTGCCGTTAAACGCTGTTTTTTTTCGATTAGTAACCTGCACCTAACTAAAAAATAGCACTATGTCTGTTAAATGGTGGTTTATTACTATTGTGGTATAGTCTATACGAAATAGGAGCGGAGTGATCACGTAAAAACTACGTGATAGGGGTGGAGTTAACACAAGCCCTTATCACGCTGCACAAAATTTATACATCTGCACCGTGTTTGTTGCCCATGAAAATCTCTGAACAGCCATTTATGTCATTTATGCACAGATGAATTATAATTAGACTATTATTGCAAGGCTCATCTAAACATAAACGTCTTTTTATGGCCCAAGGGCCTCTTAATAATAAAATAAGCTGAAATTAAATATTTTGGAATAGTAACTATAGTAACGTACTTCGTATAAGTACATAGTTATACGCACAGTGGCTTGATGTACGTGCGTACTCATTTAATTATATTTTTACACAATAATAGATTTGACATAAAAACTTAATCTGTGCATAAAATAGTGTATGTATTGCGGACATAACTTGCTTTTATGGCCCTACAGCCTTTTCCTAGAAATAACCCTTCTGGCCATAAAAAATTCATTATGCCCTTAATACATAAATAAGCATGTTTTTTACACACTTCAGTAAAAGTTGTCAAAGCAAACAACATATTGATAACTTTATTGCAATTATATTCTTTATTGACAATATGGTAGCATTAATTGTATTGAATAAACTCTTTTTTAGTGAAAAAAAGTCGCCAGCTTCGGTGGATTACTGGTTTGCATGTTTACTTCATAATGTATAAAATGATAAGTCATTTCCATTTACCTGTAGGGATTTCTAAATCTGTAGTAAGTCCATTAATACAAGCTTGTCTTGTACACTTTATATATTCTCATCTACCCACATTTCAGAAACAGTGTGGTCGATGTTCACCCATGTCTCATGAAGAAAGTATATTTTATTTTCCGATCTTTCCTTCTGTACTCTTTGATAGTACGCAAATACTGCCTACGTCAGGTCACAATATCTTCTTTCTCCCAGTAAAATACTGTTTCGGTTACGTTTCACATATCTGTGAAACAGTAAGAAGTATTTTAAAATTCACGTTATATAAAAACAATATAAAAATGAAATGTCTTGCCGAAAATTTAACTTTTTAATTAGATATTTGAAATAATCGTCCTCTTAAAACTTGTTATATCTTCGTTCTCTTGAATTGATGCTCTGCGAATATTGTCTAAAGATGGTATTTTATTTTTACGAAAAAAAACATATTTTTTGGCGAATTAACTTCATGACGTGTTCGTCGACGTTGTTAACAAGGGATTTTCTTTCAATACATTTTTTAGGATGTTGTAATTCTTCTGCCTCATTATATTCTTTTCTCACCTTGAATACGATACTTTTAGATACTCCTACATTACAAAGATATAAATAAATACTTGCAATACTGCATACAAAGTAAAATAAAACATAATAGGACGTGTTGTCATAATCATAATGTCAAATGAACCTCAAATCAATTATTTTATGTCCGATTGCATTATAAAGTACTGTTTATTGTATTGTTTTGCGGCAGTGAACTGTCTTATTATTGTACTCGTAAAATAAAGTAACTTTATTCCACTAGTACCTGTACGGCAGTTGTATACGTCAAAATCAAAGGTATCTCTATAAATATCAATAGTTTATTTTGAGTAAATTTACATTATAACTGAATACTATAATAGTTTACTTACTGTAATTATTCTAGTCCGCGTTGATAATTATGATAATGTTTAATTTTTATAACACAATTACTGTTACCAGTAATATTCATCCCTAAATTGTCGTTGCTTTTCTTTACTGTTTTCGAAATTCTTGTTTTTTCGTTATTTTCTATAGAGACACTAGAAATAGAAGATTCTTCAGGAGGTACCTCGCCTAGGATTTTCTCTGCAACGTTGATTTTGTTATTTACACAATCATGAATGTATCCCTCTACCACTGTAGATGAGCGCCAACCCCCATGTCTTTTTAATCCTTCCATGTTGACTCCTGCATTTGCTAGAAACGTAGCGGAGGTGCGTCTGAAGCAATGACCCGTATACGAAGAATGATTTTCTAGGCCTAGATATCTGGCCACCACTGCTGGCACACCACCAATTTTATGTATTCCGACTGGTTGCACGGTACATTTTTCTTTAATGTAATTGATAAAAAATCTTTGGTGCGGTGTCCTGACCGGCCGAAGTGCCATGTAGGCTCTGACAAGTTCAAGTAGGTTTACATGCTCGAGATTACCTGGTACTATTATAAAAGATCGATCTACTTTGGTTTTGGTATCTTTTAGATTGACTATGAAGTGCGTTTTAAAATCTTCGACACATGTTGTCAATAATGTCACTAATTCTAGACTTCTGCAAGCACCAGCCACACCAAATATGAGGATAACCTAAAACGGAATATGTTTTTAGTAGATTTTCAAAACAAAACGGAATTAAAATGTTTACCTTGTTAAATAAATGTACTCCGTTGTCTGCTCTAATCAGAAAATCATCTACCTGTTCTTTAGTCAATGTTAAGGACTTTTTTGGTTTGTATCCCTCTGCTTTTCGTTTCAAATAAGGAATGACACTTGGAAATTTACTAATGTCAACACCTTCACGTAAACTTATGGTCGATCGTAGCATCGAATACTTGCTCCATAGAGAAGAACTTCTATACCGTGAAAGATCGCTGTTGAAATACGCTAGGATGCTGTCTTCACAAGTTGTTATAATTTTCTTACTGGAACACCATTTGCGATATGCATTATATGTTGCTTCGTATAAATGTCTGGATTTTGATGGTAATAAGGAATCTTTAGCAGTAGCAGCGTAATTTTTGATTTCGTCAGAAATTTCTTCTTTGACAGAAATAGTTGTTTCCATTTTTGGAGTAATGGCAAACTAATAAAAAACAATATCAACTGCTAATGGCAACAACCAAAGTAAACTACGAAATTTAATAATTTATTTTTATTATTGTATTCAATTAGGTACAAGTAAAAATTATAATAATACTTTATAATGCAATCGGACATAAAATCTTGTATGTTACGCGTAAATGAAGTAAGGCTTCATTTGACTTGTCATTTATTGACAAACAGACTCGTCAAATAAAGCCTTACTTTATGTACTTGTGACATAAATAGCTATTTCAGCTGTGTGTACCTGAGCTTGCTACAACCAATAGAAAGAGATTCAAGTGCTGCCTTGCTCTGTGCACTGATTTTTTTACTCCGCTCCATTTCCGAATACACTATAGCATATATAACTATTTACGATTTATCTCAACTATTCAATCTTTCATTATACAATAATTATTTTTCAATTACACTTCAAATATTTTTAAAATGACAAATTTAGACGCACCCACAGGGTGCATCTAAATTTGCTATTAAATGGTGCTATTAAATTTTGTCTCCCACTTTTTAAAATAAGTTTTTGCTATTAATATTATTACAGTATTTGTTAATAGTTTCTGACTTGAAGAACTACATATCTGACTTTAAAAATGTAAGAAAGCTCTATCTATAGCGCAGTAAACTATAATTGTCAAAATGCGATTAAACTGAAAATATCAAGATAGGCTATGGAAGCAATTGCTTTATTTTTTATTGGCATTCCTTAAATTAAAATGGGTTATAGTGACGCTGTTTAAGTTTTCCATTAATAGATATTTCAGATACAAGTGTAAAAAGCCAGTCTTTATTATGCGAACGGTTTAACACACGAGCGAGTGTCTTAAAGAATGTCAGTGCAATGAAGAGACTTTTTACACGTGTATCTTACAACGTTTTATCTACGATCATAACGCTTTAGTAAAGTATTCCTTGTATTTGTATTAGATAAACCAGTTGTAGGAGGCCTTTTAATGACAATTTTTAACCCTTCTTAGAACTTCCATTTAAACACATTTACAAAATCCCTTTGAAAGGTTTACAGGTTTTTAAAAATGTGTGCAGGCTTCTTGGAAAATGGGGTAAATTTATAACCTTCGTTTACTGTTGCTAAGAAAGAAAGATTGATGCATAATAGATACATTTACTTGGAAAAATTTATTTTAGTTTGGCCTAAATAATTCGTTATATAGAAATCTTACTTCGTTATTTAGAGACACTTTTATATGTATTTTTTCTAAAAGGGCAATGTACAGAACAAAAATTCGTTATATAGAGAAATTCGCTATATAGAAGTTCGTAATATGGAAGTTTGACTGTATTTAAATTTTCCTTATTATTTTACCTTTATTTTTAATCTTCTAGAAGCTTATTAGAGTAAAATGTACTATTTATTAATTTCATAATGATCTAGGACAGCAAGCTAATATGATGCTATTTAATTCATTATTTTCAGTGTAAATGGGATAAAATATTGAAATCTAGCTTCATGTTAGCCTTGCTGTTCTAGATGATTATGAAACCAATAGTACAATTTTTTTTATATTTCACTTGCATATCATTTGTTGATTTTACCTGTGATACGAACTATATAAACCACTCCATAACAACCAGGGCATTATAAGCGGGCGTTATAGTCTATAATACCCGCTCATCGTTTACTTTGCAATCGGAGCCGGCGTTACGTTTAATAGTAATTTGATTCATTAGACCAGAAACTGTATGTTTGCGTACGAGTGTGTTGAAACACAACAAATAACGAGTATTTGCAACGTTATTTTTGGGCGCGTGATCCACGAATTCTTTTGTGCCGATTTCTTAAGAAATTTCTTAGATAAAACTTGTATGCACCACGAGCGTTACTAGATCATAATGCCCATCGGAGGACTTCCATCTCTCGGTCCCTGCAGGCCCTCGGGCTGGGACATGGTCACCCTCTTGGCATTATCATCATTCCAACGACCTTGGTACGTAAAAACTATTGCGCAGTACGTCTACTAATTATTAAATTATTATTATAGTTCATAACTTTGATAAGAGAGTCAAGCATTTAGTTAATGAGTCACTATAGTCTTTATCTAACCTATGCTTTCTGTATACCTCTTTATCCGATTTTTAGGCCACTTTATAAAAGTAAAATATATCTTTTAACACACGAGCGAGGTACGAGCGAGTGTCTTAAAGGATGTGAGTGCAATGAACATATTTTTACAGGTGTATCTTACAACGCTCTATCTACGACCATAACACTTTACTAAAGTATTCATTGTATTTGATATTTCTTAAAATTTGTGACTTATGTCATGTATCTTTAGTATCACATATATTAGGGTGCTTACATTTTTATGTGCTAAGTTGTTTAGCAACCAGCTCCTAAAATATTCATAAATCATTAATTTATCATACATATCTTGTTGAAATTAGTGTGCAATAAAAATTTTATAACATTAGTTCAATAAACGTTAACTTTTTACACGAAAATCAGTGTAAAAAGTGGTCTTTTTTGTATGATCGTAGATAAAATAATAATGATTAGGAAGTAGATACTAATGAATGAGGTTTATTAGCTTTAATACATCAATGTGGCTTATTAGCATCAGTAACAAGAGTCCGAACATCTAGGAAAACGCTGTAGACTTTTGCTACCAACCCTTTAATTTCCTATCAATTTTAAATTTTGGCTATTTTTCACATAAAAAATTTATTTTAAATGTCTTAAGACCAAATTATGTAAAAGAATAATAAACTTATTTCAGTGCACTCATAAGACCACCACAAGAAGATATGAGATCAATGAACCCCAATTATGCTCACTCTCACCCTTCAATGCTCACTTCAACTTCTTATCGTTTCAAAGGTATTTCTTCTTACGGGTGCAGAAAGGAAGCCAATGCCATCTTACGAAACTCTTATAAGGGAAACTCAAAGTGTAAGTAAAAATATCTACTGAATATTCATATAGTATAAGTGATATACTAACAATTAATAAGGATAGAAAAATTTGAAACGTGCCTAGAATACATCAGTGTCAGTGTGTATCTTCTACTAAGGAAAAGTATGCTATTGAATGTTGTTGGTTTGCGGTAGTTTTCAAATCCGTTGCGAACTATTAGTGAAAATAAAGAAGTCGCATGATTTTAAGTATTGTTTGCTAATTGCTTATGACCGCAACGTATTTAGCTATCAGGATACGTGCATACATACCTTGAAAATGAAAGTTTAGGAAAAAATCCGTACATATTTATGTATACATACGTATGTGTTTTGTATGCGTACAAGATGGTATGTCGAAAATACAATGAGTTTTAAAGAAAACTGCATAAATAAGTATAAGAAACACATTTATTGCATAACTATTTAACCTAATTGTAAAGAAAATACTTTCACTGATAAGTGATGTATTTAATTTGAAAAGCTCGTGTCTGAAATGTAATTGTTACTTAATATGATAATTCCGTTGCGATCTTTAATGTACGTTTTTCGACTCCTAAAAGTTTGTGTTGATTTCCGGAAATTAAAGGTAAAGTATTACATGCAAATTCAGTAACTACATATAAATATTATCATTAATTTTGTTATTACTTAAATTAAGGGGAGAAAACTTCAACAATTTTTATTTTTAAATTAATAACATCGTCAAGTTCGGCGGCTGGTTACATGATGCATAATATCTACATGGTATCCATTTAGCCCGCAATTTGTATCTAATGCTTATGCTATTAAGTTTATGGAAAATCTGTTAAAGTGGTACCCTGATGTATATTTGGTAAATATCGTCATATATACAGGGTGTGTCGCAGAAGCGCAACAGAAAAAATTGTTTTTTTTAGAAAAATTTAGCATGAAATTTTCTTTCGAACGAGGTTTGTTTTCCATTGCGTTGCCGAACTATTTATTAATAAAATTTTCAAAAATTTGGTCGCGGTCAATCTTAACGATATAATTTATTGCATGACTGCTTACAACAAATAAAATAAACATATTTTGGAGATGTAGTACAGAAACGAACTTAAATGATAATGCTAGCGAAATGAGAAATGATTACAATGTCTAGGGTATTTTTATAAAAACTTAAAATTTGTATACTTCAAAGACATTTCTATCAATTCGTTAAATTGATGTATCATACCTCAAACTATTGTAAAAATTCCATCAAGTGTCCATTATGCGCTGAAGATCATGCTGTGGCCGATTGTACATCCGAAGAACTTCGTTGTAATAACACTAATAACTGTACCACCTTCAATATTAAAAACAAGTCCAGTGTCGAAACAAATCATGCTGTTTGGGATCATCAAAAATGTCATGTTTACAAACAGCTAATATCAAAATTAAAATCAGACGTTATTCCTTCTTTGCAATAGCAATCAATGTCCCCTTTTGTAAATACCAATACATTTTCTTGTAAAACTAAACTTAACACTACAAAAAATTCACGATCGTTGGATAAGAACAGTCTGCTATCCACAAACATGTATCCCGAACTCTATTATCAAAATGTTAGAGGAGTCAAATCAAAAATAATTCAGATCTTTAATTCTGTTGCATCTTCGCACTATAATTTTATTTGTTTTTCTGAAACATGGTTAACTGACGACGTTTCAAGTTCGGAATTGTTCCCTGATCATTTCTTAGTCTTTCGAAGAGACAGAAATCTTAAAGCGTGTGGTATTACTAAAGGTGGAGGGGTTTTACGAGCTGTGAATACTGGCCATAACGATATAATCTCCTCTAGCTTTACTGGTTTAGATTTGTCCACTCTACAAGAATGTAGCCCTCTTGTTGATGTCGTTGGAGTTAAACTTACTCTTAATAATATACCAAGTCTTTACATTTTTACAAGATATATATATACATATACCACCATCGTTACCTAACGAAGGTTTAGAAACGCTTTTTGAGACGTTTGTTACCTTAGATGTGTTCAGCAATGGGACTGTGGTCATAATTGGAGATTTTAATGTTTCTTTATATAATAAAAATCTCAATGATAAAAGGTGTCTTATCCTTAATAATTTTCAGAATTTTGCTGGCCTTACCCAACATAATACGGTCACTAACATATTAGATCGTATGTTAGATCTAGTGTTCTCTAACACTAATGCTACTGTTACCAGAGACATGTGTCCTTTGACAGGGGAGGATAACTATCATCCCGCTCTCTCTGTTGCAATAAAAAATAGCAAATTGTTACCAAATTTTATAAATCACGAACATAAAAAGACTTATAATTTCAAAAAAGCCAATTTTCCCACACTTTATAATACTTTATGTGACATTGACTGGTCCTACCTAGATCATCACACGGATATAAATAGAGCTTGCACAGATGTTTACACAACTTTATATGAAATCTTTGATGCTACCGTTCCTGCGTTTCGATCTAGCAAATGTCGTTATAACTTTCCACCCTGGTACGATACTCGTATTATTCGTTTAATACGTAAAAAGAATAGAATTCATTCAAAATATAAAAAATGTGGGTCATCTTATTACTATTCACTCTTTAAGGAATTGCGTTCGTCTATTAACAGAGAGATATCATTGGCTTATAAAAATTACATAGATAATATTCAGGTGGGCATTTCTTCTGATCCAAATAAATTTTGGTCGTATATTCGTACAAAACGGCACCAATATCTAGAATACCTGATGTAATTTATAAATCTAACGGACGGGAATTTGATACTCCAAGTGCTATTGTCAATGCATTTAGTAACTACTTCTCCAGTGTTTACATTCAATCTGAGCCTAACTTCGTTTATGACATACCTTCAGCAAACGACTTACCTTTAGTTAATATCGACTATATTTCGGAAGATGACATCTCAAATGCTATTAAAAAGTTGAAAAACAAGCTTACATCTGGAGTAGATATGATACCGAGTTTCTTTATCCGAGACTGTTCACCGATTCTAATTAAACCGTTGCATTTTATTTTTAACCTCATACTTCGTACATCTGAATTTCCCGACGTATGGAAGCAAACACGCATATGTCCTGTTTTTAAAAAAGGCGATCCTAGTCTCGTCAGCAATTACAGACCTATATCTATTCTATGTAATTTCTCGAAAATATTTGAAACAGTCATCTACACCAAGATTTATACATCTTATAAGCAATATATATCACCAAGTCGACACGATTTCGTATCAAAACGTTCTACCATAACTAATTTAGCTTGTTTTACACAATACGTGTCAGAAGTTGTGGATTCCAGGGGACAAGTCGACGTAATATACACCGACTTTACAAAAGCTTTCTATCAGATTGATCTACATATACTTTTACGTAAGCTAGAAGCAGTTGGGTTTTCTCATTCTTTAATGCTTCTATTTTCTTCTTACTTATTTGATCGTATGTCTCATGTTGAATATTGCGGTGTTTCATCTAATTCCTTTACTCCAACTTCAGGTGTACCCCAAGGTTCGAATCTAGGTCCACTACTATTCTTAATATTTATCAATGATCTTCCTTCGAACATACTGTGTGAAAAGTTACTATATGCAGATGATTAAAAAATATATTATCAGATGGAAAGTAATAATGATTGTACCTTTTTGCAGGAAAATCTTGATCATTTATGTACTTGGTGCGAAGCTAATCGACTCAACTTAAATATTCAAAAATGTTCTGTTATGACGTTTACTCGCATTCAGAACCCAATAGATTTTAAATATTCTATTAATGGTCATCTATTGCAACGCTTAATTAATGTTAAAGACCTTGGAATTATTTTTGACCCGAAACTTTGCTTTGTAGAACATATCAACCATACTATACTTAAAGCTAGTAAAGCTCTTGGATTTATTTACAGAAACTGTAGAGATTTCTCTGATTCTAACTGTCTTGTGATATTATATTTTGCTTTTGTAAGATCAGTGTTAGAATATGGGTCACTTTTATGGTATCCTATTTATAATATTCATGTTAAAAATTTGGAATATATTCAAAGACGTTTTCTAAAGTTTATGATTTATTTAACTACTGGAAATTATCCCTATCGTGAATTTAACTATCCTCTTGCTCTTGAAACATTTAATCTGATCTCTTTAAAAACAAGGCGAATATTAATAAATATTCGGTTTCTTTTTAATTTACTGAATAATATTTTAGATTGCCCTGATTTATTACAGAAAATCAGATTTAATGTACCAAGAGAAAACAGCAGAAGTGCGTTAATCTTTTATAATGATACTGCAAGAACAAATATCTTAACAAGCAGTCCTATTTATATAATGTGCAACAATTTCAATTCAATTTGCATGGAGTGTGATATAACGTCTGATAGGTTTTCGATTATTTTCAACACAGCAATAACTAAACATGAGGTTTTTGTTTAATAATATTTTTAAACTATTTCATTGTGTACTTTATACATAATTTTTTCTGTAATTTTTCTTTATTTTCTATACTTGGGTGTATGCCTGTTAGAAATAAACTATTATTATTATTATCAATCAGTTAAAGTATATAAGTTCATACATAAAGTTAAAGTATATATCCCAAAAAGTTTTAATTTAAGGTACTTTATTCACAAAAAGTGTAATGCTTTTTGTGAATAAAGTACCTTAAATTAAAACTTTTTGGGATATACTTTAACTGTTTCCTTCTTTATCCGGCAAATCTCACACATTTTACTACTTTTAACTTATCTAGTAGCTATCTTTCCAATTTATTCTACTCCAGTCTAAAATTGTTAAAGATCTGTTTATTTATTTATTTAACCATCCAGACAGTCAAGTCCAATTACAGAATGGGAAAGACCATATAAGCATAAATGTACATTACTGATAATATAACAAAAGAGTTATTAGAAACAAAGGAAATTATAATATAAAGCTAATAATTGAGTTTTGCATTCCTAATTTTATTAACACTATGACAAAAAGGATTAATTTCGTTAGACACTTCGCAGAAATTATAGTACATAAAATACAAAGAGGAGTGTTGTAAAATATTAATACGAGGTATTGGAAAATAAAATAGGTCAGATGATCTTGTTCTAACATTAGGAATTCTTAAACATAACCGATTTGATAGCGTAGGCCAATCAATTTTATTATTTAACAATTTGTAGAGTGTAACTGCTGAAAAATACTTACGACGAGTTCTTAAATCTAAATAAGTTAAATCTTAGAGACGCCGCGGCGCATTGTGGGGCGAAAGATAGGGAAGAGCGCGCAAGCCCTATAATGAAGTAAAATAAATAATTGTTACTAATTTTTGTTGTTCATATGTACTTTTTAAGTTATAGGAATTGATATAACAATGTTAGAGTATTCGTTAAGTGCAATTAATAGTTTATGGCGTTATGCTTCATATTAGTTAGGGGAAGTTTATTTCTTCATTATACCTGCAGCTTATTAGAAATACCTATACGCTGCTTTATTCCAGCGAAGGTATTCTATAATATCTCTATTGTAATCTTTTTAGAAGTATATGAGAAGACGTTCTAAAATTAATAAAGGCGACATGAGTTTTTCAAGGTACGTAATTCAATTTTCAATCACTTCGCCATGAATTTTATACTACAATGAGAGATTTGAATATTTAAGATAGAACTTTTAGAAAATATTCTTAAGTCGGTATTTATAAAGGAATTACTATCGCTTAAGAAATAACAGTACTTGTAACTTTTTACAATAAATGCCAATATTTCATTCATAAATACTCCCCATTTTATTAAAAGGTTTCAATCATGCTGTTTGTTAATGATGCTTTCAGCTTTGTTGAATTTTTATTGCAGTTATTAGAAAACCCCATTCTGCGTAGGTAGGGATCGTGGTAAAACTTAAAAAAAGTCAACTTCTTAAGGGGTGGTATTAAGTTGTTTCTAACAGTTGAGATATAAGGTGCAAAAACACAATGTTGCATCATCAACAACTATTCATGGAGTAATACGAATAATACCGGTAAAGATTTCTTGCAGTACCTACGATAACGGCTTTTAACTTTTTAAGTTGGTTGGAGTTGGATTTGGTTTTTGTATGACAATAACCAGGAAGCTTTGGATCTTTCTTGGACATAAGTTTTAAAACGGGCATATGCGGGAGTTTTTTTATAACTCCAGCAAAATTTAAATTTTAGCAAAATAAAAGCTCTTACAATTTAGGATTTTTTAAAATAGAAACTACAACACATTTTCATGTTTTTTTAAGTTGTGTAGCTACAATTACTATGTCTCTTTTTCATTTTTAATTTTGATTTCAATAAGTTCCATACAACAAAAGTAATTTAATTTTAAATCTTAGCCTGTAAATGTCGAGAAATTGTTAGTTCAAAGTAGTGACAACTTTATAACAAAGATTTTTAAATTTCGCCACCGGTTCTAGATGCCCTGAACATTTTATAATCAAAGGCCAATATGTTTTTTATTCTTTACACAAGTTGGATTTTTACCTCATTGCGCGGATTTTGTTAAGACTCGCCCCACAGTGCGCCGTCAAGTTTAAATCAAAGGAATATTCCTTGAGTGTTTTCAAATTAGTACACTATATAACTCATAACTCGGACACCATAGTAACTATGCTCAAGATTAGATCTTACAAATGCATTAAAAAGCAATGTTAATGTGTTTATCCCTGTAAATTGCCGACCATTTCGCATAACAAGCCCTATAAATTGCGAAAGGTCTCATCTTGAATAAGTATTCACTGAATGATAATTTGTGATCGAAAGTAACTTCGAGGTCTCTGAAACTGCAACATATTTTAATTGGTTAAACGTATATTTTGTATTCAAACTGAATATGGTCAGTTTTATGCGTATAAGATACACTTTGAAATTTTCAATGGGAGATAAGTTCATGTTACATCACGAATATAAGTTATCAAGATCGATTTGAAGATTATCATTAATCAAATAATTCATCAATATAGTTAATCAATAAAGGAGTCTAGGAAAACTCGGCGCCGACAATTCGGGGCGACCAATTCGGCTCGGCCGATTCGGCGCTGAAACAATTCGGCGTCGGACACATTCGGCGTCAAACATTACTAATTGGTACTACATTGCATTTTGTCATATAAATCACTCGTTATTAAGCAAGTAAATTCATTTAAATATTTATTAAAATAATAGAGGCGTGGGACGGTCATTTATTGCTATGAATATCAAAAGATATCTTATATTTGCTTAAAATTAATAAATTTAATTAGATAAATAATTTTAATTGCCCAGAACTTTCAATTTGTATTAATTTATTAATATTAAATATTGCACTTACTACAAATTTATTATCAACAAACATAAAATAAAATAACTAATGCAAAAACATACCCTGTTAGTAAAACACAGAGCATAAGTTCTTCCTAGAAAATTTTACCAACCATCTTAATATGATGATTATCTTATGCATTAGTAGAAGATTACAGAGGACGAGTAAATAACATACAGGATTAATATTCAGGTAATGACTACCAAGAAAAACTTAACCTGATGTAAATGGAATTTGAAAAAAGCAATTAAGCTATAACGTAAAATTTAACAAAAATACAGTTTCGTTAGGTTTTTCTGGCGCCGAATTGGCACGGCACCGAATTAGCTAGCGCCGAATTGCCACGGCGCCGAATTGTCCGAACCGTCAATAAAGCAATCATTAATTTTTGTAATTGATCTGAACAGTTTTAAATCGTCAACATAGAGAATAGCATGGGCCCTAAAACAGAACCCTGCGAAACAACTGAAATAGCAGTTATATCAAAAGATATGAAACCAGATATTCAACTGTCAATTTACGATTAACCAAGTATGATTCTATGATACGCAGTTTGCGATTTGAAAGCTTCGTAAGGAGAATCCCATGATCTAAACGATGTTGAATAATTTGTGAAGATGACATCGACTTGGCCACTACTATTGAGATTTTCCGAAATATATTGAGCCACGCACATTAAATTTGAAGTTATGAACCACCCAGTAAAAATCCATGTTGTTTAGGATATAAAATAGTTTTGACATGAGTGAATTATATCATGTAAAAGAATTTCAAAAACCTTACCAAAGTTATATAAAATGGCAGTTGGTCTGTAGTTCGCAATATCGGACTTATTTTACTTTTTAAAAGTGGACCAATTATCGACTTTTCCACACATCAGGAAATTTGCGTTCCCGCAGTCAAATTAAATAAATGTGCAGTAGGCTTAGCTAAAACTTGAGCGCAGTCTTTCAATAGGAAAGCAGGTTAATCATGAGGACCTCTGTTCTTGTTATTTTATTTTTCGCAAAACATTTAGTACTTCATCAACACTAAATGAAGGCAACGAGCAACTATTAACATTTTGAACCTCAATAACTTTTGAAAGAAGAAAAGCAGAATAGTTTATGTAAGCAGACTGAACGAAAGTAGCAAAGGCATTTACTATATCTTGAGGATTATCAAAGGTATTATTGTCGAGAACTATTGAATTAGGTATTTCATGGGTTTTTTAAGAGAATTTAAATAGCTCCAAAACTGATTGGGGTTGAAGGGGTTGAGTGAGAATGTTCTTGAATAAATACAATATTTAGAGTATCTGGATGATCTTAAGTTGACAGATAAATATCGAAAAGAGTAGGGACACGGTTGTTATAATTATAGTTCTTGGATTAGTGAATAGATGTGATTAATGAAGTTATCATTTGTAATTTACTACTTCGAATTTTGTACTTAAAACAGAACTTTACCAAAACCCCACTTTTAACTATTGAATAATTAATTAATATTGCCAGACTTCATTGGTATTACACGTGTTGATGGATAAAGCTCTTATGGCTATCCAAGTGATACTCAAACGGTAAAATATACATATCTGGGTCAGCTGTAAACGACTGGTGTCAGTGCATCACTCGTGTTTCAAGGGTAGTGTGTTCGAGTCCCACTTAGGACGGCAAAATTTGTAAATTAGAAAGTTCGACCGTTTCAACATGGATATGAGTGATTGTGTTGCATGTTAGCTAGGTCACATGGTCTCAGCTGTTGATTGCCTCTTAGGTAGGCGCCAGAAAACAATAGATTAAATATTTACATTTATATACATTTAAAACCATACAAACACGATTACATAATAGTATTTCTTGAATCAATGATACGGATACCTGTAACAACATTTTTTTAAGGAGCCTGGAAAACCAAATTGTGCATGTAAATCTTAAATGTAAAACTATTAAGAAATTACATTTGTATCACTCAAATGCGAAATGATTAAATATCATTTAAATTTGCTTAGGTTACATAATAAAGATCTAGATGTAACTAAATGTGTGCAACTAAATCAACTTCGATATTTCAGCCCCTCTACTTCAAATAGTATGGACATCCTGGAGCAAACCTGAGTTTCCAGTCCATAAAGAGTGGAACGGCAGTTTTCGGGATCCTCTTGATGTGCCGCCACTTCGCTTTTATTTGCCAACAAGTCTTATGTATATGAGGTTGACACCAGTGATGTTCTTGTGTTTCACCTTAGTGAGAAACTGTGAACGACTCCAGGACACTCGTAGTATCAAGGGACTTGAAATTTGTTTGACGGCTTCCGTGTGCTCCTGTAGCCACGCTGGCCGTTTTCTTTTGACCCCAAGAATGAGTCAGTGTCGCAATCCGTAAAAGCGTATAAACATCGCACTGCCACAGATCGCTTTTCTATGAGGGTCTCGGCAATTGCATGGACGCTAATATATCTACGTTCGTTACTGAACCCAAACAACCGTTACATTTCTTGCAGTCCAAAAACATGTAGCTCGTGGGAGAATGAGATACTCCTATATGGTACCGCAAGATGTTTCGAACAAGTTGCTGGATCCAGTCATGGAGGACATAATTTGTAAATCGGCATTAGTGACTACGTAGATGTCATGAGGACAGTCGAGTTTTCGACAAACGTTTTCGAGGAATAGCAAAACAGCTCTCCCTTGTTCCATTACTCAGCTAGTCCTCTTCCGGTATAGTTTTCGGGGAAGATTCTGTTCATGAACACCGCTACCTCGTCGTGATTTGTTGCATCCTTAAGGCAAGTATCAAAGTAGAAGTCTGTGGTCGACTCTTCCAGAAGGTAATGTCGACTCTTCCTTTCCACAGCAACAACTCTCGCTGTGTGGTTTCGTCATGTGTCCTTAACTGCAACACATACTCGGGGAAGGTGGTCAATCTAAGACGACGTTTGACCTTTGTGAACGATGACAGCACCTTCAATAATCACAAGAACTTGGATCGCAGGTAGCTGGAGCAACATTTTCGAGAAAAAAATGTGCAGTAGCTGAAATTTGTCTCCCGATCTCATCTTTCCATTCAGCGACAAAGAAGGAGGGTACATCTGGTTCTCGTGGTCGAAAATATGTCTATGTTCCAATTAAGGTCTTAGTGGTATCAGACTTCACAGGTTTCTTTCGAAGCAGCATTTGTTTTGGTACCAAAAACTTCCTTGCTCCACAGCTGCGCTTGAGTCCAACACAATGCATTCCTCGGATTGAGAAAGGACTTCCACGTTCTAAGAATCTGTTCCCGAAAGCGCAGTATCGATCAGAGAATCTTTTCTGGTACGCAGAAGCCTGTTTGTTGTGTGTTCTTGAGGTTTCATCCTGATCTAGGGTTTTATATTCAAAGTATCGTAAGGAGCCTTGTAACCTGCATGGTCCAACACCTCGATATTGCTGGATCGTGTGTCAATACAATACTTTCTTTCCCAAATCCTGAGTTTACAAATTTAAAAGGACTATCGGTTAAATCCATCTACTAGGTTTAAAGACTAAATATTTCAAACGGCTTTCTTGTATCATCAAATTCGATGTTTTCTCATTATTTTGAGTGAACGAACCACTTGCACTATTTGAATTTGAACAACATTCAGTATAAATTACTATAGTATGAGTAAAAAGTAACTCCATCAAAGGTGCCTTTGGAATTTTGAACTCATGTGTATAAATTCAAAATTCCAAAGGCACCTTTGTTCGAGTTATTTTCTGCTCATACATAGATAAAACTTAAAAGATTTTTCCCTTTATGTTGTGAAATGGGAATTACGTGTTTGTGGAGATTTATAATTAGTTTTTGGTGTGATTTCCGATTTTATTGGTAACCGTAAGGGCTTTTGCGCTAGTTCTTTTGGAGGTTAGTAGCACATTTTCGAGGTTCGTAGATTTTAGCTTTTCTTTACATTCAATTTCTTATACTGTAATTCTTTAGGCAGGATTCGATATTTAATCGATGTTAGTCGCATTTGGAGGCAGTATAACTATTTCACTAGGTCGCATTTGGTGCATTCTGGTAATTTGATTTTGTTTATTACAGATCTTCTTTTTTATATTATTCTCTTTATTTTACCATAACTTCATACACTACGTTGTATATTTGGGTTGTTAAAAGACCATTACGCTGAGCTCCTCGCTCATATGCCGTTACTTGGTTGCTGTTGTCTCCTTGGATCACACTACGTACAACCTGGTTGGTGACGTTCCTCTTAAGATTGAAGAACACACACCTCTATCGTGAATCACTTATATTGTAGCAACTCTTTATAACAGCAATAACGTTTGACAATCCTTTATTGTAAATATAAAACATTGCTGTATATGTCTATATTATAATTTTCTGTGTTAAATGGTTTTTCCCCAGTGTGCGTGTACCGCTTACATCTACGTATCTATTTCATATACATTATTTTATTAGTTTACATTGTTAGGAATATTTGCGAGTGAATGCAATACATTAGCTTTGCTCCGTAATAGTTGAACAGCTCACTACTGGAATTGAGGATTGCGCAATCTGATTGGTACCTGTAGTCGCGATAATTTTACTATGCCCTTTTGATTATTTTTGAGATCTGAACTTCTAGTCAGATTTAGAGTAAGTAGTCCTGCTCACATGAATTCTCACCTCGTTCCAATGTATATAGAAATTAATAACCTACATTTAATTCTTGTCAAGGCCATTTCACCTTGATTGAAACTATTACACCTGATTGAGTTACCTGATAATTTTTTTAATTGATAATAAAGCACTGTATATCTCACTTGAAGACTTATTATTTATATGTGTGGTATTTGGGGTTTATATTTACAGCCATCGAGGAATCAATATTGGGAAAGGTCGTAAATATATTGTAAAGTATCTACCTTAGCGACGTGTTTGTTTATAATTATATTACCTTTGATAATGACAGCATAGCTGTCGAAACAATATTGTCAGGTTGTATTTTAATAAAACTGTGAAACTTTTAATAATCTTTATTTATTTCATAAAGGTCGACCGCATTGGTAGTAGTCGCAAATGTGTTGTAGTGTAAATCTTTACAGATTTAATCGGCAAATGCTGTAGCTATTTTAAACGATTCTTGGCGCTCATTACAGAAGACCTCTTGTGAGACCCACGACCTCACACTAGTTAGCTGGCAGCCGACAGATTTCACTGTGGTTAAAATTTGTTACCGTTTCCCACTTAGCAATCTCCATTTTGTGGGTAACATACTGTAATAAAACTAGTTCGTTTTGTGAGCGTATATTCGTCCGTAACGTTTGAAACAATGAGACATAACGGAAATATAATTTATTTGTGCTAAAATAATTAAATAAACGGGTTTTCCTTGAAATCTAGTCATTACCTTTCAGTTACAAACCGTTTTTTATTTTAAATTATTTCCTAGACATTTTAAAAAGTTTTGAATTTTTTGAAACTGCTGGAAAAAATTTGTCCTATGTCCGTAACGCTATTTTCCTTTTATAACTTATATTTTTAAATGAATTTAAATAATTTCAACGGCAATTAATGGATATGGCAAAAACTGTCAACATGCACAAAATAAAATTTTTGAAAATTACTTAATATTTTTCTATGACGAATTTACTGTTGCAAAATGTCCCCATCCGTAACATGGAATGGGTGATATGTAACATCGAGCCTGGATCCGGTAATAGTATATTATATGTTGAGTTGGTAAAGAAGACTTGGAAACTTTACTAACGAACATGTATTCTATTTTATTCACCAATAATTCGACTTAAATAATCAAAATATAAAGTAATTGTACATGCTTATTTTCAAATAAATTTTCCGTAAACCGTCATAATAAATCTCAATCAATAAAATCAATCAATAAAAAATTTTTAAGTAAGGTTTCATTGTTCGCCACTAGATGGCAATCTATGCTTAAAACTAGTTTTAAAACTGATAATTAATACAATTGTCGTAATTTTGGTGTATTTTAGGCAACCTCTAGGAACTTCTCAATAAAATATCCTGAAAGAAAGGACAACGTTAGAAGACAACAACCATTTCCAAAATCAATGCCGTTCCCTTGCGTAACTAGTACTAAATATGGGATTGGAAGGTCAGTAGTTAAGCCCACAAGTGTACACAAACTGCGACCAGGTGATATAGATGTTATTGGTGCCATGGGCGACTCTCTTATAGCAGGAAACGGGGCACTTGAGGAATGGGCTTTAGGAAATATGATAGAATACAGGGGAATTTCTTGGTGTATAGGTTAGTGTATATTCAATAATAATTATTTAATTTTATAAATTATTATTTAGTATTTCTTTTGTAGGTGGTCAAGAAACTTGGAGAACCTTTTTAACCCTTCCAAACATTCTTAAAGAATTCAATCCTGATTTGAAAGGGTATTCTAAAGGCATAGGAGAATTTTTATCCTGGAATTCTCAAATGAATGTTGCTTATCCCGTCGCTGCTGACGCAGATGCTTTAAAACAAGCAAAAATATTAGTAAAAAGAATGAAGAAATACCCAGGAATGAATATGACTGAGGACTGGAAAATGATAACAATATTTTTTGGTGCAAATGACTTGTGCTCAGCGCAGTGTTATAATAAAGAAAGAAGTTCTCCTGAAAGACATGCATACAAACTAATGATGGCTTTAGATTATCTTCAAGACAATCTGCCAAGGACCTTGGTGAATTTAATTCATGTACTTGGTAAATATTCTCCATAAAGTAAACAACTCTTTAAAGATGATCAAAGGCGATTAACATGCACTTTCATCCCGGAATAATATAAATCAAGGATAAAAGTGCATTGATATAATAGTAGATTTTATTTACTAGTAATTAAGAATTGTCAGACAACAATTAAATAAAAAGGATGACGTGAATGATGGGAAGTCATGCATATGGCAACGACGCCGACGGGTTTATGTAGTTTGACCCCACTTGAGTTCAATTAACTCGTTTGTATCAATTAACAATTGAAGGGAATTAATGTAATTTTTTCAGAACTTATGGAAGCATGACGAACAGAAATAATAATTCTATTGTAATTATTTTTGCAGACGTATCTGTCAGCGTCAGAGTAAAGCGTTCCATGATGTGCAGATTGATGCATATGTTATATTGCACATGCTTTCATCAAAGTGGATATGATCCTATGAGTGCAATGACAAGTATGGCAAGGAAATATCAAACTGCCGAAGAACAGTTGGTTAGTATTTGTATATGTATTTGTTAAAGCTCTTACATATTTTTACTTAACTGCAACAATTTATTTGAATTTAAACAGTTGAACTCAATTTAATTAAACTATACAAATCAATACCAGTTTTGAATAATAAAAAAATGTAGTGTTAAATTGAGAAATTCATTGTTATTATAAATTGCTAAATCAATCAAACTAGTTTGTTGCAGTATAATTCCTGCCTACAATAATTAAAAAGTTCCCTGCTATAAAAAATTTATTAAAAAACATTATTTGGCGATCCCGGTAATATAAAAGTTTACTAGCACTTTTAACTATTAAGTGTTCACCATTACAACAAGAATTTTATCAGTAAATGTTATACAGAAACAGAAATCAATATGAAATTTCAGTATAGTGTAGGTTGTCAATGTCCCATTCAAAGCTGGCACCGACAAAAAAAAATTAACTTAGGAACTCGTAATATGTATCATTTCGATATCCCTTCGAAATAGTTATTTGTGTATTTAGTGCGCGAAATGCTACTTTGGTGGTCAAGAATGAAAGTCTTTTGACGAAGCGTAGCCGAGTCAAAATCTCATTCGAGACCACCAAAGTCATTTCGAGCACAAATTGCACACAACGTTTTTTCTATAGCGTTATTGAAATAACTAAAAAAGTAGAAAATAAATCATAAAAAGTAACACAAGGAAATTTTTATTTTAGCTTAAAATGGACAGTTTCGTTGTTGCTACGGAAACGACATTGCTCAAATATTTCAAAATATTCCGTGCACGTTGTCAAGTAAACAAAACCAATGCGGCATATTGCATATGGATATTAATGAAAAAGTTATCATTTTTTGACAGCTGTAGAAAATAGTTATTTGTGTATTTAGTGCGCGAAATGCTACTTTGGTGATCAAGAATAAATTTCGAGTACGAATTGCACACACCGTTTTTTCTACAGCGTTATTGAAATAACTAAAAAAGTTGAAAAAGAAATCCTGAAAAATAACAATGAAATTTTTATTTAGTTCAAAGTGGACAGTTTCGTTGTTGCTACGGAAACGAATTGCTCAAATATTTCAAAATATTTCGTGCACGTTGTCAAGTAAACAAAGCCAATGCGGCATTTTGCATACGGATATTAATGAAAAAATGTCATATTTTTTGACAGCTGTAGAAAAAGGTATTTTAGCTATTTATCGATATTTTTAAGTTTGGATCAAGCGTGTAGTTGCGAAAATCTAATGCCGTATGAGAACAGGAAAATTATAATTAGTAATTACACTGGTGAATAAAAATCAAATCTTTTTGTGGCGTGGATATAACAGGGCGTATGTATGTAAAATTCCACCAGAAAGCAGAAAATGACCTTGAATCTTCTCTATCACCCATACTTTGTTTGCTAAGAAAAGTTGTACGTTTTACTTAAATATATAAATATCAAATATCATACTTAAATATACGTATATAAGTATGTTATTAATGTTACACTTACTTCAAAATGTTGTTAGGGATGTTTTACGGCGTATTCTATACGGTATTTTATCTCTGCGGCATCCCGGATTAATGTCCAGTAGTAATCAGCAAGCAAACTAGAATTCCATTTGCCATGGAATCACTTTTACATGGTTGCAACGTCTTCGTGGCACCTTTCCCCATGTTCGTCGCTTACATATAACCCAAATTCTCTGGAAAGAAATCGAGTTGAGCATCCAGAAAGTGAATTTTTAAAGACATGTTACATCCTATTTTTCTGTAGACACTAAGTAAATAATTCAGTTGCAAGATCTTTATAATTTTCAGCGTTGACATTTCCAAGAAAATTGGTCACAACTGTTTTAAAAGCTCTCTATGCTCTTAGATCAACTTCATTCGGCATGTTGTGTCAAATTCGCCAGTAATCTTCGTCGAAGTAATCTTTCATTACTTCTTGTATTTGTGGTCCCACAAATATGCCCTTTTTAATTTTTGCCTCACTAACTCTCGGAAATTTCTGTTTCAGTTACAAGAACCTCTTCCGTTCCAATCTAGTGCTTTAACTAAATTTCTCATTAAGCCCAATCTAATATGCAGTGGTGGTAGAAATACGTTTTTAGGATCAACCAGTGGTTCGTTGGAAATATTTTTTATACCCGGAGTTAGTGCTTGACGTAGTTGCCATTCCTTCCCTATATAGTAATGATGTCGTGCACGGCTGTCCCATTCAAACCGGAAACAACGGTATTTTGCATACTCCAGCAGTAGTCCAAGAAGAAGCGCTATTACTTTTATATCTCCTCTAGCAGATATCGCATATTCTCATATGATTCTTTCACATGAACGGTATGAGCTACAGGTACAGATGGGTATTTATTGCCGTTGTCAAGCGAAACTTCTTTTAAGCTAAGTTTAAGAGAATCAATAAATAGTCGCCAATTACTTGGTTCATGTTTCTGTCCTAATGCGTCAAATAAGTTATCAGCATCCGTGCAGTATATCGAAGTCCCTTCTTGAGCGAAAAAAATGTGTAAGTCCTTATTCACGTTTTCGGAAGTGAGAGTTATATATACGTCACCTTCCGGAAGATTCCATCCTTACAATCTGGATGCTAGAAGTTCTGACGGAGATTTTGCGAGTTTCAAATCTCGAACTAAATCATTCAGTTCAGCCTGTGAAATCAGATGTGGTTCTGTTGAACATTGATGGAACACCGGCACATTCGGGTTCTTTTTCTTCCAAACTCCAAGATTTGGGATAGGAAATTCTTCACTATGTTCGACGGGCAGTAAAGCTGATGGTAGATTGATGAGATACTGCACAATAAGCTTGGGCTTCGGTCAGATGCCCATTATGTTATTGAGGCAAAAGTAACAATCTGTGGCATGGTCTTTCGGTTCTCTCCACACCATTGGTACTGCAAAGCGCATTTTACGTGTTGTACCTTTCAACGAATCTGTTAACAATGTCACACACCATATGTGAGGGTCCCCTGACTTACCTTGATCTCCTACTTTAACTTCGAAATACATAAAATTCGTAAGCTCTTCGTACAAGTTTGGTAAAAATACGTTTTTGCGATTTAAAAGTTAGTTCGCCACACACATAACAAACAGTGTTGACATTATTTACACACTGCTTAGGCATTCTACTTACTTGTTAATTTACAGTCAATCACAGTACAGTAATAAACATAAATCAAGTATGTAGAACACAAAACTAAAGCATAATAACTGATTGGGAACTTGTCTTAACCCAGTACGATCGTCACTGCTGATGCATTACACTAAAAATCCCTCTTACTAAAAATCCATGGGCGATAGGCAATTCCTGTTTTTAAATTCGTTTTTCGAGTGCCGAAATTCATCAGCAATACCTAATGTCTGAAAGTGTTTGTTTAACAGTGTTATTATTAAGTCTGGTATTTATGGGCGTAATGTGTAATGAAATGGAGAGGTAACGTTTTTCTATATTTGATATTAAAAGACAACAATTATTTTAGAGCATTAATAACGCTGTGCAATAAATTTTACTTTGTTTTTTGTAACATGGAATAAAGTATTATACTCAATTGCCGTTGTCGTTCGCTTCATTATATCGTTATCACAAGTTATGATGCAATTCTTTTATGTAGCCCAATAATGAGCTTCATAATGAGCTACATATAAGATATAATGAACGAAAAGTCTTCAAAAAAGGCAGTTTTCTTCTAGGCTCAATATCCCAGAAATGTGACGTGATAGAGTATTTTGATAAATTGTGTATAGGGATTGTGAATAATTTATTATAACCAACCAACATTGTCGAAACTACAAGGATTACCTATATGCTGAGAAGGAAATGAATTTGAAGATAGAATTTGTTTAACATAGCAAAATATATCAGGCTTTATTATATTTAAAATTAAAAATAATCGCAAAATTATATCTCAAATATCCTGAAATATACATACCAAAAATATATCAAGATATATTAACCAGAAAATTATACAAACAGTAAACTCAATGTAAAGTAATACTGCACCTCAGAATCTCCTTATAATAGTAGTTTTTATAGAGACTGTCATAATCGAATAGATAGCCTACCTCTTCTGTATTATTGAACAGTCACCAGAAATCTTCTGTGGTGCACCCCTCAACAGCTGCTACTTTGACTTACCCATTTTTAAATATCTCACCATAAAGAATTCCTTTATATCCACACCAAATAAGATGATTAACAGTACAATTAAAGGAATTGTGTGAGAAAATGTTTGCTAAATATCTAATTCATATGGAGGATTTCTCGCCTTTCTGATAGTCGTTCTCGATAGCTCAGTTGGTAGAGATACCACCTAGACAGTGTCCTAGTCCTGGGTTCGAGTCCCAGCCGAGACGAAAAATTTTATATGAATTTGCATTCAAAAATATAATCAAACAATAATTTATTTGTTTTAAGTTGCTTGTTTATGAAATAGTCTAATAAGTATATTGCGTGCAATAAAAATGATTTGAAAATTCAGCTGAATCTTTCTTTTGGGTCATTTAGTCGTAATCCTTGATGATTTTCAAACTAAGTAACTTGTAGATGTGTTTTTGTATTTTTTTGGTCAGATACGTAACCGAAAAAGTGGTATATAACTAACTATACGATATCAACCTTTTTGCTTATGTACGAGAGCACGAGGGGGATTTTAAAGTAATCTACACAGCATTCCTAGTAGATATGCCATTGTCGCATTAAAATGTTTAGTACTCTAATGATATTCATTCATAAAATCAGTCATTACATCCATATTACCTCAAGAAGGCATTGGATGCTAAGTGATTGCCATGACAACAGTAATCAACAACGAGCATAAATAAATATCTCATAGAAGTTACATGTGTTTTATTATCTTCTAGAAGAGATAACTTATAAGTAGTGTACAAGATCCACATAAACAATCCTGTATGTATATGTAAATTCAGACATACCTCTGCGGCAAGAAGGCATCGATATCAGTCACGTAGTGATTCATCATTCTTGACAGCAGGTCGTGTTGCAAATATGAATCTGGAGCGCCGTTCTGTCATAAGGTTTTTTACAAAAGAAGGAAAGGTGTCAAAGATTATACTATACATATATGAATGTGGGAAAAAGTCACCTTCACTTAACCTAGTATAGGAAATTGGGGTCCAAGCAATTTAAATAAATGAGATCAGAACTCTATCTATAATAATACTCGTCTAGGAAGACCTGTGGAAGTGGCAACTCCCGAAACGATCACCATGGTTGAGAACCTGATTCTGGAAGGCCCCACCCGAAATTGTCCCAGATTGTCCGGGATTCAGAAACATTGATTTCAAGACTCATTGATGGAAATTTGTCTAAGGTCAGCACAAGGCACGTGGGATTTAATGGGATGTAGGCGCTTTCCACAAAGTGCAAAAGTTGCGTTGACTTAGGCGGGGTATACATTGAGAACCAATAAAGAAGGTTTCATGGTAAGTCACTTCTTTCATGTCTATAGGTAGATTATTTCAAAAATCCCCCGTACCCTCGTACCTAATTTAATATCTTTCAAAGATAATATTAAAATGTTCGATAAGCGTTTTCAAGCTTTTGGTCTCTTTAAAAGCACTTAGTTAACGTGTAGTGATTTAAATCTTCGCTCGAGCTTAAAGTTTTACGTGAAAATAACTGTTCTTTAAAGATTTTAAAGCCTTTCACGGATTATACCTATACCAGAATCAGTTTTCCTAAAAGTTGCATAAGTGATTTTTCACGGCAATATGCTTTTCTGATTGTGGATGGCATTAATACATGAAAGTCAAAGTCTATTTGGATGTTTGATGCTAAGAAAGCTACTACTTCACATAATGAAGACTCGCCTGCGTAGCGCGAGTTCATCTGGATTTTTCTTCTGTAAAAGTATCGACGACCTTCTTATTTAGCCTCTAACTCCCACGACAACCTAGCCTCCACGTTGGTATAAGCCGAGTCTATACTTTCAGCTAGAATCGGACGGGCCCCTGTCGAAGACTCACCAAATCTTTACTATGATAGGCCGGGACCTAGAATACCCTAGGCAGATTTAGGACCAAACCCAGCCAAGTTGAGGTTGGGCTCATGCGGGCAGAGCAAGTACCCGCATGTTAGGCTAGGAGGACGGGGGACTCCCTCGGAGACGGACCCCGACGGGTAAGCAAGTTAATTCCTCCGGCACTAGCTTGGAGAGCTAGTAGAGAATGGATAAGCAACCTCGCTCATACTAGTGCAAACTGGAAGCTGTTGTATATGTAAATGACGCGCTAATGGAGCGTATCTCAATGCGTTAATCCCTTAGGGAGTCGTGACCATTAGCTGAAGCAGCTGGGCCATGTAGATGAATTTAGATTACCTTTTGATATAAAGTCATTATCGTAGAGTAGTGTATTTTATAAAGGGTTAGAATTATATAATAAACTACCCGAAGATGTTAAGAGCTCAAAGAATAGTAGAGAATTTAAGTAAGCAACAAATGTATGTATCATAGTATCATATGGAAATAACGAAACTAACAAGAGAAAATAGATTAATACATTTAGGAGATATTTTGGTTCTCTAGACGGTATTTTTGAACTTGCACTGAAGTGAGTACATCTTATTAGAAATTTGAAAGTTATCTTTTTCGCAATGTAATAAGAAGTGTTAAATATACACATAATGTAGTCTAATGAATAAATGCAAGAAAATCTAAAATGAAGAACACTAATTGTTGAAACTAGTTACTTGAAAAATATCAAGTGTAGGATATCGCACTTAAAGTAATTTTTGAAAATCGAAATGTAGACTGTATGAGTCTAAGACATATCGCCGAAGTGACAAAACGCCGAATGGACTAAAACGCCGACTAAAACATAAAACGACGCTAAATAGATCGGAAACGTGGCGTCGATGTCGAACTCACAGACAGGCTATTCTGGCCTAACTTCCGAAAGGTGTTAAGTTATCGAAATACGTCTGTGGACAAATCGCCAAACATTACCAAAACGCCGAACACATCTATTAACAAATCGCCGAAAGTGGTTAAAACGGAGAAATCTATATTTGGACAAATCGTCGAGCTCGGTCAAGATGCCAAGACTCATCTGTGGGCAAATCGCATAAATGTACAAAACGCCTAAAATGTATAAAAAGAGAAAATATATAGAGCTGTTCACCGAAATTATAAATGTTACATGCATATATTGGTCCTTTAATTAAAAAAAAACAGCTTGTCCCAAATTTTAGGAATTATTTCATTACTTTTATTTTATTACAAAATATTAAAAATGCTATAAACAAACTGTAGTATGTAACATTATTGGTTAAAATGATTTTGCAAAACGCGGTTGTAGAAGATTGTTATGTGTACAGTAAGGTGTATCGAAAAAACTTTTTGGAAATTCTAAATATCAACTTGTCTCTATAGACCCACATACACCAAACAAAATTGGGCTCAATATATATTGGCCTAATAATATATATCTAGGACCAGGGTGAAAAAATTAAAAATATCTTCAGGGACTATAAGGAAACATTCAAACACCTGCAAAGCTTTTGTAGATAAGTTCAAATCCAGTGTTGTAAATAGTTTGTTCGATATTTGTTCTTGTTCTTCTTCTTTCATTTTTATCGCAACCTCCAATTTTCATAAATCTCAGACTACGTTGATCATTTAAAAACTCACGCTCTATTGGCGGAACCTTCTTTGCAGCTGGGTAAAGGCAGTTGTAAAGATCACATTTACAAGAACAAACATCGAACAGACTATTTACAATACTGGATTCGAACCTATCTACAGACGCTTTGTAGGTGTTTGCATTTCTCCTAATAGTCCCTGAAGATATTTTTTATTTTATTATCCTGGTCGTGGAGTTTCAAAGTCATGTATAGAATGTTGTTCGTAGTACCAACAGGAAAACATGCCTTCTTCCATAACTCGTCAAGCTTTAAAGCCACTCGCATAGCTATATTACTTTTTTTGCTGGTTGATGACACCCATACACAAATACTTCAAAATGTTTAATTTAGTTGGCAGTACACTAAAATCACTTATATCTTTGGGTTGACCAATAATCGCCAATTATATGATGACCATAGAATAGACAGAAAACGAAGATTTAGGAAAATTTGTTAGACAAAGCACAAATCTCTAATACCTTGCTTTTATTATTATAATAGTAGCTAAGAGCAATCGCAGTCGCGACTACTGCGCTTCCAATAATTTTAGGATGTGTTAATCTAAACTTTTCTTCCAAAGTCTACATTTTACATGTTTTATATTTTCTTTATAGCATTTTTAATATTTTGTAATAAAATAAAAGTCATAAAATAATTCCGAAAATTTGGAGTAAGATGATTATTTCAATAAAAGATTCAATATTGGTATGTAACATAGTTTCAGTAAACAGCTCTAAGTATTTTCTTTCATTTCTTACTTTTAGGTGTTTTGTGCAAGTTACGTCATTGTGTACCCATACATTTCGTCGATTTGTCCACAGATGAGTTTCGGTGTTTTGAACGCGTTCAGCGTTTTGTCCAAATACATTTACCTTTCGGCGTTTTGACCACTTTTGGTGATTTGTCCACAGTTCTCTCTCGACAGGTTGATCAGAGCAGCTTGTCTGAGTTCGACAAAGTTGAGAGATCTATTAGCGTCGTTTTATACTTTCGGCGAAATGTCGACAGAGTCTTTTCGGCATTGCGGCCAAGATTCGACGTGGTTTTGTCTGTACCGCACTATATACATTTTTAGACTGCGTTTTATAATAGTTTTTATTATATTTTTAAAATAAAGTTAAAATTTAAAGGGTATTTTTGTTAATTTCAAGATTTTTTAAGATCATCGCAGGTCAACGATCAGATTAAAACGTTTGGTCATACCTAGCAGCTACATGTTAGAATATTCTCAACATTAAAAATTAAAAGTACTAATTGTTTAAAGACCAGCGAACAAGCGGTCTTGACGAAAAAGTTAATCAATACATTACACAAGAGTAACCGAAAAGTTGCCGAAATATTGATATATTGCACTGTTTAGCAAACGCCAATTGATCCTTATTATTATTAATAAAAAGTAGGACAGAAAATTAATATCAAAATTGCTATGCATAATAATTGCAAAAGATCTATCTATATTAGCCTATTAATATAAACGACACAAGAGACTCTTTATTCTATTTAAATAAACTGAAATTGTTACAGATAACCAGTGGACGTTATAACAAGAAAGAGGACTTCACTGTAGTTATACAACCGTTCATGAAATTTTTTAATGCTCCTACAGATCCAGCTCACCGTTTCGATGAAGCTATAGACATTTCCTATATAACACACGATTGCTTTCATTTTTCACAAAAAGGACATGCGTTGGGTATGTACGAAATTACTAAAATCAGATTTGTTCTTGTTTAATTTCTGTGCGTTAGTGTGTTGCATGTTTAAAAAAAGGTGAGACCTAAAATAAATCTAAAAATATAGTTTAAAGCAAAATACACGCAAACTCTTAGTTCCCCTAGTCGGAAACTTAATCTAGAAATAATCTTTTAGGTCAACGGCCACTTACTTAAAATTTTGCGTGATTTATTATTGATTAGTTTTTATTGTGCGAAACCATTATCGCAATACGTGCTATTTATATTATTCAATTATAATTCATAGTCTACAACCTTGATGCATGGATGCTATAACGTAAATTGCCCCGATGAAAACTGTACATCAGCAATATTATTTTGGCCTTGAATGAGGTATAACACTCTTATTTCTTACAGAATACATTGTCACATCTATCTTTTACACATCTAGCCCCGTACGACTGAATTCTTGAAACTAGTAAAGCTCATAGTTCACAAATCGTTTAAATAAGTTTTCTATTCAACTGACCTTGCTTGCAAAAACTTCAGACTTTATAACTAAAATAAAGCATGGGGCATTTCAAAATAAGTATGCCTTATCTTTCTCTTGCGTCACATTAAATCGATTTACGTTTATACCAAAGCACGAATTTTTTTTTGTTAAAATAGAAATTTTCTGAAACATTGTCTCAATGCCATTACTGTTTCAGCGGCGAATATGTTATGGAACAACCTATTACAGCCCGTTGGTGTAAAAAGTATTGAACCAATGCAATATATAATGGAGAAATTTAAGTGTCCATCAGAAAAAGCTCCATATCTATTTACCAATAGAAATTCAAAGAAATTTTTATCTACGGGATATCAATAACGTAGGTGTAGCATAGATGAATATATTATTTCTAGATGTATTTTAGTAGCTAATATGATTGTTATATATTTCTAAATAAAGTCAACTGTTTCTAATTTTAGTTTATTTATTATCTATTTTACAAAATTTTCCTCAATATCAGGAATTGTAGAATGTGATTGTAATGAACGTTCAAAAAGTATCTGGATCAGTTTACCTTAGAATCAGTATATAACAAATATTGATTCTAAGGTAACCTACTTGCACCTATTGACACTGAAGCTGGCCTGAAATGAACTTACAAATACAGATCAAAACAAACTATTTTAGGAGAATGCATTAACTATGGTTTTCGACAATAAAGATCATTGTGCCAACTTCATTGCTTAACTGGTCGTTTTTAAAAAACGGTGCCATATTTTTATATCTCCTTAAAGATATAAAACCTTACGTATTCTTTCACTCTTTCTTACGCATCTAACCACAGACATTTCTTATCATAAAACTTAAAAAATTAAAAATTCTGCGTCTCATCTTGCGTTACATCATACATCCAGAATGAATCAGATCAATCAACATTGTATTCATGTGATGGCCTAGCGACAAGCACACGAACTGCTGGATTAAAGCACCAAATTTTACAGTTCTTATATAACGCCACTACTATCAATTCAGGGGACGGTGCCCGATTTCAGCGTCCGCCATCTGAAACACGAAGTCGTTCGTAAAAATACAGAAAACGTGTATTTTTCCCCACCATGGGAATAGTCAAAAGAATAGCACCCTCAAAGCTATAGACACCTCTTAACTTTATGATTGGTTAAAAGAATCTTGAAAACGCTGAAAGTGAAAAACTAAATTAACCCGCTAATAAAAGTATTCAAAGTGGGGTATAACCGTTATGCATACTGTAACACTTAGGGTTATACTTATTCATAAAGTATGTCACTATGCAAAATATTACACTAAAATACGGTGGTTTCACGTTAAAGTTTGCAACAATTCATTGGTATAAATTGATCGCTAAAAACTTTAATTTCCCATCATTTCGTTTTCTATGGTGTACAGAAACGCAAGTTACCTTTTCTTCCAGATGGTTGTACTATTAAGGATAAGGTAGGTAAAAATAAGTAGGCAAATTGAAATGTTATCAAACAATAATAAAACCTGCTCAAAGATTTTCAATTGTCGTCGATACGTATTAACATTCTACTATTGCTTCTAATTATTATCACTATAGAAACTGTCAAGATAGAGATAAGATAACAGGATATTTTAGAAAAAACTTATCTTAGAAACGCTTCGAACGTATCCTAAACAGTACGTTTTAATATGTTTTCTTGAAGAAAGTTTTAATATAAGAACTATAAGCATATCCTACAGTATTAAAATTATTTAATAATGTTAATCCAGAAAGCAACAGAAAACCTGATCACAAATTAATTTTTATTAAAAATAAATAAAAGTTATTGTGAAAAACTACGGAAAACAAGATTGAAGCAAACGTAAACAATCTCTAAAAGTCTATGTTCTAAGGGTAGCATCTGACACAATTTCCAGAAAATTAGTTTCAATAGGTATAAGTGAAATGCCAAACCAAAGTATTGTGATCAAAAGTTGTTTGAATACCCAGCAAGTGAATATTTTGAAGATTAAAGTGTACTTCACATATTTTAACCATTCTGGTACTGGCAACCGGGACTATTATTTGATATACTTATCGAATACGATATGCTTATTCGCAACTAACTAATAATATAATTTTGTATTCTACCAAAAATACTGATTTCCGGAAGATCCAATATAGTATGGGAGGCACTACAAAAAACAAAGAAAAAGTAGAAAAATTTGCTGACTTTCAGTTTAACTTTTATAATTTTCTTTTGCTACAATATATCTTCAAACTTAAAATGAAAAAAGTTAAGTTTTCTTCATCTACTTGTTACATAGTTCTGAAATTTATGTGTTGAGCTACTTATGATGCATATCTTATTTTCTTTTAATAAAGTATCCTATAAGTATCTGATAAAGTAGTCATAATGACACTACCCCAGTAGCACACACATGTTGGAAAAATATTGTTGCCACATATTGGCCAAACATTGTAAATGACAGACACTGACGAGATTGGCACAATATGCGAAAGCAACATATCTCCAGTACTGCAGTTTGATATTGTCCACACATTGGAACATTATATTGGTTCAATATACCTTTATAATATTGGCAAATATGTGCATAGAATATGTCTCCAACATGGTTATATTGGTCCAAGGTTGAAACATTTATTAGTTCAATATTCTTTTACAATATTGGCAAAATGCATTCATAGGATATTTATCCACCGTTCAAATGTAATATTGGTGTAGTATACTTGTACAAGTATTGGTACAATATGTTGAAGTGATAATGTGATAATGCTTGATATCTACATTTTATTACGATTAATGTCTCCCTCAATAGGTACTATTTGTTACAAATCACTTTGTATATCTTCTGTTCGTTTAACTCAATCATATTAATAACCAACGACGATAATAATAATAATAATAATAAACCGCCAGTCCATATTGTTAAATTAATGTTCAACTTTAGATGAAGTCGGAGTGACAGAGGGTCATCGAAATATGAAGCACTATTATCCGCTAAATGTAATTCAACTCTTTTATTTTGTCTATTTACACTTAAAACTATCGATACATCTTCCGTATAGAACTCGTTTTAGATGTCTGTACTTGACAATAATTTCGTTTACGTCATTGCGAAAACTGTAAATAAAAACACAAATGCATTAAATTTTGTTAACTGGTCTTTTATCTATTGGATTTCTAGTTAAAACGTTAAACAAATTGTATCAACGTAAAACAGATAACTAATAAAATTCAATATATTAAACATATATTGGCAACATATTGGGCCAAAAATATGTACTAGGGGTATTTGTTAAAAATTGTAGCTTAAGTTTGATATTTCATACACTTCAATAAAAATCTGGAAAATGTATTAAATGCGAGATAATGCTATTTTTAATAAATTTGAAATTACATAATTATGTACCTACTATTATCGTATTTACACGTTCTAAAAATAAATCACAGACATATTGTTTATACAATTTTATTCATGTTTAAACAAAACGCTAATTAAAAAAGGCGGTTATAACAATTAAAATATATGGATATTATAGTGAGTACTTACATTATATAATGAATATAAATAACTGACGCACTTACAAACAGTAAATATAAATTTTTTCAACCAGCAATGATCAGCAGCAGATATTGCAATACTAAAACAGATGGTTGAAAACAGCTGCTTGTGCGTTATTGGGCGCAAAACTTGAAATGCGATCATTATGAATTTAGACCTAAGTATGCAATAATTACGTATTGGGGTATTATTAGTATTCAGTATTTAATAAAACCGTGTGAGTTATGGTAACTTGTACACATCTTTCATTTTTCTCGACGTGGTACACATTTGTAAAACATTTTCACGCATATAAAGCACCCGCCTATGTATAGCTATTTTGATTCCTTGAATAATCAAGTAATCTTGTTTAAAGGCTGCTTATTCAGTGTCGAAACTATAAAGGTGAAATATTAACTGCACTGTATGTCCAATATAAGACCAGTACAGAATAATACAGTATGAATAATTTGTATATGGGACTTATGTAGAAGAAATATTGGTTACATATTGCTATGGTATTCTATTGCTAATAAGAAAAAAGAAGAAAGCACCACGTTCGGGCGCCATAAAAATTTTATGGTGATAATCGCCGTCCTATTATACACTTTACAATACTTGATCATCAATTTATTTAAATTTAAAGAACTCCATCACTTATGTTTAGTGTAGCAAGGCAAACTGAAAAGTTGTACAAAAACAAACACCACTTACCTTTGTGATGAAAAGAAAATTTGCTCCGGCTCTGATTTTAAAATCCAAAGACAAGCTCAAGAAAATTATATGAGAAAATTTCAGGCGGGTCGCTCTTTGACAAAATAATAATAAAAGAAAGAAACGAAAACAAAAAAAATCCTTATTATCTAAAATGAATTCATTTCATTATATTGGTGCCAATTCGATTTAACAAAATAAGAATCAAGAGACAGTTTTAATTTTCATTGTCTTGCTCAATTTTTATTTGATCAATCCCACAATATGAAATTATAATTTAAAAAAAAGAAACGGAATTAGTTAAATTTTGAAGATAAATTTTTAAATTCAAAAATTTTGCGCCATTCTTGGATTTTTGCACACACTATTATTATTTGGCAGTTCTCTGTAATAGTCATTAAATTTACCTGCTTATTTGTTGCGTTGGTGAACACGCATTTCCATATAATTCTTCTTTGGATCTTCTTTTGTAATTTATTACAACTATTAAATATAGAACAATTTACCTCCAATACGTGAGTACATACATCAATTGTCTATTTTCCAAAATTCTTGTTACATCCAGTTTTAATTTGCTTTCATCCAGAAATAAAGTTATAATACGTTTTCAAAAAAATGCTCTTCTCATAAATAAATAGTCCAAACACCAAATTAACACTTTACTTTACTTTTTATTTAAATCACTTTAATTGTTCAATGTTATTTTCATTATTAAACACTTTAAAAAAAATTCAATTTGTATGACATTTGTCATAACTTCACTTTTTTGACATCTCATTGACGTGAAATCTGTCACACACAACCTCAAAGTTTTAACAATCCAACATGGCTTCTGCTTTATATGAAAATCAACAAGCAAGTAACCAGATCTTCGATTTGCTTTTATGTTTTATAGTAAAACAAATAACGAACGTCATTTCTCTACCAACACAATTTGGTAAGTAACTAGAAACAATTGAACATCTAATCTAACAAAATTTACATAACCAAAATATGGTGAAAAATTAAATTAAATGTTTAAACAAATTATATAATCAGAAAGAGGATAATTTTTCCTACATTTTGGTATATTGCATGTCTAACAAAAAGCAAATTTAACTCCAGGATTCAATGGCAACCATCTTGAATTTCCTGACAATACATGGTTTTATAAAATTACAGATAATAACATTTTCACACCTTATTATTTCCTCTTTTTAGTATTAAATTGAATCCACAAATCCTATCACACAATATTTACAACAATTTTGGCACCAAAACTTTAAATATTAACAAAAATTTTATCATTTTAGCAGATAAGGTTAAAACGATACAAATTATAAACTTCAACAGGCTAAACCTTCTCTATATAGAGCTGCCTACTTGAAAATTCTATTGCTAAGAATGCTCTAGAACCTAATTAAGAATATTGCAGCAAAACAATTTGGCTGCAAATGCATAGATTAATGAAAATTATACATTTAACATGGATTTAGATGAATCGTTAAAACAGCATGGGATTTGCTTGAAATTTAACAACAAAAACTGTGAGTATTGTGGTGATTGCTTGCATACACCTTTCCATCGATGCCTTTTATAATTTCCAGGTAAAACTATACCTTACAATGGCTTCAATCATGAAAAACCAAGTTCAATGACCTAACGATATGCAAATCGTAACTTGTCAAAATAATTTTTCAATTTTAAGTAAAAAATCCTTTTAAGATCTACTTCTTATTATTATCAAGTGATGTAAAGTGTATCCTTTACCTATTAAATAACAAATTAATTTATTTTAAATAATATTTCTAAACCCCTAAATTTATAGGCAACCCAAACGACATACTCAATTACCAGTGCTGAAAATTACAGCAATATATTGGGCGCCAATCTTGAACCAATATAACATCAATATTAATTAGATATATAATATTAAATATCTACCAATGAATTAATCATATCTTGGGCTGAAATATAAGCCCAATATAGGACCAATATAGAGGAAAACCTTTTTTAAATTTATTATTTATATATTGGGCCTTTATAGGAGCAATATTGGCTACATATGTTGGGTGCCAGTTTTTAAGCGATGTAGTACCAATCTTGATTGAATCTTCCAAATACTGAGCCTGAATATAATATGTTACCCATATAGCACCAATATTGGGTCAATATCTTGTGCTTCTGGGGTAAGTAGCCATATAATGAAGAAAGAAGTAATCTATACTTTAACGAAACAACACATTGGGCTACATTTCAAAATAGGTCTACAGTTGGTCTAATAAAACAACTAGCAGATTTCGATACAGCAGTTCAAAATCCGAACAACCTTATCCATAAAACCGCGTATTAGTTCACATCCGAACGTAGCGATGTAGTTAGGGCGAGATGAACGAAGTGTAGCTGATATACGAACCTACAACAGACTAACTCGAAAACTACGCGCAATTCTCCAAGAATATAAAAATGATATGTACCAAAACTATATTACCAACCTAAGCAAAGATTATAACTCCATTGAAAAGAAACGTCCCAAAAATATCTCAGGTTCGCATACCGCCAATAAGGAACGTAGATGAGGAGTGGGCCAGATCGAATAAAGAAAATGCTGACACCTTCACAAAATATCTATTAAATATGGCTCTGATCAGAATGTGACATACCAACAATTTGCACAAAGTTTTTGTACTGTTGGGATATTATAGACAATTTTGAATTTAAGCTGTATGTCCTTTTATAGATTATGGAAATGACTATTATTTATTAGTATTTATTTCTGTTTTACATATTTTAATTAAAAACAAAACATTTAAAGCTTTTGTCGTGACACTTGGTACAAAATTTTGAAAATTGTTTTCAACAGTATACCATCAGGTACTTTAAAACTTTCAACTATTAACCTCTCAGAAAAGCAGCTGATCGTTGTAGATGTATTTACTTAACAGTTATGCACATTTCTGACTGACACTCGTGACTGTCCACTAAATTAAACAAAGTAATAATAATGAAATAAATAAAGATTAGTAAAAAGTTTCACAGTATTTATTAATATAACCAGACAAAAAAAAAGTAATAATATTATGTATAAATGTTAATTGTAATTAAGATTGCCAAACCACCAAAGTATGAATATATATATTTATCCGTGATATAAGGCGGTGTTGTTCTTAACGGCAACCACAGATAAGTGTTGTGTGATTGTCGGGACCGACTACTTAAGCCCATCCGACAGCACGACGAAGTGTACTGAGGCTTTGCATATCGACGAGAAAAATCTTTAGTTTTCCACTAATACCATTTAGTGAAAACTCAGCAGCATTACAAAACTCAAGAGCATTAGAACCGGTATTATTTTAATATCATTTTTTACCTCATACCAAGATAAAATAAAATAAAAACAAAAACATATTTAAATCTGGAATAAAAAATAACATTCGCTTTGGGCATGCCGTACCTATAAAATCAGCCTTGAATAAGTTATACACAAAATTTGGATATCTATTTTTAAATAAATATAATGATGTTTCTTTAAAATTCGAATAGTAACATACGATAAATTGTTACTTTTATCACTATACACTTGACCCATGATTAGAAAATCATAAGATGTAATTAGAAGTCAAAAAGTCAAGGACAGTAAAAATAAACGTACACAAACGTGATTAAATAAAAATATTCGATTTACTTACGTTGATGTTATGGACAATTAATATCTTGTTTGAAGAAATTGTTTAGTATGACGTATACAATAAAAGAAAAATTATTGATGGTTATACCTCAGTAAAATAGTTATATATTGCATTTGTAACTTTTGACCTTACTTAGGTTCATTTAACTCACTTATATTATAAAAGCGTACAAATGCAATGCTGTACTTACTTTACTTTAACTCACATTTATTTAAAAAAATATATATTAAAGTTTAAAATTAGAAACAACAGATCAAATTAAAGAACTAATTAAAGCATTCATTGCAGAATTTAAAGGGTTAGTTTTATACATCAGAAAACTGTATTATGTATATTTTTCTGCAGCATTCTAGAAATACGAAGAAGAAAAATAATGATTAAAAAAAATACCAATTTTTAAAAATGTGTGAAAAATCACCGGATGGTCTTTTAGTTTCTAATAAACTGAATTTAAAATGAAAGAAAAGGCATTGGCAAATAATCGGAAATCATTGAAAGGTTTGTTAACACTAGGTAGGAATGTTGAATTTCGCAAAATGTTATGTCTCCAATGTTTGTCTGAATTTTCGTCACTTTGGGCATTACAAAATGCAGATAATATTATTTGAAATATGTCAATATTTATAGTTTTAATCAATTTGGATAGAAACAGAACAACATGTTTAAATAATGAATTTTGAATATTTTTGTGTAATTCAACTTGACAAACATCATTTCCAAGTAAGTACTGCTACTGTAGCAGTAGGTACTTACTAGCTAGACAAACAGTGGATATTTTTAGAGAAACTGAAGTCGCGGTCCTTATGAAACATTATATATAATAGTTTTAAGAAAAACTGTTGTATTTAAATGTTTCCATAAAGTATGCAGAATACTCTAAACGTGTTTCGGTCTGTCAAACCTTTTTCAAAGAGTGCTCTTCGTTGCGAATGCTACATTGTTAGTAAATACGAGTACTAAAAACACAAATATCTACTCGCTTAAATTACTTCATATTTACATTTATTTTTAACAGTGCTAGTTATATGTAAGTCTATTTCTACCTGAGACCATGTTTATGTTCGAGGTTTCTCTCGGTACGTGGAAAACAAATCCTCTTTGACCGTCTGAAAGTTAACTAAAACAGTGAAGACTTACATAAAGCTTCGCCTAACCACAGAATCTAAAAAAGTGACTGAAATTTAACTAAATCTCAGGAAGTAAAGACCATCCAGAAAGTAATCATTATTCAAGCTACTACGAACAACCATAGTAGTCCAGGCGACAGGGAAATTGGTATATGGGAAAAGTCACAAGCCTTGATAACAGCAATTTTATTTTAGTATGTAGGGGGATGTGTGGCGAGTCTACATTCAAGTTTTCGTATTGATCGGAGGGTGCGAAATGTCCGCCATCTTGGAAAAAGGTGTTAAAGTGTTTTTCAATTCATCTCGTTAATCGTAGGTCTGAGGAAAGAAGTAATTCGTAACGTTTTTGTCGAAAATTCGATTCACTACAGCTTCCTCCTCTTTCAAAGCTTCTTTGGATCAAACATTTTACACCTCTCTCCTTCACAACGCAAACTTCACCTTCACGTAAATACGTTTTGTACACGAAACAGACGCTCATTTTAACGGCTTTTGACTAGGCAAGACAAAACCGACTAACCCATGGGACTGACCCGAGTGGATGGCAATCATGCTGTATTCTACGACTTTCGTGCGCCTGTGCGGTTCGCCTCGAATGGTTAAAGGCATCGAGCCATTCTCCCACCTATCGACCAAAATTTTAATCGCTATAAAAGTACACCTACTGATACATTCTATGTAATTATTATCGAATCATTGTTTAATTGCGTATAGAATGCATAATGTTCAACAAATTTGTATTATATGCCATGGATAAACCTTTTGACTGCTGCCTTCCACTATACCAACGAACGAGGTAAAAAAAGTATGTATATCAAGATTCTCGTCTTTACATTGTATACAAGAAAGGTAAGAACATTTTTTTCCGTGCTACAGAAAATGAAATACTTATTCACTTCATACGTTCAATACAAATGACCACCCCCACCCCTATATTTTAACGGTTTTTTTTAATAACTTTGTAACTACTTACATGACACAAGAAAGTGTAGTATGAAAGTTGTAGAGAATCATATTTCCGACAAAAATGGCGGTGATGACTTTTTTACTCAGACGTACGGTTAAGGAGATAAATAACTTACCAGTAGGAAGAATGATATACGCGCTTACTGCCTCGTGTTCGACTTACGTCCATTCGACCGCTACCTTCCACTATACCAAGGAACGGATCCAAAAAGTGAGTATACTAAATTGTTCGCTTTTAAACTGTCTACAAGAAAGGTCAGAACAATTTTGCTTGTACGACCAAAAATGCAATAGTTATTTCGCCCCAAAGATTTGCAACCCCTAGATTTCTACTGTTATTTGTTTATAACATTTTTATTACAAACATTTCACAAAGAAGTGTAGTGAGGAAGTTGTAGAGAATCGAATTTCCGACAAAAACGTTATGAGGTACTTCTTTCCTCAGACCTACGGTTAACGAGATAAAAACCCTTTAACCCCTTTTTCCAAGATGGCGGACATTTCGCACCCTCCGATCAATACGAAAACTTGAATGTAGACTCACCACACACCCCCCTACATACTAAAAAAATAAAATTGCTGTTATCAAGTCTTGTGACTTTTTTTACCCTGTCGCCTGGACTATAGTACATTACGGTGGTTACGCACTTGCTGCACACACTACTGCTTGAAACTCAAAAGAGAGAATATCAAGTATGCTTAAAGTGTAGCTTCTTGGCGATTGTAATAGTTATTTACGTGCCAAGCTTTGTAAATTAATCTTTACGGGCGAGCTGGAAAGTTTGTGTGGCGAGCGACGAAGGAGCGAGCTTCCATAATCCAGCGAGCCCAGTGATTAATTGCAAAGTGTGTCGCGTACAAACTTTTATTTCCACCTTCACCAGCATTTTTTTATGAATTGTATATTTTTATAAAAAAGACATTTTGGAATCAAAGGCGGTAGCACAATTTATAGCTAGGTGTTGTGGTTAAGCAACACATTAGTTGCCATAGCATTTTGTTGATGAGCATTGTAAAATTTTACAGGTCTCTTTTAGGAGCCCGTAAAGTTTTTGTGGCTGTAATTACTCATTTACTTAGTTACATAAAGTCCTGTAAAGCGTCATTTACATAGAAGGGGGAAATAAATAATTTTAACAGACTTGTACTTGTTTGAATAACAATACTTCCAATAATTTTGGTCTCCAAATCTTTAATTAAGGTATCTTGTGTAGTATCATAGTAGTATTCACTTTTAATATACTTTTCGTAAAATCCGTCAATTAAGTAGTATTATTACGATTTATACTACTATTATAATTTTATAACTTAATTATTCATAAAACTTCCTCTATCAACTGCCACTTCTATGAAGTGCTGAAAAACTTTAGCAGGCGCAAAACATGTAGGCTAGTATTTAGATCAAAAACTTGAAGATCTCCAATAACTTATAGGTAAATTCTGTACGACATGTAAGCAGGACCGGCACACACTGGACCGTTTAATACAAGCGAGACGTAAATAATTCTAATATCACTTTAAACGATTATAGTCGTCATATTTTGTGTAAATACAGCTCAGTATAAGTAATTAAAGTATAATCGGTATACTTAACTACTTTAGAAAAAAATAGTTAAGTTTACGTAATAAGCTCATGTGCAGACAAAAAACAAAGTTTCTTTCTTAAGATGTAGTTTATAACACTAGTTAGATTATAAATATTAACAAAAAGACTTAAATAACGTTGTAAAGAAATAGTATATTACATTTTGAGAGTTGTAAGTAACAAATTACACTTGGAAATTCGTAATGTCATGCGTACATAATTTGCCTCACAACTAGAGCGATATCTTTTCTTTGACCACACATTAAATTGATTGCCAAATCGTGACATTTTTTAACTAACAGTTCGAATTTTTCTGCTTGTCAAATATTTTTACAAAATAACTGACAATGCCGCCAACACAAATTGAAATTAAGGTTGCACAGAAAAAAAGAAAAGACACAAATCTCGTATTCAAATGAATCTCGGTTTAATTATTTTCTTCATAATCTAGTTAATCTTACAACACATTTGCCGCCTCCTATGGTTGCCGCCCCAGGCAGGGGCCCGACTTGGCCGCCTCTAGAGCCGGCCCTGATGTAAGATAATACAGAATCAATGGCAACTATTGTATTGCAAACACTAATAACTAGTGATGGGAACTTGGGTGTCGAGTGTCATGATACTATTCGTGGTCGTGACACTTGAAGTGTCACGACTCTTAGTGTCAAACAGTATCGCTCTTATTAGAGTGTAATTCGAAGTTGCTTTATCATTCTTACAAAGAAATTAAAGGCAGATTTGTTGAACTGGACTTGGAACAATCATTGAATGAGACGTACATATAAAAATATTTTGTTGTGGATTTTTTTCTTTTGTATTAGTATAATATTGACGGTAATAATTTTATCTTGGGTTTTCAGCAAAATAAATTAAAATCAATAATTGAAGTTGAATAAGTTCCTCATGTACCTAATTATTATTTCAGCTTCTTATATTTATACCTCGTCGCTTTGGAATGATAAGGTACTATCTGGACCAAGACCAGTTTTTCAGTATCGTGCTGCAAACTTTTGCTCTTACATATCTTGCTTCTGTTGACATATTTTGAAAAATTCTTTTGATCAGTTACTTTGAAGATGGATTCAAAATTAACCCAGTCACTTTTCATTTTTCTCCGATTTCAAGAAATGTTTAATTTTAAACCTCAAAAATGTAGATAGAACTTTGAGTTAGAAGTGAACTTAATTCAAATAATTAAACAAGGTTTTAAGTGACTGATACATCTTTGTTTTATAAACATATTAGGAAAAAGTAACAAAAACTAACAAACAAGGTTCTAAGTGACAGTCCAATATTTTTTAAAAGCACTAGCTAAAATATTGCCACTTCGACCTTGTGTAGCTTCATTCCAAATTGCACAATAGGTTTGTCCAGGGGTCGAAAAGTATTCTGTTAGATTATAAATATTTAATTTCTGAAAATAAAAAAATCTTCTGATTTCTGACTACTGACCGTGGACATGTTATCACATTTTGTAAATCAATGCAAAGTATGGGAGTTTTATTTTCTTCATCTCTGTTTTTTTCCTTTCTCATTTCATCTTTAATTTTTATGTGTTCTTCATACATTTGACTTTCTTCTTCTTAATATCTCATCTTTATTCTTTAATTTATAGGATTCACACTTTATACATCTATCTTTTTTCGGATTATGAAAACCATAATTAAATCCGGTTGTAATTACATGACGAAAATATGATAATTTTAATGGTCTTTTTTGTTTTTCCTTGCACAACACTTAATTTTTAAATTTTGGCAACACTTAAATTTGCCTCTAAATATTGTTGTTGCGTTGATTTTCGACAATAGTGTGATTCTATTACAGGAAAACGTTTTATGTGGTTAATTATTTCCGTTTTTTGAGCAGTACTATGTGATTTTGAACTATTCTTTCCTCTATGATCTTTTTCAATATTTTTTAATAAACCGGCTTTTGAGAGATACCTAGCGTACCCAAAAAGAACTCCTTACACACACATATGACTTCGCCTTTAATTTTAAGAAAATAAAAAAATTAATTGGCTCTTCTTGGTTGGTCAGGGGTTGTTTTACGGCATTTAACTTTTTGGTTGTTTCCCTAAGAAATACATATTTTTCATTTTGCGTCAAGGTCCAGTAAACATCAAATGTCAGTTTCCTTTCCTCTGAAGAAATTTGTTTTGAACAATTAAATTTTAAATGCAATTTTGTAAGCAGTTTTTTCTATTTTTAATACTTCTGGCCTTAACTACTTTTCCTTTTGCACTGGTATATTCTTCTCCTGCGTGACATTTTCTTTTTCATACATTTACTTTCCATTTGCTTATCCTCCTCTTACACTTCCTTGTTTTCTTTTGTTGTGCATTGGCTTCAATATTCGTCACAGTTTGATTTCCTTCATTTTCATCAGATATATTATGTGCTTCATTTTCAGTTTCCTCCGTGATTGCTGTATATTTGTTGTTATTTTGTGTATCGTCTTCAATATTCGTCTCAGTTTGGTTTTCGTTATGTTTTTTTTAAATTATCTTCTTCAATCTCCTCAATGCTTACTGCATGTCCATCGGTACACTTTGTACACCAACTTGAATTATAGGAATGTCTTCAAGGGTGTTTAGTAACAAAGGTGTATATGCATTGGTTTAATATAACGAAGTTCTATCTGAAGGTAGATAGAACCCTGGTACACCACCGAATTGTGTAGTTAGAACTTCGTTTCACTCAAATTAGAAAAAACTTTGCTGTAGATAGAACTCTGTAGCATAACTAACTTGTTTATTTTCCAAGAGACGTCGATAGTTAACTATTAAAATAAAGAATTTAGCAGATGGAACCATAATATATAAAAATCTCTATTTTGGTAAAAAAGGCAGACAGAACCTTATTATTCCAATGCGACGACCTTATAATGTATTTTGAAGAAAGACTACTGTCGAAACATGTGTAAATAAATACAATGATCATCAAGTTTAATTAATTCAATTTATTTTTCTGAAAACCCAAAATAAAAGTATCATCTTCAATCTTAACAAAAACACGTTCTCGACTAAAGACCAACGTCGTCAGCGAAATTACATTTTTTAAAAGTTTTTATAATAAATCCATTGAATAGACTTGAATTACAAGTTATTTATAGAATTTGTTTCTTTTCTTTGAAATATCTTTCATAATATGTATTTGCCTTTATAAATAATTTAATGCCTTTTAATGTACTTAATGTATAAATATATAACCATAACAGAATTTACTCATATAATTGTTTTTTAATCCATAGTTTGCTTATGATTTATGTAGCTATGAATCTTGACTGCTTCTCGTTTCAATTGGATTACATTTACACTAGCGCATGCATGATGTAAAGGCGAAGTGTCGTTCAAGTATCATGAAGAGTCGACACTTCGCACGCCATATTGTTTCGACTCTCAAGTGTCGCGACACTCGGGTAGTATCGAGACCCCGTCACTACTGAGTAATAACACATACCTAACCGTGATTATAATAGTTTAGAATACAGATGTATACTAAAGAAGTATACGGAAGCTTCATTAACAGTTAGGCAACCCATTGAGCATTATAGTAATGCTTAACGTGTTCATTATAAACAATTACAGCACCTTCCTTAAAAGTTTTGATGAAAAGTTAACAGTGTGTATTTATAAAACTTGTTTCAATCCTTTTCTATCGCAATATGTATACCATATTATAATTACCTATCAACTAATGATCACTAGAGCAACAAAAGGGTTATAGAAGTATGTATTGTAACTAAACTACTAAATTCTCATTTCTCTTAGTAAATACCTAAAATCATGAGGGAGTATCGATAATTTAAAATAAAATCTTTTATATATAAATATCGAAATGTTTATTTGAAGGTATTCTTATTAAAACATGGATAATTTAAAACCCATCGAATTGTCTATTCCAAAACCACTTAACAATGTAATTGTTAATTACATACTTACCTATGCTAAGATTTGTTCCGGTAATTCTATCAATAGTTTTACTGTTTGTTAAAAACGTCAGGACATTAATCATTATCATGCTTAAAATAAATCTTTGTTATTGCGTTACTTAATATTTAATTTTAACTTTTTAAATACTATCGCCATTGCTGTTATTTACTAATAAACAGAATGACATTATAAAAATTAAAGTCTCCTCCAGTTTATCAGACGGATGTTGCATAGTCAATGCAACCAGATAAATCTGCTTTGAATTGAAGTTGTGTTGCAAATGAAAATAAATTGCTTTCGTGGTTAAGAATATAAATATAGCACGGAGACATAATGCTGATATTAAAATTACAATGAATGTCATTTCTTCATATACAAAGATTAAATATCTTATTGGGATTCCCTAGTCAATAAATAACCTTCGCCTCTTGATAAAAGTTTAAATAGCTTCAGCTATGGCCAACCAATCGTTGTAATCAATTTCACTTAGAAGTAATTCATGCAAACTTACCTCTTACTAACGAATTTTGTGGCTTTACCATGCAAGAAGATTTTAATAATAATTAATTAATAGTAGATTATATAATAATAATAACAGGAGGTAACAGACAAATTAATCATTTTCCGTAATCTCTGGATATTTGAATTCTTTTACAGTTATATTATCACAACTGTTTATTTATATAATATATTTAATAATTTTCTATAAATGATTAACGGAACACTTTTATATAAAAGTTATATTACGATTATACATTTTGACTGTAAAAGTTTTCGATATATATATAATCAATACCCCTTATACCTTTCGGTGTGTAGGGATGTTTTCAATATTTCACGCTATTTGTAGTGGTCACGTATCTTGACGAATAATATTCGTCATAAAGAAATAAAATACAAAATTACTACAAGGACAATTATATATGTATATGAATATTTCATCAGAAAATCGGCCCAGCAGGAAAAGCTAATTCAAGCTGTTAGATCACTAGTGAGTTTGATTATTTACCCAACTACTGCAAATGTCACTGCTTATATAAAATGTAGAAACTGTAACAAAAAGTGAAAAAGTAGCCAACTAATAGACCAAATTACCAAATAAGATATTAATCTTAAATGCATATTTACAAATCCGATTAGATTTCTAAAGCTATCGTAACATTCTAATAAGAAGTTTTATGTGGTCCACTTTAGCAAAATTCAATGTTGCGGACTGCTTATCTATTTTAAACTATCCAATTGTCACTAGGCTATGCAATACCACTCTCGGCGATTCGCAACATGAGATACAATCACTCTTTGTTTATTTGAATAATTAGATAAAAGCTTCTAATACGATGATTGTTCGGTAACTATGTGGCCTAACACAGAGATGGCGCGAATTTGCAAGAATCTTCTTTATCATTCTGTAGAATCATCCTTTAATAGGTTAAATATGACAGTACAGAGCGATCTGTTTATTAGTCTGTTTTTGACAGTACGCCAAAGTAAACGTCTTGCGTGATTTTGTAAAAATTGGAAAAAATGAGTTGAGAGCAGTGATAAAGTACTTTCATTTGAAAGGTTTAATACCAACCAAAACCAAAGCAGACCTGGACTCAACACTTCAATGATGAACCCCGTAGTGGACGCCCAAAAACTGCTACTGCCCCGGATATGATTGAAAAAATCCACGGTATCGTCTTGGATGACCGTCGAGTAAAAGTGCGCGCGATAGCAGACATAGTGAGTATCTCAAATGACAGTGTGCACAGAATCTTAACTAAAGAATTGGAAATGAAAAAATACTTGACCGCTTGAGTGTTTCTCGCGACGTTTTGACACGTTTTCGCCGCAATCCGAAGGACTTTTTACGCCTTTTCATAACCCTCGATGAAAGCTGGGTCCACCATTATACTCCCGAAACCAAAGAACAGTCCAAGCAATGGACGCACAAAGGTTCTCCGACACCAAAAAAGCCAAAACAGTTTTGTCAGCAGGAAAGGTTATGGCAACTGTGTTTTGGGATTCTCATGGAATTATTTTGGTCGACTACTTAGAAAAGGGGAAAACAATAAATGGCGATTATTATGCCAACTTGTTGCAACATTTAAGCGACAAAATCAAAGAGAAACGGCCTCATTTGGCAAAGAAGAAAGTGCTTTTCCATCATGATAACGCACATGCCCACAAGTATGCGATAGCAATGCCCAAAATTCATGAATTGGGATTTGAATTAGTGCCTCATTCGCTCTATTATCCAGATATGGCTCCCAGCGATTATCATCTGTTTCCAAACCTGAAAAAATGGCTCGACGGTAAAAGATTTTCGTCTAATTCCAAGATAATCCGCTGCTGCAAATAGCTATTTCGAGGACTTGATTTCATCGACCTACAATGAAGGCATTCCTAATTTGGAATATCGTTGGAATAAGTGTGCTGAACGAGCAGGAGACTATATCGAAAAATAAAATGTTTTTTGTCAAAAAAATTGCCTTTTCTTTGTTAGGCCACGTAATTACCGAACAATCCTCGTAAATGTAGAGTACCTCTTGAATCACTAATATTCAGATTCTTCAACATACTCAAGAAATTTTAGCTTCCCAACTCTTCACAAGAAGTAAAAATGTAGAGAAAAGACTAGTCCCAACATTACCTACTACGCAGATAGATAAGGTGTTAAATCTTATATTTTATATAGAAATGTTGATAGTAACTCGTAAATTTCGACTGTGATAATCTCTGAAACTCATCTCTGAATTTCAAACGTATAATTTGGTATTTTGACAGTACACATTTGACTTTCGACTCTAGACTGCCAGACTTGGGACTAGATTTTAATAATATTCTGCGATGTAGGCTGGTGATTGGTTGCTATTGCAGTTAGTGGGTTAAAAAGAAATTTTAAAGTAGTAAATGGAAACGAATTAAGGACACTAGGATAAAGATGTTGATATTTAGATGTGTTGAATAATATTAATGAAATAAAAATATTATTTATTGTTTCAAGCCTTATTTGGTAAAACTTCATAATCATGAAATAAATAAATAAATATGATTAATTTACAATTGTGGCTACATTTTTACGCATAAATAGTCGCAAGTGGGTGCACACTGCACAATTTCACGCGATCTCATGTATAAATTTGCGAAAAGCGATTCATCACTCATAGTAATTTTAATTAAAATAGCAAAGTCACGCCTGGGTCTGGTAGTCGCATACAAACACAGTTCATAGTTTTCCTATAGTTATCTGTACAAGTTATTTGTACGACAAGCTATTGGCACAACTTTTCTCATGGAACCAAAGGCGAGACAGAATACCTACGTGCGTGAGGGAAAGGCGCTTTGTGCGGGAGTTGTACATATTATTTTTTCTGTAACTGTCAATAAAAGTACAGTCAATGAGAAAATAAACTTTGTTTTATTACCGAAGTCTAGTGAGAGTTTCCTTGACAGTAGTCTTAGAAAATAATACATACAGTGTTGATAAATCTTCGCCTTGGGATTGAATTTACATGTGTGAGCAAAGGAAAAATAGCGAATAGCAATACATCTGAAAAAAAGGCATCAATGTATATACTTGCCAAGCTTCACAAAAGTCATTTAATTTTAAAATCTTTTACCTAGCAAAAATGTACTATGGCAAGTATGCGATAAATATACATCTTTCACAGATGTATTGCTATTATCTATTTTCCTTTGCTCACACATAACAATCCAAACCCCAAGCGAATTTTTACTAACACTGTATACTTAACACAGCGTTTTTATTTTTAGTTTTTATGTCAAAAGCACACCACCGGTGTTTTCACTTCGTTATTCAATCTTATAAATTTTCTTCTCTTTCTAGTAGTCCAAATCTTAGAATATTTTGGACAAGAAATTTTTTACTATTCTGATATTTAGGATGAAAAACGTGATACCGAAAGGTCATCTACATTTTATTTCATAGCAACTAAAAGTAAGATAGTTACATCACATCAGCTAAACCTAATAACATATTTGGAATTAACAGAAAATAGTTAATCAAAAAACATTTTAAATTTAATTTCTACTCCTTTTATGCAGCTCACAATTATATAAAATCTAAACACTGGCACCTTCAGAATGTGCCCGTGGCATCAGATTTGCCCTAGAAGTAGTCAACTTTGATCTTCAATAAAAGTTGGAGCATTAGGCGCAATAGATCTGAAACCTAGGATTTATCGGACACCCCATTTATTATTAATTAAAATAAAAACTGGTGATAAAGCAAAAAATTACAAATAAGAGGAACGTATAGTACGTCCCAAAATGCGGTCTAAACTGAGTATATATAGTCCATGTCTGAAGTAGGTATCGGCTTGTCGTAAATCATGTTAATAATTCTTCAATAAACGACCACCAGTATGTGCCGTTTCATTTGTTGAAGTGCTACCTGCAGTAAGCTTACTTAAACAATCTGACTAACCTTCCTTTAATATAAGCATGATGAAGTAACAGTTAAAAAGACATAACGTTCCGAATTTACAACATAGAACACTGTTATGGACTGTTTTATTTCTTACTGTCACCTACTTCAGATATGGAGTATAAAGATTTTTATATACGACCACCATAGAAAGTTACATATTCCGCACAATCTAGTAACAGTGAAAACGACCATTGCAAACAATCTCCAAACTCAACGGTAAAGTATGTGAGGAAGGAGTTCTCAATAATCCGTAGTTCTATTAAAACGCCATAGATGTCACCACTTGCAATATTTATAATATTATTAATTATTTGAAATATAAAATGTTATAAATTTTAGATAAAGGTTAATTTATTTTGTTTAATTAATATTTCACATTAAATTATATTTCGCATGGAATTCCATCTAGAAAAAAAAACTAAGGTCAGACCCAGGGAATTGAATCCGGGTCGCTCGGTTAGTAGCTACAGCGTAACCTAATTGAGCTATCGAGACGCCTTTCGATGATGGTTTTTTCTCATTATATAAAGTTACAGTGATTGTTATTCAATTAAAACGTAAAATTAATTAATGTTTTACATTATTATATAATTTTTAATGTAATTTTATTTATTATTATTGCTAAATTACAATAAAAACATTGAAAACATTTATAATTTGCTACATAATGCGAGAATATTTGACATTTTGCGCAGAGGTTAATAACCTTGACAATTGAATTGTGATTTTTGTACATATAAATTATTTTTTTAAAACGAGTACATAATTATTTAGCTGTAAGTACTAAATAGTAGATTGACTGAAATTATACAAATTGTAAACGTATTATTACTATTGTCTTTACAAATTTAATGTTTACTTTTGTCGTTTCTAAAATTTTAGATGTATCATGAGTGAATCCGATGAAGGAAAATTGGGGCGTACACTCGTACAACTCCAAACATCGTGGAAGCGGCTCACATTACATCTCTTAATTTATTGCCAAATATTTCACGTAAAAAATATGAATGCGAGTATAAATTCTAGGTTAAAAAACTTTCTTAGCTGTTTGTGGTTTATTACTTTTTTTGTTGTCGTAGATAAAGTATAGTGTGTAACGCGTGCAAAAACACCAATTTCTCACTCGTGTAATTGCGGCATTCGACTACGTCTCATGCCGCAAAATCTTCACACTCGTGAGAAATTGGCACTTTTCTGCACTTGTAACACAATATACTATTTAAATCAAATCTTTATATAGTATTGAAAATGTTTCACTTTCTTAATCTAATACCAACGTTATTTTAAACCGAACATTTAAAAAAGTTTCCGACTTATTCAATAAATACAATATAAATAAATACATACATACATCATTCATTCCCCTTTTAGTCTTACCTGAAGTGTCGGGGTTACACACAAACTCTCAATGGAGTTAATGTAGCTATTGTAGCAACTACATATATTAAGCTTCCCCATACTCTATGTTTGACATAACTTTCATAACTTATCGTTATCATAATGAGATCAAATACGATTGTGCCACATTTTTAGCATTCCATCGCAACGGAGATTCTAACCCATATCCTTCTGCTTGACAGCCAAGATCTCTACCACTCGACCTCGGAAATCCTTGAAATATAAATACGCAAAAGGGCACAATAATAATTTTTGAGTTATCTATCGTACGTGATGCACCGTTATTAGAGCAATTTTTCATGTAGGTTTTGATGTAAAGTTTGTAGCCGTTTTTCTAAAAAAAAAAAATAAACAAATATTTGTAAAGCATTGAGTCTTAGGGGAATTCTAAACTTTAAATGCTTGTAATTTCGTTTGCGAAGCTTCAAAAATTAATTAATTTTAGGGTACTTTCGCGTTTATCAACTCATATATTTCAGAATCGTAGCCTTTAATCGAAAAAAGTCGTTCTTGGAAAATTGTAGACCGCGATGTTTCGCTTCTAACGGTGCCACTTTTATATTTTTAAATATTACAATAATTCCGCAAAAGAATAACGTTTAACACCAAATAAAATTTAAATCGTATCAACGCGTGTAGTCCTCGATAAGCTCCTCTTGCGTTTGCGTCCCCGCGCGCAGCAGTTGTCAATGTTCTTGGGCTAATAAATACACATAAAAATTTACTCTCAAGACCCCCACAAACATTAAAACTAAGCGACTTAGCGGCGTGCGGGCACTCTACTAGGATATTATACTATTCCGTTTTGTTAACTAAGTGTCGTGTTTAAATAAATATATTTGTTATTTATACACATAGATTTGTTACAAGAATACAATAATTGGGATACCCTGTATACCCAAGAAGATATGAAACTCTCAAATTTTAAGTTTTTTATTTTCTTTCTGTGGGGTTCAATATGACACAGAGTATCCGAAATAACTAGTTCCCAAAATTGCGAAATTTGAGGCTTTGAAGATATGGCTTTTTAATTCAGAATACCTTGTACAGTCATTAGCAAATGTCTTGTCCCGAGCAGGCAACACATTTAACAATTCTGGTAAAAGAAACGACGTACGTTTCGGTGCATAGTTTCTTTTGTTTACAAACAACACAGCAAATCTAACCAGTTTTAAAGGTTGCTACCCTACCTAGAGTGGCTTTGTATAACAACAACAGAATAATAAAAACTGCTATTTTCAAGTGAGTTTCTTATTTTACTGGAATACAATGCAGCCGCTTCACTTCTATCGTTTATTCTACTTTAAGAAATAAATATCGTATACTTTTTTCTACTTTATTATAAACTCTATTAATTTATTCAAGGGTTTGATTAGTTTATTTACAAAGTTTAATTATTTTGTAAACACTAAAAAAAACTAAACTTTTAGTACTAACTGTAATCAGTTTTTATTGCAAAAATTAGTAAAAACAATAAATAATCAAAACTAATAATCATTCCCCGAGTTTCCAAAGTAGAATCAGATTGGGCATTCAAACGAGGCATATTTAAACATTAAGGGCCGGTTTATTCACCGTCAGGTAAAATTCCCAGTAGTTGCCGGTCAAATAAATTAAGTTTAACAATAAATACAGTTTGGGTATATTCACAGGATTATATCTTGAAAGTAGTTAGTGGAATGTTTATGAGAAAGGGTCCAGCTTTGCACTCAGGTAATACATGCAAGAGAGAGATGGGTAATTGACAGAATAATGTGTTAGAGAGAAAAATTAAACCCATTGACTAATCTACTTAAAAGGAGGCGGGATTTAAAAAATCTGTAATCATTCACAAATATTTTCTAAAAATTTTAGGTAAACAGATATTAATGATATATATGATCTAAGGTTCTATGCTTTGTCAAGGGGTTTCTTAATTTTTGTTTTGGGACTGTTTTGTTTTTAGTACTGACTATATCTATGTTTTTAGTTTTTTTCTTAGTTTGTAGTATTTTTCTTAAAACAACTGAATATTTAATAACTTTTTAAAATTTTAACATATTCACATAAATAAATGCCTATATTATTAGTTTATTTTTATTTATCGCTTACATTAATTTCTGTGATTATTGAATTATCTAAAATACTCCTAAGCCTCTATTTTTTGATTATTGTTTTCATTATTATTTTCGTTTAGTTATTTTTTATTAAAGGTAAAGAATAAACCTTAAACACGCTATATAACTTTGTTTAACTAGTAGATGCTTCTATTTAAAAGGACTATTTTATAAAGTGTGTCAAAGTAATTTTGAATATAATGAGTAACAAGAGTTTTTACAAGCGTGTTTTCAAAACAATCTTTAAAGAATTTAAATATCTTGCCCAGGTAGTTGTCCATCTCTGTTTAATTCGGTCTCTTTCGTACACAGTAGAAGGGGTATTTCGATTCTTAAAGCAGCAACGTCCTTACTCGGGACAAGACATTTGCTACTATATTGACTACATAGAAGTCTATAATTTTGAAAAATAGGTAACACGACGCCGACGTGTCAAAAGTTAAGATTTTCCTTTCTTCGAAAAACTAATTCGATAGTTTTTTTTTCTCTAAATAAATCACTTCGCTTGGGATGGAATTTCGGGAAGGGGAAAAATATGAGGATGGTGCGATATGCCAACTGAAGATATTGATCAAGATTTAAAATATCTTGACTAGAGAGTCTTTAGGGGAAACCTCAGCGATTTTGCCCTGCGACATTTTGAGATTATCTGGCACGGAAAATAGTATATTCTGTAACAAGATAGAACAGAAATTGGATGCGAGTGGAAAGTTACGACCGCGAGCTGACGATGAGCGCGAGGAACCACGAACATCGAATTTTTATTCTAACGGAGTAGCAAACTATACTTTCTCCACAAACACAAGAATTTAAACTTAGCAGTATTTGCAAATTTAAAACAAGCACAGTAATTTTAAAAAGTTTGTTATTTAATGTAAACAATGAAATCAAGGCTAACCATTTTTTATTGTACTGTTACAGATAATATATGCAGAATACATAACTAGGCCAATGTTTTAGAATATTTATTCAACAACAAGAGTTAGAATATATTAACTTTTATTGTCAAAATTCAGTGGTCGTCAGAAAAATTAATAATATACTAACTTGCATTCGTAATGGGATCCTATCGAAACACCGATAATAGTAACAATAGAACAACTGAGTTGTTGATTGCATTTAACGTAATGCATAATGGAAACAAGTTTTATTGTATCAATCAAATGTATTGCCCTGCAAAACCTGAAGAACAGGAAACTGGACCGACATAATAATTCTAGTAATATATTAAAAAACTTCATGAAAAATTCAAAAAGGTAATTTTGTTGAAAAATGCAAATTATATCTTTTAATCCAATATAACTTTGTTTAGTGGAAATTTCCTTGCAAATCTTGAAGCATTGTAAAGTTTTGATGTAACAAACATCAAAACCAGAAATCTCTAAAGTCAATCAAAGCCTCAGACGTGGTGTATTTGTGCTGCTTTAGCAAATCAATTTGCGTGCACAATAATAGTTATTTATTATACAAGACGATAAAATTTTACTTTATCTTCGAGAGCGTTTTTTAGCGTCGAGACGTCAGTCGAGACGCTAATTACGCTCAAGAAGATAATGTGATTTTATCGTCGTGTGTAATACAACATTTTTTTCTATAGCAGGACTTCAAGTTCAAGGGAAAAATAACATTTCAAAGAAAATTACAATTTTTGTCACAAAAATCGCAATTGTGTTGCTCCGTTACTATGGATTACTTTGTCAACAAATTTTTCATTCTGCTTTTTGCGTTTTGTACGAAATGTACGGCAAAGATTTAAAAGAAGAGGAAGAAGAAGAAAAACTGCCTTCCGACATCGAAGATGCGGTGTTGGAGGCGGAAAGCTCATTGTTGCCTGAAAAATCTAGGAAGATGTATGAGAAGGAATACCAGTCCTTTAAAAAGTGGAAAAGCATCAAGAATATCAATAGTGTGAGTGAAAAAGTGCTTATGGCGTATTTTTCTGAAAAGGCAAAGAAAATGAAGCCATCGTCACTATGGTCGTATTATTCGATGCTGAAGCGTACGTTGTTGGTGAATGAAAATTGTGACATTTCCAAGTAAGTAATGCTTTCGAATGTAATACCATATGATATCATAAAATCTGTACAGATTCGGCAAGTTAACTACTTTACTGAAAAACCTGAGTGGTGGGTACAAAGCTAAAAAGTCCAAAATCTTGGAGCCAGATGACATTATTAAATTTCTGACAGAAGCTCCGGATGACGTTTATTTGTTCATGAAGGTTAGAGTTTTATAATAATAATTATTATTGCTGGTCTATATTTGTGTTTGGAATTGCTGTTTTTGGTGTGCATGGAGCGACTAGGTCCGATGAATTGCACAAGTTAGAAGTGTCAAATGTGGACGACAGAACATCGGTGATAGTCGTTTCATTATTTGATACTAAAACTAAGCAGGATAGGTCTTTTTGTATTACTGACAAAGAATGTGGAGTGAGTTTCTTGGAAATTGTGAGAAAGTACATAGCCTTGCGACCCAAAAACGTACCTCACAATAAGTTTTTTGTCAACTACCGACAGAAAAAGTGCACTACGCAACCGGTGGGGATCAACACCATATATAAGATCCCCAAGAAGATTGCGGATTTCCTGAAGCTACCAAATTCAGAAATGTACACGGGGCATTGTTTCCGTCGTTCTGCAGCCACCATGTTGGCAAACTCTGGTGCTGATCTGGTTACACTGAAACGGTTGGGTGGGTGGAAATCGTCATCCGTTGCAGAGACATATATTGAAGAGTCGGTAGGCAGTAAGATTGCTGTATCCAAGCGTATACTTGGTGGACCAGAAAATACATCCAGTACCGCTGTACAATTGTCAAAGCAAACAATTACAAGTTGTGCTGTTCCAAAAATAGATGTTTCTAATAATGTTAATTGTACAATTAAAGTTATTGTTAATAAACCTTCGAATTAATATTAATTCGAAGTTAATAACCCTTCAAATTGATATTAATTCGAAGGGTTATTAACAATAACTTCAATAATTGTACAATTAACATTATTAGAAACATCTATTTTTGGAACATATGTTGAAATGTGTGTAAATCAATTGAATAAAAAAAAGTTAAAACATTTTATCTACCCTTGCTGTTAAAGTGTTACTTTATCTACCCTTGCGGTTAAAGTGCAACTTTATCTACTCAAAAAAGTTGATAAAGAAGTAGTTTAACATCTGCTATAGAAAAAAAAATATTTTCTCTATCGCTAAACATTGTGAATAGAATTCTCTGATTGCTTGAATAGATATTAATTGAAAAGCGTAGATCATTTGAACAAAAATATTAGAGAAGAAGGTAATTAATTGATGGGTTGGTTTAACACCGTCACGGTGTGTTACACTATTTCTGCATAACACGACTGATTCTACAAAACCCAGCTTGAGTTTACACTTGACACTGATTTTAACCAGTTTACACGGTGTCTCCTAACTTGTGTCTCCATTGTTATACTTAGACTTATACCAATACGCATTTCGGTAGCGATGTTACCTTTTTCTCGGCGTAATACCGTCTAATTTAAAAATTGTAATAATAACCCTTTCTTTTGTGAGTGGATTTTAGAGGGCTAATCAAAACCATACAATTTTTACAAAAATGCTGTTTACAATACATTTGAGACATAAAGGAAAGAGTTCTTGACTAATTTTATTACTACCATGTGTTTTATTTAAAAAGAATTGGATGTAGTGTGAGTCGCAAGCGCGCATGTCTTGGGAAGCAACAATGCAAATGCGGATGCGGATGCGTTTGCAACTTTTGAGCATCATTAGTAGTATTAGGACATCTTGACATCTAAAATTAAGCTTCATTTAACTTTTATAATTTCAATATAAATCTTTGCTAATCATTGTCTGTCTCTATAGTACTTTCCGATCTTAAAATTCTTCTCGTTTGTTTGACTGAAGCATAAAGTTTTAGACAGTTCTCTGCCTGTTTGCAACGATTACCTTGCGGTTATATGGCCAATCCTACTACAATATAGTCAAATATAGCGAAATCTAATGATATTAATTTCTCTGAAACTGACAAAGCTTTTGTGAAAAAAATTTGTATAAAAGTTAATTGTAAATATACAGGGGTCGAAGCAAAACTCAGAAACATCGATATTACTGGAAAACTTGTATGAGACAAAAACAAATCGAGAGACAAAAAGTCTTTTAAGATGAATTACATCCTTTCCGGTGCCCCTTTTCATTGTAGCTTATTTGCAATTACGCAACCAGAGTAGCTGGTTGAGTTTCTACTTACTTACTTAATTTCATATACTTTACATAATTCAACATAGGAAAACAGTAACAAATTTATAAAAGTTACTTAATATTTTTATGAATTTTAAATGTTAATTCGTTCAGAAACTCCACCTATACCTTCCACAGGCCTGCTTGAAAAAGGTGGAAGAAAAGAAGTAACAATTTCAAGAAAAAAAGTGAATTTGGACTGGTCTGGTTGATAAATCAAATTAGGCTCTAAGACTAAAACGTAGAAAGAACAGTGACGGAACAAAGCCTAGAACAAAATGAAGACCAAGATGTGCTATAAGTGGCTAACGACACAAGATCTCGATGGGAGAGAAGAATGCATTTTTGAAATGTCAAAATCATGATCTGAAAAACCAAGATTTTGGCAATAAATGATGATAACCTTAATAGTGTACGTCGACGTGAAAATCTATGTATTTGAATAGACTCCTTTGAGCATACAGTTTGAAAACAAAAGAAAAACGATTATTGACGGATGCATGCATCAGAACTGGTTAGCATTCATGGAATTGAGTTATATAGAAAATATTGGAGTTTACACCTACTTAAGTCATGTTGCGACCGAAACCCGATGCTGAACAAGTATCTGCAGAGATACGCAAAGGATGGCCTTAGTAATAAAGTAAAAGTTTTCAGAAGAACATTCAAGCAGGAAGTAAGGAATCGCCTGCTTCTACAACCTTCCGTGCACAAATCAACATCTGTAACAGGCGAAATTCTGGTTTCGGTATCATTTACTGATCTGTAATCAGTGTTATCGGTTAATGTTATAACTGAAAAACTGCAAGAACCTAAAAACTATGCTCACCAAAATCTAGATAGCCTGGAAGTATAAGCTTGGCTAAATAAATATGTTTTAGTTTTGCCAGCTTAGTCTCAGAAGAAAACAAGGTAGAGTGACTGGGTCAGATAACAAAGAAGAATAAAACAAGCACCACTGCGTTTAAAGTATAATAAAGCCCTAAGCCGCAAGTAACAGCGAACCTATGTCCAAAGAATAGATTCAGAAATTTCCGCAGTTTTGGTGCGGCGCTATGAATACTATGAATGTTCATACGCTTACAGGTTTCATATACTTACTAGGTACTAGATATTTTATAATACACAAGACAAGACTTCCTTTAATAGTATAATAAAAATTGCCTTTCTTACCTGCAAGATTTCTATATTGATCACTAAGTGCTTAAGTCAATAATAAGTATCGCCTGGTATCAAGAACGATACTAGGATTATCCGAACATTTCCGGAAATCACGTAGGAAACTGTTGAATATAGACATTGCTGCATCGGATGGGATGGCACATTTTTCTCTTAAGATATCAGACTTACCGGTTTCCTTACTAAATAAATAAACCTGTAAATAAATCTTATTACATCTGCAACAAAACAAAATAAAGAAATAGACCTACAATGTTATGAATCAAGTAACGGCTTTCTTGAGTTTTAAACAATTTAAAAAGTGTTCTGGGATTGAGCTTGTATTTAATGGATTATTATTAATTAAATATGAAAATGGAAAATGGTTTAGGTTTAATGGTAATTGACGATATCTACAATATAGAATAATATAATATGATAATAACAAATAAAATTTTACTTATACATAAAACGGCACAACAATGCTTTCGATAAATAGTTTAGGCAAAATTAGTCCACTAAATTGATTTTCACAAACAACTTGATATCCAAAATTTCAACCACTCCATTTATCGAATGAAAAACAGATTGTAACCTACATATGTACATCTGAGTGATTACCTGATTACTCGACTTGTTTGTTTTCTAGTGGTATTGCTCATTATAAGCCTCTGATCTAAATGATTTGTTCAACTATTGTATGTAGTTTAATGTACAATCATGGAAATGAGGAACTAGAAAAAACCCCTTTCTACACAAGAATAACCTCTTCCTAAAGAAAAAAGCGTTTCTTAGATATGAAAGACTTGTAATTAATTTTTTTAATACAACGGTAGATATGAAATAGTTATATCCATGATAAATAATTTTAAGTGTTGCGTTGACAAAATAGAGAAAACAGCATACCAACACAGATTTATTCTGTAATAGTGATTGGGATTTACCCCAACACAAGAGACTAAATGGGTTAATTCCATTAAAACAAATTGTGAATATAATTTCAACAATTTCAACTGCGTATGTTGTTTATCTCAATTTATTCCCAAACGTTGGTGCACGCAAACCAACACTGCTAAACTTCTCAGTAAGAGGGAAATTTAATCAGTAAACCTCAAACAATTAGGACCGAAAATAGAAATTAAAATTTTAATGTTATGATGTAGTCTTGTGGCATAACAATTTTTTGAACAATCTTACTTCGATATCTATACCGATAAACTCAATAAATAAAGGTTTATTCTATGTTGACAAAGCTTGCTATTTGGAAAAGCGCCACATTTACCTTTTTTTTGTACAACTGTCTTACATGCATTGTTAGCATGAACTTTAAACAAAATATCGATCATTATGTGTAGGCGTTATGGTTTGATTCGTAACAATCTGAACTTCAAGTGATATTTATCTGTTGGCAGCAATATCTAATAAGGAACTAATTAAAATCTTAAATAAAAAACTAGTATTTTAAAACAAACATATTATATAATTACCCCAAAATATATTAAAAGTAAATTATGTATATCTTTTGTGAAATCTGAATTAGTTAATTAGAAATCATAATACCTAATTAGTAATAGGGAAACACAAAATATAATTAAGAATTTAAAATAGATACAATGAAATAAAAGGATAGAGAGTGAATAAGAGACAGACCAAGAAATGTTTGTAAGTACAAGTGGTTATTCTGCATTAAGCTAGACGGCGAAGAACAACTAATTACACATTAACTTGTTATTAGCAGTCTTGTGGTTCTTTATCTATTTTATACCTACATTGTACTAAAACAAATATATGTAATAGTATTCATTTACTACGAGAACATTTCACATCAATTTCTATTGTAAATTCAATTAAGGCTTTATAGTAGAGTTTTATTAAACTGAAATCGTTCATTCCGTTGGGCATACCTTGTAAAAAGTACCACCCTAGCTCATGTTGTAGTCTATCCCTAAGTTAAGTAGAATTTACTTGTCGTCAAAAAAAATAACTGTGCGGGTTGCGGGAGAGGATGTTTTAGTAAAAAAGGGATGAAATTGAATTTTTATGTTATTTGTTGCGGAACATCATTCGCTATGTTGTGATAAAACGGTAAATGGTTACATCGATATTTAAGTTGTCAAAAAAACATTTAAGATATTTATTTACATTGTTTCTTATGGGAACTCTTACTTTTAAAGTCGATTTTCTCGAAACAGCACTTTTAAGGTTAACAAAATTACATTTAACACTTAATATCTTCAAATCTAGTACATATTAAGAAAAAACGACTGGAATAGACGTTTTGCGTTGATTTTCTGTGAACACAATGGTGCTTTTATTTTTGTCATAGGTATAATAAAAGCGAAGATATCTACAAAACAACGTAAAAAGTACCGCGTCTCGTTTTTGCTGTTGGTTAACAAAAAAGTAATTTAGCACGGTAATAATGCCTAGTTGAAGTTATGTCTTACCCACGGTAAATAAAGTATATGTTCTTATGCGTTTTACGCATTGCATATCATACACAGTGGCGTAGTTATTTATTATTTCTTTCTTAAATTCATACAAGCAGAGATAATCATCAATAACTAAAAGCCGTCCTAGGATATCATCTGTGGTTTTACATACTTACAATTAGTCAGCTACAACTATATTACACCAGTACTTTGTATGTAATAAGATAAATATGTTGACTAAGAAAAGGCAAAATAAAAAAAATTACATCTTGGATTTAATAAAATCATGGAAATATTTTGGTACTTACATCTCTTTTCATGAATTTTTTATAAAATTACAAAGACAACTCAATTCAAATTAAAAATACATATTGTGTAATTATTTATTAACTATTTGAAATGAAGAAAATTAAGAAAGAAAAAATGAGTAAACGCATTCACTCTGAATAGTTGGAATTCCGAATCTGTTTCGATGTCTGCTTTTGGTAAACCATGTTTCATGTTTTTGCATCCTCCAGGACATTTGCACGTTTTTATGCAATAAAATTTATTTTTCATGCAGCAACAAATTATCGTCGAGCAATCGCAAAAAAATTAAATTACAACCAATTGCTAGATAATGCAAGTATTCAGAGATATAACATTTTTAAGTACTGTCCTGGGTTGCGAGAACTATTCCAGTTTCCACTTTTTGACATCCGTAATTTAAAAACTTTCTAAATTGGGTTTGGCTTATAAACTATTCAATCACTCTTTAGTTTGGTAATGTACTCGTAAGCAATGCTGTATTGCTATCTTCTGTTTATTTTCCTATACCAGTAAATTGACTGGTAGTTCAAGTAAACAATTTAGTTTTCATGCAGGAACAAATTCTCGTCGTGCAATTGCAAAAAATTAAATTGAAACTAATTACCTTACATAACACCATGAAATCATTTGAGTACCATTGATAAAAAATCTCTTTGTTAAAATCTCCAATCCGATTAGAGAAGTTGAAAAACTTTCTATATCTACGTTAAAGTAGATGTACAAGACAAGAAACGGAAAAGGTATATCGCAATTCATGAAATATGTTTGGAGGTCTGGCTTAAAACGATACTTAGTTTCCATGCTATGACGGGTTGATACTACCAGTCAATTTACTGGTATAGGAAAATAAACAGAAAATAGCAATACAGCATTGCTTACGAGTACATTACCAAACTCAAGAGTTGAATAGTATATTACCCAAACCTAACTTAGAAAGCTTTTTAAATTGCGGATGTCAAAAAGTGGAAACTGGAATAGTTCCAGTTTTTAGCAACCCAGGGATCAGTACCTAAAAATGTTATATCTCTGTTATATCTCCGAATACTTGCATTGTGTAGCAATTGGTTGTAATTAAATTTTTTGCGATTGCTCGACGATAATTTGTTGCTGCATGAAAAATAAATTTTATTGCATACCAACGTGCAAATCTCCTGGAGGATGCAAAAACATCAAAAATGGTTTACCAAAAGCAGACATCGAACCAGATTCGGAATTCCAACTATTCAGAGTGAATGCGTTTACTCAGTTTTTTTTTCTAATTTTTCTCATTTCAAATAGTTAATAAATAATTACACAATATGTATTTTTAATTTGAATTAAGATGTCTTTGTAATTTTATAAAAAATTCATGAAAAGAGGTGTAAGTACCAAAATATTTCGATGATTTTATTAAGAAATACTTTTAAATCCAAGATGTGATTTTTTTCGTTTTGCCTTTTCTTATTTATCTTATTACTTACAAATTTTCTGTGGTTACATACAAAGTACTGGTGTAATATAGTTGTAGCTTACTAATTGTATGTAAAACCACAGATGATATCCTAGGACGGCTTTTAGTTATTGATGAATATCTTTGCTTGTAGAAATCTAAGTAAGAAATAATAAATAACTACGCCACTGTGTATGATATGCAATGCGTAAAACGCATAAGAACATATATTTTAATTACCGTGGGTAAGACATAACTTCAACTAGGCATTATTACCGTGCTAAATTACTTTTCCGTTAACCAACAGCAAAGACGAGACGCGGTACTCTTTACGTTGTTTTGCAGATATCTTCGCTTTTATTATACCTATGACAAAAATAAAAGCACCATTGTGTTCACAGAAAATCAACGCAAAACGATTATTCCAGTCGGTTTTTCTTAATATGTACTAGATTTGAAGATATTAAGTGTTAAATGTAATTTTGTTAAACCTGAAAAGTGCTGTTTCGAGAAAATCGACTTTAAAGGTAGGAGTTCTCGTAAGAAACAATGTAAATAAATATCTTAAATGTTTTTTTTTGACAACTTAAATATCGATGTAACCATTTACAGTTTTGTCACAACATAGCGAATGATGTTCCGCAAGAAATAACATAAGAATTCAATTTCACCCCTTTTTTACTAAAACCCCCTCTCCCGCACCCCCGCACAGTTATTTTTTTGACGACAAATAAATTCTACTTAACTTAGGGATAGACTACAACATGAGCTAGGGTGGTACTTTTTACAAGGTATGCCCAACGAAAATAAAAACTAAGGCACTTTCTGGCTAAATAAAACTCTACTACTATTTAAACAGTCCCGAACCATCTGCTGGGGGGCAGCGGAAAGGCAACAGCGAGAGGGGAACCTGTCGAACTAGTCCTCCACCACACATTATTTTTGGTGAGGGATGTATTTAGAAAAACATTGAGATTTTTCATACCACAAACGGCGTGCGTAAATGGATTAATATTAATCGTTGATTAAATAATATTAACCAATTAATAAGTGAATGTACAGTAATTAGTAATTGTAAAAAATTCTCACAAATATTAATAAATAAATTAATAAAAAAGATCTTTTTTAATGTAGATTTATAAAATAAACAATTTCTTAAAAATACAAACAAAAAAGAATAATAAATAACCATTCAAGAAGCAAGCAATGTCAATAGACAATATAGCCCTGTGGAGAGGGTCTCTGTATTTTTGTCTAGAAAACCACCGTTCAATTCCCATGCAGTTCCTTTAATTTTTTTAAGAAGACATTTAATATATTTCATAAACAATTTGTTTTAATTATAATAATTATAAAAAAGAATAATTACATAAAATTATACCGTAATTTTATAGTCATTGCTTAAACTACATAATATATGTATAATATTTATGTTAATTAAAAATAAAACTATCTAAGTAATATATTTATTTAATTAAAAATAGTTACATTTAATTAAAAATAAAAACAAAGTAAGGCTGGAGACAGTAAATACTATCTGATTAAATATTATCATATTAGTATTGAATTGTAATTTATTCTGTTTTAGAACTACTACAATTATTGAAAAAAGGTTTATTTATGAAATATATATTAAATATTGTATTAAAAAAAATTTATACGAACTGCATGGGATTTAAACTATTCATCCATGGAGCGATGCTATGTTGACGTTGTCTGCTTCTTTAATGACTGTCATTTATCATCCTTTTTTGTTTGTTTCTTTTTTATTAATTTATTTATTATTACTTTTTGATGATTTTTTTACAATTACTAATTACTGTACATTTACTTATTAATTGGTTAATATTAATCAACAATTAATATTAATATATTTACGCATGTAAAGATGCTTTGATCTGAAATCTTGCGTGTTGACAAATAGGGGAAATGAGTTGCCATGGCGAGGACGCCACCGCTGAATGATTAATTAATTTTTGCGATTATGCTTCTAACAAACAAATAGTGTGTATGATTATCCTCAGATTTTGCACAGTGCTTAGTAAGTAAATTTACAATGCCGCACAGAGTAAGTTATCTGAAAAATCTGCTAATTTAGATTTTCGAAGCCGAGAATCAGCTTTTAAATTATTTCGCTAATATCATTTATAATCACTAACAAAGCTCGATGTAGCGCGATTCTATAAGTAACAATAATTCGAAAAAACTTTGGTTTCTCTACTAACTATCCTTTGAATTTATATTAGAGGTAAACTAGTGGATATGTAGAAAGAACCCCTTCGCGAACATTAGAAAGAGCCATTAAATTTTTATTTAACCAGTTTTGGATTATAAGAAAACTGAAAAGCGAAAAAATATAATCTAGAAGATTTGTTAACATCATCGTTTATATAGTTATTTTCATTATGGGGAATTTCTTTTTTTACACGGAATAATGCCATTTGAGTAAATCCTGATTGTATTTTACCTCTATTATTTATCTTGTGATGCGATTCAAAGATTTACCTTGCTTTTTGTCCAACAAACCTAAAATATACTGTTTGAATATTTATTCAAAATGTTTTCTCAAAATTCTGTAACAATTTAATTTCTTTTGTTTTCAATGTGCTAATTACGAGACGTACATTTATGTAATTCACCCCAATGTTGTTAATTAAATTAATTTGTGATGGCATATATGAGACAAAAATGTAATTGAATATGAATAATATTTAGTAACCACAACTAATTAGGAAGTCTACCAAATAGATAATGGGCAATCAATATTTGTGGTTTCATATATTTGGTCGGTTCCCCGAACAACCAGTTGACTACAAAAGAACCACATATATTAAAAAGCTTTATGACCTATTGACTGTAGAAAGCATGCAAAAGTATTATTATTGTAAAAGTTATTGCCAATTATGTTAAACGTTATGGTTTTCAAGTACTAATTCATTCAAATGACAAACTTTATGTAGGTATCCACTCTCTTTCATCAATTAAAACGAAACGTGTTTTGAGGATGTACCGCAGGAATAAAATTTAAGTTTTAACATTATCACTTGCAAACGTAGATTCTATTTCTCCATTATTAATCAAACATTGAATGTGACAATTTAAATTATGAGGAAGATTATATATTTACGTATAGGAAAGATACTTAATTTTCTGGATATACAAGATTGTCATTAGATTATCTAATTATGTATGATAATATGATTATTGCTCCTGATATTATTAGCGTAATTAGTACACATCGTTATATCATTAGGACATCTATTAAAATTATCTCATAAATCAAAATAAAATAAGAAAACTCGTATAAATACTTTACATCCTATTATACAGGGTGATTCAAAATTGTTTCGCATCATCTCCTCTCACGAAAACAAGAAGAAAAGTTTATATTACAGTCTTTTTCTATTGCTTTTCCTCTTTTGTCAATTGCGTTTCCCTGTTTAGCAAATGACTTTCCAGATTATGAAATGTCAAAGCTATGTTGCAAATGACATTCCCTATTTGTCATTGGAAACACATTAGACACAATTGAAACACAATTGACAAAAAAAGACAAAGCAATAGAAAAAGACTGTAACGAGGGAAAATGCCTGCTTTTTAAGATACAGTACGTTAAGAATCCTAATAAAAATTACTGAATATGTTTGTATGTCTACTGTATGTATGTCTACTGTATACTTTACACCCTATTATACAGGGTGATTCAAAATTGTTTCCGCGTCCTCTCCTCTCACGAAAATAAGAAAAAAAGTTTATATTAACATTAGGGAAAATGCCTTCTTTTTAATATACAGGACGTTAAAAATCGTAATGAAAATTACTGAATATGTTTGTATGTCTATGTACACTGCCGCCCATTTGAAAGTGCACGATAGACCAGAGTTCCATCAGTTATATTTTCTATAACTTACTCTAAGCTGACAAATAGATTATTTTAAACAAGTATTTGAAAATAATAATAAACCTTTCATTCCGCTGTAGCTGTTATAAACACATAGCCCATGGAATCCTGACTTAAACGATGTCATTTTGGAATCTTACATATAAAGAGTCGTGCACTTTCAAATGGGCGGCACTGTACCATAATATGAATCACAGCAAGCAGTTTTGTCTCCACCAGTGGCGTAGAAGAAGGTGTGTACATATTTACTCAAAGAAAAAAATGACACACTATTGTTTTTTAGATGTTGCCACTACTTCTAATTGATCAACTACTTTACCATAAAGACCTTTGTGAACTGTTTTCCTAGCTTTAGCAGTTTTCGTTTTAAACTTGCTTAGAAAATAAAGAACGTGACCAAACAGTTAAAAGTGTTATAATAAAATAAACGAAATATAAATTAGAAGACGAATGAACAACTTTAAATAGAATTAAAAAGCAATAATTAATTCAATTTAACAAATTAATTTAGTATAACAAAACGTTAAAAATCTAATTAATAGCTTTTTTCTTCAACCGCACGAATATGACACTACAACATGAAATTATTTTGTATAAAAAGTAGGCCATTTAGGAACTGTTACTTGTTACCATAGCAATTGAACAAAAAGTAATCACTTTTTGTACAATACAAAAAGTAGTCTGAGGTTATGTATGAACTGTTTTCCTCGGTGCTAAGTAGAAATTTTTATTTAAATAATAAGTAATCATTTATCTTTTCTATGACAATATTAAAATATTAAATTAATTAAAGACATAAAGAAACAAAAACAAATTCGATGTTTCTATTAAAATTTTAGTTGCTGCTCGGAACGTCAGAACGAAGTCGCAAAAACAAAAACCAATCCTAACCTCTAATTATTTAACGGTAAACACATATACCTTACACAACCTTAGAAATTTTTTCGAATTTTCGACGAAATGGGAGTGAGTTTATACATTTGTGAGTATTTCTTAATGATATTAATTCTTAATATTCAAATTGCCACTTTTTACACATATTAGAATTGCAGTAAATAAAAAGTAGTTTCACGTCATGTTGTTTATTCTAAACAATCACAGAGTTTGCTGGTTAAAAATAAGCAGTTGGAAAAAATAGTATGGTTAATTCGTACAAAAATGCGTTTTCGGGACTCATAAGGTTGCCAGACTCCGCTAACGCGTGTTCCGGCAACTTTATTATTCGTCCCAAAAACATGCATTTCTTGTACTAATGAAACAAATAACTATAATTGCAGGTTTAATGAGTCGCAATTTGTCGAACTAAGCCACCATAAAGAAGCAGTGTTTAATTAGTCATTAGTCATCAGTCAGGACTGACAAGGGCACACCAGGCCCTATAACTTGGTAGACCGGGGTGGCGTAACCTTCCAAACCCATGAAGTTGAATTCGGTCGGATAGTGGTCCCACTACGTGTAGAGAAAGTCCGAAGCTGGACTAGGGGCCCACCTCTTAGGAGGAGGAAACCGACGGGTGAGCACGGTCGTAAATCCGGTACTAGCCTAGCTAGCTAGTCAAGATCAGTCTCCTCCAATCCATGAACCCGTTGAGCATGGTAAGGGTAAAGTAATTGTTCGTGTAAAATTCTCTATGCCGCTATTTGAGACAGCACTTGATTAACAACGGCATGGGTCCTTAAAGTAGGGTCTTGATCACACACATTTTCTTCTGCGTCTACAGCTCTAGCATTTCTCGGGCATCCAGCACCATCAGTTATTACGAATTTTCCTATGATGTGATAATAATTACCAGAGGCGATTATTATAATTTTTACTTTTTTATGCTTATCACTTTCCCTTAAAACACTATGTACTCGTTGAAAAACAGAACGGTCTGATAGACGAAACGATGATTAGGAAATGCTTCCTGGTACATTCGCCTTGTTTCTAGACAATTTCCAAAAGTTCTAGTAAAGATAATATATGCATATCAGTTATTTTTCCACAAAAGTACAAAGCATGTTGTTTAAATGGATGCAATCTTCAAGCAATTAACAATTGACAATTAAAGTTTGGAATAATGACTAAGGTGAATTTATTGAAATTTTAAGAAGTTTGTAAGCACTGTAGATACGAATCCTTAAATAAAACTCCATGACCAGATAATAATGACATAGGCGTTTACGAAAATTGGATTGTACGGTAACCGCATTCCCAGCGGTAAACAGCTGATACATAAGGTAGATGGAACCGATATATGCATTTCCTAACGTTTACGGTGCGTTTTTAATAACAACATAACCTACAAAACCATCGTTATGTTTATTAAAATGTTTTTCGATAGTGTTTAAGTTTTCTTGTATAGCACAGACAGAACATAACCCTAACACGTATTCATATTCACTGTGGAGAATGAAAACGTACATAAAAAACCACACACACCTAAGAAACAACTTGAATTGTAGGTTATGTTTACCGGTAAATTTCTATTTACCGACTATAAACCTCGATCCACGAATCATGAATCCGGTAGATAAAACGGGTATATACCGGCTAATTTCCGAACGCCGGTAGAGCACCAGTGATACAATTTCCGAACGCTTTCGCTACATGCATCGGTATATATCCGATACAATTTTCGTAAACGCCTGTTAACATTATGTATAGAAACGAAACAAAATTTATTTTTACAGCTTTATTAGTTTAAATAAATTACTTAATTTTTCGGACTTGGGATGTCTTTCCTGTTTTAAGCGAGTTTAACACGAAAACGGTGTTAAGACGCTCTTTTAATGGTAAGATAGTTGGGTTACTTTAAAAACAGTGTCAAGATCTAAAAAAGAACAGTGGTGTGCGATTTCTTCTCCTTAAATAACTGCGTACACTTCTGCTTCTACGCCACTGGTGGATAGAATGATACACAGACATACAAATATATTACGTAATTTTCAGAACTTAATTCACAATCAGTTTCGAGTAATTTAAAAAATCATTAGTTTGTTGCGATTCTTAGCGCCCTGTATCCCGATAAGGATGCATTTCCGGACCCATGTTAGTATAATATTTTTTACTTATTTTCATGAGAGGAATATGGCCTTAAGAGAATGCGGTACAATTTTGATCCTGTAAATGTAAAATTTACTGATTTAAGCTAGATTATTATACCTATCTTAGTAGCCTAATTTTCAAGGTAAGTAATGAAATAAACGTAAAAGGTTTTAAATTAAAATAAGATTAAGAATAGGTTGTACAAAAACGAATCATGTCTAGCAGGGCGGAGCAATACTATATAGGTGAAAATCTGAATTTGAATTTTTGGTTGGCTTGGTTGAGGGATAGTTGCCTTTTGATTAACCAAACACAACCGTAATACATTTTTGAAAATATATAGATGTCTTCAGGTACCTTTTTTCTCTTAAAATTCTAAAAAATAAGATTAAAAAATGTTAATTTCTCGAAGCAGTTCTTTGCTTGTTTTTCTTATAAATAAACAAAAACAACCCACAATCCACTATTAGGAGATGACGTATTCCACCACCACCCTCCCATATGTCTTATATGAGATTTTGCTTAATAAAATCTTTTTTTCTCCATTTTTCGTATTGCTTTTCTGGAAGAAATCTTCGCCCGAATCAATCCGTCCCTGGCGTTGTTACTACATACTGACGAAGCTTCGGTTACTGACTGAGGTAATTCATGGAAACTTAAAACTTCGATGTTATCAGAAATATTTTTAATCATTTTTCTAAGATCTGCTTCGGTAATACAGTTGGTCAATGGTGGTTTTTATTTCGTTTAAATGTTCACCCAAAGAATTTCGAAGGAAGTTAAAAAGACTGGTCTTAATGTCATTGGTGCTTCCGGATGTAGGTTTCACATGTTCTAGGTAAATAGAATCTGGTTCTGCAACAATAACTACATTTTCTTCTGTAATTTGTTTAGTGTGATAACTGGATTCTATTTATTCAATAGCAAGTGTTTAATGTATAAATGTTAATTGTAATTTACATTACCAAACCACTGAAGTAAATACATACTTCTGGTATAGGGCGGTGTTATTTTTAACGACTATTCCACACCCAGGGATACGCAATTTAAAAAAATGATTTTTACTCCGCCCCAATGCCTAGTTTCTAAGAAGAATGATCATAATGAAAAGGTATAGATTCATCTTCTGAAAACATAAAACTTAATTTATCGCGACTAAAACTTCATCAGGACAGGTAACCCCTACAACATAGAAATGAACTGGAAATAACCAGTTTCGCAGTAAGATACCTGCAATGGTATGCTAAACTAAAGTCGATCCACCATGTCGAGAAATATTTATTGTAAAGAATAAAGTGGGATCTGAAGAGTACAAAGTACAATGAACCAAGTCTTTTCATGGCTAACATACAACATTAAGCAACATCGTTGTTCCTATAATTTGAAGAGAAGTGAATTTTAAAGGATTTCAGAAGTGAATGTTGTAGTGTATCTACGCATACATACGCCTTTATAAATCTAGTTACCGATGTTTTTAATTTTTGCATAGGTATTGTAAATAGAAGAGCTAAATTGCTAAATGAAACATAAACAGATGTGATAATAAATATTTTATATTAGTAATTTAACTCCAAAAATAAAAGAACTTTGTCAGACTAGATCTTATGAACTTTATTTTATGAACTTCAACTTAAGTACACTGGTATAACTAAAGTGTAAACACGAGCCCTGTCTCACTGAAGTTCGCACACTCTATTTTTGCTATTTAATGAACGCCCCGCATTTTTTCTTTGATATACGCATGAGCTGTTTCTTGTTGTTAGAGAGAAGTACTGTCTTTGCACTTATACCATGTTAAGTTTCATGAAATTCTACCTAATGGTTTCCACACGCCGCCCATTCAATTCTGATCAATCTGCGGACGCAAAGAGGCGGTAAGAGGGATCACCGCCTCAGTAAAATTCTATAAAACGTGCCATGAAGTTGGTGCAGAAGCAATACCTTATTCTAACAATAAGGAACTGTCACCTTGAACACCAAAGGAGATTTTGGGAAAAATATTGTGGATGTACCTTGTTTTAAAATATAAAAGATAAACACACAACGAAAGCTAACAATAAAACAACATCACTTATAATATAGGAGGTCAGTACATTACTCTAGCAACAAGAAATAAATACTACTACTTAGAAAAATTAAACAAATCTAGAGTGAAAATTGCGGAAAGCTGCACCGTTTAACAGAAATAGAAGTGTGCAAACTTCAATGAGACAGGGGTCGTATTGATTCCCCGACTGTACATATTTAAGCGCTGAATTTCCTTATACTAGTTATAATCCAAAAACTCATATAGTGACACACATATAACAATAAAATAGCCATATAATTATTTCAGGACCAAGCATGCAACTAGTTTTAAAACTAGTTTTCTATGTTCAGGTGTTATCCTGTAGCGGTAGTTTTAAAATAGAAGTAATAATTTAAACTTATCCGCTGACGTATTTTGCATAAATTACTTTTTTTCGTTGGGTGTTGGGAAATCCTAATTCGACCGGAACCTAAAGTATTGAAACAAATAGGAAGGCCGTTCACCCTAAAAGGTGTTCTATAAGATAATTTACCCAGCTAACTATACCTGCCTAATCAAAAGTCGATAACACAATTTTAAATATTTAATACAAATGATATCAACACATTGCCTGAATCCGACCAGTGCTAACTAATAATAATTAAACTTCCCCCAAAACCATTTCTTTTAATAATGCTCTTACAGTTACATGGTAGACGTACAGCACCATTAAGTATTCCTGAACCTTAAAAGTGATACATAAAATCAGAACGTTTTACAGAATTAAAAATGTCATATAAGAAAAAACAAAACAAAAAATTATTGAGCGTGAATTAAATTTGGAAAGTATACCTAATCAACATATTCGAGTATAAAGGGTTGATTCATTCCTATGTCCTACAACAGGCCATCCTGAACAAGTGACCTGCCCTCTGGTAGCACAGACCTGCAACATAGCCAGAATGAACACGGCCTCCTCGATTTGAGAGACGAAAGTCTCTTAGACGGCCGATCGCTTTGGAAAAATTTCTGATTTTTGACAGGTTACGTATTGTGGCGCCATCTGTCGAGTTTTGTAGTGGTTAAGCAATATTGGCGCGCAATCTAGATTGCCTCTTGTTTATTTTTAATAAATATTAGGATTAATAATTTACTTATTATTTGATGAACCAACCGGTTTCGTTGCATTTAATCATTTGCATTATTGGTCAATTTATTTATAACCATAATAAATTAATAAATAAGAAGGTTTTAAACATAATATTCTTCACGTTTAAAATATTACTGAATTTTATTTATTTATTTATTTCGGACAATCAACAATATACAGTGTGCAGAACAAAGAAGTTTATAGCTTGTGCCTGTTCTTTACACAATTTTAAATTAAATTAATATAAAAAATACATTTTACAAGCCAAGATTCTGTAACTGTCACTGAATTGTTGCTTTAATTCATCAGATTCTACAGAAGGCTTTGTTTGGTTCTTTTGTTGAATTGTCTTTACGATTTTTCATTTTTATAATCGAATTTCAACATTAATATTAACTTATTACAATATGCAAGTTCGAATTTTAACAGAGGTTTTGTTTTATTTGAGAATTTGCAACCGGGTATAGTAATGTAATATTTCGAGAGAAAGTTTGAGAATACGCAACCTGGATGTTCTGTATTGTGGCGCTCCCTTCAAAACGGAAATAATGCCTGGAACTACAAATGCGTAACGCCGTGTAAGAGACCTTTGTCTCTCACAAATCGAGGAGGCCGTGAGAATGAACAATCATTGTTCATCATTGTATAACAAGAGATCCGTTGATCTCATAAACCTGAGTTAGAGATCCGTTGAGCTCGTCAACGTGATAAGAGATTCGTCAATTTCTTGAGATCCGTTGATCCGGTAGACATGAATTGAACATGAATGAAGTCAGACCGATATAAATTTAGTGCAAAATATTAGTTAATTTCAACAAAGTCAAAAATTTAGTTTAATGAAGGTATGAATAAAAACTTTCATAATTATATGGTTCAATCTTACTGGTTTTAATTAACTTTAAAATCATATTTATTTGAAAAAACACAAGAAAAAAATATAAAAAGATTACAAATTTTAAACTCAAAATAATTTAAATAATAATTCCCTACCTAAGAGCTCTTAAGTGTACTTCTTTACTTATATTTCTTTCAGTTCAAAATATGACTGAAAATCAAAGAATATTTTTTAATTACTTATATTAAATATGCATTCTTCTTCTATTATCCATAAAACCATAAATAGTTGTAAGAAGAAGTGTATTGTCTTTATTCAAGGGTTTCCATTCAATCTACCAGTTGTGACTTTATCCAGCTTTATGAATATGGCTTAAAAAAAGTGGATTAAATATTTAATTAAAAAAATTCATATAATTGATCAAACAAACGAACTGGTTTAAAAAATATCTAAAGTATCCAAAGTTAGCGGCATATTTAATTTAAAAGATTCATATAATTGATTAAACAAACGAACTGGTTTAAAAAATATCTAAAGTATCCAAAGTCAGCGCCATATTCAATTTAAAAAATTCATATAATTGACCAAACAAACGAACTGGTTTAAAAAATATCTAAAGTATCCAAAGTCAGCGGCATATTTAATTTAAAAAATTCATATAATTGACCAAACAAACGAACTGGTTTAAAAAATATCTAAAGTAGCCAAAGTCAGCGGCATATTTAATTTAAAAAATTCATATAATTGATTAAACAAACGAACTGGTTTAAAAAATATCTAAAGTATCCAAAGTCAGCGGCATATTTAATTTAACAAATTCATATAATTGATTAAACAAACGAACTGGTTTAAAAAATATCTAAAGTATCCAAAGTCAGCGGCATATTTAATAAAAAAAATTCATATAATTGATCAAACAAACGAACTGGTTTAAAAAATATTTAAAGTATCCAAAGTCAGCGGCATATTTAATTTAAAAAATTCATATAATTGATCAAACAAACGAACTGGTTTAAAAATTATCTAAAGTAGCCAAAGTCAGCGGCATATTTAATTTAAAAAATTCATATAATTGATCAAACAAACGAACTGGTTTAAAAAATATCTAAAGTATCCAAAGTCAGAGACATATTTAATTTAAAAAATTCATATAATTGATCAAACAAACGAACTGGTTTAAAAAATATTCAAAATATCCAAAGTCAGCGGCATATTTAATTTAAAAATTCATATAATTGATCAAAAAATGAACTGGTTTAAAAATTATCTAAAGTATCCAAAGTCAGCGACATATTTAATTTAAAAAATTCATTTAATTTATCAAACAAACGAACTGGTTTAAAAGTATCTAAAGTATCCAAAGTCAGCGTCATATTTAATTTAAAAAATTCATAAAATTGATCAATAAATGAACTGGTTTAAAAAATATCTAAAGTATCCAAAGTCAGCGGCATATTTAATTTAAAAAATTCATTTAATTGATCAAACAAACGAACTGGTTTAAAAAATATCTAAAGTATCCAAAGTCAGCGTCATATTTAATTTAAAAAATTCATAAAATTGATCAAACAAACGTACTGGTTTAAAAGATATTTAAAGTGTCTAAAGTCAGCAGGTATGTACATGCCAGTAGCGCGCCAAACGCCTAAAAGTAGATAAAATATTTAATTTAAAAAATTCATATAATTCATCAAACAAAGCAACTGGTTTAAAAATATCTAAAGTATCCAAAGTCAGCAGGTATGTACATGCCAAGAGCGCGCCAAACTACAAGTCATTAGTACCGAATTTGATTGTCCATCTGGTTTACTCACGAAACGAGAAGGTTTTGTAGCTTCGCACGAAACGCTCATAAATCATTATTATTTTATTATTCATAAAATTTCCTTTTTGTCTTTGTGATTTTTGAACTGCATTCTTTTTAGTTTAAATGAAGTATTTAATCAATATTTAGTAAGAAGATTTTTCTGCCTGCTTCAAAGAGCTATACATCTAAATAAGAATATATGCATAAGTTTAGTAAAATAAAAAACCTATTTTGTGAAATCCACACAACCTCATTTAAACAAATTCATATGTTAACAATTTTCACAGCTAGGGCTTATTCACAATGCTGCACTGTGCAGTTATTTCTGTTTTCCTGAATATCAAAACTTTACAAAAAATACTTACTCTTTTTATAAATAAATGTATTCTTCTTCTATTATCCATAAAGCCATAAATAGTTGTAAGAAGAAGTGTATTGCCTTTATTCAAGGGTTTCCATTCATTCTACCAGTTGTTGCTTAATCCAGCTTTATGATTAATGCCTAGGTACTACTTCGTCAAATCGGTCAAAGTATATGGTTCCGAAAAGAATATTTAGTAGGCACCGAGTAGCGCTGTATATTAAGTTAAAGTTTCAAATCCTGTATATAATCAATATTGTAGACTATCTTTCTTGTTTTATGTAATGTAAAATAACTCTCTTATGTTATTATAGTTATTAAACCTATCAGTTTGAAATTTGTCATTGTTTAGAAATATGTTATGTAAATCAAAAATCCAATGCTGTTTTTTTTTCAAATTATCGAATACTCAAAATACAATACATATTTCATGACTATACAATCATAGAATAGAATGTATTGAAAACAATTACTATAGGCTCCATTTTGATTTGATATAATGTCTTATTATACTTTTACTGTTTTTTTGGCGTTGGACTTTTATTCATGCAGCCAAGTTCTTATTGTCTTTTAGTCTAGTAATCCTAGCACAAGCTAAGTAAATTGACACTAAACATTAGGATAGAAACAAAGCCACCCTCTTCCCGTCCTGGGGCCTATCAGGACTAAATTTATGTTACAGCACAGCACTGGGAGGCCTCGGGTATACTTTTACTGTTAGAACAAATTGAACACTATTATTAAGTAGAAATGTTTACTGTCACAAAATTAAAATTAAACTATTTAATACTTGTAAGTAATAACCCCAGCAAGCAAAACCGAAACAGACAAGGAGTTAAACAGATTAAACAGACAGAAGGGTCATAACGTCGGCTTCACATGAAAAGTGCACAAGTCCAAAAATACTGTTTACAAGAAATGTAGCACTTTGCATATTGCTGTCAATGCTTTTGCACGTGTGCTCCAATGCTGATTTTATTTTTGCTATTTAAGCGATATCTATTAATTATTTTCGGAATTTCTTACATTTATTTGATAGAAAAAGTAATATTTAACCAGATGACGTTAAAATCTCAATTTTTTCAATCTTGGCACTTACGCACTTTTCATATGAAGCCGACGATAACAAGAAATGAGTAACAAAAGTAACTTCCTTCTTTTGTACTTTTAGTTATTGGCAAAAACTGAGGTATCCAGCTTGTAAATGAATTTTTAGTTCAGTTCTAAGAACCGGCCGATAAGGATTCTTTTGTTTAGGTTTCTTTTGTAAAATTGGTTGCTAGCAGACTAGAATTTATATATAAAAATACCCAGTTATTTATTGTTTTTAGAAACTTTATTCCAATAAAAAGTTAAATTAAAACATGTAATTAACAGATTAATATTAACGTACAAAAATATAATTAAAAATAAAACTTCAGGTACCGGGATTCGTTGCGAAGCTCATATCGCCATTTTACCTGCAGGAGCATTCTAACCTCGAGACCAGAAAGATGAATAACTAGAAATACGAATGGAATCTTTTCTTTATAGTAGGTAACCCTAAAAATTATTGTTTTTTTAAATTAAATTTTTATTCTTTTTTATCAGATTTCAAATTTTTTTCCATGCTATTATTTTTATATATAATTTTTATATAGGATAGGCGGCGACGCATTACTTATTTCTGTAGCTGTACACCTAGGATATATATTAGGGTGACCGTTATTTTGCAAAAGTTAAAACTAGATCTAGATCTAGATCCCCTAGGTTTGTTCAAAATGTCAAAAAACTGAGCTGTGCAAAATTTTTGCCGATTTGGTCAATATTAATTAACCCGTGCCACCGAGAGGTTAAAGTTGACTACAAATTGAAAGATCATAACCTCAACTATGAGGATAAAAGGTCTGGAATATGCGAACTGGAACAAATACAAACTTCCACCATGAATAAAATTATTAATTTAGATAAATCATTTCAAGAACTCAATGATAAACCAAATCTAAAAAAAACAACGAAAAATAATGCAACAAAAAATCAACATAAAGAAACAACATCCACAGTTGATAATGAAGATAATAACAGCTCGCATACAGGAAAATGTGATCTTCACTACAAGAACACAAGCGAACAATGGTCAGCAGTTGTTAAGAAAAAATCAACCAGTCAGAGAAGAGAAAAAGGAATTGTTGGTGAAAAACCCTTATGTGAAAATTCCAAACTGAAAGTTGTTCCTAAAAAGACTTATATCTTTGTTTCTAGGTTTGAAGCTGGAACGTCCTGCGATGACATATGTGATCTTATAAAACAGGATATTGCAGTGACTAAATGCGAAACACTAAAATCAAAATTTCCTGAAGCTTATTCATCTTTTAAATTAACAATTGATGCAGATGATTATCAAAAAATAATGAATTCCAAATTATGGCCAAAGGGTATCTATATAAGTAAATTTTTTCACAAGCGTTCAGCAAAAACTTCAAAAGTATGACAACTTCAATATTTTCTAATAAAACAAATACTGAAGAAACCCCAAGATGGCATACTTCCCTAAGGACAGAAGAAACACCTGTACAGAATGGAGTTTTCAAGAGTGGTATAATTGATAGTTTATATTTTAGTATATTTTTTATTAATATTCAATCTATAAGAAATAAACTTAATGAAATAGAAAGTTTTATAAGTGATAAAAATTTTAGCCTTCTATGTTTTAACGAGACATGGGTTGTTCCAGCAGAAGGTGAATGCCTATCCCTGGAGAACTTCAATATTGCTTCTCATTTCAGCAGGCAGGTTACAGACCATAGAGGTGGAGGTTCTGCAATTTTAACAAAGATAGGTTTGAACTTCATTCCATTACCTACTATTACTAATATGTCAATTGAAAAGGTAATTGAAGTCAGTGCCTTAATAATTAAACAATCGAATATCTATGTGATTAATATATATCGTCCCTCAGGTAGTGAATTTTTATTGAACAACTTGAATTAATTTTATTACATATAAATAATAAAAAAGACTCAGTCATTCTGGGTGATTTCAATGTATATTTCGACACTGGTGTGGGTGATTGTGTTGAGTTATGCAACTTGTTGAGCACATTTGGATTTTGTAAATTGGTAAATGAAAAAACCAGGAAAAATAGATGCCTAGATAATGTGTTCGTTAATTTTCATCATGATTCATGTAAAGCATTTGCAGTTGATTGTAACTTAACTGATCACAGTGGCATTTTTATTCATATTCCACAATCGGATACGATTTCTAGATCTGAATTTCAATATAAAATTTGTAGGCCTATAACTGAATTAGGAAAATTAACTTTTTACAATATCGTTGAAAAAATTGATTGGTCATTTGTCAATAATAAAATTATTGATGTTAACACAAAGTTTGAAATATTTCTAGACATAATATTAGAGAGTCATAATGCTGCCCATAAAGCACATGTTCATCCCTGGTTCAATACCAAATTATGAAATATGCGTGAGCATCTTAAATTTCTTGATTTGATATATAAACAAAGTCCATCTCCATTAAATAGAACGAACAGAAATGCTTTTCGATCTCATTATAAATCTGAAATTAAAAACTCTAAACGGGAGGCTAATGACAGATTAATAAAAAAAATCAAATAACCCAAAGAAATGTATTTGCGACATAATAAATAGACAGAGAAGTAATACAATACCGATTAATAATTTGGTGGAAATAAGTCCAGATGAATTTAATGAGCACTTTGCCAATGCACCTCACAAACTTTTAAATGAACGCCCTATGTGCACCCCAAGTCTTAATCCGCATTTCAATTTTAATTATAAGAATTTACCTAAAACTGACTTTGAATTTAACGAAGTCACTTATATTGAAATACGTGACATTATTATCAAATCTTAAAAGTAAATCTACCAAAGACATATATGGCTTAAGTGTAAAAGTTATAAGAATTATACAGGATCTTTTAATATATCCTCTTACTAAATTAATAAATGGTTGTCTTTCAGAAGGTATCTTCCCAAGTATATTAAAAATTGTTCTAGTTTCACCGATTTATAAAAAGAGCGCAATTGATGATCTAGCCAACTACCGCCCGATATCTCTGCTTCCAATTTTTAGCAAAATTTTTGAAAAGTGCCTGTATAATAGATTAGTCAAATACTTTGAATTTAATAATCTATTTTCCAATTGCCAACATGGCTTTCGAAAGAAACGAAGTTCTACTACTGCCATATTAGATTTTGTTACTAATGTTCTTGAAACATATGAAAATTCCGAGTATAATAATTCGATATTTTTAGACCTTAGTAAGGCATTCGATTGTGTTTCACATAATATTTTAATTGAAAAGTTGCTTAAGTACCGGATTGGTACAATGAGTTTAAATGTACTAGAATCATACCTTGAAAATCAGTATCAAGTTGTTAGATTTGGAGATAAATTAGCAAATAAGCAAAAATTGAATATAGGGGTTCCTCAAGGTTCAATACTAGGGCCCCTATTGTTTCTAATTTATATTAATGATATGCCTTATGCAAGAGACTTCTTGTCTTTTATACTCTATGCTGATGATACTACTATCTCTATTAGGACTTCAAATTTTCAAGAGATCAGACTTCTGACTAGTGAGGCACAATCAAATGCTGAACGATGGTTCATTTCTAATAATCTTGTATGTAATAATGATAAAACCCACTCCACGTTGTTTACATTAGGTACTACAACTCCAGTTGAATTAAACTCCTGTGTCAAATTTCTGGGTGTGTATTTGGACCCTCACTTGAGATGGGACATACATATTGCTAATATATGCCGCAAACTAAGCACCACTGCTTTTATAATACGTAACTTATCTGGGACAGTGTCGAGGGATATATTGAGAATAGCCTATTTTGGATTGTGCCATCCTTTAATTTGTTATGCTGTACTAGTATGGGGACATGCATCTGATTCTGACAAGGTCTTTGCTATGCAAAGGAGAATTGTTCGATTCATGGCTGGTCTTGGGTATGCAGAGGATTGCAAATATGCATTTATACAGCTTGGTAGGTATACTGACACTACCTTCAATCTACATATTAGAATGTTTAACTCATGTTAAAGTTAATTTTGATAATTATTCCACCTTTGTTAGTCAACATGGACATAATACTAGAAACAAAAACAATATTATTACACCATACTATCGATTAAGCAAATGTCAAAATGGACCTAATCATCTGGCAATTAAAATGTTTAATAAACTACCCTCAAACTTTAAAAATATTGACAACATAAAAAAATTTAAATTGACAATAAAAAGGTTTCTACTGGGAAAGGCATTCTACCACTATAATGAATACATGAATTGTGATATTAACACCTAACTATCATATTTTATATGCCTCTGTTCATATAATTGTTCATCAAGTGCAATTATGTACTATTTGTTATTCAAGAAATATGTTTTATATATCTTGTTATTTAATTATGTTAATTATTACTAAATCTATTCTTTAATATTCACTCAATGTTCTTTGGTAATCATCTGTATTTTTTCAATATATCTGTTTTGTTTGACTCGTGTAAGTACTAATGTACACTAGCACCAATAAATTATTATTATTATTATTAGTAAGTTTTAAAGGGATTTAACATGCGTATGGTGCATTTCTAGAGACTTTGTGGAGTAACTTTTTATCTTTCTATGTATTAACCTGAAAATGTATATACTTACGTTGTTGAAGCAGCTGAACACGAATACGATAAAATTCAAACTGTCAATAAATCTTTTGACAGCTGTCAAAAAAGCGGTCAACTTCACTAAAATTAGTATTTTCGCGGAACTGTCAAAGTTATTTTGGCTTCAGATTCGTGTTCAGCAACTTCGACAACATAAGTATACAATATTTCACGTTAAAACATAGAGAGATAAAAAAGTTATGCCACAAAGTTTCTAGCAGTGCACTAAACCCCATTTAAACTTTAACCTCTCGGTGGCACGGGTTAATATTGAACAAATGGGCTGAGATTTTGCACAGCTCATGTTTTTGACATTTTATAGGGATTTAGGGGAGAGGACCTAAAAAATTCTAACTTTTGCAAAATTACCGTCACCGTAATATATATTGGATGCAACTCATAGATGCGACAAGAAAAATAATAATAATAAATAATAACGATAGCAGCACGTGATAATGATAAAAAGTGCAATTTGGCAACTTATTCATTTCTTATGTTCTTTTGATTTCATAAAGGTCAATAACATCTTTTCTTAAAGTAGATGAGACAAAAATAATCCATAAAAAGTAGTACATACACTCCATTATCTTGTGGACAACAGTGATATCAATGAAGACAAAACAAAAACAGACGGATATTATTTATAAAAAGCTATGCTATCCTGATGCATGAATCCTAAGTGGCTAAAAAGTTAGGTACTTAAGATTTTAAGCATTTAAAAATTGTCAAAATCAGTTACCAAATCAAATTAACAAAAATCAATTAACAACAATCGAGTAATTAGACGAAGAACACAAATTATTCACAAATCTATATTAATCGATTTTTGTTAATTGATTTTCTTAATTAAGAATTCTTGAAAGTTTGATTTTAACGACCACTATAAATTGGATATTTTTGTTTTTATAGTTACTTGAGATTATTTAAATATAAGTATTAATACGCCCGATTAATAGAGAATGTGATTTTATCTATAATCCAATGTTATTATTGTACAGTAGCTATTAATAATATATTATAGAATTTTACTAGTCATGATCGTCATGTCACTATAGCTAGTAAACTAACATAAGTATTATCCTATACTACTAAAGTTGATTTGTATGTGTGTGAGTGTGCCCGAGCCCCATTCTCGCGTTCTATAAGGGCTGGAGAGATGGGCTTGGGCTCATTCGACGCGTAATTTGTCGAGGATAATGCACGAACGAAAATTTTTTAAAGTAGGTCGTTTTAAAAAATCGATAAATGCTGATTCTATCGTACTATTTAGTGCTATTTGGTATTAATATGTGCTCTATCGATAGGGAATCGATTGGAGATTTATGTAGGTCATGTAAATACTGACCTACTTTTAAAAAAATCGATAAATGCTATTTCTATCATACTTAAGTGCTTAGGCCCGTAGGGCCGATTATACTAGTAATAATATTAAGACGTATTCGCTAATTACAATAATTTTATGTTTTTTATATTTTGTTAACAACACGACTAAATAAAGGATTTATTATACAGTGTGGGATTAAAGTATGGAATATTAAAGAAAAAAGGGAACTCAACCGGTTTTTTTTAAACGCTGAAACACGTCGATTTTGTTTTTTAAAAATACACATTCATATGTGCGATTCACCTTCCGACTTTCATTTGTTTCTAAGTTATGACGTCATCACAATAAAATTTAAATGACAATATAGATTTTTTATAGTGGAATCCGATAGTGATTTTTCTTCCCTTTATGATCATGCAAATATATCATAAGGTTGCATAACAAAAATTCTGAGAAAAATCGATCTGAACTTTGTAAATGTTTGTAGCTATGACGTCATCACAAAAAATTTAAATGACAATATAGATTTTTAGTAGTGGAATGCGATAGTGATTTCTTTTCCCTTGATGATCATTATGATCATTCAAATAAATCATAAGGTTGCATAACAAAAATTCTGAGAAAAATCGATGTATTGATACCATAATATGAATAACATTAAATGTTCAGATCGTTTTTCAGAATTTTTGTTATGCAACCTTATGATTTATTTGCATGATCATAAAGGGAAGAGAAATCACTATCGGATTCCACTACTAAAAATTTATATTGTCATTTAAATTTTTTGTGATGACGTCATAACTAACAAACATTTACAAAGTTCAGATCGATTTTTCTCAGAATTCTTGTTATGCAACCTTATGATTTATTTGCATGATCATAAAGGGAAGAAAAATCACTATCGGATTCCACTATAAAAAAATCTATATTGTCTTTTAAATCTTTTTGTGATGACGTCATAACTTAGAAACAAATGAAGGTCGGGAGGTGAATCTTCGGTATTTTTGAAAAATACACATATTAATGTGTATTTTTAAAAAACAAAATCGACGTGTTTCAGCGTTTTTAAAAAAAACGGTTGAGTTCGCTTTTTTTTAATATTTCATACTTTAATCCCACACTGTATATTATTACATTATATTTTAAAAGACCTTATAAGAACTGTTTATCGCAATTTCCCCCAACGATTCTACTTCTGTTTTTAAGAGAATAAACTAAGATATTAGTCCGGTTGCTTTTCATTGTTCATGTATATTTTATGTTAATTTTGATTTCTTTGCGGCAAAATATAGCAAAGGGGGGGGGTAGAAAAATACTTGTTGTTGGACTTCTGGCAAATGAGTTTCAACCCCCAAATGTGCATTTTTCTATATTCATTTGGCCATTTTTCTCGATTTTTCTCTAACTGTCTTTATCAAAAAATGAAGGAAGATTTTTGTAGAGGAATAAATTATCTTTAATTTGATATATAGGTTGACTATATATCTGGCATAGATACCCACGTAAAGGGTTTCAAATAGTGGTACTGATATTAAAATTGATAGTTTGACTTCAGATTATCGATTATTTCGATTAAAATAAAACCAATTAACCAGGGGCTTCCCCAGCGGTGTGCGAAGGTGTGCACGGCACACGGGTAGCCAAATGAATTTAAAATTAATACACTGCATGGCGTCGGGCAGTGATAACAATTTTATTCCAAATTAAAATTGTCGGAAAAATAGTATATGATGTTATTAAGATATTTGAGGTTAGAAATGTCAAATAATGTAGAGTCAAGTGTAGACTGTAGATATCAATTAAAAAAAAAACGTATATATCTTTCTGAGCACGACCTAAATTCTTATTATTAGTTGTTATTATCACTTGTTCATGGGGTATTGGACAACAAGTTCAATAGCAGCAAAATTTGGGCAACCAAAACATTGCTAATTGAGTGCTTTTCTAAGTTTTATAACAATTAGAAAAATTTTAAAATTTAAAAAAGTTGATTATGGTAACACACATTAGTTTATCATTTACTAAACCTTTTTAGAGCCCGGTAGAAAAATAGCTACCCTTGTTTACACCGTCACCATAGTAATAACAGTAATCAAACACCATTGCACCTACCTACTTGAAGTTTTACACTTTCAAATTATTTTTATTTTAAAATTTAATATTAACTGACTCTGCAAACTCTAACACACTCAATTAAGTCCTTAATACATAATATACTATGTTCGGTCGGACGATTATGGAATACTTAGCGGCCTGTTTTTAGAGCGTATATTGGTAAATTAGAGCACCCCCTTGTACTACTACGCCGTCTTCATAGTAATAAAAGTAATTATATTAATTCTAACTTAGACCGGACATAAACTAAAGTATGCATTTAGGGCTTAATGTGTTTCAGAGCCCTTTATCGTCTTAGTGCCTTCGGCTTTCGCCTCGAGCTCTAAGTCACTCAATTAAGCCCTTAATGGCCTTAACACATAATATACTATTATATTGGCACAATCCGAAAAGATATTGACATTTATAAAATAAGTTATTGGAGCAGTGACAATTGGTGCTTTCGAGAATAACATTTACATCAATATTTCAAGTTAAGGAGGCCACCCCAAACTCTGATCTTATTAAATTTTCCCATTTTAATTTCTGTGTGTTCTGGGTGGCTTCAAACACCCTGTATAGGAAATATACACAGTGTGTTTCACTTTACAGCTTGCCACCCCTATATCTTTACTATTTATGATCGAATCAATTCCAAACTTTTTGTCAGGTATAGAAAGTCATAGAAGAGATTTGTGTCAATAGAAACCCCATTTAGTATAATCCACCAGCCTACTACAATCAAAAATACATGCAGATATTTATTTGCATTTCAATTATAATTGAAGAAACATAGTAGGCCTCGTTTAATTGGAAAAGTCTACTGAAAATCATAAAACCAAATTTTGCTTAAAAAGTTTTGAATAATAAATGCATCATTAGAATTGAACTAAAAAATTATATTTTTATTGATGCGATTGCCATGGAAATCTACAACAAAACTTTGTTTACTCTAAAATGTTTACTAACAGTGGAAATTCATTTAAGTGTCGTAGTAAGTTGTGTTGCTATTTTATTTAACAAATTGGCTGATATTATTCGTCGTTAAAAGGGATAAATATTTCGTTTAGAACTGTTTCTCCTTAGCCAAACGATTAGTAAATAATGTTTGATCTGTTTTATTACTACGAGTATGGTCAATCAAAGGGGGAGCGTCAACATATATGTGGGCAGCAGTAGTAATCTTTGCATAAGGGCATCCAAATGTGTAGGGACACCCCTGCAATTAATCCTTTGGACATAGTAACCTACTCATTTCAACTCATTTTACATAATGTTTTTTAAATTAGGTAACTAACAAGATGTGCTGCGTGGTTTTATTGCAACGTAACCCGTACTGTAGTAGGAAACCCTTAAGATTTGTTTGTCACTAATAATATGCATTTATATTTTTCTTTTAAAGATTTTCGTTGGTACAGAATTACATTTAATTTCTATTTATTCTACATCACGGAAGTATATTTTTTCTTCGACGGCGCTACCCAAGACAAACCTTAGTAAAATTGCATTTATATTATATATAAATATTTCCGGTGCTGGTGGTTGTGTTGATGTTATTGCTTTTACGATGTTTTCTTCTATTTTCCAACTAAAATTTGTAAAGTTGTAGAGACTTTGCACCGGAATATCGGATCGTTGCCATATAGTAGCAACATAGTGTGTCTTTACTACGTGATATTTAAATGCTGACTTGCCACCAATGAGCAACTTTAGCAGAGCACTTTCGAAAAGGGGAAACAATGGGCTTTCCAACTGTGTAAAAATATACTTCATTTCAGGTTAAACCGGAAGTGAGTCAAACAGGTAAGGAAGTAAATATTCATTATTCGGAAACAAATTTTTTGTTTAATTATATTTGAGTATTTGTTACTATTAGTATCCATAATGTGGGTGCCCGTAATAATGTGTCCTGGTATGGTAAGAATTTCTTAGAATATTATTTTGTTTTATAGTTAATAAAACATAAAAAATGCAAATAATGTCCAGATTTTTCTACAGCCACTAAAATTCTCCATCGACCATCAGTTAGTTGGTGACCGATCTTCTAAACAGTTTATTTCATGAAATAGATTGGAAAACCGATATCAGTTATCAAAAATACTAAATAAAATAATAATTTGTTTACATTTTTGTTATATCTTTTGTCGATATTTAAACTATGTGATGCACTTCTATAGGGATCTTAACTTTAAAGGTTTTGAAAAATAAAATAAATACGTATTAGGTAACACTTAACAAAAAGTTGTTTGTGTTCTAATAACAATAGTATTAAAAACAAATTGTAGACACGTGTGCTATTTTAATTATTTATTTCTGTCGCTACTTTTTGATCATTAGTCTTTTAACGTCATAACATTGGGTATTTCTAAGAAAAATACGTACACAAATAAATTTGTGATAGTTCATTAAGTTATATTGTTTAAATATATACATACATAATCATAATATACCACAAAAAATGAAGTTTCATAATACGAAACAAGTACTACTTCACCATTTTAGGACATCACAAGACATCCTGTACATAAATCTTTTATGCAGTACAATAATATCTATAATAAATCCATATTAATATTGGACTTTGTAAAGGATGATGAAACAGACAATTTTTGATGATAGAAGAATGTTAAATTATAAATTAAGATTCTTCCACGCACTTGACACTGGACCACGAACTTATCATTCAATCACCCCACGAAACATCAGACGATTGCTGCTTGACATTTGATCTTCATCTTTATTGGTTTTATCTGAAATGAAAAATTGAAAATCAGTAAAGTTATGTGCAAATATAATGGTCAACATTAACTGAATATGACTAAAACGGAAATTACTTTTGTGAATATAGCTTACTACCCACGGACATAATTTTGAATATACTAGTGCTAATGTCAAGGTAAACGGATACAATTTGCATTTGTTTTGATCGAAATGGGAATTCCAAATGTTCTTGAATTTTATTTTACCTTCTAATGCATCTACTGCAAATAGTAAGGAAGTTCGACCGGAAATTTAATTTCATGGTCTTAATTAAAGCCCACACACGGGAATTATCTTTTTTGATATTTTTCTATACTTTTTAATGAAGATAATATAAAGAAGATAATGCTTACCGTTTAAGTTTAACCAAAACTTCAAAACTTGAGATATAACACCAAATCCAAGTAAAGTTAGATCACTTTCCACTCCATTTATAGTGCCCATTATCTTTAATTCTAAATAAAGCTGATGAAGAACTTGATGTTGAAGAATTACTGCAAGTCGATTTGCTTGAAGAATTACTGTCGAATCTATGTAAAGATTGCTTTGGTGAAGTCTTCAAAGCCCATTTATTATTATTGGTATCAGGATGCAAGAAGCGGTCGATCATTTGACGAATAGTCGAATGTTTGCGATTGAAAGGGTTGGTATACATCTTGTAAAATAGTTAATCACAAGTCACTTATTTACTTAACACCCACAAAACAATATTAAACTGCTTAACAACAACCGTACTACTTGAAGGCAATAATACGAATGTGGTTTGAGACACGAGGACAAGTTATATATATACGTTCAAGCATGCGACGCTAGCTTATTAACAGTTTAGATTGATTTACACTCGGAATCCCCGGAAAAAACGAAGGCCAATGTCAGGCAATTGGCTAATGACGCAGAGACGTCATAGTGAGGTATCAAAAACGTGTATCCTTAGGTGAAAAAGTTTTACCGATTAGTGTTGATAAACAGTGAGTTGCGGTTGATTTTTATGCTGGTGCAGTGGGAGGAGAAAATGAGAACCAAGTTCAATGCTATGTTATCTTGTTAAAAAAAGGACATAATTATACTATTTAATATACATAGGAATGGTTAGATTTTACATGCAGATTGAGATGAACAATATTTTAAGTTTTCATTTTAAAATCAGAAATTATATAATCTTCTGCTATTATTATTTTGACAAGATTCTTCAAATCGAATCTTATTAAATTCTACACAAAAACTTAATTAGTATAGTTAAATCTTTCTCAGGTAGTCGCTGTTATCAGTTTGGTAATGTTTCAGAGTTTTTTACAAGATTTTTTCTAATTTTGTTAAAAAACAGTTTTTTAAACCTATGAAATTATTAATTTCAATTGTATTGAAAATAAAGAACGTAAGTTATTTCGCTTGTTGCACGACACCAGTTGCGAAGACTTTTCCATTTCCTAATCAGTTACAAAAAGTGTGACTTTTCAAAACTACAGAAAATTTCGAAAAGTTGTCAAAGTTAGAAAAATAAGCATTTCGTAATTGATAATAGGATAAAATAATTAGCTGCACTATACTCAATCTGTTCTTTTTTTAATTATTTTCAATTACTTTATAAATGATGGTCAAGAATGGCTGTCTACTTTAAAAGCTTGCTAAAAAAGAATTCGAAGCACAACTTTCAAATGCGCAAAGATGACTGGAAGTTAGATTTACTTATTTTACTGCAAAATAATACTCATATAAATAATAATATAGAAAAGAATAAAAATGTTTCCAACCAAATGAACTATTTACTAGTCAGAATTAATAAAATGTTTTACTTAACATTTAAATTTTGACGCATTTAGTTCTAATAGATCTGAACATTTATGTAGTACATAGAGTCACGTAAAAAATATTTTATACCAATATTTTAACAATACAAATCTATCTACAACCAGGAAAGTCAATTAAAACTGTACATGCGTCTAAACACTTTTGGATAAATTAATGTTCTTTAACCATATAGTTATTACATTGCTATTGCATAAGTTATTATTACATTTTATTGCAACATTAAAAGTTTTTTATTTTACATATCTCCAGTAGCTTACTATATTTAATAAATATTTGTTAAATGTATTTTAAATATTAATAAATGTCATTTCTAATATAAAAATTTTGATTATACTTTTATTTGCAATCGAATAATTTGTATTTAAATCTTTATATATCATACATATTAAATACATATTTGGACAAATATATGAAAACCTAACGTATTGGGCAGGTGGCAACACAGTGATGCATACAAAATATAAACCACCTACCTTTGCTTTTAAAATATATGATAGCTCTGGCTAATTAAGACTTGTTGTCAAGCATTAAACTCTTCACAAAATTGAGACTCTAAGACGGATCGCTTCAATAGGGCACTAAATAATTATATAGATCTAGGAACAATAGTGATAAGCAATAAACACAAAATAATTTTTCTAATTATGACAGAAATTTATTAATTAAGAACACAAACAAAAATTTAAAATAAAAGAAAATTAACTTTGGTTACCATAAATCTTAAAATCTCAATCCCAAAAAAGTACATGCTTTTTATCTGATGATTTTTGATATTTCTGACATCAACAGAATTCTTAATTACTAAACTAAATTAAACTATATTTAAATATTGTTTATTGTTTCCAGCCTTACTTTGTGGAACTCCATAATCATGAAATAAATAAAGATTAGTAAAATGTTTCACAGTATTTATTAAAATATAACCTGACAATATTGTTTCGACAGCTAAACAAAACAATATTGTCAGGTTATATCTTAATAAATACTGTGAAACTTTTTAATAATCTTTATTATTTCATATATTTAAATACCTCACTTTTAAATAACCAAGTATTTGGCGCAAACAGTTTGTCAACTGACGTTCTATATAGTTGTACAATAAAATAAAGGAAGAAGGTCAAACATTATTTTAATTATATTCAAATAAATGGCGTTAACAGATGGAAATTAAAATTCAGCTGTTTGTTCATAAGTTATCAAAGGAAAATCCATTTCTTTTTTAAAATGTCAAATGAAAAAAATTGATGCACTTGTTGTTATTGTAATTATATGATGTTATTATTAAAAACACTTGTACTCACTGAACTTTCATGAATAATAAACACTTTGACGTTTTAACAAAAATTACAACCTAAAAATTATGACATTATGTTTGTTTACATTTCCTTTTAACTCACAACATACCAATAAATTTAATTTTTTGCTTTCAACAGATGTGCATTGTTTCAAAGTTGTAACATGCAAGCGAATTTGTTACAAAAATTGTCGCTTTTTTATACCCTTTTGGCAAACAAAAGAAATCTACTGAAAATTTTAGATGAAACAATTGAACTTTAATAATTCATTTATAGCATAACCAACTTATTGTTTATAAATTTTTATTATTCTTTAAACTAATTAGATAAAATATTTAGTAGCTTTAAAAGGTTCCATTTTGGTATATTCCATTCATGTTCCCATTGTAAAATAAGGCCACCATTGAATGTCGATCAAACTCCATCTTTACACAACTATTACATAACTAAAATTGACTTAATTACTTAATATTACCTTTTTAAACCTTCATATCTTGTCAAAATTGAACCTTATATACTAACAAACATTATTTACGTAAATTCAAAATTCAAGCTAAATACACTATTTCTGTCTACGAAGCATAATCTCACATACTTGTATTTTATTCCGCTGATATCATTTGCAAAAAAACAACCCCAACAACATTCATGATAGTTTCAATTCTGTCATAAAGAATCTACTTAGCAGTCCTGCATAAAAACATTTACACGATAATTGTAAAATCTTTACATAGAAGAAAAATTAATGAAATTAAAAATCTCGTTAACTTGAAACATAATTATTTCTTATAAAAAAAACTCAGGTAAAATAAACCCTTTTTTTTAATTATTGTTTTTTATTTTCTCAAAACAATAATAATTCAAGTGAGGTTAGGGAACCCATCTAACGTTTCGTTTGAAAATTATATCTGTGGGTACATTCTTTATATAGTTAGTATGTCAAATATCATGACAATATGTATTAAATGTTTCTATGATATTAGAAAATTAATATTTAAAAGTATATATTTGATATGTAATATACAAATAAACATTTACATAAAATTTAGCAAGATTAGAAATATTCACTAAATGTTTCGTGTGAAGTAAACAATTTACATTTAAATCTTCATATTTTATAAACTTTTAACGTACATTTTCAAAAAAATATTTCCAATTTAGGATATATTATAGTTTATATAAATATTATTCAATGCTTAACTTTACAGTTAAATATGTAAAACATGTGTTGAAGTACGAAAACCTCTGAAAAACCTTCTTATAAACATATAATACGTTTTTAAGCGGTTAATTGTGAAAACATAATTATATTTTTAAACTTGAAGTTCATAAGCGGCAATGTTGGTTTCCTGTTTAAAAGAATTCGGTTGGTTGCAGCTGTCGACGTTATAGGCCGTTGGAATTACATGACGTGTAATAAAGTGTATGATGATGTTTGTTTGCTAATAAACGTTTGGAAGGTGCAAAATCAAATAAAATAGTGTATTTAATGAATTGGCAGTGGTATTTATTGTACTGTATTCATTTTTATTAGATGTTTTATGCAACCTTATAGATATAACTTTGTGTTCTAAGTTTTTCATATTTCAAAATATTATATCATATTTATTATGTTAAAGAAAGTTTTATTTTATTTTTGTAGGTTTTCTCCTGACAATAAACCAAACCCAAGCAGCATTTAAGTAGCAGTAACTGAGATCGGAACTTTGATTGAGTAGTTGTTACGTAACTACAACTAAATTTATGACTTTATAGGTTTAATTTCTTCAATTCTGAATATTTTAGTAATTGTGTAGTTGTTTCTACTATTTATTGGAACTATGTAGTCTCATTACTTCTGAGTAACTATTAAAGTATGTGGAACTGTATTGCCACTTAGTATACTTTCTTTAAAGTCGTTGCATCTTCAATGTGGTATTATGATTGTAGCAGTAACTTGCCCGAAGCTACTTTAAAGTTTTTAAAACCTTACAGTAGTATTGAATGTAAAACTTACGTTTTTGCTACCCAGGAGAATCACATTAAAGTAATTTTTCGTAAACTACTCCATCTTCATATTTACTTGTAAAATGTTGGATTAATCAATAATCAATAATCATTAATCAATTTGCAATTTGTTATTATTGTTAATAGATGTTTTACTATATAACCTTCAATAAAAATAACAAATTGGTGCCAAATTGTGCCTTAGGGATTGTTATGTATGTAGGTTGAAGTTGGCAACATTTATTTGAAGTGTTGTAACTAACCAATCCTGGCCCGTCCTCTGGGCGAACGTCAGTAACACTTGAGTCGGCTTGGAGGATACACGTCTTCTACACTCTATGCATTGTGTATGTAATTCGCCCTGCTCACTCTATATTAATAAAGTTAATTAATGACAACAATTGAGTATCTTTTATTTAAACACATAAAAGAACATAACAGGAATAATATAAAAATGGTTTCTATCATGTGTATCAACTTATAACTATTTCGTGTATATTTAACAATTTTATTAAAGACATTTTTTTACTAAAAAATATATTTAAAGAAGGCGTGTTGTTATTTCTCGATCTATCATCATCATATTTAAAAGAAAAGTTGCAATGGTTTATAATTTTGGTGTACTGGGATGACAAAATAATCAAACATTTCATCGCTCTTTGTATTAAGTACGTATTACAAATAAACTGGTAATTCATATTGTGACACGATCCAGCATTATATAGTATAGAAAATGATAGAATATTTGTTAAGTTGCAAGAGCAAGAAAGAGAGAGCAATCACGCCACACGATGTGTCAAAGAGAAAAGACGTTCCACGAAAGTACCAATTACTACGCCGCTACGTACCTGCTACCCAAAAATTGTTCCCCATTCTTGTTCCAGGCACGTAACAAAACCGTAGCAATTACGTGCTTGTGACTACTGGCAAAAACTTAATAGTTCCACCGGTAGTTGCTGGTACGTAGCGATGACTAAAATTGCTGCTTGGGAAGTTTCTTTCAGTATTCAGTATATTTATAGGTTATATTCATATTTATCAAATACATCATATTGAAAGTATATACAATAGAATATATTTAAAGAACATTCTAAGTTCAATATTTAAATAAAAAATAATCTGTCGTTTTTTAATTTATCGTTGTTTGGCAAATATTGATAATTTTGATAGGTTGTTTAAAAATAGCATAATTAATCAGAATATTTAAAAAAGAAATTAATGTTTGTTGTTTAATTTCCAGATATATGCATAAGATAAGCTAAAGCTGACCTAAGTTGCTTGTTGCTGCCTTTAAGAACATATTTACCTAAGTACAAAACTGTCTTTTGTATTTATCCTATGTACAACACCTAAATAAAAAATTAGCGATTTTCTTTGTAAATTTCTGGCGCCGAAGATGGAAAGTAAACCGAATTAAGAGGAATTTGTCAGTTGAAATCTCGCGGAAGATTCAGTTTAACAGATCCGTTAGAAGTAACTTGCAGATGCATGAAGCAGTGTAATATGTAAAACTTGAAAATCTACTAAACCTGTAAATACATTAACTATAATGAGATGATTGATACTATAGTTCAACCAAAAATACAAAAAATTAGTCAACACAAATTACGTGCTGAAATATTTTTAAAATGAAATTGAATATTTAAAAAATCAAAAATAGTAATTAAATGGCATATGATCTTAGAAATTCAGTTTCAATTATTGTTAATTATATACATATAATTATATAATTATATTAGATAATTTAAGAAAGCCGTAATAAATGCTAACGACAGACTTTTCTAATAATAATAAAATATTTTTACTGGTATAATTGCCTTTTAAAACTCCGCATAATGTTTCATAGATAGTTACTATACCCTTTAACTAGATGTTTTGGATAAAATACCAACTTAACAAAATGGAACACTGCCTGTTTTAAATCGAAAAATCAAAGCAGTTCATATTTCTTAAACAAAATCTTATTAAACTGTTTTATTCAATTTTTTACAAAGAATTTGAGTGCATACGTTTTATTATACCTATTTCATAATTACACTTTCTATGTCTGCAGATACGTTAATTCGAAAATAGTTTGAAAATGGTTTTAAAACCTTCGGGAATCTGTTTTTGGAAGCAGGTTTTAAAATAAGAGTATTTTTTGAAGATTACCTTGATTTGTATTCGGCTGATTTAGATAGTTAGATGATAGCAACTGAACTAAATTTAAATTTAACAGATTTACTGAAGCATGCATTAAGTGTATCTAAACATTTATGATTATTTATTCAAAAAGTATTAGTAAAACGTTATTACAAGTTGAAAAATATTGTATAAAACAATTCTATAGCTAGTACACATTCGGATTTAGTAAATTTTTTCTGTTTTCAAGGTTCTATAGTTCAAGTACCAGAATTATGTTAGTATGTTAACATCATTAAATACTATTAAAATATCGCAAAGAGGATAACTTAATATTCACATTGAACTCCTGTCACCAGTACGATCGTATTTCTATCAAGAGTTTTCCGTCGTTTAAACAGGTTGAAATGTTGACCCAATTACTTCTTTGTATAAATTATTTGTAATGAAATCATGAAACAATGCACTACTACACTCTAGTAACAAAGTAATGTCAGAAACAGCTAGGATAACTAAAAGTAGTTTCATAACTACGCCTTTGACAAGAGAAGGACATTTTGGGTACAACTTATAATCCCCGACGCATATTAATTCGTCTACTTTCATTTTTGTTAAAAGTCACGCCGCCATCTTTACATCAAAATTCTCTTCTGGTTTAGAAAGTGACTTTTTCTTGTTGCCAGAACTGAAGTACTGCATCTGCATCTATACCATACGACCTTTTATATAATTCTATCAGGGGGTTTCCTTACACTGCTTCTTACTAGGTTTTTGGGTACTGTTTCCAATCTCGAGAAGGTGCGAGGACACTTCCTTATAGAATTTCATGAAACTTGGCATAAAGTAGCTGCAAAAGTAATACTTCACACTAGCAACAAGAAATCATGTTACTCTGGCGCAATATAACGCCATGAAAAAATTTCGACAAGCAGCAGGTGTATTCCACTTCGCTCATTCTCATAATTATAATTAATGCAAACCATGAACAAGGATAATGAAAACATTCGTAAGTAAAAGCAATAATTATAATTTGCAGAATTAGATATAATTATAATTAATAGAAGTTCATGAAAGTTAGCATAAAATAGCTGCAGAACTAATACTTCACACTAGCAACAAGAAATCATGTTACTCTGGCGCAATATAACGACACCATAAAAAAATTGCGACAAGCAGCAGCTGTATTCCACTTCGTTCATTTTCGTACTTACAATTAATGCAAACCATGAACAAGAATACTGAAAAGATTTGTAAGTAAAAGCAATAATTATAATTATATCTAATTCGCAGAATTAGATATAGTTATAATTAATAGAATTTCATGAAAGTTAGCATGGAGCAGGGGCAGTCGTTCACTCTAGCAACAATTAACAGTTATACCGTGGACGAAGAAAAATATTTCTAAGTAAAGGTTCCGGGGTGTTTTTTAACAATAATAGAAGTGTTCCAATTTTTATGAGCCAGGTTCGTATATATATTTTTTCAATACGTTCTTATGTTTTAATTGTAAATACTTTTTATGTATGTTTACATTGCAATAAATAAATCACTTATTTTTTTATTGACCCCTATCCCCAGAATAAAAAAAAACTACATTACTTTCTCTCTTATTTTTAATACTTTCTAAAATTTCAATCTAAAAAAAAATTGTACAAAAGTTTTATAACAATCCACCCTAAATAGGCAATATTTTTCCATGTGGAGTAAAAGATTCAAAAGTCAAAAGTAAAATCTTACTCAGAGTTACCAAGTTACCATTAATGATTGAAGATATAATTGCTTTAAGAGTCTGATAGATTCACCACACTAACGTTGTATTGAAGTTAACTCTATGGTCTACACAATGGTACCGATTAGATATTTTACTCTGAATGTACTGGACCTATACACACACTTTTTAGAGTGGTTTAGTGTTTGGATTTTACACTACTTTTACTGTGAATTAGTTATACCTAGGCACTATGCGCTGAGATTATCTGCACTAAATGACTGAGTGAATGAGTTTTAGAAGTTAGAATAGAAAAACAAAGAAATACAGTCAAGTGACTAGCAATTGTGTGTTAGTGTTCGGGAAGTGAATCACACATCTGAGCAGTCCCTCGAAAGGAATCGTGAATTTCGTGTAAAGGTGCTGCTCTCACGACCACTTTGCGGCCATTAACCCGCCCGGTCAATTTGAGTAGCGTTAAGTGTGAAGTCGGAAGCACCCTTCTCCAGCCTTAGCGTACACCGCTACAGAGTACCTTATTTCTGCAGGTTAAGGGGTTCGGCATACCAGTGAACCGACAGCCTCGTTTTCTCCTCTCAATCTTCCAACATTATCAACTACAACAACCAACTCATCCAGCATCATTTTGGCCATCTTCAAACACCAAGATCTGCCTTCAAGAATCTAAAACTACAAACCGACTTATCAACTACACAACAAATGCCGCGATAATAAGTCAACAGTCACATTCCAACCAATCACCAACAGTGCAATCAATTAGTTTGATCATTATCACCAACACCATATCTTGTATGCTGTTAGTGATAATGACCAAGATACACAGCCCATTAACATCATATTCTGTATGTTGTTGATGGAATCATTCTACTGGGCACAAACAAGAATATCGTCTCAAACCAAACTAACCAATAACCACACCTAGAGCTAAAAAGGCGGAAGTCTAAAGCAGCCTGCGCCCCCAAAGTAAGAAACTACGGTGATTATAATAATGAAGTTGCTAGCAATCTTATAATACATCAACATCAAATATTTTTCTAAACTCTTCTATACGTAAAACTTGTACTCCATGTACATTGTACAATAACTTGTAGTTACTAGCCGACGAAAGTTTCAAATACATTTAACGTATTGCAATTTTATAGTTCTTAGTTTTGTAAAATAATTAAATCTTGTAAGAACATATAAATTGATTTGTGCTGAGTATTAGTTATTTAATAAATTAGTTTGTTAATGAAAGCGATTAATGATCGAAACTGTTTAAAGCACGAACGAGCGATAGGGAGTGAGTGCCTTTAATAGTTGAGATCATTAGTTGCTCATTAACAAACGAATTGATTACAACAGTTTTTCGTTGACCGTAAAATTCTTCGATTTTAAGATAGAAAATTTCAAATAATACCGAATCCAAACTTGTGCGTATATCTGGTTGCCCAAAGTAAAACATCATCAAAACGTCAAAATCACAAACGGGTTTATTAATGAAAAAGAGTGTATTAATGAGGTCCATTAATGCATCCTTTTTTCACAAAACAGTTACTTAATAAAAAAGAGTGTATTAATGACGTCCATTAATACATCCTTTTTTAGAAAAAATCATTCATTAATATTGACATTAACAAACGGTCAACGAAAAAATAAATTAAAGATCCTGAGTAACGCATCAGACGTATTTTGCTTTCTGTACACGTGCCCGTCTGTCAACAGTTGTAGTTTCCTCGTGATATCCGTGAATTAGAAAACTTAGGTATACTTCAGGCATAAAGGTCAGGCATAAGTTAAAAAACTGATACAGATATCCTGAATAAAGATGTCAAATATCATAAAGTGATTCATGAAAGTTTACTGTAACTAATTTTACAGTGGATTGCTAAAAATGCTTAAAATTTAAGCACAATAGCTAAACAGAAGAATAAATGAAAATATTTTGGTTAGTAATTGACCTCGAAGGCAGCTAACTTACTTGCCGTATAGAGTTCTGATCGTTTACATCATATTAGATTTGAATAAGGCAGGATAAGTCACAAATGGCAATAAAATGTGCTCAAGTGCTCTCAGCAAGTAATCAATAAAAATCATGTAAAAATTTCAATTTACAAGAAAGGATATCAAATCGACTTAAATTGTGAAAACAAACGAAGCAGAGTATCAATAGTATACTATATGGACGTTGCCCGGACGATCTGTACTTAGTGATGGTAGGAACGGGGTCGGCGGCAACATATTCAACATTACTTAACGACCGAGTATTTGTTTTCCGCTGATATTCCCTCTTCGTTGTATAATTCACACCCAAGCGTAAAGTTTCAGATTTCGGGCATATTTTGCAAGCGTAAATAACGAAACCTTTTAAAACCGGTTTTTGCTATTGGACAAAGTAATCCAAAGAAATTCACGTATCCGTTCGTCGACTACTGTTTCTAAGAATTAATTGTTTCTTATGAAATCCAGCTACTTGCAATTTTAAATATTCTCTTCTGTGGGAATGAGTTTTATTTCACACATACATAAATAGTATGTTTGACATTTTTAATTTTTGTTATCCAGTTAATTAAAATTGATTTGCAGCCGCATTTAGAATTACCGTTTAATCAACAGTGCAGTTGTGGCTTGTGGTATCAGTCTTCTGTTTAACTGGTATTCGAGTTGTGTGAGTCAGTGGGTGGGCTGGGCTGAGAGTTCTTGTTCCTCACTTGGTGAATTTCCTTGTGCTGCTGGTTCTTGTTTCTGGCTTTGTGCATTTGCCTGGTCTTGTTTCTGAATTGCTGAATTTGCTTGGTCTTGTGTTTTGTATTCCTCCGGCCATTGTAAGGTTCGATTAACGGGCCTTATTGGCTTATATTACTCACAATCGAAAAAGTATTGATGAAATTGAATGTACTTTATTATTCATTATTCTTTAGAATTAATTCTTTAGGAAAACAAACTTTTATCTAAAAGAGAAAAAGTAAGTTAGAACTTGAAATAGTTTTACATAATTGGTTTTACACTGCTGAAGATAATGGTGAGGCACTTATGATTTGAATACATAATAATTCACTGTTGCTAATTAACATACCAAATGATAATCAAATTTTATGGCTGTTATTGTTATTATTTTTATTAGAGCTATTTTTATCAACTACGAAGATAAATTGAAAGACTCGGATTCAAAAGTTTCTACATGGTCCAATATTATGTTAGCATTACAACAATGACTTGTAAAATCTTTTATAAATAATATTAATAAGCAAATAAATTTAAAAGTTGCGCACTTTACTTATGTATGGATTAATCTCTGTGAAAAAGTAGTAATAATATATAAAACTGCTATATTTTATTCGAAGGGTTTTAACATTCTTTAAGAGGTATGTTCAAGTATAGAATTCTAGAATTGCCTTTTTCCAATTGGGAATCCCCCTAAGGACATCGCGTGTCTGGTTTGTAGGTATGTAGTGGCCATACCTTTAGCTTGAATAACTGTGTTTTTACAAGGTCAAAGTTTGTACACAAAAATGTAAAAGATTGTGCAATACGTCAATAATAAAATTCCACTTATTCAAAAAAACCTTTATTGACAATATTGAAATACTGAAAAGCAAAATGCCAGACGAAAATATTCAATTTTATTCAATAAAGGGTTCTATAATACAGCGTAGGTACTAATATAAGCACCTATTATAATTTAAATATTTACCATTTGTTTTTCCAAGTTTTATGAAATAAGATTCATACTTACGATAATTCTTTTAAAGCTTACTGCTCAGCAAAAGCGTTCTCAAAAATTTTAATAAAATCTCATTTCTGACAAAACGGGTTCCTCAATTTTCTACGCCTACATACATAGCTAAGAGAGTGCTAATCATGAATCAATTAATACCTTTCATGAATACAGTATGCTATGCATATGCATACACAGGGTGGGATGGGTTATTATGCGATAATTTTAAGGGGTGGTAGAAGACATAAAACGCAACAAAAAGGTCTAGTATAACTTGGTTCTAGGACGTTCCACTTTTTCAGAAAAGAAATAATAAAGTTGTAGATTTTAACCTCACTTTTTGCCGCGTTAATAATATTAGTTTAATTATGTCAGAAGATGCATCTCATATAGCACAACAAAAAACCTTAATAAAATTTTTTCGTTTAATCAATCGAAAAATTGAATTTTTAAATGTAAAAAAGTAAGAAAAAGAAATGTAAAAAGAAGAAGAAAGAAATGTAAGAAGAATTTTACGCGTAAACGATTAATCATATGAAAAAAATGTTATTAAGTTTTTTTGTTGTGCTAGCTGAGATACATCTTCTGACAAAGCTCCATAATTAAACTAATATTATAAAGGCAGCTAAATGATAAAGTTTACAACTTTTTTATTTTTTTCTGAAAAAGTGATACCTTCCAGAACACTTTTTGTTCCTTTTGATAACCCTTTCCACCCTGTATAATAGTTCAAAAGGAAATTTCATACTCAAAAAATACTTTGTTTAACCAAGATATTTTTACTTAAAGAAATTCTTTGAAAAGTTGACACTGACTTCATTTGTATGCCAACATAATAATAAATTCTCATGTATTTCTTACACTCTAATGTAACTAGTTAATTAAAGCAAATGAATTCAAAATTGATGTTTTGTATATCAAATAATAAAAATATCTAAAAGGTAATGGAAAGTTTTTCTTCTAGCAATGGCAGGAAAATCACTTTATATTGTACAAATAACTATTAGTAGGTTTCCATCGATTATTCTAATTTACCTATGTTTGTATTCCTGTATGTATTATTTGGCAAGCGGAAATAATTCCATTGATTTAGACTTTTCCTATATTACAGTGAACTTTCAATTATTATGTAATTACATTCTATATTTGACGTTATGTTTATTAAATAACCTATATTTTTGGAACAACGTATTGACTAGACAAAATTACTTTATTATGTATTACAATTGTTAACATTAATGAACCTTGCTAATAGTTGTTACTTATAAATTACAATAAATTACGTGTTAATGCCTCCATGAATTTTAATCAGTGTTTTATAAATATTTTTTATTTTACAGAAAATTTCATTTAGTTTGTATAGACTATTTTCGTATGAATTTACACTTGCTAACTGATTATCATAAAATTAACTAAGTATTTAAATTGAGGCCTATTAATGTAAAAAAGCTCTAACTTAGAGAAAAAAACCTTTGGAATGGATATTTTCAGTTTTTTATTGAAAGTGGCTCAAGTATGTTAAGGTTTATAGACACTAACTAACTATATTTATTTACATCACCAAGTAAGAATAAAAAAATGTTAGTTAATGCAGCACACATATTATGTACAATCAAATAACTCAAGAAATAAAGGTACTATCACAGAATCATGGAGTTGAACCCATCTAGCGGAACACATTTTGACTGTGGACATAATTTGGTTGAGTAATGGAAAACATACATGCTTTCTCCAGAATCTATAACGGGTAGGTTTAAGTAATGGGCAATGCAGTGAATATACTAAACTTTTCTCTCTATCTATCTATCTTTTCATTCTATCGTTTACACTCAATCTTAATATTCCTAGTCGGGTTATTATTTTATTCGCTAAAGTTTCTCCGATGACGGTGAATAAACGAAAATGAATAATAATAATAATTGCTACTACTCATTAAATAATGAGTAGTAGCAATTATTATTATTCACCAAATGGTGAACCAGGCCCCAAAAGCTATGCAGTTTCTGTGGGAGAGATGGGCGATCATTACTATTATGCAGGCCCAATGTGCGCTGCAGCCGAGTTAACAAATGGTATTAGCACAAATCCCACCTTTGTGTTACAGCTAAGGGAAACTGCAAAAAACCTTAACGATCTACCTCTACCGGGACGCGAACCGGACATTTCGGCGCGACCGTTTAGGTGCCGCCAATTCGGCGCGAGACTCTTCGGCGCGGGACACTTCGGCGTCGGCCATTTAGGCGCAGGGACACATCGACGTAGAAACCAGTTACAGATAAGTACAGTATGATCGATAAAATACAGTATTCGATAAATACGGTATAATCAATAAAAAAAATCAATATTTGCATATTAACAAAAGCTCGTATGTATTGCCAGAGGGAGTATCAATTATTGCGGGAGTATTCTTTATTATTAGTGTACTTAGTTGTTTAATTAGCTAGTAGAAATTCTTTGGTATCTGAAAATGAATGTTAAAGGACAGTGTCTTCTCCTGAAGGGTCGAACCTATTCATATCCAACGTAATGGATAATCCAGAATTGAGTGTAATTAAATCAACGTTAATTATAACCGCTGTTGCAAAGTTGATAGTTGTTAAATTGGTCCTTTGAATTATTCTAATCGAGCTTTTCCAATATTTTTTTAAAGGTAATTGCAGATTCTTTTATGGATCCTTTAATTCTTAATAGCTTTCAATTTTTTGTTTAATATGAAAAGACATCTTTAAACAAATATATTGATTATAATATCACTTTTCATCGTCCACGCAAATTTCGGGGAATTTTCGGGGGTTTTTGCGGGAAACCACGGTTTCGGTACATAAAAACCTAGACTATTAAAAAATACTCCACTGGTGTAAGTTAACGTTGAACTACAGTTAACAGGCTACATCGACGCAAAATTTCATAGAATTAGAAACGGAAATGCAATACGTCGTAACAACTAGTAAATACGTAGTCACGTGGAAGGTTAATGTATGAATTCGGTTTACGTTAGCGTGGACGTAGATACGGCCTTAATTTCACGTTCGATAATTGTTTTTGAGCTATGACGTCCTGATATATTTTTTTTAACTAGCAACCTCCAATCTTTTCATCCTCCAATCCGATAGAGCTTACTTTTCTGAGCACGCTGATACCCCATAAGTAGGGTGTTACCTACCGTCTAGAAATTATGAAGTGATTTCCCCCAGAAACCTTTTTTCTTCTAATAATAGATAAAGGATCACAATTTTAGAAAAACATTCTAATTGAAGATAATGTTATATATTAAAAAAGTTTAGAAACATTAATTGACTACAATAGTTAAAATTGGGCACCATTTGTTACTATCCTAAACGACGAACAAATTCATTTTGTACATTTTTAATCATTTTGGAAGAAATCTGCTCTATCTCAGTTCTGATCGCATATACAACAAATAGTTTTTGTAGTTTATTTAATTTGTCTCTAATTCATGTATACTTTAAAGCTGGCCCTCATATCTCATCCGCACCCTCTCCCCGGCATAACTTACTACTGGCTCTATAGCTTCAATATATACAGATATAGAAAAACAACTTGGAAGTATCTACGAAACCACATCGACGGTGTCAATGCAATACCTCGTAACTTACATTTTCGGCCAATATACAATTTTGGCTGTTATGTACACCTTACATAATATAAAAGCAACAAATAAGCCAATCAAAAAGCTTAAAATTACAGAATGCAATACCTCATACTGGCTTTTGTAGTATGGCTTGTCTAAACGTTTTTTGCGTCTTCTGAACAATTATGGTTTTGGTAGTTACGAGGTATTGCACACACGCCGTCGATATGTATGTATGATAATGAACGCGCTAGTAAAATAAAGAAGGGTTTATATCGGCTTCCGCCTTTGTTCTTCTTAATTTGTGTTAGTGAGCTAATATTCGAGCATTAAAGCTGTTTAGTAAGCTACAAACCAAGTATTGGCGTGGTTGTTGTTCTTTTGCATTTTCGTTATCATGCCGGCTATTTATACAAATGAAGAAAAAACCCAAATTTTAAAATGGTATTTTTGGGGGCCATAGCACTCGAGATAAATTACATTTATTTATTGTAGGATTAATTCATTAGAAGTTCATTAGGTTATTTTTTGAATAATTATTAATTTCAATTAGTATTTAGAATTCTTAATTTATTTTAATTTATCAGAAAATTTTTACGTTTTTAAAATGTTTTATTAATTTGATTAGGAGTTTAGGTTTCTCTTTTTATCTTGGTTATGCTTTTATAAGAATATTTACTTTATTTTTAGTCATTATGGGTAAAAATTGTAAGCTACTTAGGATAAGTTCGTCATTCAGATCTATTTAATTCGAAGAGCTCGGTTTCCATAGTATCCATTATTTCAAATAATTGTAACTATGACAATAGAGCATTTGCAGCAAAAAGAGCTACAATGCCGAACTTACCCTTAAAAAGCAAGAGATTATTTGGTCCTAATTTGCCAAATCATGTTTTTAATTCTGGGAAAATTTAATATGAAATTCTCTTTCAATTACAAACAACTACACTAATGCTTGGTTTGTAGTTTACTAAACAACTTTAATGCTGGACTATTCCCACACTAACACAAACTAAGAAGAGCAAAGGCGTGACCAGATATAAACCCTTCTTTATTTTACTAGCGCGTTCCTTATCATACACACATCTGGTTTCGTACATACTTCCAACTTGTTTTTCTATATCTGTATATAAGGTTCCAATCGTTTTTGATCTGAGGCCCCAGGTCTGTCTGATAACTCTGCTTAATTTTTTTTAAATTTAAACACAAACATGTTACTTTAGCTGCAAGGCAATCAACATGTACCTATGTTAAACTTTAGTTGATCGTCTATTACGACCCCAATATTTTCATTTTCGCGTCTTCCATTATTTTTAACAGTATCTAATTCTAGTTTATTTTTTGCCCCACCTTTGTGTAAATTGCTTTATATTAATTTTAGATTTTTGTTTATATTTATTTGCTATTCATATTCAAGTGTTGTACGTTTCTATCATGAGCAATTAATAAGATATGATCGGCAGGCAAACGCTTTACGAAAGCTTACGCTTGTAAATATGTTATATATAATTATTACAATTTTCCGTGAGAACGGGGATTTCTTATTGGTTTTTCGTTATAATAATTTTGTAGTTTTTCATAAAGCTGATTCTTATTAATAACCTCGGGTGTAGAATTGCGTCCTCACTCTCCATTTTTGAGGTTATGCATTAAAACATTTCACGTGCTAACAAAAAAATTGATAAACCGCTTTGTGTAACAGTTTATCAACAGTTTAAAACAATTTTGCATTTCATGTCACGTCTAAAATTATTATTAGACATATAGTGTAGTATTTTAAAGCGTTTGATGAAATGTCTAAACAGATCAAGAATTAACCAATTTCGATAGATGACTGCGACATATGCATTTATCTTATGTAAGATATTTTATTTTACCTCATCTTTAATTTTATTCAACTTCAAATCATGTTCTTGGATATCTTTACTTCATCTTGCTCAGCAGCGTGCAGTGCATACGAAACAGTGGAAGCAGTCCCGATACGACGTATGCGCTATTACGCACGTACGCAATGTGTATGAGCGTGATAGCGTATACGTCATATCGGGACTGCTTCCACTGTCTCGTATGCACGGCATGCTGCTAATCTTGCTATTATCAAATGTTTGTTATATCTTATATACAGGGTGTCCCAAAAGTCAGCGTCATCCCTTGGAGGGCTGATAGGGCAGCTCATGACTGTCCAGAATATCTAAATATGACCTTAGTAAAAAATTGTTAGTTTTTGTGATATTGGCACTAAAAAAGATCTTTTTATTTGTCTTGTACTTTCTGCTGCATTTGTTTGTTGTGCGGCTTCATTAATATGAATATGGTGTCTCAATTCATTTACAGTATTTATTGGTTTGCATAGACCTTCTCCTTTATGCAACCCCAGTAAAAGAAATCTAGTGTAAATTTTATGAACAGATGGAAGCACATTAAAAAAAAGATGGCTTCATGAACATGCACAATCTTCATAGTTATGTTCTTGAAAACCCACATTCAATGCGAGAACAAAACTCACAGTATCGCTTCAAAGTAAATTTGTGGACCGGCATCTTGAATGGTCAAACAATTAGCCCCTTTGAATTGCCTGAAAAGCAAACGGAGAAATTTATCACGATTTCTTTAGAAGATGAACTGCCAAATATTTTGGAAGATGTACCTTTGACCACACGCAAGGCAATGTGGTTTTAAAATGACGGCTGTCCAGCTCATTACTAACGAAGAGTGAGAAATTATTTGGACCAAGCTTATTCACAGAGATGGATTGGCCGTCTTGGTCCCATTTTGTGGCCTCCTCGATCTCCAGATTTAAATGCACTAGATTTTTTCTAGTGGGGTTGCAAGAAGGTCTATACAAAACCAATAAATAATGTAAATGAATTGAGACACGGTATTAATAAAGTCGCACAACAAACAAGTGCCACAGAAAGTGCAAGACGGATAAAAAGATCTTTTTTAAAAAATGCCGTGCTTGCATTCGACTTGGCAGACAATTTGAACAGATTCTTTGATTTTTATTTGAGTTTGTGTTAGTTTTTAATAAATACCTGTCACTTTAATTTAACAAAGTGTTTTCATTCGAATTTCCGGTTATTGAAATAATTTCACAATTAGCTCCTTTTGCAGTAAAATAGCAATGTCTAAAGTAAAACAGAAAATGTTATAACAACTTAAAAACTACGCTAAATGAGCAATTTTCTAAAATAACTTGCCAGGTTAGAGTGCTAATCTTTTTTACGGTATGGCGATTCTAAGTTAGCTAATAAAAAATAAATTAACTCGTGAATCGGGCAAAAATGTTTTTTTCCAAAGGTACGGCACTATTAATTTTATTTTGGACTGTGAGCAATAGCAGGGCTATTCAGGGTTGTGTACTAAAAATATAATTCTAAAATATGTAATCTTGTAGCTGTGGCACTCGAAAAACAGCTGATCTAAGGTGTTGATTTTCACGAAATTCATAAAAGTGCCAATATCACAAAAATTAACAGTTTTTTACTAAGGTCATATTTAGATATCCTGAACAGTCATGAACTGCCCTATCAGCCCTCCAAGGTATGACGTTGACTTTGGGGACACTCTGTATAAATAGGTTTATTACACCTGGAATTGAAAACCTAGCAACCACTGTTGTTACTATAATTTATAACTTAAAACTGTATTTGGTTTATCCGATACTTGAAAAGTAGGGCATTATATAATGCATAAAAGTATTGGCAGACACCTGATGTTTTATTGTGCCCATTGTTATTTACGTACATACATACCACGTAAACACCATAATTATAAAATTTCCTTATTTATTTTAAACGAGAAATATCTTTTGCGTCATACCCCGGGGTTGTTGATAGGTTTAAATTCGTCGCTCACAAAAAATGGTCACGTCAGCAAAATAAAACACCACCTTCTATCTGGAGTTTTCTAATTTTTTGTTTAATGGTTTATAAATTTAGAATAACCGTAGGATCAGATAGGTGAATTAAAAACGTATCTCAAAAACGGAAAAAATTAACTTCAGGTAGGAATGTTGTTTATTGTAAGCATTGACATTGTCATGTTGTTTATTGTGTGCTGCATTGGTAACAAATTAAATATGTTTTGATGAAATAATGATAATTAATGCGGAAACCAAACTGTATGAGTTTTTTTTCCATCATTTTTGTTTTGTTTTATATTATATATTAATATCACTGATAATTAAGTTCCGATTTTAAAGCTAATGCTTTTCGGGTCTATTCCATTTCAAAACAGACAGGTCAAACTCAATAATTCTGATGAAATTTAAGTATGTTAATCTTTGTTAAAAAATAAAAAGACTCCTATTTATTTGTTTTGCCCAAAAAAATTCTGGGTCAAGTTACCGGTCATCAAAGTTTATAACTCATTTCTTTTAATATTATGGAAACTAATAAGAATATTAGTTTGATTTGCCTGAAATTAATTATTTTCTAACTTTTGACGCCTAAAGTACTTTTATTGCATGTACCCGAAGAAAGATAGATGGTCGCAGTGGCGTAGCTAGGGTGGGTGCCACCCAGAGCAGATGTAATGGTGTCACCCCTATAAATAGTTAGATTAAAAAAATTTATAAATTCTATAAATTAATGAAAATTTAGAGAGTTATACAATAACACAAGAAAACAATCAATTTTCTATAGTAGAAATATCATCTTAAAGGTAAAATTACATATTATTGCTATCAGATAGTAAATATAAACTAAACAAAAGAAATATTTTTATGATTTTGAGAGTAAAAATTCAAATTATTAAATGTGTTTAAATCACAAATTCACTAAAATAATTCAGTTGGTGAAATGTGTCATCCCGAGAATGGTGTCACCCCTAAAATGATGTCACCCGGGGCGAACCTCCCCCTTGCTCCCCCCTCCCAGCTACGCCACTGAAAGCTCGTTTAGTTTTGAAAAAGGCCAACTTTGACCACTTGTATCTTAAAAAAAAAACCTTCGAAAAATCTGAAATTATAATATTGTGTTCAGATTGAACTTTTTTCCATCAATACCAGTTGCATCATCTTACTCGTTTATTGAAAAAGTTCAATTACCCGTGGGCGTATTAACCGTGCCTACCCTTATTTACGTAAATTTGCGTGTTAATTTTTATTTCTATGAATCAAGTGAACAAATTAATAGCTGCAAATCATTTATGTTATGTAACAGTATTGATATTATATGTAGCTCGTCAGTTTTGACCGATGGTTTCCCAAAAAAAAACACTCAAAAGAATTTGAAATTTTATTACTATGTTCTGATAGGTACGTACAGTACATCTATCTTTTCCACGTATCTTTTCCATAAATATCAGTTGTATTATCTTACTAGCAACCAGTGTTGGAATTTGGGGGTGGCAAAAAGGACCAATTGCCCCCCAAGGGACAACTAAGAAAAATCTTTGCTTTATTATTGCATAAATAACAGACCTAGAATCCCGCCACTGCTAGTAACTATAAAATAACATTGGGCATTGCAATGAAATACATGTAATTGTGTACTGGACGTTTATTAACATATTGCTGTGATTCCAGCACTTATAGTTGAATATAAGTCATTTGGGTTGCATATATATTTAGGGGTTTGGACTCAACTTGAACAAGTCTTAATTAAATAAATTAATTTGTTACTTAATAAGTAAAGGTTACACTCTACATCACTTGATAATAATAAGAAGTAGATTTTAAACGGATTTTTTACTTAAAACTGAAAAATTATTTTGACAAGTTACGATTTGCATATCGTTAGGTCGTTGGACTTGGTTTTTCATAATTGAAACCATTGTAAGGTGTAGTTTCACCTGGAAATTATAAAAGGCATAGATGGAAAGGTGTATGCTAGCAATTACCACAATACTCACAGTTTTTGTTGTTAAATTTCAAGTAAATCCCATGCTGGTTTAACGATTCATCAAATTTCATGATAAATGTATAATTTTCATTAATCTATGCTCTTGCAGCCAAAATATTTTGCTGCAATATTGTTAATTAGATAGAGCACCTTTAGCAATAAAATTTCCAAGTGGGCATCTCTATATAGAGAAGGTTTAGCCTGTTGAAGACTAATATTTGTATCATTTGAACCTGATCTGTTAAAATGGTAAAATCTAGTTAATATTTAAAGTTTTGGAGCCAAAATTGATGTATAAATATTGTGAAATAGGATGTTAGGATTCATTTAATAATAAAGAAAAGGAAGTAATAAGGTGTGAAAATGTTATTATCTGTAATTTTATAAAACCATGTTTGTCAGGAAATTCAAGATGGTTGCCATTGAATCCTGGAGTTAAATTAGCTTTTTGTTAGACATGTAATATACCAAAATATAGGAAAAATTATCCTCTTTCCGATTATGTAATTTGTTTAAACATTTAATTTAATTTTTTAACTATAACTTGGTTATGTAAATCTTGTTAGGTTAGATGTTCAATTGTTTTTAGTAACTTACCAGATTTTGTTAGTGGAAAAATAACGTTTGTCGTTTGTTTTTGAAAAAAATATAAAAGCAGGTCGAAAATCTGGTGACTTGCTTCTTGATTTTCATACAAAGCAGAAGCCATGTCAGATCACGCAATAATTTAATAAAACTTTGAGGTTTTGTGTGTTAAACTTAACGTCAAAACAGTGAGGTTATGAAAACTGTCATCCAAACTTAAATTTTTTAAAAGTGTTAAATAATGAAACTAACATTGAACAATTAAAGTGATTTAAATAAAAAAGAAAGTAAAAGTGTTAATTTGGTTTTTGGACTAATTATTTATAAGAAGGAAATTTCTGTAGAACGTGTTGGAACTTTATTTCTGGATGGAAGGAATTTTAAAACAGGATATAATGGAAAGTTGCTGGAAAACTGTATTGATGTACTCACGTTTTGGAGAAAACATGTCCAATATTTAATAATGGTAATTATTTACAATACAATTTTCACTAGAAAGATTAATTTAAAAATGTGTTCACCATCACAACAGATAAGCAGGTAAACTTACCGACTATTACAGAAAACTGTCAAATAATATAGTGTGTGTAAAAAATTTTTGAGTGGCGCAAAATTTTTGAATTTAAAAATTGATTTTTAAACTTTAACTTTATTTTTGTATGGTTTCTTTCGTTAATTATAATTTAAGATCGTGGGATTGATAAAATAACAATTATTCAGTACAAATGGAATTAGACTGTCTCTTGATTCTTATTTTGGTAAATCCAATTGACACCAATAATTAATTTAAATAATTCTAAGTTTGTTAATTGAATCCATTTTAGATAGTAAAAAATTTTTTTGTTTTCGTTTCTCTTTCATAAACTTTCAGTTTTCATTCCTTTTATGTGTTTATTAATAAAATAACATTTTAAATGTTCAAAAGGAAATTTATTTGTATATTTCTTTTGTTTTGTGTCCATTAACATAATTTAACAGGTATAGGTTGAACAATATTTTATTATTTTGTCAAAGAGCGATCCGCCTGAAATTTTCTTATGCAATTTTCTTGAGCTTGTTTTCGAATTTTAAAATCATAGCCGGTGCAAATTTTCTTTTCATCACAAAGGTAAGTGGTGTTTGTTTTTGTATAACTTTTTATTTTGCCTTGCTACTATTAAACATAAGTGATAGTGGTCTTTAAATTTAAATAAATTTATGATCTAGTTTTGTAAAGTGTATACTAGTACAGTGCTTATTACGATAAAACATTTATGGCGTCCGAACATGATGTTTTCTATTTTTCTTATTAAAAATTTAACATCTCAATATCATAGCAATATGTACACAGAGAAAAATGTATTTAAATTTCATCAACAATTGTGTGGTATTGTAAAACAAATTGGTCTTAAAAAAGTGACAGGGACAATTTGTGTAGAATTATAAAACAAGATTGTGTCATTTAGTTTGTCAAGATTTTTTAAATAATATTTTCAACTTTTTGTAAGGATGTGTATAAACTCAAATATAACATTTTGTGGGAGTCAATAGTAATTTTGTAGAACCAAATGAATAGTTGTCTATAAGTTTCCATAACAAATTGTGTTACTTATTAAAACAGAATGTGTAATGTGGTTGCATACAATTTTATACAAAATTGTACAATTGCTTAATAGTATTTAACACAATTACTTATTCACATTTATACAAATTGTGCAATATTCTGGGACAAGTATTCTATACAGAAGGTTAGGTATCAAATAAAATATATATTTTTACATATATTAAAATATATGTAACTAATATGCATATAACTATACAATGTATAGTATATACAGCTTTAACACTAAAACTTCCTTTTGCCGTCGTCTGTTTATATATAAATCTCGAATTTACATTAATAGCGACAATTACAGGTGGTGACATCTATAAGCTGTCATCCATAAACTTTGCGAAACACAATAATTAGTAGCAAGCAGTTTGAACACTGGATTATGATTTCATTCAAGCAAAATATTGTATTTTTCTAAACATTTTCTCAATTATACCTCAACATAATATGCTAGCTTATCCTCTACAACATTGTTCCAAAGAATGCAGAACTAAATCTGACTGTGTTTAATAATTGTCGTACGTTCCTGTTAGACAATTCAGTAACGAAAACCTACACAACGCTGGACAGTACAATTCTACAATTATAATATAAATTTCTCCAACACCGTTTTGAACAATATTGTGCAAAGCTCTTATGAAGTATTTCTCTCTGTGTAGGCATAATATTATTATATACAAATTATTTATTACTATTACATTCGATATCTTCTAGTCAGATATGTCGTATTTTATTTGGAAATATTTTTTCAATATCTGCAGTTCGTTTTTCCTGAATAGCATGCAAGCGAGCTGTTGATCCAATAGGAAAAGGAGGATCAACTGTCATAAGGGCGTTATGCAGTGGTACTGAACACTGATAATCACTTTTGTTTTTCAAACAAGGGTATAATCAGTTTTTCAATGTACCAGTAGGATGATGCAACTATTATTTATGAAAAAGATAGTTCAAGTGTATCAGAGCACAATATTATAATTTTGTATTTTTGAAAGTGGCTTTTTTGAGATACAAGAGGCCAACGTTGATCCTTTTCAAAAATAAACGACTATATACCTTTCTTTAGGCACACCTACCAAAGATAATTTAGGTATCAAAAGTTAGAGAAAAAATTACGTTTCAATTAAAAATTACATTAGAATATTCCTATTAGTTTCCGAAATATAAAAAAAAATCTGTTTTAAACAATAAAACTATTTGAAATCTTACCCTTAAGTTTGATGATCTGCAACTTGATCCCGAATCTTTTTGGGCTAAACAAAATATAGGAGTCCTTTTATTTTTAACAAAGATTAACAAAAATCTCATTAAAATTGATGATTTGGCCTGCACCACCTACTTGTTCTGAAATGGAATAGACCTTAACGCCAAATATAGCCACGCATACTGGACCTAGCTGAAGTTGAAGTAGAAGTGACGACTAACGCAGCGGCGGCTCGTCACATGACGCAGGTGAAAAGCTGCTTCACCAACGTTTTCTTGTAAAATCTCCATTTGTACTAATTACTACTGTTTTAGAATATTGGAATCCATATGTTATTAATTTTATGAATCAGAAAGAAATAAAAATTAATTACTAAACTAACTAAACATTTTTAAAACAATACATTTATTAAGTACCTACATATCACAGAAAGAACTGGCAAGCGCGACGCACGCAACTCTCGCATAGATAAAATCAAGTGACGGCAGTGACATAGAATACAGTTATACAATTTTCACGACAATATGATTTAAGCCGAATAGAGCTTCTCAAAATAATATTTTGTGTAAAGTTAATAACTTTACTAATATATTTTTCGTTTGTTAAAGAGCGTTTTATGACAAGCTAAAAGTGCCCCCCATCATATTTGGATATTTTAAAATGTGAAGATTGTAATGATAACATAAATTTTATTTAAAAATAAAACTCCATCTATTTTGTCCAATATCTTTTTAAGCAAATATTCAAAACTACTTAATGAACATGAACAATAAAATTGTAATAAACGAAAATTAAGGAATCAAATCTAATAAATAAATTCAGTATTAATCATAAATGTATTAAATAAATTTAGTAATTGGTGCACCTTGTACAAACGATGGTTTCCAGAGAAGAGCAAACAGACTCCTATCTACCACTATTTGTTCAAGGCCTGTGTTACAGTGGTCATTGTATAAGGGGATTGCATACCTACCTGCTAGTCCTTAAGTAAAGTATTCAAGTATTCAATTATATGCAAAGAGGGATTACCATCTAGAATTTCCCGCCATTTTTATACGTAAAACTGTAAAAACGAGTAACGAGAATTATGATTGATGATTATGATGAGAATTAGTTTTCTTAATAATTATTATTTAGTTTATTAATAATAAAACTTTAAAAATACTAATATGAAGCCTTGGGGTTGCTTTTGCCCGAACAGCACCCCTCTAAATACGCCACTAAATAATTCATACATTATGATTTCTGTTTCACCTGTTTCTGACTAAGGTTTCCTTATATGAATTATACTCGTAATTTCAATTTGATAATCCTAGTATACTCATCTGGAGTGTCGTGAAATTTGGGTCACTGGAATTTTAATTACCGAGACATTATGTATCAACATTTATCCAGAACTTTGCTTAAGTATAAATACGTAAGTTATTACTTATTTAATTCTATTTGGGAAGAGCTTAACCAAAACCTAATCAGTAAAATAAACTAAAATCTTTTTTAAGTCTTAAATTTAATACCTACCTTTCCAGAAGATATTAATGTGTTTCAAGTTTTTTCAATAGTTTTCTTTTTGCACTCACGATGGAAAATGTACGAGGGTCGTTTTTTATCAACCTCCGATAAATAAAACACAAATGTATATAATAAAATAATTTTATTACTAAAAGTTCTGTATACTTATGGTTACTTTTCGACATACTCACCATAAAGATTGAGGCATTTGTCGTATCTGTGGACAAGCTTTCCAATACCGTTTTCATAAAATGTTGCTGCCAACGCATTTAAATGAGTCTTGACGTTGTTTTGAAGATCCTCGGTAGTTTATTGTAAAACTTTACGACGATTGCGGAGAGACGTTCAAAACAAGAGAAGAGGAATGCTGACTTATGGAATTTGTTCTGATCCATGACAAACCCGTCCACACAGTGCTGTTGCAACCCAACGGCTCCTTGAGCAATTTCAATGGGACATTTTCGATCACCCGACATACAGTCCCGACCTAGCACCGAGTGACTAATTTTTTCCCTGAACTGAAGATGTGGCTAGGAGGACAGTGCTTCCAAACTACCGAGGATCTTCAAGACAACGTCAAGACTCATTTAAATGCGTTGGCGGCAACATTTTATGAAGACGGTATTGGAAAGCTTGTCCACAGATACGACAAATGCCTCAATCTTTATGGTGATTATGTCGAAAAGTAACCATAAGTATACACAACTTTTAGTAATAAAACGACTTTTTTATATACATTTGTCTTTTATTTATAGCCTATCGGAGGTTGAAAAAAACGACCCTCGTACTTTTCGGTTGTCATTTTAATTTGAAAAATATCTTTTTAATACACGTGTGAAGACAACTTCACTTTTCACACTAGTGTAACAGGACGTGCGTTTGATTACGAATTTAGATTCGGACATACTTTATCATTTTATAGAATTCATTGAACTATAGTGATCTGATCTTATCCAAACAAGGGCCCAAATAATAGCTTAATAATTCGTTTATGAAAGTTTTGTATGGGAAAAAGTTGCAAGCAGATACATTGTTGTATATAACCCTGATACGGTTGGAATACAGTTTCAAAATGTTGCTTGGCAAATTAGACACCAACAGATTATATTTTTGCAGTTCGTTTTCAATATGAAGCAAGTCAAAGTATCTATTTATCAATACTATTGACATTTGTATATGGGAACTATCAAAATAGGAAATTTTATTAAATTAGCTGAAAACTTCGCCATATTGAAACGTAACCAATAAAATATAAAATACTTATCTTATGTAAGTGATAAAAAGGATATAAATAAACTTTCGAAAGTCGTTTGGTTGCGGGCGATAATCGAATAACCGTTTCAAGGAATTCCAGGAGTGTAGATTGCGTATGTGGGCAGACAGAAAAACCAGAGCAGTGGAATTGTAGAAAATTTGGCGTTGATTATCTCCGCTGGGTTTTTTTCTTTTCGTCGTGGGTCACCAGTTATAGTGATCTGATCTTATGTAGTGGTCTAGATGCACTATTTTAGGAGTTATATATATCCTATATTATTGCTGGAGTAAGTAAAAGACGTTTGATTGTATGAAATATTTATTTATCACTTCTTGTTGATATTTGTTGCTAGGCAATATCCCCGTCATTCAATTCCTTCCTGATGGATTATGCATGTAATGGCAGTCAAGATCATTTCAGTACAAAGACAAGTCAAGATATTTTTTACGATTTCAACTTCATAGATAAAAGATCTTATATGTTACTCGTGGGTAAACTTTCTGCATGGGTTCTGTTGACTTTTATATGCGTGGCTTAAACATGCATTTTTCACATTAGTATCATAAATAGTGTAACTAATGTGTAACTTCGTGTTATATAAGAAAGTACTTGAAAGTAGCAATAATATTGTATTGATATTGAAATATGGTTGATACGAGTAACTATCATACGAGACGTGTTTAGATTAAAGTTTGTAGACTAATTTAGATGTTACCAAATTGTAAGTACGGAAATCCCAGAAATCTCGGATTTTCAACTTATTTGGATGTTTTATTATTTTCAGGAAAAAACTATTTCTTAGTAACCAAGACTATCATAAAATTCATTAAATTCTTTACAATACAATTTACATTGGCGAGCAAAAAGCCGAGCTACCTTGACATCTTTCAAAATTTCCCTTGCAAATGTTGCAATTGCTTGATGCCAGGTTTAACTAATTAGCTAATACAAACAAATTAAAAAGTAGCTGAACTGTCATTTATATGAAAGAAAGATATAATATTGTGTCAAAAGTTACTGTGCAGTAAGGTACCACGTTCCACATTGCAGTCCTTTCTACAGCAGATGCTGAAAATGTTTCCCACTGGCCTAAAGACATTCTTGAGGATGCTTTATAAAGCAGCATGACCGTACATCTTTACAGGACCGTTGTGGGACATTTCCAACATCTGCTGTATAAAGAGATTCGAGCACGTGGTAACTGATATTGTAGATTTTAGAACACTCTGTATATTTTAACTTTTCCTTTATTTTGGACGTGGACTTGGAAGCCTGCTATGTGCTAGTTATCAAACTAATGCACACAGTTTGTTACATTTGTTAGGAGAAAATTAAAAAAATAGTAAACTGGCTGGGTTTTTTACTCGCCAGTGTATAAAGATAATCGAAATGATTATAGATTTTTTTAAGTCTAGTGTCTGTGAACAGATTTCCGATAAAACATCAGTTAGGTAATGTGACTTTTACATACATATATTAAAAACTACAATCAAAACTATTTTGAATATTTTCTGCATTGGGAAAGTATAATATCAATGCTAATGAAATGTCTTGTGATTATCATAAACCATTTCACTAGGATGTTTTCATGTAACAAAATAGAAACGCATTTATTCAAATACATTATTATTATTCAAAGTTACTTACATCAATATAATAAAGAAGTGAAGAAATTCAATAATTATTTCTGAGTATTTATTGGACAACTTCCAACAAGTAGCATACCAATTAAATAAAGTTTGAATATAATAAATATCAATAAATATTACATAAGTTAGATAGATGAACTAACGTACGTACATACATAAGAATATCGGTTCATTCAGATTCTACATAACTCTTATTTACAACTGGTGATTATGTAAATGTAGTGAATAATGAGAAAGATGTGTAAAAGCACTATTTAGCCCAGAACAGAATTTTCCATCAAAATCTTTTATTGCAACCAACCTTTAAAATATTTAGTCAATTTACGTCAATCCTCTTGTCATCGTCCTTGCACTTGAATCATAACATGTTGTTATGTTTTCCATAAGCACAGGTAAAGTATCTGTACCAATGCTAGACAGTATAATTTCGTCAATGGAAATAAATTGATTGTACACGTGTAGTTAGTACGTCATACTCCATTCACATCCTATGTCGCGTCGCGTCGTAACGTGTAAAATAGTAGGCGTGTAACTATACAGAAGCACGATTATAATAAAAATTCACTATAAAAACATTCCCTGTATAATAGTGTTTACATTTTTGAAGGTCTATGCAAATAACTAACTTTTAGGTATTTGTGACGTGCCTCATTTATTATTCTCAAAGGAATACAATGTTATTCGAGAAACATTCTCATAAGAAATAGGTGGAAGAAGTGAAGATGAAGTGTACCTAAAATTTGAAAAGCACAGTCTTTAGAGTATATATAACTTTGAATTGACTCAGCTGAGAAACCGTTGCGTCACTGATAATAACGGTTGCATAAGTGTTAACCGCTTAAAGATTCATGATAGCGTATTATAACGATAGATCATATAAAATTCTTCATCAGCACGTCGTTACCGCCAGGCTTTTTAAAGAAGATAGATAAATATTCAATTTCAAAAGAATTTTTAATTTAGAAAATTTCGAAGCAACCTTTGATAATAATACGTTGCCATTATTTAATGCCTCATTAAATTATTAAACTCCTGATTAAGAATTCATATCTGGCAGAAGCAACATCTCCAAATTGCCATTGTTTGTCATATTACCGTCATCTTTTTTAAATTTCGAAAATAATAGAATATAGTTTTTAAAGTAATGTAGATACAAAAGAAAACTAATAGCACTAAGATAAAAGTATTAAACTTAAAAAACGTCTCTAGTATATGTTGTATTAAAAAGACACATTATATTGAAAAATTATGCACTACGCAAAGTTTAAATTCTTGTGTTCATGGGGAAAGTACAGTCTGCTACTCGGTTAGAATAGAAATTCGATGCTCTTGGTTTCTCAGGCTCGGGTTTGGAACCTTCTACTCACATCGAATTTCCATTCTTATACTGTTACAGAATAGACTATTCTATTTATTTAGTTAGTTATAAGAGTTCTTTTCTTTATTTATCTATTTATTTGCGTGTTTTTCCCTATTTGTGATAATACACTAAGTTAATTTACTTCTCATGTTACTCGGTTCTTGTGTGCTATATCATCACCATCTACTGAAGAAATTCTGACTACCTTTGGCCTAGTAATTCCTTATTAAGCAACCGCCTCGGGGCTGAAAAAGATGCAAAGATTTTATAGTATATTAAGTATCAAGAACAGTAAGGACAGTTTACCGATCGACGACAATGTTTGGCCAATGTTGGCCAATATTGGAGGAGATCGGTAAACTCCTTACTGTTTGAGATGCTTATACTATTTTTTGTACGACCATTATGAATACAAAGGTATTAACTAAGGAAATATCCTCGAAAAAAATAGATTTAAGATAATTTATTTTTGCCCTGTATATCCACCAAACATTAAGTAGGTTTTGTCGTTACCATGGATACGTTTGTAATTACTATTATTTTTGAATGTCACGATATTTGTCAAACTCGTGAGAATGAGTGAATCTGAAAACGAATACAATTGGGATATTGAAGAGGCCTGAGCAAATTTAAATAAACAACATACATTTTTTTAAATAGTCCAATTATTTAGAAAATAAATGATTTCTCGCGAAAGAGACATCTAAAGATCATGCATTTATTTTATAAATTACATATAATTTACTTACGGTTCTGTTTTTGACAGAACTGAACGGTAAGTAATTACTTACCGACACGTTTTTGCTTAGCAACCAGTAAATATAACCTACTGTTCTAAAACCAAGTATGGTAAACAATCCGAAATAGCATGGTCGTACAAAAAATGTAGTAGCTATGCAGCATTAAAAAACATTTTCAAACAGCCTGTAGCAGTATACTGTTCATGGTAGCTCTCTGCTGAAATAAAGCGTTCCTACCACTGAAGGTCACTTCTTTTGTTGGCACTAATTTGGCAAAATATAGAACAATGATGTAAATCAATTTATTTAATTAAAGTGCTTTGTTTTAATCGCCTCGACGCTGTTTTGATGTCTTTATAATTACTGTATTTATCAGCTTCACACCTTTGAATGTATGTTATTATTTCCCTTATTACGGCCTATGTGATAAGAATTGCAGAACAATTATTTTATGAGACTTTATAATATAATTAGCATCAATATGATTGTGCCGAATAAGTAGAAGACTCATTCTCAAAATTGGCATGGTCCAGTTCAGACATTGCTAATGATTATCTAAAATCTAAAGCATCAGATTAAAGAGCTTCACTTTAGCTTTAATATCTTATTTTCAAAGCCAATAACAGATTTTAACTATTAGAACGTTCTAGAAATGCGTGCCTTAAATATCTTTTTGCCATAAGCAGCCTAATAATTATGAAATCAATAAACAGCTTGTATCACTAAAAACTAGTTTTATTATTGTAAAACTAAGCGAGTTTGACTAATCACTTTCTAGAATATTGTTGCAGGTAATATTAGACCATTAATGTATTGATACTAATAATTTAAAGACGGAAATGTAACGATTTCTGTTTGAAAAGAGATCTGTACAATAAAGAATTGATATAAAAATAACATAGAACTTACTATTTTTGTTCGCCAACAACAAATAGTTTTCATAGAAGACTTTTAACAATCAATTGTCTAAAACCTTGACGTTGCATATGTTTAGTTGATTAAAGTTCTCCATTACTACGTTATTTTACACTACATTCTTAACCATTAACTGGTTGTTTAATGCAGTAGTATTTTGAAATTGCAAAGACGATAATTATCTGTGCTTATTCTATCTAAGCTTTCATTGCTTTGAAATATCTCTTACGCGCCTGTGAATATCTTCGGTATAGTGAATCCTAATTTAACAAACTTGGAACTTAACGAACAAAATTCTTCGGTTCATACATCGGAATCTTAATAACGGTAATTTTTGAAAAGGCAGTGGCTGCTATAATCTCATTATATCTTTTCAGCCATACGGGATATGCATTTTGTGGTAAGCAAGATACAGCAGAGGTTAATGAAAAGAAAATAATTATATTAGTCTTAGAAGTACTATGCAGGGCTGATAGCCCTCTGGTCAGCTCTAGCCGTAAATAGATTTTGTTTAAATACTCTTATTTGCTGTCCTGCAAAATAGAAAGTAAAACAAGGCTAGATTCACACAAAAGCAAAGACAATTCTTCTTTACTTTCATTTAATTAATACCAAGTACTTACTTAAAATTAGAAAAGACTGAATAATTTAAAATAATATCAACTTGTATATATAAAGTGTTAATAAGAAGTTATTGTTGGGGCAGACGGATAACGCCAATCCGTCTTATCAGTATATAATCTTTCAATGAAGAATGCAACACAATTTTGACCCAAAATTGAAAAGTTAAAAATAGTTTCTTATTTCTTTAATTCACGTTGTTTATTTTACATAGATCCCATTTCCCTTTATATTTTTGCAGCAAGAGTACTCCAAACCCACCATTTTCAAGCGGCCGCTTGTGTTACATTACACTATTGCAGATTAAATTGCTTCACTCTGTTGACATAGTAGTTTTATGCTAAGCTAAGATAAACGTCTCTATTGATAAATTTTTATGCAAAGTACGTAGGATTAAATAGGTAACTAGTTGAATGATCAACAGTGAATTCTAATTGGAAACACTACGAGAATATCAATAAAATTTACGTTACCACGCACGCTACTGCCGATGTAGAGAGTAAGTAGTAAACAGACAGTAACCGTCTGGACGAAGAATTCTCGGTACGGACGGCCTTCAAGACAAATCCACCCTTTCGCAATTTATTCCCAATGCTCAACATATCGGAAAGAATGGTAGCAACAGCATGATCATCTAAACACTAATACGCGAAAAAGAAGAAATAATTAGCCAACAAAATCGCTTGAAACGATAGTTACAACTTACCCCCGTAAATTGGGGACAAAAACATTTACATCAGGCCGCAAAATTCCATCAAATGGTAAGTACAATAGAGCCTAAACTAGTCACATAATTGAGTTAATAATTAATACGCATTGGACCGCTAATAAAGTTGGCGTAAATCCATAAAGAAATGAACAAAATTCACCCGGATATGTTCGCTGCGTGTGCTAACGGACGAATAAAATGTATTTTTGTGTTCCTGCTAACCAGCAGACGGGAAGAAGGGAGAACACAATTTTAAGGAATTTACCAGCATACCATGAGACGTGGAACCTCTAAACCAATTGAAGATTACCCTACAGAGCAGCATGTAGGTTGACAGGACGTATTGAAGATGCCCATCAGCAGCTTCACAATTATTTACTTGAGAACACGATGTTGTTCCTTAAGTAGAAATGCGAAATTGTTTACTTATTGCAGTTCAAGTTACATCATAGTTAATGCAGTTGAAGACTAAATAAATTTTTACAGCTTCACTAATCCCTTGCAGTAGATTCAAAACTATAAATTCATATATAAAGTACCCATCTTTCACTTAATCTTATTTTTAAGAAAATCTTTTCTTATAAGTTGCTTGTTTTATATATAAATGTTGGTTATTATTTTTAATAAATGTTTACTTAAAGAGATTTGAAAAGCGTCTTTCTTTCCGAGTTACGTATTAAAATAGGTGCTGACATAATAAAATATTGCAATGAAATTGAATGGGAATTCGAATTTCTACAACTTATAATATGCAAAAGTTAAGTTGGCTGGTGGATACTTCTATGGATTTTACGTTGTTTAAAAGCAAAGCAAAATAGAAACGATAATGACAATAAAATTAATAAAGAGACTTCTCCAGGTTCAGATTGGAAAAGACCCAATTTTTCAGTCCCAAAATAGACTGGGGAAATCTAACCTCATATAACGTAATTTATTAATTGTATTATCTACGTTTTCTGCTTCTTTTTAATTCCAGGAGTTGCAAAGACCGAGTTCTTAAACATTCTAAAAATGCATTTCAAATCAAATAAAAATAAATAAAATTCTGGAGCACGGGATTGATTTTATTTTATACGGTGCAGAATCACATTGCGTCTGTTCTTCAAAAATACGGAATAAAAATAATTGTACTTTATATGTAGTAAACAATTCGAAAAGAAATTTTAATGAAATAATAGTGGCTAAGATAACTTGTTAGATACATACCTTATATTGTAGGTTTAGCTATGCTCGAATGTTCTTGAGTATACTCAACGTAGGCTACATTCACCTTTTGAGAGGTTATGGTCAGGGTTTACATTAGTCGTAGCAAACCCTGACATAAAGTAAAAGAAGGTAATTTATGATTAATTTTTTTTGTATCACCGAAACCTTGTGTTTATATGAAACACGTGAGTTTGGTGAAATTTCCCGAACATGCATTATATTACCATTATTACTTCCTATCTGATTTAGGCAATTATTTGGGCGTTAATATTTATTAGAAATAACGAATTTCAGCAATCAGAATCGTGAATGAATAATGAAAAAAACATCGTATGGAAAAGAGTTGAATCGAAGTGCAATTAAATAATTTCTAAAAGAAAAATTATTTTATAGACGTAGAAGACGTAAGAGATTGTTTACTTTTGAAGAAAAAATGCATCAAGTAATTAATTTGTTTTAATCTATATTATTTTATCTACGTATATTGTTTCGGTATATATCCAAGAAATTTTACAAATAAGAAAGACAGACAAAAAGTTGAAATAGTTAATTTATGCACACAAAAAATTTTAAGTTATAAAAAACTACGTTTGCAAACTGGAACGGAATAAACAATAAAAAAAATACATCATTATTATTCTTATAAAAACTTAATCAATTGACGTCAGCTAAAGCGATTTAAATAAAAATTTTGGAATTCTGATGCTACTTTAAAAACTTGTCAAGTTATGTAAATAGGCTTGTTTTTCTTCTCTCTTTCATTATATCGACAATACTTATGTAATAATAAAATTGTTTATTAAGTTTACATAACAAGGCGTATTAGAAAATATTCTTCATAACAACCTCAAATGCATAATTTAAAAATATAAGGTCTAAACATTGAAAATTATCGAAAATCTTCAGAGATTACTTAAAATGCTTTTTTATATATTTACAGAAATAATCTTCTGGTCAAATTGAATTGCATTAAAGTATAAAATTATTTTAAACATAAAATGCCGATCAGATATAGACTAAAAACTATTTTAAGCATATATAAATGCTCACCTGAACACCTATTTTTCAATTAAAAAACGAACATTGTGAGAGCAAGAACCTGTATTGAAGATTTGCAATGACGTCAATGCACATTTTATGGAGATTGTTAACCTATAACTTTTAAGATTTGTTTAGGATCTTTGATAGTAGGCTGGTTGGTAAAAAAGAAGCTAATAAGCATTTATAAATTAGACATGATGTAATTATTAATTGTTGTCTATCCGGCATATCGTGGTCAAAGGTTCATCTAGATCAAAAGGATCTTAGAATAGAAGATCAAGAGTTTTAAAAATTTAGTAGCAACGTTTTCTTCTAATCGAACATACATATAATAAAGTTGGAGTGGCTGTGGGTAAAGGGGTGAATTGAAAAGATAGTCTGATGCTAATATTTATTATGATAATATCTCTTATCTTGTGATCTTAATAGTTTGGTGACGTTAAAAGAGTGTTATTAAACAGCATTTTCCCATCTCAGAAGTCCATGACCCGAGTTCAATTAATTTTGCACTAAAAAGTTTATTTTTTATTTCCGTCGAATTAAGCTGTCATGACTGTTGCTGGGGTAACAGAGCGTAACTTCTCTCCAAAAACCAATTGACACGTTTTTCCGGAATTGACGTTTGAATAGTATAGGAGATATTTGATTTGAAAAGTTTCAAATTAATACTGTCTATATTAATTTAGTTTTACAGTATTGAATTTTATAAGCATACCATGCGTGCTTGACATTATTTTGTAATAATACATAAATGGTTTCATATTAAAAAATAAAATATTTTAACAAATTCAAAAATGGACATGAGTCATAATATAGTATAATTATTGATTTATCAAATTTTTAAATTTAAAAAAAAATTAAGAACCACATTTGTCCAATACCACAAATAAGATGAACCACAATAAAGATACGTAATTTTTAAACAAGATTTTTTTATTGTTTCATTGAATGATTTTGGTTTACTGATTAAAATGCTCTCTAGCTATGTTAAGTATTGCTGAATTTGGAGAACTAATTCATAAGATAAATATTGCAATAGTATATTATGAGACAAGTGGTTGAAATACAATTTCAACGTAGAGAGTGGTTTTTTAAAAAAGTAATTCGAGACGTTGAAATTTTACCAGCCACGCGTTGCATATACTATTTTTTCTTCGAATTTTTAGTAAATTAATGCACTTTAGAAAAAATATTACATTTAAGTGACAAAACATGGCATTAAAGTGGCATTTAATAATAATAATAATAATCTTTATTCTGCAGTCATATAATTTTACACATTACACAAGAAATATACAACAAGAAATATTATAAAGAAAACTATAATGGTACCAATAGTATTGAAAGCAGAACCCCAAGGCGAGAGTTCAGTACAATACTGCTCTTCCACTCTGACCTTGCATGTTAATAAATTAACAATAGTTGCCTTATATCCAAATCTAAACGAAAATGATTCATGAGTAAATTATGTAAGATGTATCTCAAGAAGATTTTCATATATATAAGTTAAAGTTGTGATTGTTGTTCGTATAAAATTGAGTGTAACTGATGCTTAAATGAGGTAATTGATAATTGCTTTAATGATGGTGGAATACTGTTATATAATTTAGCAATATTGTATGTAAAGGATCGTTCAAATATGCTCGTTCTGTGTTGTGGTATAGTTATCAGACCCCTGTGACGGAGATTTAAATTATGCACATCAGTTCTAAATGTTATTTTGTTATATAAGTAAGGCGGTTGCTTTTCAAGTATTAATTTATGAAAAAATATAGCACACTGCAAATAGAATCTGTTTTTCATAGATAACCACCCATCGTCAAGCAATTTATGGGAGATATGTTGAAACTTGGTTATGCCATAAACAAATCTCAAACAAGCATTTTGAATTCTCTGTATTCTGCCCAATGTATCAATATATAAACAAAAATTAAAGACAGGAGCACAGTAAGTAAAATGTGACAGTACTAAAGAATCGCATAACATTATTTTAACTCTTTGGGTAAGATATTGTCTGTGGGGATATAATAATTTTAAATTCATAAATGCTTTTTGCACACATTTACTAATATGACCTCTAAATCGCAAAGTTGTATCAAAATGTAAACCTAAGTTTTTTGCTGAGTCTAACACTGGTATCTGTGCATCATTTATTTTTAATTCAGGCAATTCAGACTTGTCGATATTAGAGTTTCTGAAGAATAAAGTACATGATTTTGTTGGGTTTAGTTGCAATGCGTGTTTATTTGACAAGTTGAAAATGATATCTAAATCTATATTTATATCCCTCACAGCTTGATTAACATCATCAAAATAAAAAGAATGATACATTTGGGTATCATCCGCATACATGTGCATTTTACAGTTTTTAATTTGCTTGCAGAAGTCACTTGTATAAATAGTGAACAGCAGTGGTCCAAGAATGGAGCCTTGAAGAACTCTCCTTGAGATACTCATTGCCGTAGACACTTTGCTATCCAATCTAACACTCTGAACTCTCCCAGTTAGATAGCTTCTGAAAAACCCAACCGCTTTATTGCTCAACCACACATAATGCAATATTGCTAGAAGCATATCGTGATTGAGTGTATCAAAAGCCCTACTAAAGTCCAGAAGTGTCAGAACAGTGCACTTGCCCATATCGGACGCTCTTAAAATGTCGTCAGAAATGTGCGCCAGTGCAGTTGCACAGCTGTGTGAAGGACGAAAACCCGATTGAACTTCTGGCAGTAAGTTATTAATTAATAAATGTGTTCTAAGCTGATCATTAATAATTTCTTCTAATATTTTCGATAGCGTTGGCAAAATGCTAACAGGACAATTTGCGGTAATATGTAAGAACAACATAACTTGATCATTTTAGCATTTAACCGGTCTATGTCAACTGCATTTTTTTTTAGTGAGTTTACTACTTTAGAAATTACATTCAGATCAACTAAATTAAAATTTAATACGTTATCTGAAATATTATTTCGATACCAATGTAAAGTTTCATGATCGATTGGAATCTTTGGTACACTATAAATGTGTTAAAATCGTTAAAAAGAGGATGCAATGAGTATTCTGGCAAAGTGATGCCAGTTCACTTAGATTGTTTTATAGTACTAATTATTAAAAAAAAAGAAAAATTAAAAATAACAAAAGTAAACTGAAGTAATATTAGTTAAAATTATTACTAAAGTAACTTATTCATTCCAAGTTTATTTAATTTCATTATTAATAATTTAATAAGCAACGCCTTTTAGTTGTGGATTTGCAAATCTTATATTACCATCATCCTCATTTATCTCACTACCAAAAAATTAATAAAAAAATAAAATGGGTTGTATCATACATTCTAAAAATAACAATCTATTTTACAACTAATTGTTACACTAATTTGGATTTTTTAATGTCTTTGTTACTCATATTATTTCTAAACAATTCACTAATATACATTAAAAGTATGACAAATATTTTACACTCAACATAAGATTTGACAAATAATTTAATTATTATTAAAATGACATTTAATTATCATTCAAAAGCAATCACTTTCTCCTCGTTGTGAAAACCCAGTTTACCGATAGTATCTTCTTCAAACATAGTCATTCACCAAGAAGTAACTAAAACTCAATCGCAAATTTGTAGATGATGACCAGTAAGCTAAATTTGATTTGTACTGACAATTGATAGATTTATTGATTCTAATAGCAAACTGTATAAATGCGTTATAATACCATAATTTTCCTTAACATAAAATAACACTTTAAAAGACAGTTGTCGCGAGTACACCTGTAGTTACCTTGATAAAAAAATAGCAGGGAATTATTATTTATGAAGCACAAGGTAAAGACTAGTATATCAGGCCAACCTAGACACAAGACTGACCTTGGTGATAAGAAATGACACAGCACATATCCAAATACCTTCATACTATCGTAATATGTACGTAACAGTTGTTAGTGATTAGGGGTAAATTCCCATGGTAGTATAATAAACTAGAAACTAAATCAACACTTTAGTACAAAAAATAAGAATACAAAAAATTACCTGATCATATATAGTTCTCATGTCGCGAAAAAGTATAATGGAGTTTCAATTTCATTTCGGCTTCTTATTCAAGCAATTTTTAGATAGGTTGATTTAATATTTAAAGCTTTTCTACATTTACCGTTTAACTCAACAAAATGTAAAATACAATAATACAGACCTGGAAATTATATAGGTTCACCTAGAATATTGATATAATTTTTGAAATATTTTTGTTAAAACGTATCTTTCCGTAAAACCACTTTAAAGGCTTATTTACTAAACATTTTTATGTGTTTCCTTTTTAAAACATCTGCATGTTTGGTACAAAAGATAATAACATTTGAAGATAAAAGTGAAACGTTTTAAATGTTTGTAAATTGGAAATTGAAATAAGTTCACTAATTAAAACTCACCATTTATTAAACATTAAATTATCAAAACCCAAAAAGATCATTAATTTAATAATTAGTAGCACCACCATTATGGTAAATTATTTGAAAAATTCGATTGTTCATGTTTAAGACGAGATGATTAAGCTCATTGATAGTGACATTACCAAGGTCTGCAAAATGGCTCTCCTAAGATCATTGACAGTGCGGAAAGGATCATTTCCACTGTAAATATTTTGAACGATAATGTCCCACACATTTTCTATTGGGTTAATATCCGAAGAACATGATGGCCAGTCTAAGGTTGGGATTTGTGACGCTACCAACCCTGCTCGTGTGTTCCGATACAGGTAAGTTAGGTGCCTATCCTGTTGAAAAATTAAGTTTTCATGCTCATGATCCTCCTAATAAGGAATGCACTTGCCATCCATATGCCACCCGAATCTTGTTTATTCCGATAAATCCAGCCTAGATTATTGTGCAACAACCATCAAAGATTCTACGTGAAAAGTTAAATGGTTTCTTTCATAAGTCATGCCAATAATCACGAAACCCGTCAGGTCAGTCAAACTTAAATTTTTTTCTCTTCGCTCCAGATTATCTAAAAAATACCTTTTTTTTATTAATTTAAACAACAGGGAATATGAAATGTGTTATTACTTTCGTCTAATCAGGTTTTCAGCTGAAATTGTAAACATATTTCTTTCAAGGGAATAGACAAACTTCGGATGGCATTTCGTTTGACATGGATGGCAAGTGAATTCCTTATTATGAGGATCATGAGCATGAAAACGTTATTTCTCCACAGAATAGGCATCTGATTACCATTGTCGGAACACACGAGCAGGGTTGGTAGAGTCACAAATCCCAACCTTAGACTGTCCATCATGCTCTCCGGACATTAATCCAATGGAAAACGTGTGGGACATTATCGATCAAAAGATTTACAGTGGAAATGATCTTTTCCTGTGACCTTAGGAGAGCTATTTTGCAGACCTTGGTAATGTCACTATAATGAGCTTAATCATCTCGTCTTAAGCATAAACAATCGAATTTTTCAAATCATCAATCATTTTGGTGGTGCTATTGATTATTAATTTAATGATCTTTTATGGTTTTGATAATTTAATGTTTAATAAATGGTGAGTTTTAATTAGTGAACTTATTTCAATTTCCAATTTACAAACATTTAAAAAACTTTTCATTTTTATCTTCAAATGTTATTACCTTTTGTACCAAACATGCAGATGTTTTGAAAAGGTAGGAAAACACATAAAAATGTTTAGTAAATAAGATTTCAAAAATTATATCAATATTCTAGGTGAACCTATATCAATTTCAAGGTCGTATATTTGAATTTAAAAGCACTTACATATTAAATTATAATTGAATTAATAAATTGTTATTAGTCCAATTAGTCCAATTAGTTAATTGCTAATAACTATATTTATATGAAAATTAAAAATATATTTGAAAATTCTTAGTCTACTAAAGGTAGCATAATAATAGAAACGTAGATAATAAATATATGTAGTATGTTTGATAAATCTATAAATAAGTGCTAAATAAAGGGTTTTAAGGTTTAACAGTCAAAAGAAGACCGAAGGCTCAGTATTGTCTATGAAACCTTACCAATAACACAAAACCTGCTTTAGTTTTAGTTTTTAACGTTTTTTCTACCGTACCAAATATTAGAGAATGCCTAATCATGAAATATATTCTTATTAATTTTTGGCTCTTAATAACATTTTTAGAAATAGAGTATTAAAAAATTGTTTATGATTTACTAAAATTGTTGATAATTGTTTATTATTTAGCTACTTTTGTATTTTTGAATATAAATGATATAATTTCCATTAGAACATATTCTGAATGCAAATCCATCTAGAAAAATTATTACCCCGGCTGGGAATCTAACCCAGGACCTTCCGTTTCACCTAAGGTGATTACCATCAGGATGACTATTTTTACATACGAACTATACAATTGCACAAAAACAAAGGGTACTGTAATAACTGCTTTATTCTTTTAATGTTGGAAATGAGAGAAAGTGTTTTGACTGTTTGTTTTATGAATTAATTTTTGACTTTTGTTTACATCTGTTGCCTTGGATACTAAATTTTATCCAAGGCATGTTTGTGGATTTTCGAATGCGTGTGAACAAATAGGTGTTGACATAACCTCGGAATTTCCGTATTTATCAATGAAATTTCAGAATTATGCAAGTCATTATTTATATAAGACCGTAACAGATCTATTCGTTCATAATAGCTCCCTATAGTGATATTAGTGTTGAATTGGTATACTATTAATTGTAATTCTGGAGTAGTTAAGAAAAAAAATAATTCTATTATGAATTGATCTGAAAGTTGTAAACGAGCACCTACTTTTAAAATAACTTGATAGAGATTCAGAGCTGATTCATTTAGAGTCAGTTCTGATAGTAAAATGTGAACACTTGAAAAATGGTTTATCACCATAGATAGCGTTTTATTAGGAAATCCTTTAATACAGAAAATGCATTTTCAGGAGGTTCATTATTATTGATCTGCATTTGGTTAAGACATTTTCTGAAAGATGAAATACTAACAAATTGAATTTATCAACTGAATTTATCAATTTGAGTTACCACGCCGTTCAGCTGATAATAGCGTTCTACGAGGACAAAGAAAAATCATATGTCGTTCGAAAATGATGGAAATTCGACTTTTGGAATGTTATGTATGTTTGTTAAATTCTGAGTGACAGGTTGAGCTTTGTGAAGGGAATTAAGTGTTATTTATCTTATTTATCCAGTAATGTATCTAGTAACGGGATTTGAGTTCGATTAAAGGGCCCCGGCGTCCAAGTACAAAAACGTCGAGGTATCATGAATAGTATGATTGTATGGGTAAATTTTTTGGCAGATTGTTGGGTGTTCAATCACGTCGGGAGGGTCAAACATGTAATGACATGTATTCTGTAAAAAACATTTCATATCAATTGTTACGCATAGCAATTATTGAAGAGAAACGAATTGATGTGAACTCATAACAATTCAAGCTGGTTTTGGTATTCTGTAATGTCAATTGTTACGCGCCGATTGAAGAGAAAACGTAGCAATTGAAATGCCACTTGTTGAGAACTTCGGAGATAACTGCGCATGCGCACACTGTCGCCATCTACCATCGGTCTCGCGAAACTCGACATTTTGATACACGGCCTCCTCGATTTGTGAGAGACAAAGGTCTCTTACACGGCCGTTCGCATTTGCAGTTCCAGGCATTATTTCTGTTTTGAAGGGGGCGCCACAATACTGGAAATCGAGGTTGCGTATTATCAAACTTTCTTTCGAAATATTACATTACTACCCGGTTGCAAATTCTCAAAGTTGTTAATAAAACATAACCTCTTAAAATTCGCACTTGCATATTGTAATAAGTTAATATTAATGTCGAAATTCGATTATAAAAATGAAAAATCGTAAAGAAAATTCAACAAAAGAAACAAACAAAACCTTCTGTAGAATCTGATGAATTAAAGCAACAATGCAGTAACATTTTAATCGTGAGGAAATTAATATTGTGCTTAAATCCTTCTTATTTATTAATTTATTATGGTTATAAATAAATTGAGCAATAATGCAAACGATTAAATGCAACGAAACCGATTGGTTCATCAAATAATAATAGATTATATCCACTGTAAAAATCATTGTGCCTTATTAACTATTACAAAAATAAGAAAAGTGCTGATATACGATCATACTTCTAAACTATTATTAAAAGTGATTGGGAAATTGGTGATTATAATTTATCCTCTTATAAACTTATAAATCAAAGTACATATTTCCTACACTTGGATGTTTCACTGATGTAGGTACTACTGAAACTATTGTTAGAAATACCCACACTCACAATGGGCGATTCAAACAATATTTCAAACTGTAGACTAATATCATTTCTCCGAAAATCTTTGAAAAATGCCTACCAAAACGAGTTATGGGTGGGCTACTTAAATAAAAAGCAACCAGTGTGAATCTTTTGAAAAACATTAATATAACCTATTCTTTTTTAGATACCAGCAAAGTTTTTAATTATGTCGACCATTCCATTTTGCTAGAGAAATACCAGTATTATAAATACATAACATCATTGTTACTAAGAACTTGTCCTAAAAACAAATTGCAAATAGTACAACTGGAAAATAACCTTTCAAACAAAACCATCTTAAACAATGGATATCCAGCAGGGCTTCGTTACAGGACTAGTGTTTTATGTACTGCATATAAATGATTTACCTGTAAGTGCTTTTAAAAAGTTTATTCTTTTTTCTGACAACATATCTTTGCAGATGAATAGAAATCTACAGAAAACATGGGAACTTCTAAACAAGACACACAAATGGTTTGGGGCAAATAAGTTATACCTTACAAAACACGCAAATTTACAATTCTTATCATGTATCATAATTATAAAAATCATTGGTATTTCTTTCAAGCCATTTATGTAATCTAGTGCTTTTAGGATTACTTACTTTACATTATTCCACCAAAGTATATGTTACGATCTGCTTAGAATCATAGTGTTTCCTGCAATAGGGTTTTCAGTTTACTTGTAAAAGCTATAAGACAGCGGCAATTATTACATACCCTTTTGGGTAGTAATGTTGTGTTAGCGAGAGGTAAACGTATCATGTAAATCATTACGAAGCAACTGGTGCTTACTAGCAAAACACCCAAAAGGGTACGTACGAATCACCGCTGCCATAAGGGTACTCTACTTTGTATTTTAAGTTGTTAGCAAGTAGACTTATTAATATAATTAGACATCTATTAACAATGAGATTTTCATATACAGCGTTGGTAAAACTTTGCTTTGCATTTGAATTCTTACATGTGAGCAAAGGAAAAATAGCAAATAACAATACATTTAGAAAGATAGAATGTATCGCATACTTGTGAAGCTTTACTCGTAAGAATGACAAAACTCGATTAGTTTTAAATTTTTTTACCTAGAAAAAATGTTACTTAAGCAAAGATGCCATAAATATCTATCCTTCTCAAATGTATTGCTATTTTTCCTTTGCTCACACATGAAAATTCAACCTCAAAGCTAAGTTTTGCCAACTTGGCATAAATATGAAAATCTATTGTTAGTTAAAAAATGTAATGAGTTTTTGCATCATAGTAATGTGTATGAATATATAACATAAACTTAAGAAATTTGAGCTAGGTCCTACTTTTATTTATCTATAAACTTATATAATAAACTGCAAAATGCTCGACAATTAGATTTAATGAATTTTCTATTGAACCAAGCTTACTATTATAACATAAAAGAATTATTTGATGATGAACTCAGTGATATGTACGTAAATTGTTCGTAATTTGTAAGTGCTATGTAATAACTTGTGATATTAATGTGATATTGTATTTTATGAAATGTATCTTTAATTCGTGCAAACCCTTTATGTAGATGGTACTAATAAATATTATTATTAATTTAAAATATCTGCTTGAGAAGTTGCTTAATCTTTCTGACAAATAAAATGTAAATCAGTAATTAAATTTAATGAGATATGAGAGGGTAGGCTAAAATATATCAACCGTCTTGGCAGTCGAACCAACAAAAGGAGCTCTTTTTCCATATAAAAATTGTGGCCCTGAAAAGGGCCTTTTTTCATTGAACTGGATGAAGTTTGGAAATAAAGCTGGACCATTTTGATTACAAATTGTAGAAATTTTTAGATTAGCTTAATTTTAAAAGCTTTCTCTTCTTGTTTCCGTACTGCTTCACTTTTTGACTCTCTGACATACAATAGTTTGTAAGAATTGGGGATAGTACTTTGCCAATTATTATGTTACAAACTAGTTTACCATGAAGTTCACATTGAAACATGGGATTTTCTTGTAGATAGCCCACAAATATTGTTTTTAAAATTGTACTAATGTTTTCTTTTGGGAGAGCTGGTAGAATTTCTACAATCAGTTGAACTACATATTCTATTAATACCACAAATTGTTCATTTGGATAAATCAATTTCCCCCTATCCTGATTGTAAATTAATTCTAACAAAGGATTTGTCTTTACTGGGGAACTATCTCGTAAAACGGATAAACATTGTTGGCAGTCAACAAACTCTTCTATTTTCATGATGAGGTAACCACATAGAAAAGCTGTAGCTGCTGCTTCAATATTAGATGACATACATGGACTATCGGGTACAACTAAATGTAATTTTTCCAATTTTTCAATTTGTTCGTCATTTAGTGTTATAACTATGTCGGTGTTCTCACAATCATTCTATACATTCTGGTTTGTAGTTCTGTCACTGATGTATTCAGTCTCAGAATTATTTAGGGTATTGCTGTAATTTACACTTGTTATTAAACCTGTTCTCAGAATCTGTCTAATAGCGTGTTCAGCAGCTTTGCAATCTGTAAGATCATTGGATCCACCACGAAGTCTAACATTGGCAAACAGTGATTCGACAGCATCCGAACTGAATTTTCTAGTCAAAACATAATAAAAATTAAGGTCTTCAATTAGATATCTAATACATAAATAGGTACTTCTTGAGGTAAAAATTAGAGCTTCAGCAGTCTCCTTAGTTAAGCCAGTTGTTTGTAGTTGTGATGAGGTGGACTGGATGTCATTAATATACTGAGGAAATACTTCATTCAACCAAACGAGGCGTTCATCGCTGATGTGAACATAAGGTGCGGTATTTGCATCATTCTGTTGAATATTCTGTGTTCTGTTGCTGACATCATGAAGTTGGAAGCATTTATACATGTGTTCCATGTATTCTCTTGTTGCGACAGCATCTTTAAAATGACTAAACTCTTCACCACCATGATGAATAAGATATGTTAACGATGCTGTAACGGATGGGGAAAATATTTGAACAGCCAAATTTACTTTCATTTTGTCTAAATTGGATGGGTATAGATGCTTTTTTGTCAAGTATCTAACGGGCTTAATTATAAAACTTGATTGAATTTCAAAAAGGTCTTTTAGGTAACTTGCTGAAATAATTCCAGATGATGAAGCCATGTCATGATGAAGAAATAAATTTCTTGCGTTCTTAAGGGCGTGACAATAGTCAAAACTTAGAAAAAGCTTAAGACCAGGATTGTATGGATGAGGGACAACGTTACGAAGTCTACCATTTCCAAAATGCTTAAATAGTGCTACATGATTTTTATGATTATCTCCCACAATCCGTACTACTTTAAATCCACATTCAGCAAGCAACTTTAAAACACCCAATGTTAAGTTATACAAATTTTTACTATATAACTGCCTATGGAAATAATAACTTGCAGGGATAATATATTTTGTCGATAAACCATAAATAACAAAACACAAAGGTTGATTTGCAACTACTGGCTTATTTCCAATATTATTGTGTGTTGTGGGAACAGTTGCTATCCCAAATATTCGGTCTTCTGCCTTTGAGTAACAAACTGTTTCTCTAACAGCCATATCATCTATTACCAGGGAACAGACTTTTTCTGCGTTGGTCAAAGATCCACTCTCTGACAGTAATCTATCTTTAACTAAATTTTCATTTCTGTTGCCAAAATATTTTAGTAGTGTTGTTTTGCACGGCAATCTAAACAATACATTCCTGGGAAATTCGTACCCTTTAGGAGAACAAAATCTCCAGGAAATACAATGGCGGATGGTTACTTCAGACCATCTTGGATGTTTTTTTTTGTAGTTTTTGATTTGATCAAGTATAAATATTGCTCTAGGAACCATATCATTTGCATCTTCTTGAATTTGTTCCATGCATTTCCATTCAAAATTATCGTTTTGTTTTTTTTTAACTACTTCCATTTCTTGTTTCAACTTATTGTATTTCATTTCTAAGCGTTTTAATTTTTGGGTTAACGATTGTTTCGTATAAAGTAAATCCTTTATTTCTGCAGCTGTAAGTAAGGTTTGGGATGTACGAGAGTTATCGGATTCCTCAGGATAATTTAAAGATGGTAAATTAGTGGAACAATCAGGATTTTCGTTTGGAATCTAAAATGTAGGTACATTAAAATGATGGAAGATATTAAACATTAATAGAAAATACTTTAAATGGTATGGCGCCTGTAACTAGTCTCCGTTGTTTTTCGGTTACAAGGAAGCAGTTAAGTGCGAAATGTTCACTGCATACAAATGAATACTCCGTCAATCGATTAATATCTACATGAAAAGAATAAAAAACGAGATTATTTTGTTTTTGTTGTTACACTTAACAGTAGAAACTTTAGGAATTTAAGAAATTAAAATAATTTATAGATTATGTACCAGTATGATTAATTAGAGCTTCTTTCTATTTAGAATTTAATTCTACATTTGCAGGAAAACTATGGAGAGATACATTTTCTAATTCATATGAGCTACAGTTTGTAACACAACACTTTCGAGGCATTTTTAATAATTTTAACAGCAAATTACAATAGATTTTACCACTAACAATAAGTAAATTATTGATGCTAATGTTTATTAAAAATAAACAAGCGGCAATCTAGATTGCGCGCCAATATTGTTTAATCACTACAGGACTCGACAGATGGCGCCACAATACGTACCTGTCTAAATAGTGACTTTATACCTGTCAAAAATCAGAAATTTTTCCAAAGCGACCGGCCGTCTAAGAGACGTTCGTCTCTCAAATCGAGGAGGCCGTGTTTTGATATGTTTGACACCCGCGGGAATTCCCTACTTTTTAAAAATGAGTAGTAAAGATATAAAAGCTGCTGAAAACTAGTGAAAAACAGTTTCATTGGTTATTAGATTTATGAGCAACCAGTAAATTGTTAATTACGGGAAAACTGCGACCAACATGTGATAGGAATATGTTAAATATTCGTAAGTATTTCTTAATAGTCATTTATTTTAATCTTAATAACAAGTTACAGCCTAAAAGAACGATGTTGACAGTTGGAAAGATAGTAAAAACACTTATTTATTTATCATCATGCATGCATGATGTATTAATTTTTATAAATATTTACATATATATCAGTTGAGGTTAAACAAAACAAACATTTTGTAACGATATGCATCCATGCCGGGCCCGGCACCCGCCGGGGCCGCCGAGCGCTTGGGCATTCGTAGTGTTAAGATTTACCTGCTTGTTAACAAAACACGACTACCAAAAAGTAAGGTTAGAGGAACCGGTTTTTAACATAAACGTTTGCGAAATTACTTTTCTTGAGGTTTATTTTACAACTGCATTGGTTTTCTACTGACAAAAGAATTTTTATACAAATAGTAACGTTTTTGTAATAATAAAACACATTAAAGTTTTGAGGTGAGTACATAACAACGGCCGGATAACAATTGATATGGGTCTTCAATTTATTGTTATGACATAGCAATCGATTGATACAGAAAGTGCTTAGAGAATACCACTTTTGCAAAATCGCTTGTTGTGGTTGTCCCATAACAATCAATTGGAGTGTAACAATTGATATGATTGCTTACAGAATAGACCTGAATAACTGCTGTATTACGTTTAAAAGGCGGATTGTTCTTTATAAGCTTTATTCTTTTAATGTTGGAAAGGAGAGAATTACTGTCTGTTTTATCAATTAATTCCTGACTCTTGTTTATATTTGTTGCCTTGAATACTAAATCTTAGCCAAGGGATCGTGATCATTACAGTACTAGATATATTTTGTTTCATTCGGTTAAATGATCGATAGTTTGCCAACGACAAGTCAACTATAAAAGCTAATCTAGATTTGTTTGAATAATCCTATAAGGAAATTAATTTTATAATTAATAATTAATTAATAATAATTTTTTATGTTAATTAATTTATTATTTATGTTTTACATTAAATCATATCTTCAATGCTAATCCATATACTCACAGCTAAGGCGTAAAAGAGTACCGTTTAGTTATTTATTACATAAATATCCATTATTTCACGCCGTGCTTAAAGAGACATTTGTCATTATAGTGTGAAAAATGTTATTTATGATAGGGGACATAAAAAACAATTGAATGCATTCGGCGTTAAATGAATATTGGGTGTATAACACGTAAACCGAAACACATTTGTAGCTGTCAAATTTAATACTCAAATTATAGAAGTTGCAAGTTCAAGGAAACGAAACTCACGTACGCTATAAGAACAAACAAACTAAAATAATTAAACAAATATGAAAACTGTAACCAGATACATTTTTTCCTTATAACTAAAATAGCTCCACAATAACATAAGATATAAATAAATAAAGGTACTTGAGTTGGATATTACCAGTTTACAGAGCAGGGAATTTAATTGATGAACATTTACTTATAATAACAAACATTTTACAGTATTTGTTACAATTGTTATTATTTTTAACCAGTTATGTTAAGCTAATAGTTCATGTCATAATAGTTCAGCTAGGGACTCATCAAGGAAAACTCTGCAAGGGATATGTAAACAGGGCGACGTCACCAGGTAACAGTCAACCATTAGAAGCGGCGTAATACAAATAAACAGTGAAAATATATAATAGATAATAATTGTACGTTTACAATAAATAACTTTGTAGTGTTAAATAAATTAGTTTATGTTTGTTTCGTAATTAGTCTTCCTGTGTGTTAATTAGTTTTAGAAGTTAGATGGCGAGGAAACTGGACCTAATCATAATAGATATTTCAATTCGATTCAGATCCAGCTTCAATTGTTTTACTGGTTCCGGCTTTTATCAATTCTTTTCTGTTCCAGTTACTTTCAATTTTAAACTAATATTTTTCTTATAAGGTAGCGCTTATTTGGCAACACCATTAATTTTGGCTTAATTTAACTTTAGAAATTATAAAAATGAAATTATACATTGCCAAACGAAATTTAAAAATTAATAAACTTATTATTTAATGGAATAATAAATTACTACAGGACTCGATATATGGCTCCACTATACGAAAGCTGTAAATTTTTTCCAACGCGACCGGCTATACGAGGGATGCTCTGTTAATAGTTAGTAGCAGGCCATGGAAGCTGAATTGGCTAGAAACATACCAGCAAAGCCATGGAAATTTGATAGCAGCTTTTGGCGATGCTGCCCCTTCATTATCCGCTGTTAGTCATTGGTTCCGCGAATTTCGACGAGGGCGAGAGCTGCTAGAAGACGAAGCAAGACCTGGAAGACCTGCGGAAGCTACCTGTTCAGAGAATGTTGATCGTGTGGCAAGCTTGATTCAGTCCAATCGAAATATTACTTATAGGGAGATTAAGGAGGAAGTGAAGATTGTATCCTCGGCGGTGAATACCATTTTGCGTAAACATCTTGGGGTAAGAAAGCTAGCAAGCTGTTGGATACTGCATTTGCTCTCAGAAAGTGAAAAACAGGCTCGAGTAGACTGATGTAAATTTATGTTGCAAAAATTTGACGGATGAGCTTCCAAGCAAGTGGCATACATTGTAACTGATGACGAATCTTGGTTATGCAGTTACGACCCTGAAACTAAACAGCAGTCTAGTGTATTGGGTATTCGAAGATGCAGACTTGCCCACAAAAGTAATTCGTGGCAGAAGCGTCAATAAGAAAATGATTGCTGTTTTTTCCGTCGAAGTGGTCCTGTTGCTGTTATTCCACTTGAAGATCGCAGAACTGTTAATTCTGAATGGTACTGCGAAGTGGCTTTACCACAGATGTTTGCAAAATTACACACAGGTCGCCAAAAGACCGGTTTGCGTAACATCTTAGTCCGTCATAACAACGCATCCTCCCACACTGCTGCCAGAACATTGGACTTTTTGAAAGATACGGGAGTTCAATTGGTAACTCATCCTCCGTATAGCCCAGATCTGGCGCCGTGCGACTTTTTTTGTTTCTAATTGTTAAAAAAATGATGCGAGGTAAAAGATTTTCCAGCCCAGATGCAGCAGTTACAGAATTTTAAAGAATTTTTGAGAACCTTTCAGAAAATGAATTTTCCAAATGTTTTAAAAAGTGGTTTCAAAGAATGCACAAGTGTATTAGTCTGAATGGAGATTATTTTGAAAAACAATAAAGATCTTTTGTTAAAAAATGCAACGGTCTTTTTATAACTACAATTTACAGCGCAACCCTCGTACAAGGCCGTACGCGATAGGAGAATTGTCATATTGGAAGGCTTGAGGTTATGTAACACCTAAACACCTAAAGCATGCATATAATTGCGTGATCACTTACGGAGAGGCCCTACATCAGCCAGAACCAGAGTACCGAAATCTAAGCCATGTTGGGACGAAAGAAGTCCGATTTGTTCAGTATTTTTATCTGAACTGAATGTTATCAAATCCACGTTTGGTTTAAAAGGTTTTCTGTATAATTGTTATTCCGAAAGTTCAAACCTTCATGTTGAGTACTACGTAAAATGCTTAGTTTTCCATTATTAAAGATCACGCTCCTCTGCCCTAATATGGCGACGGTTTGCGGTCTCTACTCTGATTAGATGTAGTGATTCTAAATTCTTGTTGCTGTAGAACGCCATCTATATTTATTGACGCGTTCCAATGTGGTTAATTTTTTACCGGTTATACAGGTGTTAAACACATAACAAATTGTCATGGCTAATCAGATATTATAAAAATGAATTCCTTGGAAAATTCTCATTTACAACGGTAGCAATTGTAACATTCTGATGATTAATTTTGCTCATTAAACTGCTCTTAATAATTCTTTCATTTACACCTAATGTCTAAATCTAATGTGGCATGTTGGGAAATAACTTCAAGAGTTCAAGAAATCGAAATAAAGTCTCACTGTCTCAGTCATAAGTCATAAAGTCTCAGTGTAATAAAATCTCACGAAAGGAAACAAGCCATTCGACTGTTTTTATTATTACTGGAAAACTATTTTATTCAAGATATCCTTTCACTAATAATGGATTGGAAGGACTGTGGTTCATCACAATATACCCTTCACAGATACCCTTTACTTTAGGCACCAGTTTGCAAATTTGCAGAAATATTTTTATAAGTAAATAGTATAACAAAAATAATCGATTCTTATAAATGGAATCAAAGAAAGATAGGTAATTGAACTTTTGATGTTTATGTATAAAATTCTATAAGATTTAATTACAGAAACGAAAGTTATTAAAATTGAACTTTTTCCGTCTTTATTTTTTACGGATACGTTACATACAATAATTGAGATTAACGAGATTTAAAAAGTAATTAAATAATCTATATATTTAAAACGCAAGGCTTATTTTTGTTCCAGTTCGTTTGAGAGATCCACCCGGCCGATTATATATTTTTTAATGTTTATATTTTTAATTTGAAAAACTTGGAAATGAGCAGGCTTAGGATTTGGGTGCATAATTTGCAGTAACGTATTTACGCTGACTGTACTTTTAGATAGCCTGGCCTTCACACTTTTCTTTTAAACATCTGATAGATAAGAAATGTGTAATTTTATAAAAATAGACCTTCTGCACAAGATACTTATTTTAGAATTTGTGGCTCAAGTTAAATAACATTAATGTGTTTATAATAAACGTCGTAGCTTCTCTTTTAATTGTCAAATACACTTGATTAGTAAACCTTCTTTTCTACAAATGTTTATATAAACTTGTAAATAAAATTCTATAAAGTATATTAGAATTGAAACTTTATTTACATATTTCAGTTTCTATTTTTATAGTGTTTACATAAAATGCATTATTTATTTAAGCGGAAACGCATAGGTCGAGGTTCACATAAAACTGCGTCGTGTAATCATATGTAGTACCCCCACTTTCAATAATTTTTGTTTAAAAGGTGTCAACGGTACATTCAGGCTGCAACGTTTTCTAATATTTAGCCACTCCTTCGTCCCTAAGTCGCAAGCATGGAAATGAGTAATAGAAGGGGAACAGCGAGACGGCTACGTGACGACATTGGTGGCCTTTACTGCCGAATATACCGGATGGGGCAATAGTGTGGAGAAGTCCGATAGCTCCTAAACGGTAACAGCTAGAAAAATTGTTCTAATACTGATGTAAACAGTGAATAGAGGCGCATCTAGAGAAATTATTTTCAAATGTACAGAGTGTTGCAGAAAAGTGTGGCACACTTAAGGTAATTTATTTCTAAATAGAATGCCCCAAATATTTTTGCAAATTTAACACCTCTCTTGGCAGGTTTATTCATATCTAAAATTTTAGCACCATCTAATGACCGGTTTAGAATAAATTTTTTTTCAAAAAATTGAGTTTTACATTATCTCACTTAACAGTTTACCGCTTTCACTGCTGCAACTGTGAAGACGAATTTAAGTAGGGATTTTGTTGCGGAGGCTTGTAGGGTGCTCTTCTTTAAAAGAAAATGGACCCACCATGTACAGGGTTTTCAAAATTAATTTTTAACTTTAGAGAATTTCAAAGCTAAAATTCACAACTTTTTCAAATGGAACACCCTGTACATTTTGTACTATTTTGATGCAGAGTTAAATAACGAACATTTCTTGTATGTACGTCCCTATAGCTATTTGTAACTACTTTTGATTTATTGAAAAAAAACTGCAAGAAGTACACAATTAAAAAATTATTTATTTAAAAAATCAAGGTTTTTTAAATAAAACAAAAGAAAAAAAACTATAACAAATGCTCCATATGCTGCCCGTTTGCATGGACACACATTTAGATGCGCCTTTTGAACGATCTTTGTACGTTTCTTAACATTGCCGGCGTGATACTTCTAAAAGCATGTATTATTCTATCCTTCATATTTTGGATTGTGGTTGGTGTCTCTGTATAAACAATTTCTTTCACATATCCCCATAAAAGGAAATCCATTTTTAAGATCAGGAGATCTCGCAGGCCATTTAGTGGGTCCATTCCTTCCAATCCATTGATGTGGGTAGATATTATTTAGGTGGTCTCTTACTGCATGTAAATAATGCGGTGGAGCACCGTCTTACTGGAGCCACATCCCAATTCGGATCCTTTGAGGAAGGTTCGCCAATAATTGTGGCAGATAGTTCTCCAAAAAATGAAGATAAATAGCTCTAGTTAATGTACCATCAAAAAGATGGGGCCCTATTACATGTTCTCCAATAATCCCCGCCCAACCTTTATGGACCATCTGTGCTGATTATCAAGTTGTATGAAAAAGTGGGGATCTTCTGTAGCATAATAATGGAAGTTGTGCCTGTTAACAAATCCATTTTTATGAAACGTTGCCTCATCAGTGAACAAAACATTGTTGAAGAATGTAGCATCGTCTTGCATTTTACCTATGGCCCAATTACAAAACTGTAAACGTTTTAGAAAATCGTCATCAGTTAGTTCCTGGTGCATTTGAATGTGATTTGCATGAAACTTATTTTTCTTTAAGATTCGACCAACAGAACGTCTACTTATTCCTACAGATGAACTCACTTCTCTCTGACTAACATAGGAATTCTCAATCGTTGCCAGCACAACAGATAACTCATTTTCTTCGTTCACACAACATTGTTATTTCGTTCACTTTTTTCATGCTGTACATTGCCGGTCCTCACAAATCTATCGAGCAGATTTTGAAAGCTGTGAACTTTAGGGAGCCTCCGTTCAGGATACCGTTGGTGGTAAATTCTGCGGGCAAGCAAACAATTTCTTTCCGACTCGCCCAAAACAAAAGTCATGTCTACACGTTCTTCATTACTAAAATTCATTTTGAAAAACTAAACCACCTACTAGAACTAAACACTGATGGTCGATAACTGCGAGAACTGTACGTTTTGCACACGTGCACAACAATTGCTAGATGCTTTAATGTTTTGTTGAACAAAAACAACCAACACACTTGACAACTAAATAAATAATTGTTTTTAATTGTGTACTTCTTGCAGTTTTTTCTTAATAAATCAAAAGTAGTTACAGATAACTATAGGGACGTACATACAAAAAATGGTCGTTATTTAATTCTGCATCACAATGGTACAAAATATACAGGGTGTTCCATACAAAAATATTTGAGGCATTCTATTTAAAAAAAATTACCTTAAGCGTGCCACACTTTTCTGCAACACCCTGTACATTGGAAAATAATTTCTCTAAATGCGCCTCTATCCACTGTTTACATCCGTATTAGAACGATTTTGCTAGCTGTTACCGTTTAGGAGCTATCGGACTTCCCCACACTATTGCCCCACCCGGTATACTGCATTAGTTGCATTAAAATGTCAATAAAACTTTTTTCTGATTGAACTATTTAGCTCGAACAAATTTAAGTGTGTTATCATTTTTGTTCCTTAATATCTTCAGGTAAGTACCAAATAAAAATACAGACAAATTTAGAATTTTAATCGTTTTAAGAGATAAAAATAATGTTACTTATTTTAAAGTGACGAGTTCTTTAAAATGATAGAGAAATATACATAAGAGATAAATAATAAATAAATAAAAATCCTATTAGAGAAAGGAATGGTTTCATAAGAACAGCATTGAAATTACAAAAAATACTAAGTAAAAAGCAGTAAAAATGTAATCAATATATATTTATATATTTCTTCTGCGCGCCGTGCTCTTGCAGAGCGTTGGCATTTCCCTCCTATACTTGTGTTGTGCGTGTTCAGTGATCACAAGTATAGGGGACCTACAGCTTAAGGTGGACTCCGAACCACCCCATGTACATAGTAGTTGGATCTTTTATTAATTTCAGGGAAATTTCCTGGGAAAAGTATACCTTGGTGGTTTGTCATTGCCTTGCGATGCAGAAGCGATTTTTAAAAATCCGGTGATATATGGGCCGGGGTTCGAACCCGGCTCCCTTGGTCGGTAGTCCCACACGCAACTAACCGAGCCACAATCGCTCTCGTATTTATATATTCCTATACATATTCATATATATATATTTATATATTTATATTGTTAGGTCGATATTCTAAGAATTACTTTACGGTTATTAACATTATTTTGAGTTTCGTTCTTTATCTTATTTACTCAAAGTTTGGTAGATTTTCTTCTTTATAATAAACTTATTTTGTATTGAAAAGCCCGTTTTCTAAATTATTAAATTATACTTGAGTTAGAATTATTTTTTGATTAGTAAGACATAAATATGAAATAACATTACAACGTGTTTTACCTATGATGTTATATGCTTTATTGAAAATATTGTATGTATTAGACCAAATTATTATAAATACATATAAGTGGTTATACATGTCCCCAGTGACGTCACGCTTCAACTGCTAGAAACCGTTCGTAAGACAACTTCCATTTACTAACTTTGGGCAAAACTCGCACCTTCTAGTTAGTAAAATAATACGGCACATAATTTTAGTATCTTTCTTAACTAGTGTACATAAGGTAAATGTATATCTATGTTGATATGATCATATATCGATTAGTTAATTACGTATGTATTTAAATCGATTTCTTCGGGTGTGTTACATAAAATATTTTTCGTGCTTTCGTCAAAGACCCTAAAATATTATAATGCAATAGCTTAAATATTAATAATGTTTACTAGATCAAGCTGTTACTATTTTTTCTGCGTCCAACCAAAAAATGAGTTGTTTTTAATCTTAAATTTAAAAATAGATGTTTACTGGTTTAACCCAGAGAAGCTGACACACGTGAGTTAATGATATTTTCCTACGACCCCATACGAAAGTGAACAATAGCAAACGCTACCGATATTAAGAAAGTGAGTCATATAACACGCGTATGTTAGGAACATAACACACGTGTGTGTTATGAAAATACGTCACGCTAAGCAATATCTAGAAATCCATGAATTTTGTTTACATTAAAATGATGACATTAATGTTTAATCCAATTTTGAGAAGCATTTTAACCATTATGTATCTATTCTTTTCTTCTAAATATAACTTTAATTAATGTTTAATTAGTTATTTTAGCTATCAAAAAGAAATATCTAATAGATTACACCTAACGTAACCTCACTATAATACATGAAAATTATTGAAGCAAGTTTGCCAAGATTAAAATCAGCGATGCCAAATGGGAGAAAAATAAGTGTAATATCAAATAATTTAGTTAGGCAACCTCTTTCATACCTGGCATTGTGTCATGGCAGACTTTAGTATACCAGGCAGGAGCTGTAAAAAAGCAACACTGTAATTTTACCCATATTTTCAAGGAGTACTAGATTATATTTACTTCAGAAAATATAAAACAAAAATTGTCTTTCCAGATCTTGGTTAGAATAATGTCAACTGTGTGTTTCTAGATTTGTAATATTCAAAACTAACACTCCTAAAAGCATATTATCAGTTTAGCAATTCATTTTCTTATAAAAAATAAAGAATTATCAATTACAGGTATTTGTTAAATAAACAAAAATTACATTTAGTAAATTTTTCAAGAAAGTAAATTGTAACATTCGTCTTTAAATTAGTTGGCTTTATGTATTTTCATTGTTAATTGATAATTGTTAATTAAATTAAAATTATAAATTTCTATTTTTTATTTATGCAAACATTGTTAGTTACAGATAAATTAGAGAATAATTAATAACCCTTTCAACCAAAAAAATATATTCAGCAGAAAACTGACAGTAAGATTTGCACAGGTACGAATCTATGATCATTCCTTGAGAAAATTAATAGTGACAGATTGACATTATTCTAACCAAAAAATTGGATTACAAAGTTTGTTTTTCATTTTTTTTAAACAAATATAATCTAATACTCCTTGAAAATATGGGTAAAATTACAGCGTTGCTTTTTTACAGCTCCTGCCTGGTACACTAAAGTATGCCATGATTGTGTTATTAGTTGAAGTTATATTTGTTAATTATGGAGATATTATTAAATATAAATAAAAAATAAATTATGTGCCTCTGAAATTATTATATTATAAATTGTAATAGTAATTCATTTAATTAATTTTGCTGCTAAACCCAAGGTTTAATTTTATACTATGTTTAAATAAGTTATGAATATATGAGTTTTTAAAATTGAAATTTATATTTAGTAAAAGAATCTATTAAATAAAATGTTAACAAACACCCATCCACTTTAACAATTGTCATAATTCAGCTCCAGAAAAATAAAATTAAGTTGTCAAGATAACTTAATTTTATTTTTCTGGTAATGTTTTGATAGAAATTTCGTTATAATTATTCATATTGTGAAACTAAATTGTTTAAAAAATTAAACTTTATATCCTAAAAATAAATGGCTTAAGAAAATTAGCTTTAAGTGTGATTTTCTCTGTTAAACCTAACCATAAAAATTTTGCTTTAAAATCTTCAAAAATTATATTCTTGTAAATTTAAAAAATCAAAATATTTTAAACATTTGAAATTTGGGGGGTCGTAGGAAAAATATTGTACATTACACGTTGGAAAGTAACTTTTCTGCACTCGTGTGATTTCCGCACTCGGCTTACGCCTCGTGCGTCAATTCACACTCATGCGTACGAATAGTTTCACTTTCCACACTAGTAATGTAATATACTATATTTTAATAATATCTTAATATATCTTAAAAAATATCATAATATCTTACTTAACTCACTTGAACCATAAATAACTATTACCGATCTCTACTGTAGGTTATGAAGAAAATAAACACACCCGAAGAAATCGTAAATACATAAGTAATTAACTAATCAATATAATCATATCCACACAAAGGTATACATTTATCTATGTACACTAGGGTGGTTCTTATTTGGGCGGTCAACTTGGAATTTCGGTTTTGCCAGGTGCTCATTTGATTCCAAAGAAAAAAAAAACTGAAGATTTGAAGACCAATACGTACTTCCTATCTCTATTTTAATCATTCGCTGTAACGATAAGTTTCCCATTTAGAATATATGGTTTTTCAATTCTTATGCATATATTTGATTTGAAAAAAAAAAGAAAATTGATTTTATAGAATTAACGGGCATCGATGTTACTTTTAGGTGAAACAAAATTATATGGGACATTCTACATCACTTCAACACTAATTGAATGGTGCATTATTTTGAATTTATTTGTATAAATCCTTGAAAAAATCGAATGGCCCATATAATTTTTTTTTACCTTTCGAACACTGTTACCTAATGTACACTGACAAGATATTGTCATTGTTTTACGTGGGGTTCCTATATAAACATACCCCCACGTTCCAAGAGGAAGTGATTGAGATACGCCCAATCAGCGCACAATTGCTACCAGTAACTCACTGGTTGGAGCGAGGTTGCCTATCCACACTCTACTAGCTATCCAGGCTAATACCGGAGCGATTGACTTAACACGTGCTCACCCGCCGGTACCCTCCCGTCCTCTTTCATACGGGGCTAAGTACCTTGTCCAGCAATAGGACTATTCCCCCAACTTAACTCAGTTGAATAGAGAGAGCCCTCGAGTCCTCTTTCATACCTTCATACGCTCCTCCCCGAGACAGAGGTTGGGGTTACTGCCCGATCGAATCCAACCTCAATTGTGGCAGGACTTGTTTTTTTAATGGTTTTGCCACCCCGATCTACCAATATATAGGCTTGGTGGGCCCTCGACAGAGCTTCGTTCGTAAGTCTACACGTTATAGACTCCCAGTGTGTACCCGTTAAGGTGAAGTTGTCTTGATTGTGAGAGGCTGTGTATTCGCTTCAACTCTCCTTAAGTGTAATGGCTTTTGTAACTTCTCCCAATCACTGTACCCGGCTGCAGTGCGGATCATAGGGTGGTCGGGATAGCTCCTAAGCACATTTACCTAGTGGTATGCAGTTTCCCATATGCCAAAAAGCGGGATAAACCTTACTTCGCTTCTCCTCATTTACATAAGATTCAGTCAAACAGCGGGTTCCTTTGGTGACCATAAATGACCTCGGTCAAGCAGCGGGTTCCTTCGGTGACCATAAATGACATTATCCAAGGCGAGACTCGAATTCGCCCACACCGGTATCATATTACCAGGGCTCCCCCTGATCGGTATGAATAACCGTCGAGAATTCTCACGAATTTCTCTACCACACACTTGACCTGACTGCTTCATCCATTGCCCAATCATGTTTCCATGCCAAGGATAGGGTAGAAGACAGCCAGTTTTACGGGTGAACGTCGTGTGGTCTCCCGAACACTCTAAATGTACACTGACAGATCGCTAGTATTATGGACCGTATTATTACTAACTACATATAAGGTAGCGAATGGGGGTTGCGCCGGATAGCCGTGGACTATGCCCGCCCACTACCTACAACACGTTCTCAAAAATTTCTCCTGTCAAAACGTCCATTCATCCTACATTAAAACATCCCACATGCCATTTTGCATTTAAATACAGAAATGTTCAAAGTATCTGTACAATTTTGTCAGATTTTTAAAAATGTCACCACACCCAGTCTCTGTAACTTTAAAATATTTCGTTTAGAAAAAAATAAAAATACGTTTGGTAAAAAAAATTATTAGGCCGTACAAACGTAGTCTTGTGAGCAATATATATAAAAAGATTGTTTATTCTAGGATAAATACTTTTCGAGATATTTATATTTCTTTAAAGAAGTGCAAGCAGGTTTGATAATTGTTTCAGGACTGAATATTTTCGAAGTTCTGCGAAATCTAGCAAATTGATTAGAGAAAATTATGTTCTTTGGTTGACTGCTACCTCGTAATTAGTTTTCATTGAAATCCGTGAGATCGGCCTATTTTAGTGATCGATTTCGTATGGAATGACCCCTTAGTAATTACAATTAGAATCGATAAAGAGATTGAACTTAGTTATTGCTCGTTTTATGCAATCTTTGGCTTGCAAGTAATTTGTAACGCAAAACCAAATATCAATATATCTTCTTTTAAATTATTGTAACAATAATTTAACATTTGTGCATTTGCTTTATCATTTAATTTTATTATAAAAGTAAGATAGTGCAGCATATTGAATAATTTAGTTAATAATAAGGTAGGAAAAGTACAAAATCAGATTTTTGCATTTTTATAATAAATTAATACTCTCCAAGTTTTATTTATGTAATTTAATATACCTACATACGTCAATAGGAAACATAAAAACATTTGAAATGTTTATAGTATTAAAAACTGTTTTGTTGATGTTTCCTTTTGTGTAGAAATGTTATTGAATAATAATAATCTATTAAGCTTTTTATAAAAGATGATTGTATGTTTACTCTTGTAATTGAGCAGGTATAAATTAAAATAATTAGGATTTGTTTGTTGTTTATTCGGGTTATTATAAGAATTTGCTTTTAATTTAAATTAAAACTTATTAACTCCTAATAAAAGAACTTGTTTTTCTTTCTGGAGTAGATACTTCGTTTCTTTGAGTCAGAAATCCTTTTCACATATATTACATATCTACATATTGTAACGAATAGTAAACCCACATATGACGTCATCAAACATTTTAGATGTATGAGTCATCAACTGTATGACTCATCAATCAACACGTGCAAGTATGAGTCATCGTATGAAAGATATAAATTGAGTTCGCGGGCAGAAGAAAGGCAGTTAATGTTTAACCGGCGTCGTGTTGAAATGTACTCTGAATAATTAGTTAATACATAAATAATTTTTATATAAATAAGTCCTCAAATAAATTTGTAAATACCTAGTATTTTTAATAGTTTGTTAAATAGTTTATAGTTATAGTGTTTTTAATTAAGTGCATTGTAAAAAATCTTTTCTTTATTAATAGACGATTTTAAACAGCATTTCTTTGATTATTATTTTAAAAAGAACGTTACAATATATAGTAGTAGTAACATGGGAAATTAATGAATAGATATTATTAATTAATTGCATTTGTAATTAATATTGCATTACTATTATTGTTAGGTGAAACAGAACAACTGCTTGACTACGTACCGCACTGTTTATTTCTTTGCGGTACTACATCGTGTACTTTAATAACACTTAAACACCGTCAGAAAGTGACTGGAAATACTAGTCAATAATCACGTATAATCTAAACTATTAGCATAATTTCTACATTTCTATATTTAGATTGTTTTTAGACAGCATAGTAGTCTTAACAGTGATTACCTTTTCCTACATACAAAAGTATTTACTAGTTATATGGTACAGTGGCGTAAATAGATCTGTGTGCAGAGCGTGCGGGGAACACGGGCCCGCAAGATGAAGGGACCGGCCGGCAAACGCAGAATAAGATGCAATCGGGTTGTTCAAGTATAAGTAACTCAATCACAATTTTAACTTTAAATGATACACATCAAACACAGGTACAAATTAAGGGGCTGGATCACCAATAATTAGCCAAAATGCCAAATGCATGCGATTGGTAAGTCAATTTCCGATTAATGGAATAGAACAACTAAAATTAAATTTACTAAGAGTAGGTATTGCGTCGCTTTGACGAGACGTTTTTAGTGACTTTTTGTTTACAGTTGGTACCCCTGGGGGAAAATCTAGTGACTTTTTATGTCTGTCTCTCTCTCTAATCTGGTGACTTTGTCTGTCTCTCTCTAGGTGGTTAAGTACGGAATCGTTATTACCGACATTCTGTATTACCGGCATTTGGTTCGTCACTTGGATAAATGGTAGCGTTGTTGCTAGGGGAAAACAGATGGCGCCAGTGTCGATCTCTCTCGAATATGGGGACTTTTTATGTCGATCTCTCTCTAATCTAGGAACTGTTTATGTCGATCTCTCTCTAATCTAGGGACTTTTGTCTCGTTAAGCGTCGAAGTACGGAATCTGTATTACCGACAACTAGTGTATCGTCAATAGATGGCGTCATGAAGAAATATCGGCAAACTGTGTACTACTACTACTACTAGAGGGCGTCATGAAGAAATCTGTATTACCCGTATGTAGAGGTCGCGTAAAAAGAGAACTGTATTAGAGACCCTTCAATTAGAGTCTGCAGCCACTTTATATCACAAAATATGGTGCTAAATTTGAATCTGTCACATTACTGAAACTGTCAATTTTGAAGCTGTCATTTTAAATCTGTCATGTTAAATCTGTCATTTTAAATTTGTCAATTTTGTATTTGTCATTTTAAATCTGTCAGTTTTGCATTTGTCATTTTAAATCTGTCATTCTTAAAGTCGCCATTTTGGATTTCCCAGATTTGAATTTTTTCTCCTTCTCGCTACTACCTACAAGTTCTGCTACCTTTCTCTCTTTGCATATCCACCATCTTGAATCTGTCATTTTAAATCCGTCATTTTTCCATCTGTCATATTATTGGATCGATCATCTTTTATCCCGTTCACTAGACGGAAACTCTTCCTCTTATTCTCATAGGATGACAACTTACCGGTGGCTTTGTAACTTAGGATGTTCGCCGTCGGAAATCTTCGCATTTTTTCGTGTACTCTCGCTGATGACGATATACCTTTTTATATAGTCACCCTTCTCCCTTAACCCTTAATCATACTAGTAAATGATTTAATCAATGTTTAAATATATATATTATTTATTTTGCTATACATTTCGAGGAGTAAATGGACAATTGTAACATATTATTTGACAAATTATTCATTACACAGTATGAGCTGAGATCGTCTCGTAACACTTGCAAATTGTTCAAATATTTTTTGTACCTTATTTCTAAGACAGTTTATTTTCGCCATGGTGTTCTTAATACGACGGTGCAAACGTTGTAGTTGACGTCTTCGGCTGCTGCTGTTGATGATATGATTGCAGTCGTGTATGTACGGCATCGATAAACTTTTGCGAATAATGTTTTATTATTTCTAATAAAATGAACGAGTTCAATCCACCGGCTGTTGTTGTTGTTGCTGCGTTGTCTATTATGATGGTAGCTGAGTAGTATCCGAATAACAGCTCGGTCGTGAATAAGATGGAGTCTGTTGGTGGAAGCGTTTTATAGACATCTTCAGGTCGTCTCAGTGGACCTTCTGCTACGTTCTCTATGTCTGCATGGTAGAAACGCGGAAAGTCCAGGTGATGTAACGTTCGAGGCTGATGATTGATCAGCGGTGCTAGATGCAATATAGACTGTAACTCGTAATCTTTTAAGGTTATAGTCCGTTGTTTATCATTCTGATGAATCGCCACCCTGTTGCCGAAAAACTTGTTGTGAATAATCTCGATGTATAAATTCTCACATAGATGGACTTTCAAATGTTTATCACGATGTAGTACACTGTTGTCCTTGCAGCAGCAACCATAAAAGAAATTTTTAAACATTGCCTCGACTCGTATATCATACAGCTCGAACCAGTCACTTTCCGACAACACTATTTCACCATGCTGGCATACGTTATTCACGCATTCGAGCTTCACTACCACGTCAAATTCTTTAGACCCCAAGGCGTCGTCGTCGTCAGGCGGAATAAGTCTTACTTGGATGTTGTGTATATGGTCGTAGTTTTCTTCTTCCCCTAGAGGTCTCGTAACATACAACGGATACTGGACATCCCCGAGCAGTTGAACACGTACTTCACCTTTAGCTGCTGCTGCTACTGTTGTATCTACAATCGTAAAGTTTGCTGATGCTGCTACAGCGTCATCAGCGTAGTATAGAGGCTGCTGCTGCGACAGATCATGGAACGCTAAAACAATAATACAATAATCGGTTAATATATATACACACACACAAACATACAAAAGTTTTAAACATCTTACCTATTTCTTCTTCATTGTTCGACTCTTGACCGTTGTAGGTACTTGTTGTTGATGATGCGTGATCTGCAACATCTTGGTCTTCTTCTAAACGGCAACAAAATAGACAAATTAGCATACAAAAACCTTGAAGTTTTTATAAACAATTTACCTATTTCCAGGCTACTGTGAAATAAGTCAATCACACAGGTCTCGTTATCATAACAATAATAAGGAGTGCTTATACCAGACATCGTCGTAATTGCTGATGATCTGATGTACACGTCTGCTGCTACTCGCTAACAACTGTCGACTTTATATAGTCACTTATACTTACTTATCCTACTTTTAAAATATGTTACTATACAAATATTTTTACTTAAGTAAAGATATACAAATTTTTACAAAACTTAAAAAATACAATTATACTACAAACCTCATAGAATGTCATTGACTAACACAGGGCTTCTTATGTCCATAGGGAACAGAGTCGAAACTGTCGTCAAACTTACGTTTTTCGACCTAGGCCGTGGATCTTTGTTCCATTCTTGGTAATGACCTGGTGGTTTTTGTACGGCATATATTCAAAGAGGCAATGTATAGAGGTTCAACAGGCTCTTTGGATGTAACCATCTGCCTCATGCTGTGGAAGTTGATGAGCTTCAGTACATCATAGTTCAGTCTAATACTTTTTACTTTACACACAGTGAAGTAAGTGAATCGGCCAAAGCAGAAACTGAATATGTCCCAGCCACCTTGTTTTGAGAAAAACAAGAAAAACTGAATTACTCAATGTTGCTTTTATGGACTTTCGTGACTTTTTGGGATATGAAAGAAGGGTATCTATTAGGTAAGATCACATGGTTCAATTTACTTAAAGTTTTGTATTCTAAAAGAAAAAAATTCATATAAGACGTGGACATGTTCAGTTTCTGCATTGATTGCAAATAAAATGCAAAGAATACGCAAGAAACTATTTTGTGACCAGTGCCGACCTTTGAGGGGGCGCTATGCTCGAGGGCGCTATGCTGTTTGGGACGCCGAAGTTCGTAAAATCATTAAAATCATTCAATAACAGTTACTTTTTCAAGTTAATAAGGGCGCTCTGAAGGACTCTGCCCGAGGGCGCCGAGAGCCCTAAGACCAGCACTGTTTGTGACAAAAGAACAACTGAACTTAATATTAACAAAAGAAATCTGAAAATCCTAAATACGAATAAAAATATTTTTAAACAGTATCTGCTTTCACTTCCTCTTTCTCTTTCATAGGCCATTTTAGGATAAAATTGCTTTTAAAATTCGTCAAATTCTTTCTTAATGTACTTCATAAATCTTTCAGTTTTGAAGAGGTTGTGGAGTCAGTGGGAAATACCTTCAACTGTTTCCTAGGTTGTTCAGTTTTACTTTTTTCTTCGTAAACACTGTTACTAGTTGATTTAGACATTTTTGCATAGAGAACTTCCCTCAAAAAAATATCACTTGCATATGTCAAAACGACGCGACGATGGCTTTATTTGATATCAGCTAAGCTGTTTTTACTTCAGCGCATCCTAGATATATAAGACATACCGCTACAGAGATTGAACACGTCCTATGTTTCTTCAGTTTCAGTACTATACCATCGCTTTTCTACATTATAGAAAAGTAGGACATGTTATATTTTTGCACCATTCGATCGGGCACCCTTGAATTATGGCGAATTCATGTATAACTCAATTTACACAAAAAGTGGACATATTCAGTTTCTGCATTGACCGAATATAATGAAACTGTAGTTCTTAGGACCTCCAGAGGTAAATGCAACTATAATAGCCAACCACCTAAATTATATGGATTACCAAAATTACATAAAGATAACCAACCATTAAGACCAATAGTGAGTTCAATTCAATCACCAACATATAATTTGTCAAAATTACTAGCAAATATACTAACTAATATTACAGGTAAAAACTTATATACGGTCAAAGACTCATGGGAATTTAAAAAGGATATAGATAATTGCAAATTACCAACTAATCACATAATAATATATATATTAGACAATATTAGACATTGTCTCATTATATACTAACCTCCCTATCAGCTTAATTACTGAAACTATAGATGAAAAATGGGATGAAATAAAAATACATACAAATATACCTAAAGATGAATTCATTAAAGCTACAAAATTTGTTTTACAATCAACCTACTTTTTATATAACGGTACAATATTTTCACAAGTTTATGGTTGTGCTATGGGATCACCACTATCAGCAGTAGTTGCCAACCTTGTATTAGAAAAATTAGAAAATGAATTAATACCCACACTTGCACCAAACATTAGCATCTATAAAAGATATGTAAATGACTGTTTCCTAGGAATAAACAAAAATTGTATCGATCACATATTACTCAAATTTAACCAATTACACCCAAAATTACAATACACTATAGAAAAAGAAAAAATAATACATTAAACTTTCTAGATATTACATTAATCAGACAAGATAATGGTACATTCAAAACTAATTATTACAAAAAAAAATTCACTCCGGTCGTTATTTAAATTTTCAATGTGACACATCAAATAAATATAAAATATCAGTAATTAATAACTTAACAGATAGAGCAATTAAATTATCCTCAAAAGAATTTCATACAGAAAATTTAAAAAAAATTAAAAAAATACTAAAAGAAAATAGTTATCCAGTACAATACATCGAAAAATATATTAAAAAAAATTGTTTTATTAATATTATTAATTACTGGCTGCTAGTCCTCATTACTACCCAATAAAGGGGGAAAAAATATAACTTGTGTGAAACTTTAATATTTTGATTTTTATTATATTTAATAATTATGGAGTTCTACAAAGTAAGGCTGGAGACAGTAAACGCTATTGATGTATTACATTTAGATACGTACAAAAGGAAATAGAAATTAGTAATTACCATTTCAAGACGAATGTTGTTATTATTTCAGTGGTTGTTATTATATCATTGTTAAGATATCCGAATTCGATAGAGTTTGTGTTTAAACTACGACGGTCAACCCCTTGCATCTTGTCAGAACTCGTACAATCAAGATTATATATAATTACGCAATATTGTGTAACCTTTTTTTACATCTCTTTTAGAGATACTTGCATTTCGAAACATTTTGATTTACAGATTTAGTCATAAGTAACGATCCACAGGTAACAGAGTCCGCGTTTTTCCCACGTATTACCATTTAACTGCAACATTTTATTTTAATTACATAAATCTAATTAATTATATAATACCTATAAATAACATATTATTAATAAAGAATTAAGAATATACACAATTCAAATTTAAAATACCTTTCACGATTAACCGATACGAACGATATATGAATACTACGTTTGGCAATCAAGCATCGACACGATTCGGAGGACGACCTTCAAACTTTTCAGGTAACAAGTCCTCTTTGTGTGAATACTAAATTAACACAGGTGTCCTATAATTGACGGCTGTTTCAATCTGCTTGATACAGACTTGACTAAACACGATTTTACATGTAGATCGCTCAGTTTTTCAAGTATATGAAATTATGAGATGATGGCATGTAATTATCTACTTACTGCCTGGTAGTGTTGTAAGTTCATTTAGATATGCAAGTAATAGAGCCGTACCTTTTAATTAAATTTCGAGCGTTAAATATATAGAGAATTCTACATTCTCACGTAGGAGGGGTAAAGGGGTGTTTGTTAAATAACGCTTTCAAAACTTCGTCTGAGAATGGTAAGCTTAGTATTTGCAAGTGTTTTTGTTCGATTGCGTTTATTTAATAAACATTACTATTAAATAATCACTCTTGGAAGCCCGAAGGATTGTAATCACACAACGAACGTTGTTAAGGGAACCCTTCAATAAATTAGCCTTTTGACCGTCATGTCTTGACGAGGTTTCCTTAGTAATTTATTTATGCTTAAGGAATTTAGTTATCTCAGGGCCGGTTAATAAACTAATTTGATACTCATCTTTATTAATTGTTGTATTGAAATGAGACTATTTATTTTAATCATTCAATTCTGGGTTCTTAATTGAATGATCTCTTTAATGTTAAGAAAAGCATTATTATTTTTGAATACCTAAATCACTTTTACTACACCTTCACTCTATGGCTTGATGTCACCGTTGAATTCTTTTTTCTCTATTTTCTTTTACAGAATATTATCATCCACAGCTACTCTATATTAAAGAGCAGACCAATTTTCTTTATACTCCAACACCTGGTACGCCTCTTCAGTGGATCACCATGATCGCTCTGCGTTGGATTCGATCTGCGAACCAATCCCCTCCTGATGCTCCGACGATACTGGATCTGCAGAAATCTTCGATTCTTCCGCTGTCAAGTAAGTAGCCTCAATCACTCTCTTGAATGAATTAACGTTTATTTTAATCTTCTTATACAGGAATCTATTAAAGAGAAGGATTTACTAGCAATTCTGTCGAACTGGAATATTAACACTTGGACGATCCCAATTATGGTATCTATCAGGGTCTCTGCACTATTTAATTATGTTAAGTTTCTTTTATTTATTACCTATTTCAATTCTATTTTGATGTGCTTTTCTTATTATAGATTATGTTATTGGAAAAGTAATCCAGTAAAGAGGATTCATTATAAACGTTAGTTTGGTGAATTTCGTTCGTATGAGAACAGTGATTTGTATTTCGATGCCATGTAAATTGATATTTTTTATATTACGGTCATTGCCACTTAATATTCTTTTATTACTGAACATTTTTGATATTTAAATTAAATATTTATTATGTTTATTTAAAAAAAATTCACATTAAGCGAAAGTTAGAGCTGTCAAATGTGCAAAAATAAAGATAAGCCTGAACATTTCAATTAACATTTCACAGTATATTCACAGTAAATTTATAAAATATTTAAATTCTTAATTTAACGTAAATAGAGAGTTACATTAAATTCATATGAGACATCTTCTTAAATTAACCTTTTTTATTTAAATTGACTTTAAATGTATACTCTTTTTGACCAATTTAACTTAAATTAATTACATTTACATTAAATTAATATTAACCTCTTTTAAATTGATTATATATTATTACTAAATTAATTTTAAAAGTAATTAAAAGTAAATTAATATTAAATTAACTTTAGGCATCACATTTATAAGTATTACACAACAATGGAATTTTACTCTTATTTGCCGTACCGACAGAGTGATATAAAATTGTAAAAACGGTTTGAATTTTGCTCCGTAGGTTTTAATGCACATCACGTTGTTAGAGTAGCACTATTGAAATGTGTTGTGTCAAATTATAGCGAGAACTCGCCACTTTCTCGTTTACATCGTTGTCCTATGTCACGTTGCTCCGGGTTTTCATTTAATTTTTGCTTTATTTCGCTTGTTTTCTTATTTTACAAAACAGTTCTTTTCAGAACTACAATGAAATGGTCGGTAAAGAGTCCAACACAGGTGGCCTGGGTTGGACCCTCGAAACCGGCGAGAGGATTTTTCTAATCGATAAAGCCTCAGTAGACTTCGCCGTGCTGTCAGATGGGTACGTTAAGCAGTCGGTCTCGCCAATCACATTAAAATTTTTCTGTGGTTGTCGTTAAAAATAACTTATTTACTTCAGTGGTTTGGCAATGGTAATTACTTTTACGTTTATAAGCTATATTATTTTTGAGACGCGACCGTAAAATAAAAGAAGGCTGAAAATGAAAAGTATTCGTGTTGCTAACGTGACGGTAAATTCAAATCGTCCTCAATCATTTTGGTTTTATGAGTTACTTCGAATGTTATGATGTTTATGTAGCTGTTTTAATTAAGCAATATTGAGTTGTTTACTTTGATTTAATTAATCTGTATAAGTACGACATAAATATGGACATTATTTTACTTATTTTACATTATTAAATTTAAATACATGAATATAAATATACACGTTCTTTATTGTACGTAGATATAACAGTTTTTGATATTTAGTTTAACGATATACTTGTTTGTTATGTTTACAAATATGTAAACCCAATAACTGACGTAGTTTTGTTATATAGTTCCCATAACTTGTTATTATAATCTAGTAGATTTCTCTAATGAATTTTGAACTTCATTAACAGTTGTGGGAGATGGCCGGTTCTGGTGCCGCACCTCCTCACTTGCATGACAATGCATAACGTTATATATTAATTATATGAATCTAATTACCCTTATTAAATTTATTAAATTATTTGTTCTAATTAAAAACGTTTAACGTTATTATCAAAGATCGAAATTAAAAATAACAAAATCAAAGAATTTCGGGTAGGCGACCATATATACATATGAGCTTAATATATAGCTAGCATTGAAAATATGAAAGAGGGATTGAAAGAAACGCTATAAATCAGGTCAGGGTAATATACCTTAACGATCCACAGGTAACAGAGCCCGCGTTTTTCCCACGTATTACCATTTAACTGCAACATTTTATATTAATTACATAAATCTAATTAATTATATAATACCTATAAATAACATTCTACTAATCATGAATTGAAAATATACACAATTCAAATTTAAAATACCTTTCACGACTAACCGATACGGACGATATATGAATACTACGTTTGGCAATCAAGCATCGACACGATTCGGAGGGCGACCTTCAAACTTTTTACCTACACGATAATCTAAACATTATTTAATTAAAATACTTCAGAATAGTTAGCTACTCTCTTCTATCCCCAGGAGTTTAATACAGATATCTCTCATCATAACACCTCCTCGGTATATACATCGTACATAAACACGATCTTGCATCTTATCAAAAACTAACAAGATATACTAAAGTTTCTCAGTCGATATGTATCAGGTAGAAAAAAAGGGTCACATTTGTAGGCAGGTAATAACTACGGTAATCTTAAAACACATCAGTCTATCAAATACTATTAAATAATTGCAATATTACATATATCATCTCCACATATCTTTCGTAAAATTCAGTTTATCCACAAAGAAAATTAATTAGTTTGACAGCTCTTCACGTTAATAAAGGATAATTTATTATATACTATTATACATTCAACACCAGGTGATCAGTTTGTATCAACGATTTAAAAAGATTTATTAATTTCTAGTTCAAATACGAAAACAAAACGTATTATTGTATGTGTTATGAGGACATACAACGGGTCTATTAACGAGATATTATTAACGAGATAAATAATAATGATAATTAATTTGTAACGCCTAATAAATATGATCGTTTTTAAAGGATAAACTATTTAATAAAGCTATAAACGATAAAAATTATCGAAACAATTCTCAGATAGATTAGCATTTTTGCCTGTCCGAACAAGATATTAGATAGGTCATTAACGCAGATGTTTACCTCGCAGGTAGGCGGATATCATAATATTATATCAACCTTTTTACCTTAATACAACAAAGGATGCATACAGATAACCTCTGGACATCGCGGGGAAAAGGGACTGAGAGCGGTATATTTTTTATGTAAGTTATTTCTAAGAAAGCAATTCATTTATCCAAATCACACTTTAAGGGTCGTTAATACTCTCGTCTCTATAATACTAGATCTTAAAAATGTAATTTATGTCGGTATTGGTTATTTGCATCTTCATATTATTACAGAGCTTGAAAATAGCTTCTTCTTCTTAAAAAATGGATTACTAATTAATATCCCATTTATATTTACGTAGAAACCGCACGTAATATCCATTAAATTTTAAAATTGAATAAGAAATAATAAATTATCCGTAATGCAACATAAATATCTAACAGATGCATACGAAATACGAAATTAATATTTATCCCAAATACGTTGCTCCATTCCATCTTTGTAACAGCTTAAGTTAATTATAAAAGTTCGATTTTACAACTCTTTTCAACCGGAATTATTAGTATAGTATTATGTTTTTCTATTTCATAAAGCTCTAATGAAGCTAATATAAAACATTTCGAATTTTGATTCTTGAGTCTCTATAATATACTTATATAATAAGTTGTACATGTAAACTTAACTAGCTTCTAAATTATCATAGTTAAAAATACAGGGAAGGGTTCTAGGGGAAAGAAATTCTAATCAATAGTTAGAAATCCTATAATTTCCCCAAGCTAAGGTATCTCCGTTCCCGCCAGCAATAATGTATCGTTTCGGAATTCCGAATTGATTATTCTCATTAAAGTTGGCCGCATCATACTTATCCAAATATTTCTTCATATCCTCATAAAAAGCATCTGTTTGTGTCAGCATAATTAACGAATCGGTATCTGTGTACAGCAGCTGGACCTTATTCCCATATATTTTTTTAATGGTGTTATAAAAAAAGTTATAAATTATATGCTTAGCTAGATCTAGCACACAGAAACCAATATAACATATATCGGCTTATCGTAGTGAACTTGTAGTTTCTCCATATGAATGGCTACCAGATCCTCTGTAAAGATAGCACACTCTTTAAATTGCGGTTTTGAAATCATACTCTCGACATTTGATTATTTATCAATGAAAACAATAAAAAGTATATCATTTATTATTATTACAGGTCTTGAAAATAGCTTCTTCTTCTTCTTAAAAATGTGTTACTAATTAATATCCCTATTATATGTAGGTAGAAACCGCACGTAATATCCATTAGATTTTAACAATAGATAGTCGCAGTTTGAATAAAACAAAAAAGAATTATATATAATTTTACCAATTTTATTAAATCGAGGCGTTGAAAGGTTCAAAAATTTCTATTAACCTAACAATAGATCGATATGAACATTTGAAGGTATATAGTGTATTTTGAAATATACTAATAACAGATCCTAAACTATTAATATTTACAACAGTAAAATCTCAAATGCAGGAATTTCTCCAAGAAAAGCAAGTAGAGATCTTAATATTTGCAATAGTAAAACTCAGACGCTGGAAATGTATACAAGAAAAGCAAAAATAGAAGATATTTTACACTCTTCAGACAAGTTAACGTATTTTTATTCTAATAATAATATACATCCCCTGCGATCTAAAATGATATTACCTATATTGTAATCAGCAATAATTGGAGATTTAATTCTATAGAGCGAGATAATTGAACATTTCTTAACATTAAGGAACAATTTATTCATATCAATCCTTGATACGGCGTTCTGCAAACAGCTTAACCGCTGAGTTTATAAAAGCTCATCCCAGAATTCCTTGTAAACGACCCAAATTTAAGATCAATTCGTTCAATGATTCCTGCCCTACCTGTGTGTTTTAAATGGATACGTTCTAGATAATTCTCATTTGTTTTGTATAACAATTAAATTTATCAAGTGTTTATATAAAAAAGAAGGTCAGGCAGGCAGGCAGGTAATAATTACTAGCTTAGAAAGGTTATATTTTAGAGATCGGATACAGTCACATATATGCCTGTATATTACCTGTAAATTTTACTTAATCTACATACTTTAACAATACATGCAGTCAGGTTTGGCGTAAATAACAATTAGGGATATCAAGGCCATACTAACTGAACGTTAACATATGTTCTAAAGGTCAACATTAATTAATTAACCCCCCGGGACTATACATCCTTAGGCTAAAAACAGTCTTGAAACAAAAATGGCAGAATCCGCCCTGTTAGATGGTCAGACAAGAAAGCAGAGTTATGTTATTAGCTGACAAACATCTTTGAAGAACGCTCTGATTCCACCATCTGTTATCCCGATGACGTTATAGGGTGACATTATGAAGTACTCTATACAAAACGCCTCTATACAAGATTAGAGATGAAAATTAATCAGCATGGATTATAATTTATATTATACAAACGGTGAGACAGGAGTAGGTACAATCGGTTTATGTTATACTCCCTCGTCGTCTTAACAGAGTAATTATACTATGCAGGGGTAAGCACTATCTTTTTCCTTGAGGTTATGTTTTAGTCCGAGTTTAAGCTTAAATAACTTTACTATTGATGGCATAGACCCTTTATTTTCATATAGTAGCGACAACGATTGATCTCGCCGCAGAACCTCATGATAATCGTGTTATACCGAGATCGGAGACCGTTGCTATCAATCTCTCACCAGAGCTTGAACAATCATCTCCCGCTACATCTGCTGATGATGAAGAAGAAGAATGCGATTCTAGCTTAAAAGATTATCACGAATCCTCTAACTATTATAGAGCATTATTAGCTAGCGGAGAAAACAAAAACGTAGACAAAACTAGGTACGCTCTATATAACGACATCGATGAGTGGCGATTTGGTTGTTCGCGAGTACAGTTTCAGGGAAAAGATATTTTAATTAAAAACAAACTTTTCAATGCAACATCCGGCCTGTTTAATTTACTAACGCCTAAACGAATAAGCTCTCCTAGTCCAACAGAGGAAGGTATCGACAACTATATGAAAATAATGTCACTTACTAATGCTCATAAGAAAGACTATAGACACAACACTCGGCTAATAAGCGATAAACATTGGAAATACGAAAACATAATAAAGCCTAATTTTTATAGAATAACAAACTTTGGGATTAGTCTTCCCAAAAAGTTAAACAAGATGAAACCGGATTGGATACGTCAGAGTACGCCTGATCAACTAGTGGATCGACTCCAATTCTTGTACGCCGCAAAGAAAGCTCATAGCAGCAGTCTCAAAAACGAAAACGAAATAATTTCAGTCATCACAGAGCTTAAAACGAGAAAAATCATAGAATAAGTAAATATTTAATTTGTACTATGTAAGATGATCTTGTTGTACTGCTAATTATATGTAATATGATATTTTAACACTGATGATAAAATAAACGATATACATTCTATATATGTTTCTTATTTCATAGCATTACCAGAGGCAGCAGCAGCGGGAGTTTTCCGAGACCCGCAGAAGCTTCTATGCCGGCTACAGAGATAGTCATCGTCAATGTTGCCAACATCGTTCTGGTGCTTTTGAGCTAGCGGCGAGATCAATCGTTGTCGCTACTATATAAAAATAAAGGGTCTATGCCATCAATAGTAAAGTTATTTAAGCTTAAATTCGGACTAAAACATAACCTCAAGGAAAAAGATAGTGCTTACCCCTGCATAGTATAATTACTCTGTTAAGACGACGAGGGAGCATAACATAAACAGATTGTACCTACTCCTGTCTCCCCGTTTGTATAATATATATTATAATCCATGCTGATTAGGGTCATGTACCCGATATTTCCATGAATATTTGCGTTTTCACCATATAGGATTAATTTTCATCTCTAATCTTGTATAGAGGCGTTTTGTATAGAGTACTTCATAATCTCACCCTATAACGTCATCGGGATAACAGATGGTGGAATCAGAGCGTTCTTCAAAGATGTTTGTCAGCTAATAACATAACTCTGCTTTCTTGTCTGACCATCTAACAGGGCGGATTCTGCCATTTTTGTTTCAAGACTGTTTTTAGCCTAAGGATGTATAGTCCCGGGGGGTTAATTAATTAAGGTTGACCTTTAGAACATATGTTAACGTTCAGTTAGTATGGCCTTGATATCCCTAATTGTTATTTACGCTAAACCTGACTGCATGTACTGTTAAAGTATGTAGATTAAGTAAAATTTACAGCTAATATACAGGCATATATGTGACTGTATCCGATCTCTAAAATATAAGCCTTCTAAGCTAGTAATTATTACCTGCCTGCCTGCCTGACCTTCTTTTTTATATGAACACTTGATAAATTTAATTGTTATACAAAACAAATGAGAATTATCTAGAACGTAGCCATTTAAAACACACAGGTAGGGCAGGAATCATTGAACGAATTGATCTTAAATTTGGGTCGTTTACAAGGAATTCTGGGATGCGCTTTTATAAATTCAGCGGTTAAGCTGTTTGCAGAACGCCGTATCAAGGCTTGATATGAATAAATTGTTCCTTAATGTTAAGAAATGTTCAATTATCTCGCTCTATAGAATTAAATCTCCAATTATTGCTGATTACAATATAGGTAATATCATTTTAGATCGCAGGGGGATGTATATTATTATTAGAATAAAAATACTTTAACTTGTCTGAAGAGTGTAAAATATCTTCTATTTTTGCTTTTCTTGTATACATTTCCAGCGTCTGAGTTTTACTATTGCAAATATTAAGATCTCTACTTGCTTTCCTTGGAGAAATTCCTGCATTTGAGATTTTACTGTTGTAAATATTAATAGTTTAGAATCTGTTATTAGTATATTTCAAAATACACGTATATACCTTCGAATGTTCATATCGATCTAATGTTACGTAAATAAAAATTTTTGAACCTTTCAGCGCCTCGATTTAATAAAGTTGGTAAAATTATATATAATTCTTTTTTGTTTTATTCAAACTGCGACTATCTATTGTTAAAATTTAATGGATATTACGTGCAGTTGCTACCTACATATAATAGGGATATTAATTAGTAACACATTTTTAAGAAGAAGAAGCTATTTTCAAGACCTGTAATAATAATAAATGATATACTTTTTATTGTTTTCATTGATAAATAATCAAATGTCGAGAGTATGATTTCAAAACCGCAATTTAAAGAGTGTGCTATCTTTACAGAGGATCTGGTAGCCATTCATATGGAGAAACTACAAGTTCACTACGATAAGCCGATATATCTAGCTAAGCATATAATGTATAACTTTTTTTATAACACCATTAAAAAAATATATGGGAATAAGGTCCAGCTGCTGTACACAGAAACCGATTCGTTAATTCTGCTGACACAAATAGATGCTATTTATGAGGATATGAAGAAATACTTGGATAAGTATGATACGGCCAACTTTAATGAGAATAATCAATTCGGAATTCCGAAACGATACATTATTGCTGGCGGGAACGGAGATACCTTAGCTTGGGGAAATTATAGGATTTCTAACTATTGATTAGAATTTCTTTCCCCTAGAACCGTTTCCTGTATTTTTAACTATGATAATTTAGAAGCTAGTTAAGTTTACATGTACAACTTATTATATAAGTATATTATAGAGACTCAAAAATCAAAATTCGAAATGTTTTATATTAGCTTCATTAGAGCTTTATGAAATAGAAAAACATAATACTATACTAATAATTCCGGTTGAAAACAGTTGTAAAATCGAACTTTTATAATTAACTTAACCTGTTACAAAGATGGAATGGAGCAACGTATGTAGGATTTTGTATCCGAACTCAGATATAATGAATAGCACTATACTTTTTATTGTATCCATCGATAAATATTAATTTCGTATTTCGTATGCATCTGTTAGATATTTATGTTGTAGAAGCTATTTTCAAGCTCTGTAATAATAGGAAGATGCAAATAACCAATACCGGCATAAATTACATTTTTAAGATTTAGTATTATAGAGACGAGAGCATTAACGACCCTTAAAGTGTGATTGGGATAAATGAATTGCTTTCTTAGAAATAACTTACATAAAAAATATACCGCTCTCAGTCCCTTTTCCCCGCGATGTCCAGACGTTATCTGTATGCATCCTTTGCTGTATTGAGGTAAAAAGGTTGATATAATATTATGATATCCGCCTACCTGCGAGGTAAACATCTGCGTTAATGACCTATCTAATATCTTGTTCGGACAGGCAAAAATGCTAATCTATCTGAGAATTGTTTCGATAATTTTTATCGTTTATAGCTTTATTAAATAGTTTATCCTTTAAAAGCGATCATATTTATTAGGCTTTTCAAATTAATTATCATTATTATTTATCTCGTTAATAATATCTCGTTAATAGACCCGTTGTATGTCCTCATAACACATATAATAATACGTTTTGTTTTCGTATTTGAACTAGAAATTAATAAATCTTTTTAAATCGTTGATACAAACTGATCACCTGGTGTTGAATGTATAATAGTATATAATAAATTATCCTTTATTAACGTGAAGAGCTGTCAAACTAATTAATTTTCTTTGTGGATAAACTGAATTTTACGAAAGATATGTGGAGATGATATATGTAATATTGCAATTATTTAATAGTATTTGATAGACTGATGTGTTTTAAGATTACCGTAGTTATTACCTGCCTACAAATGTGACCCTTTTTTTCTACCTGATACATATCGATTGAGAAACTTTAGTATATCTTGTTAGTTTTTGATAAGATGCAAGATCGTGTTTATGTAGGATTTATATACCGAGGAGGTGTTATGATGAGAGATATCTGTATTAAACTCCTGGGGATAGAAGAGAGTAGCTAACTATTCTGAAGTATTTTAATTAATTAATGTTTAGATTATCGTGTAGGTAAAAAGTTTGAAGGTCGCCCTCCGAATCGTGTCGATGCTTGATTGCCAATAGTAGTATTCATATATCGTCCGTATCGGTTAGTCGTGAAAGGTATTTTAAATTTGAATTGTGTATATTTTCAAATTCATTATTTGTAGAATGTTATTTATAGGTATTATATAATTAATTAGATTTATGTAATTAATATAAAATGTAGCAGTTAAATGATAATATGTGGGAAAAACGCGGGCTCTGTTACCTGTGGATCGTTAAGGTATATTACCCTGACCTGATTTATAGCGTATATTTCAATCTCTCTTTCATATTTTCAATGATAGCTATATATTAAGCTCATATGTACATATGGTCGCCTACCCGAAATTCTTTGATTTTGTTATTTTTAATTTCGATCTTTGATAATAACGTTAAACGTTTTTAATTAGAACAAATAATTTAATAAATTTAATAAGGGTAATTAGATTTATATAATTAATATATAACGTTATGCATTATATCGTAAATAATCGCATCCCCTCTATAGTAATAACTATACATTAACGTATATGCTCGCATGTATACATGGTTGCCTGCCCGAGATGAGGAGGTGCGGCACCAGAACAGGCCATCTCCCACTACTATTAACAACTATATATGGTCATTATCCAGCTATATATTGATAAAAAGGTTTCTATTATTGGAGTAATGTCATGTTGTGAGAATCTTAACAAAGCATTTTTTCAATAGTAGTAGCCACTACATAGGAGATCTATAGATGAGAATAGCTTTTTAATCTGAAATAAATGCAATGAAAATCATACAAAGGACGATGCACCAAAGTGGAAACACGATGTCAGTTATAGAGATCCCAGAGACATACAGGATGTATTTTAGTGCCTTATTGTAAGTGTAAGCACTGCACGCATTACAGTCAAAGACAAATGCCTACTTATTTTGAAACACCTCAACGCTTTAAGTTGATGATTGAATTCTATTTCTAAAGTTGAATACCTAATTAAATTTCTAAATTTTACTTCATTGCACTAGGGTTGTAACTGGAGACAATCCTTTTTTAAACATGAAAGAGCTAACCATAGTAGGCCAAGCCTATATAGCTCTTCATTTACATTTTACCGCTTAATGTTATTAAGTACAAAATTGAAAGTTAAAAACCTTAATTCAATTGAATAATAGTAAAGTAATTTATCTCACTTATTATATACAGGGTGATGCAAAATGGTTAAAGACGGTTTAAATTTACCGCCACTTAAATTATTGTCATGTTGGCAACACGAATACTTTTCAGACTTGTTTATCCTTCGTTTATTTTACAGTGGCGTTTGAAAAATAATATATAGCTTATAAACTTAATTAATATTAATTTTAAATAAAAAAACTTACCTAACAATATAATCGTCTAGCAAACTGTAGTTCTGAAAACAACTGTAAAATGAGAAAACAAACGATATAAAGCAAAAATTCAATCAATACCCGGAACAACGTGGAAAAGTACAAACGACGCTGTAATTTGACGAATCTCATTTCAATAGTGCTACACTAACAATATGAAATACATTCAAACCTACGCGTGAAATTAAAACATCCTTCGTTAATTTTGGACCACACTGTATACATAGTATGATTTTTTTCTTTCCGGATTCGGATGAATTACAGTTTCACAAGAAATATTCCATGAAATTTGTAATTTAAGAATTTGTCATTTGAAACTTCTGCTTTATTTACAAAGCTTAACACTCATCATTAATTGCTTTAAAATTAACAACATTTTTGTTCCGGGAAGAATAATAAAATCAATATTTAGTAACTGATTCTGGTAGTGTTCATTTTGCATATTTGTATTGCAATTAACAAGCTTTAGTATGTATATTATCCGTATTTATTTTCACACCTAATAATAATAACCTATTTTAGATTTTTGGGATATAAAATCAACCGTTTTGACATTATAACCAAAAATAATATTCCTAGAAAATTGCGTAAGCGGTTTCTTTCTTAACCAAATCAATACAAACAATAGCGCTTAAATGTTTAAAACTAATTTTCCAAATTTGCTAAATTGAGATGAGAACTTCTGTTCATAAAGTAATGTTCCTGTTCGTATTTGAATTCATTCTTTTCCAAATAAAGAAAAACAAAATTTTTTTAGAACAGCATAATCATAATAATAATAATATAATAATTACTACTACCCAGACCCACACAATGACTCCCCATAAAAATATCAAATTCCTACAGTTTTGTAATAACAAACGCAAATTACATATTTTAGAAGCTTTCGAGATATACAAACACAAACTCAGGGTACCTTTAATAAATAAACAGATTGAGCTCAGTCATTCCCCGTTATTGGAAGCGTTTTAGATGTTTATTTTTTATTATTTTTATCTTTTTATTTAGTTATCTATTTGTATTTACCTTAGCGTCGTGTTTGTTTATATTCATATTAACTTTGATAATGACTAGAGACGTGCATTTTAGTAAAGCATAAACCACTATGCCAACGAAGCGAAGCAATTTAAACTGCAATAGAGGGTCATTCCATGCGAAATCGATCACTAAAATGGGTCGATCTCACGGATTTCAATGAAAATCAATTATGAGGTAATAAACTAAAGAACAACTTTCATTCATCAATTTGCTAGATTACGCAGAACATCGGAAATATTTAAACTGAAAAATTATCAAAACTACTTGCACGTCTTTAAAGAAATATAAATATCTCGAAAAGTATTTATCCTAGAACAAATATTTTTTTTATATATTGCTCGCAAGAAGACGGGCTTTTTGGACGGCCTAATAATCTTTTGTTACCAAATGTATTTTTATTTTTTTCTAAACGAATTATTTGAAAAATGCAGAAAAATCGGTGTGGTCACATTTTTAAAAATCTGAAAATTTTTTACAGATTCTTTGAATATTTTTGTATTTAAATGCAAAATGGCAAACAGGACGTTTCATTTTCAATTTTCAAAGACCGCGTTACAGGCAGCCGGCGCAGCATTGTTCACGGCCAGCCGGCGCAACACCATTCGCTACCTTCTAGTATGTAATAATACGGTCCATATTACCAGCGGACTGTCTTAACTAATGTACGAGGGTCGTTTTTTTCCAACCTCCGATAGGCTATAAATAAAAGACAAATGTATATAAAAAAATCATTTTATTACTAAACGTTCTGTATACTTATTGTTACTTTTCGACATACTCACCATAAAGATTGAGGCATTTGTTGTATCTGTGAACAAGCTTTCCAATACTGTCTTCATAACATGTTGCCGCCAACGCATTTAAATGAGTATTGACGTTGTCTTGAAGATCCTCGGTAGTTTGGTACTGTCCTACTGTCTAAAGACTGTCTTCCTAGCCACGTCTTCAGTTCAGGGAAAATATGAAAGACACTCGGTGCTAGGTCGGGACTGTATGTGGGGTGATCAAAAATGTCCCATGGAAATTGCTCAAGGAGCCGTTGTGTTGCAACAGCACTGTGTGGACGGGCTTGTCTTGGATCAGAACAAATTCCAGAAGTCAGCATTCCTCTTTTCTTGTTTTGAACGACTTTCCGCAAAGTTTCGTGGTTAAATTTCACAATGAACTACCGAGAATCTTCAAGACAACGTCAAGACTCATTTAAATGCGTTGGCGGTAACATTTTATGAAGACGGTATTGGAAAGCTTGCCCACAGATACGACAAATGCCTTAATCTTTATGGTGAGTATGTCGAAAAGTAACCATAAGTATACAGAACTTTTAGTAATATAATGACTTTCTTATATACATTTGTCTTTTATTTATAGCCTATCGGAAGTTGAAAAAAAACGACCCTCGTACATAAGATGTATGTATATGTATAATGTATGTATATAAATGTATATGTGGATATGATTATACCTACTCATTAGTTAATTACTCATATATTTAAATCGATTTCTTCGGGTGTGTTACAAAAAGCATTTTTCTTGCGGCCGTCAAAGACGCTAAAATATTATAATGTAAGAGCTTAAATACCATTTTTGTTTACACAAAATGCGTTCTTTTTGATCCTAAATTTAAAAAAATAGATGTTTACTGGGTTAGATTGGGTGCTATTGAAGGTAACAACTAGCAACCAATCATCAGCTTACGTTGTATTATGTTATTAAAATCCGGTCATCGGGCTAGTGTCATATTTATTACCGTCAAACACTACAGACTAAACTATAGGTTTATTGCAAATTCATTATTATAACTTCCATCTGTAAGTCGGCTGCAGCCAACATTTGGGCCTACATAATAATAATAATCGCCCCCTCCCTCCCGCACAAGCTTATAGCTTCTGGGGCCTTGGATTAGGTTATGGGTTGTAGTAGTTATTATTATTATATTATATTATAAGACAGACCGCTAGGATTATGGACCGTATTGTTACTAACTAGAAGGTAGCGAAGGCGGGTTGCGCCTGCTGGCCATTAACAATGCTGTGCCGGCTGTTCGCAACGCAACGTTTCTTTGAAAATTTGTCCTGCTAAAACTATTAAAACGTCCAGCTTGCCGAAATGTTCAAAGAATCTGTACATTTTTTTCAGACTTTTAAAAATGCGACCACACCGATTTTTCTGCATTTTTATAATATTTCGTTTAGAATAAAATAAAAATACGTTTGGTAGTAAAAAGTTATTAGGTCGACCAAAAAGCCCGTCTTCTTGTGAGCAATATATAAAAAAATATTTGTTCTAGGATAAATACCTTTCGAGATATTTATGTTTCTTTCAAGACGTGAAGCAGTTTTGATAACTTTTTCAGTTTAAATATTTCCGAAGTTCTGCGTAATCAAGCAAATTGATGAATGAAAGTTATGTTCTTTAGTTGATTACTACCTAATAATTGATTTTCATCGAAATCCGTGAGATTGGTCCATTTTAGTGATTGATTTCGCATGGAGTGACCCTACTGCAATATAACACAAGCGGGCGCTCGAAAATGGTGGGTTTGGAGTACTCTTGCCGCAAAAACATAAAGTGAACAGGGGTCTATTTAAAATAAACAACGTGAAACCACCTAAAATGCATATCTCTAAGAATGACAGCTTAGCTGTCAAAACAGTTGTCAGGTAATAAAATCTTTATTTATTTCACAAAAACAAATAACACATTAACTATTTAATATTTAGTGCTTATATGCCTTTATATGTGCTTATAAAGTTTTTATATGCATATAATAAGAACATTCAAGTTTCAATAAGAGAAAAGCAGTCATTAACAGAATGATTAAAAAAAAGATTAATACAATATGAACATTATTAGATATTTGTTATTAAAAGAAATTTACAAAAATAATCTTTACAATTACAAAATCACAAAAAGAACGATAACAAAATAATTACAGCAAACGTACAATTATTTATATGCAGTCTTTAAAGTATATTTCTATATTTACGTCTATTAGGCTAAATATTTGAATGTTTCTATTTTTTCAGGTTTTAAAAGATGGGCCCTAATGTAAGAGTATGCTCGAGCTGTTCTTGGGTATATTTGGCAAAATTGTTTTGCAGAGCCTCATTTAGTGTACATTTCTTTGGAAATCGCTCAGACGTTATTTGTTCCACTATTTTCTTATAACTGAAAATATATGAACAGCAAATAGCAACATGTTTTCCGTTCATAGCTCCACAGCAGTTACTGAAGTTCCGAAGACTGTAATAATCCTTTATTACTTATTTCCATTTATTAGTAGTGGTAGGAACTTGTAAAGAACGAAAACGTATGTGCATTACAAAACTGTTTAAAAATATATACTTAAGATACAAGTGTAAACAGTCATTCTTTATTGTGCGAACGGTTTAAAAGACGTGAGTACAATGAAGAGACTTTTTGCACGTGTATCTTACAACGTTTTATCTACGGTCATAACGCTTTACTAGAGTATTCACTATTCATTTTGATATTTGATGCGTTTGTGACTTATGTCAATTATATCAGCGTGCTTTGCGTTTCACGCAGTTGTTTAGCAAGCAGTTTGTAAAATATTCATAAATCGTTTATCATACATCTCTTGTTGACATTAGCGTGAAATAAAAATGTTATAACATTAGCTCAATAAACGTTAACTTTGTACAGGAAAATCACTGTAAAAAGTAGTCACTTTTTGTATGATCGTAGATAAAATAAATGCCAACTTCGTTATATATGATGGATATCTATTTCAGATTCCAAAACGTAACAAAAGCTCAACGACACAGAATTCAGACACTGAGGATATGAATTCTGGAGAGAAATGACTCTGATGTCGGGGATCATACCTGCGATGTAAAATCATCTAACACCTACAAATGATACAGTATTTCGTAATCAAATTCAAACTGCCACAACATAGAAAACGAATCAAAAAAGAGTCTTCAAAGAAACTGGAAAGCTACCGTTCAAATTGCACTTCAGACATTCTTAGATAATTCTTGGCCAACTTAATCTTCTGCAGCTCATTTAAAAATTATGCCAATTCACGTTACACTACACCTTTATTCGGTACCTTTTGTAAGTAAGTGAACTGACTAACTCAATTTTGGCGATCCTTATAAACAATAAATTGGTGTCATTAACACAAATGAATGATTAATCTCTAGTGATGCTCACGATAAGTCTCGTTTACGAGAGTCTCGCTAATATCGTCTCGTTTGCGAAACGAGATACGAGACGATAGTGTACTTTTTGCTTGCGAGACTAGTCGAGATTTTTTAAAATATCGTCTCGTATCTCGCGCGAGAAATCACGCAAAAGTCACGCGGTATGGAAATTATTTAAAATTTAACAAGCTAAAAAGCATTTTATGTTTTACTAGTAATCCGGGTACCTATACACTACAATACATTAATTTAGCGTTTAGCCATAAATTTTATAATTTTCTTTGTTGTGTTCTACGTTGCAATTCTATTATATAAAATAAAAGACAAAATAATAAAGTATAAAATATCATAATTCACAATAATCGAATAATCACTTATATTTCGTTATGGAGAAAACATTTTGTATATGCGATTATGGATTTTGGTTTGTTAGCTGTTTCTGTATCGTGTAATAAAATAAAGGATTAATGAATGTTTACATGTATAAACAGCCAAAAACTGGCAGAAAATAAGCACCGGATTGTTTTTTCTGAAGTCTGTTATTTAAAGAAATATTTGATACTACAAGAAACTAAATACCTATATTAAATGAGCTAAATAAAAAAATCATTAAATTATGATTTAAAGTTTTCTTGGCTCTGTGGTTTTAGTGTAATAGAAAGTTTTGTTTTTGTACATTCCCGTTTTGTTGTTCGCTCACGGTAAACATTTGATTTTAAGATTCATACTTCAATACTGGCAGTTTTCTTAACCTAATAAAATTTAAAATTAGTTTTGCTCCGATTTGAAAATGTTAAGATTAATACTAATGTCTTAGATTTAAAACAGTTTATAAATTTTGAATTTAATGTTGGTAACAACTGATTATTTAAATTACGCTTATTTAAAATAAGTCATAATTTTTCAAAACGAAAACGAAAAAACATTGAAGAACAAGAGAAAATCTCAACATCTAGTGGTGGTTAGGGTATACCCCAATTGCGCCGATATTACCGGTGCTAAATGCGAAAAGGATCAATAATCCCATAGCCCTCCTGCGCCAGCGGCTGTCGAGTCAAGAAGGTGCTCTAATCCATTCAGGTATAGATTGTATTCCAGAAGGGAAATTTATATTTATTCAGTGCAGTCTTAGCATCTCGGTCACCGATGTGAACAACCCTCCAATCCCCATTGCAATGATATGTTAGAGGATAGGAATAGAGTAAAAAAAGGATGTGTTAGCAAACAGTATATATTTTATTTTTGAATTATTTAACTATCAATTCAACCAACAAAGTTTTAGTTGAACATTAAATGAATAACAATTCTAACTGCATGAAATCCATACCTAAATTACACAGATCAAAATCAGTCTAATGTTGCTGAACAGTATCAAATACTCTTTTAAATTCGCAACTCAATGTTTATTGAAGTTTTAAAAGAATTTCAAACTAAAATTTATATCAAAATAAACATTGTGAATATCCCAGCAAAAATAACCAACCAAAAATATAAACAACGGTTACAATTTTTGAGTGAAAAACTGAAATCTTATAAAACAGGACACATTGAAAGGTTCGAATTTGTAAAATATGTATCATATCACTATAACAAACTAATGTAACAAGTATGTATTTTTAAAATAAATATATTTTTTGCATATGTGTTAATTGATTTATAACAAGAACCAAGATATACATACATGACAAACAAATGTTAATTGGCCACTGTTTGTCATGAAGGAGTGAACCATGGGGTAGGTACCACCTACTGAGCGATAGCGCTAGCGCAAGTCTACCCTGACATTTATGTACCTGCAATGGATCCAGCGCAAGTGGACTATGGGATTATCAAGTTAATTAACAAACGGCGGATCTCGGCTATGCCCGTGGTTATTCTAGTGGAAGTGACGAATTATTTATTCCTGAATATGAAAATGAGAGTGAAGTTTCAACTGAGAGTTCTGCAACATAGACAAGACACATTTATCAAAGAGAAAGAGTAAATTTGAAGACTTTTATTTATTTATTAATTAGGCATTACATTCCTTTTTGATTTTTTGTTTAAATTCTGATATATCTTCCAAAGAAGTACGAGACGCGACATTTCTTGCGCGCGATTTGAGACGAGACGAGATTTTTTGGTGCGAGACGAGATTTGTTTTATTTTGTGGGAGACGAGACGAGAGTTAACAAAAGTCCCGTCTCGCAAGTCTCGTGGCCATCACTATTAATTCCCGATGATCAGCCAAAGTGTGCCGTGAAAAAGTGTTTAAACTTAATCAAAATGAAATTGATTTCTAAAACAGGGAATTAAGATTTATACTGCAAGTAGTTCGTAACTGGGTTCTTAAACTTTTAACGAAAATAAATAATTTTATTCTATGAAATTAAATTTTGTTTCTCTTGCGTTTGCAAAGACGTAAACAAAGTAATGTTAAAATGACAATGTAGTAAGTTCGATAAACAATAAAAAACTAATTTCCTGGTATGCAGGAGTAGACAAAGGTCTTATTTAGTGACGTGATGAGCACATTTCTACGTATGCATATGCAATTTGCGTTTGAAAATTACGTTTGCAATAATAGTTAAAGACGTTAATTTTCTATAAACACCTTTATACGTTTTTAATGCCCCTTTTTAGGTTTCAGGTAATTCTTAAAAAGATAATGTCTAATAAAGTGCGTCACTGAATGCGAAAAAACTTTTTGCATCAATCAAATATTATTGCAAACCTTGGTTTGTACAAAACAGTAATATGTCAGTTTAAAATCTGATTTACTGGTGCAATTTATTTATAGGAATAAGTTCATAGTTTATGGTTTACGATTTATAATAAAAGAATACCAAATTTTACCTTTACGCTCAAAATATACAGGTAACGTTTTTTTATGGCGTCTAAGTACTTCATTTGTGACGCCTGATAATAGAAAAAATATTTTTTAAACTCACACGCTACATTTTAAGTTAAGTCATTAAGGGTTAAAATTTTTAAACTTTCGTAAAAAATCGGGATTTTACCGTATATTTCAATATTTTTCCGTTGATTAGCATGCAAATCGCAACGTTTCAGTCCTATTACAATTCGATACTCGAAAAATAGATTTTTTTCGACCCACCCTTATAAATACATAAATAGTGCTTATGCAATGATATATAATTTTCTTAACAAGCATAAATATGTTAAAGTTTGTAAAAACGTAACAAGGTATTGTTGCTTGTCATATCACATCAACTCTGCTTTTAGTTTTAATTGATTTTTCACACCAATTAAGCATTCTAATAATAATCGCAAAGTATTAATTATTTGAATTGTATAAATATTGTACGAATAACTAAAGCGATTTATTTTTGTCAACACAATCTAAAGATTTGTTCTATGAATTTACATGCTCATGAAATAAATAAAGATTAGTAAAAGTTTCACAGTTTTATTAAAATACAACCTGACAATATTGTTTCGACAGTTATGCTGTCATTATCAAAGGTAATATAATTATAAACAAACACGTCGCTAAGGTAGATACAAAAATAGGTAACTAGATAAAATAATAATAATAATAACCAGAATTAAATATCTAATACTTCCAGTAACGGAGAATTACTGAGCTCAAGTTGTTCATTCATTAAAGGTACCCTGAGTTTGTGTTTGTATATATCAAAGGCTTCTAAAATGTCTAATTTGCGTTTGTTATTACAAAAATGTAGGAATTATTATTTTGAGGAGTCATTGTGTGATTTTGTTCTAAAAGGTGTTTGGCGTAATTAGATTTTTCAGGATGTTTATTTTTGTAATGACGTACGTGTTCTTTATATCTTATGTCAAAATTTCGAAGTGTTTGTCCAATATATACCGAACTACAAAAAGAACAATTTAAACGGTAAATGTCCGATTTCATGATATCATGTGTTCTGTCTTTAGCATTAAATAAAATTGAAAAAGTGTTAGTGTTGGTTTTAAATGTTATTTTATAATTGTTGGTTTTTCTTAGTATATGTGCAATTTTTTCTGATATTTTGCCAAAATATGGTATAGATATGTAATTTGTGTCTTCTGTTTGATTGTCAATGGGATATATTCTTTTGATAGCTAAACTATAATCTTTTTGTTTAATTAAAGTGTCAATCATGTTCGGATTGTAATGATTTGCATGTGCTAGTTGTTTAATGGTTGATATCTCTTTGCTAAAATCTGATTTTGTTAGTGGAATAGTTAAAGCTCTGTGTACTAATGATCTGTAGGCTGCTATTTTATGTGTATTATGGTGACAAGATTCATTTGGTATTGTTATGTCTGTTTGTGTTGGTTTTCTGAATATGGAAAATTCAAATAGATTGTCTGCGTTAATCTTGATATTTAAGTCTAGAAAGTTTATAGCCCTGTTTTGTTCTGTTTCTAGTGTAAATTTTATGTTAGGCTGGATACTGTTAATAAGAATTAAAAAGTCATTGATAACCTCAAAAGAACTGCCAAAACAAGCTAAAATGTCATCAACATAACGAAACCAGAAGATAATGTGTTTAGAGAGGTTTAATTCAAATATTTGATCTTCGAACTTGTCCATAAATATGTTAGCTAATAGAGGACTTAGAGAATTACCCATAGGTAAACCATCCTTTTGTAAATAAATTATGTTATTAAAAGTGAAATAATTTTGACCTATACAAAGGTCAAATAATTGAATTAACTCTAACCTTTCAACTAATTCTATATTACTATTGATCAAGAAACTATCTAATAAAGGAATACATTCTGGAGAACATGTTGCAAATATCAAAACTAACAAGTTTTGAATGTTGTGGAAGATGTATGTTTTGCAGCTTATCTACTAATTCTAATGACTTCTAACAGAGTATTTCGATTTGTAACCTATCGTGTTAATAATCTGGTTCAGTTTTTTGGATAAAATGTGATTAGGTGCATTGATGAATGATACAACTGGTCTTATTGGCATATTCTGTTTATGTGTTTTGACTAGTCCATATAGTTTAGGTGGTTGTGGGTTTTTATTAATGATTTGTTGCTTTTCTAATTCTGAAAAGCAGATATTGCAGTTTTCTAAACCTTGTTTTATTTCTTTTTGGAATTTTGTGGTTGGGTTTTTGTTTAAAGTTTCTAAATTTTCTTTATTAATAAATTCATTAACTTTTTGTATGTAAATATCTTTTGAAAGAATTACCATAGTGTTACCCTTATCTGCTTTAACAGAAATTAGATTGTTTTATGTGATTTTGTGTTTTATAGATTGAAGAAGTGATATGTTAGATGTGTTGTACATTTTGTCCTGTTTCAAAGACATCTCTTTTAACAAATTCGAAATTTGGAATTTTGCGTAGTTATTATGATCTTTCTTAAATATAGTTTCGCATTCAACGGCCAAAATTTTTTTAATTTTGTTGGTAAATTTTGGAAAAGGACAAAATTTGAAACCTTTGTTAAGAAATTGTGTTTCTCTGTCATTGAATGTTATATTCGACAAGTTTATGAAACGAGGATAAAAGTTTGTAGTGTTCTGAAAAATAAACTTCATCGACTTGTACAACAAAAACGTACACTACAAAATAACCTTAATTGTCAGGTCCCCTATTAGCTAACATATTTATGGACAAGTTCGAAGATCGAATATTTGAATTAAACCTCTCTAAACACATTATCTTCTAGTATCGTTATGTTGATGACATTTTAGCTTGTTTCGACAGTTCTTTTGAGGTTATCAATGAATTTTTAATTCTTATTAACAGTATCCACACTAACATAAAATTTACACTAGAAACAGAACAAAACAGGGCTGTAAACTTTCTAGATTTAAATATCGAGATTAACGCAGACAATCCATTTGAATTTTCCATATACAGAAAACCAACACAAACAGACATAACAATACCAAATGAATCTTGTCACCATAATACACATAAAATAGCAGCCTACAGATCATTAGTACACAGAGCTTTAACTATTCCACTAACAAAATCAGATTTTAGCAAAGAGATATCAACCATTAAACAACTAGCACATGCAAATCATTACAATCCGAACATGATTGACACTTTAATTAAACAAAAAGATTATAGGTTAGCTATCAAAAAAATATATCCCATTGACAATCAAACAGAAGACACAAGTTACATATCTATACCATATTTTGGCAAAATATTAGAAAAAATTGCACATATACTAAGAAAAACCAACAATTATAAAATAAAATTTAAAACCAACACTAACACCTTTTCATTTTTATTTAATGCTAAAGACAGAACACATGATATCATGAAATCGGGCATTTACCGTTTAAATTGTTCTTTTTGTAGTTCGGTATATATTGGACAAACACTTCGAAATTTTCACATAAGATATAAAGAACACGTACGTCATTACAAAAATAAACATCCTGAAAAATCTAATTACGCCAAACACCTTTTAGAACAAAATAACACAATGACTCCTCAAAATAGTATTAAATTCCTACATTTTTGTAATAACAAACGCAAATTAGACATTTTAGAAGCCTTTGAGATATACAAACACACTCAGGGTACCTTTAATGAATGAACAACTTGAGCTCAGTTATTCTCCGTTATTAGAAGTATTAGATATTTAATTCTGATTATTATTATTATTTTATCTAGTTACCTATATTTGTATCTACCTTAGCGACGTGTTTGTTTATAATTATATTACCTTTGATAATGACAGCATAACTGTCGAAACAATATTGTCAGGTTGTATTTTAATAAAACTGTGAAACTTTTACTAATCTTTATTTATTTCATGATTATGGAGTTCCACAAAGTAAGGCTGGAAACAATAATAGTATATTATACACCAAGGTGGTGAAGACTGTTATCATTGACCGAGCACCAAGATTATTTCGCGAGGGGCTTTGCCGCGAGCGGAATAAGGTGCGAGGCCTATTAATGTCTTCACCACCGTGGTGTATATACTATTTTTTCCACTACTAGCCAAATTTAAGGCAAAAATTAAAAATTAAAATGTTTCTTGTAAAAATCAAGTAGCACAGGAATGCAAATTCGCCTTTCCACTAATAAAACAAAAATCAAGTAGTCTGATGCAGATTGACATTTCCACTAATAACTAATGGCATTTTTATTCAAATAATTTTATCGTGTTAGGTAATTTCAAGCAGCAAATACGTTAAAGATAATCTCCTGGGTATACAAAATTATGTTGCACAAGTTTTTGTTAAACAACTATCCCTGGATTCTCAAAACATTTGAATTTATCCATTATTAACCTAGGTTAATAATAGAAAAAATTATTAACCACTACTAGAGAAATTCAACTTCTCAGTTGGCTAGGAGACGCAATAATTGTCAACTTCATAGCTAGTAGTGGAAAAACAAAATTTACATGCTGTTAGCTTATTACAATAACACCCACAAAGGGTTAGCGTTATCTTATGCAGCAACGCAAGAACGCAACCTTCGAAATTATTAATTGGAGCTGGCAGTTTAACAGTCTTCAATTGTATTGTATGGTATATTTATCACGATTTATTAGATTAATAGCGGTCTAGGACAAGTGGACGCGGTCAACTGGGCGCGACCAACTGGACACGAGACAAATGGACGCAGGGACAATTTGGCGCGAGACAAGTACGCTCAGGGACCACTGGACGTAGGGACAAGTAGACGCAAAGACAACTAGGCCCGATGATTTATTAGGTATACATGCCACGTTTAAATGGTTCAGAAAAAATAAAGTTATGTAATAGTATTCGTAGAATTAAAATAACAATATCGCAGAATAATACTTACAAATTACGCTTTTAATACACAATAACTTGTCTATTAGCATAAAGCTAACTGAAAACATATTTAGAAAACAACCACATCTGAAATATATTAGCCTTGTCATTATAAAAGATAAGTACACAATTACATTACGTGAATCAGCTATTTAAGTGTTCATGTGCTCATTCTGAGAAATTCTTGGCAAATATTTCATCAAATTATTGTTACTATTCTTAAATCTATACGTACTACTTAATAAGAAAAACGAAAAGTGAATATTTTTACTTACATATTTATACAGCATACATACGGAGTACTTTAGCCAATTAAATTAGAAACAAAGTAATTTAGTAATAGAAGTATTTGGGTTTACGTTAATACTGCATTGTACTTCAGAAGTACGTATTGTCGCGCAGAAGTCGAAATTTTTTATCTTAAGTAATTCCAGCCTAACTACATTGTTTTCTGTATTATATTTCTTATTTATTTTTTTATTACTAAAATAATGTTAGGTTAGGTTTTGCTAGATTAGAACAAGATACAAGATTTTGACTTTTACTGCTAGAACGGGTTTAATCATAGGAGAGTGCTCCGTGCTCTGAAACTCGTTTTAAAATGAATTATGTGGGGATCTCGAGGTTACAAGCTGGAGTTCCTAAACTTTATACCGAATAAAGCTTAGGTCCGAATGGTTCTAAAGAATGGCCAAAATTTGCCAAAAATTGGACCATGGAAAAGGGCACTAAACTCGAAATTTGAAATAAGTACAATGTCATAAAATAAAGAAAAAAAAAGAATTGTGTGGTATAAAATTCAAAAATAATTCTGCAGCGTATTAATTTTTATATTGATTTGAAAGTCTAAAATAACATTGACGCTTATGGTGCCAAATATTACAAACAAGTGCATATCTCGGTTCGAACTGCCTCGAAATCCGTTTCAATTTTAATAAATCTTCAGCTTAGATCTTCGAAGAGAATGTCTAAATCGAAAGAAAGTATTCTTTATAAAATTATATAAGGAGACAGTGAATTATATTTTTACGAGTAACTGTAAAGAAAATATTCAAATAAATGTAAAAAATGTTAGTTTTTAAAAGACACACTCTAACGCCAGTCAGCGTCCCACTAGCAAGTATCTCACTTTCCGCCATAATATTATGTTATCACCTAATATAGTAATAGCCAGTTCCGATGTCCGATGTCCACCGAAAAATATCTCAAAGACTTAGGAAGCTGAAATTTTACAGGCGGGTGGGCCAAGAGGCAGAATGGTTTTCGGCAAAAATAACTATTATAAAGCTTGATTGTGAGTAATCTGTAAGAGATACGTATATGCCATCCTGGACTTTTTTGTAGATCTTTTTGAGAGCTACAATTCGTTCCTGTATAGTTTGCCTTTATCTGTTACCATTCTTGCAGCGTAATGCGTTTTGTCTCTGTTAGAGCCAATTTTCTTAATTATGTATTTCATACTTTGCTCATTACTAGACTCTCGAAAAATCCATTGAATAATCTGTATATATAGAAATCTTTGCTAAGAAATAAGCTATCAAATGGTGAAAACGGAATCAACATCTATTCGAGATTCTCCGGTTTTGACAAAAACTGCAAAAATTAATGGGAGCACGCACTGATTGCCAGCGACTGGCGCGTTGTCACTGCGGTGCCTCCACACGCCGTTGATTTTTCAACGAATATTATGCTATATAAAGTACATAATATATTGAGGTGACTTTTAATATGCCCCACGATCAGGGCAAACCAAAAAGTATCTGCGAAATTTAATAAAATAAAAAAATATATACACCCTAATATTTTTTCCTTTTCCCAATTGACTAACTCAGGTTTAATTCGATAGAGCATGAAATAAATGAAATAATAAAATCTTATTGATTCTTATACCTGGAAGAAAAGAACTTACTACCAAGACACTTGGACTTCCGCAACTGGACAACAGCAAGCTAAACTCTATATGTGAAAAGAAAAAGAAATGGATGCTTGTATACACATCAAATAAACACATAGATAAATTGAAAACACAGTCTTTATTTTTATTAATGAGAATAAAAGAAAATCTAATTCAAAGAAAAATTATTTAGAACGGAACAGTAAAGCAAAATAGGAAATTCTTCCCTGAGCTTGCTCAAATGTGTTAATTAGTCGTTAATAACCTGATATAGGGCTATAACAGTTCTCCATTTCAGCAAACCGACATCAATCAATGTTGTTAATTAAAAATATTTACAAATTTTTAAAATAAATTTACTTATGATAATTAAATTTAAATTGTTTTATTCGTAAGAATTTTATTATTTAAAAACTTTTAAAGTGAGAAAAATGAATTCTGAAATTATTCAGATTGTCTTTATAATTTTGTTATTGAATAATTTAATCAAAACCTTTTATTTTGACCAACCTTGTACATAAAGTACGTCGAGATCCACTTCCATCTTATTTAAAATTGGTACAACTGCATTTAATTCAGACAGTTGACTTTTATAAAATGTAAATCCATCGATTGATCAACACGATAATGGAAATAAATCTTCTTGTCTTCTTGGATTTATTTAATAAACAACTCGTTCACAATTCCATATAATAGTAGAATAACAAATAAATCTTCTTTAATTTTAAAATATCCGGGTAAATTATTATAACACTTTGTTAAATTTTATTTGTTGACATCCAAACATATGGTTAACACCTTTAACCTCACTTATTTCTTAGATTTTTGGTCTGGAGTCGAGCGTGAGTTTCTCTCAAAGCGTTTTATCGACTGAAATTGTTAAATTTTGCTGGGCTTTATATATGATTTAGCGAAACAAATAAAGATTATGTAAAATTTTTAAAAAAACAATATCAACCCGCTTGTTTATGACGTCACTTTACCGAAACAGCTGATGATAATTAACACTAATCTTAAATCTAAAAAATAGGATTGTAGCTGGCAAAATAACGATGAAAACAATATAAGACACTTATATTCGAAAATTTACCATAACTGAGAAATTTAACAAAAACGATTGACAATAAAAAAATCTCATTAGGACTTAATTATAAACAAAACTCATTCAATCCAGCTTAATACTTTATAAAATGAATTCATAACTACACTATGTAACTGATACATACAAAATTTACATCTTTACAATAGGAAAAGAATATAAATAAAGATTCCTCTCTACGATTTGATAGACCCAACGATGCTTATACAAAATCCATCTTCAAAATCAACTTAAATGAAGTTAAATTATAGTCAACTTGTCCAGCATGCAGTCCTCCAAGTGTTTGAGTTCAAACAATGGTGAAAAATGTTATATAAGAATCAATATTTGGAAAAATTGAAGCATATCAGCAAAGCCGAAACCTTCATTAAAACAAATGCTCTTTATTAGTATACAAGAAATTGTAAGTTTATTGTGCTAGAGTAGTCATTAGAATATTGACCTAATTTACATAATTTTAGTTAAATATGATCCCGAAAGTGAGTCAGTCTCGTGGAAAACAGAAAAAATCTTCCTACGTTATCAATCGTAGAACTTAAATTTAATCAGGAAAATTAAATCTTCCAGACAAATGGAAAAACCATCCTAATATGTGACTTGGGTTGTATAAAACATGTATTATCACGAAACAATCTAAATAATTGATATCCTTTTTATAAATCAGACTCTTTATATATAAAAATTGAGGTTACGTCTTCATAAATTTTATCCTTCTTTGATTTCTATTTTAGAAACTGTTAAAGCTATCTGTGACCTAACATGTAACCTTTAGATTAAATAGACCTAACATCCTAGCATGTCTATCCTTTATTTTTATTAGTTATTTTATTGCATGAAATAATTATTTTTATGTTTACGATCAAATCGTCCAATAATTTTTCAATGAGATGAATTGAAGACAAGACAAGACATCTCAGACTCCCCCAAACAACAAATTCAATTTTCAAAATGGTACCTACACTTTTGTAAATTTAATTTTTATTTCCAAGCATTGAACATTTCTAATCACGTGGAACATTATATGGATAAATCATTGATACATGAAAGCTACCCCTAATTTTATACTATTTAAATGAGCTAATTCATAAGTTGTGTCCCCAAATTTCCTAACTATCCTGAATGATAATCAAAAATATTTAAATATTTCTTTAACGTAGCGTTCTAAATTCACTTTTGAAAACACTTTCTTGTTCCATACTTTAAATAAAATGACGTCCATATTCTGTGGACTTTCAAATTGAGGCTTTGTTTTTGTATTTAACTTCCTAGCATCCAGACAGTCTTATTGATTCATCACGTTTCTTTACAACGACAATCGGATTAACATAACACGTTTTTGATCTGTTGATAATATTATTTTCTAACATAACTGATATCTCTTGTTTTACTTGCTCACGATGTGAAAATGGAATAGGGTATATCTTCACCTTGTAAGGTTCTTCATCTATTAATTATAATTTATGTTCATACTTCTGTGCAGTACTGGGTTCATCATCTATTAACTGAATATTTTTTCAATTATTTTGTTTACTTGCTCTTTATATGCCTTGGCATGGTTTTCGATTTGCTCCTTTCCTAACAATTCTTTTCCATACATTTGGTAGCACATATTTGTTACACTCTTTAGCACATTATTTTGTGTCAACCATCCAATCTTGTCACCATTGACATTATTAAACTTTTCTTCTGCATTAATAATAATTTTTAATTCATCGGTGAGATCCATACCCATAATAAAATCAATCGCTAACTTCCGAACCAAATAACATTGTGTTTGATAAACTTTATCCCCCAGCTTCACCTTCATGTGAACCAATTTATTAATAACACCAATCTTCTTACTAGTGGCAGCTATAACTTCAATTTTATTTACCCTGACGATTTTATCTTTGAATATTTTCATATTGTTATTTACTAAATCTTAATTTATTAGCGATATCTCAGACCCGGTGTCTACTAACGTTCTGTATTGTTTATTTTTGATACCAATATTTATAAACGGCAACTCGTGTTTGTTTTTAATTTCTTCTTTATCATTGTCAAGTTCGATGAACTCTCTTGGATGTTGGTATGATGTTTTAATATTAGAGACTAGGAAACAATTTATAAAAAATGTTGCGAAACACTTCTAATTGTTGCAACTTCTTGTCTGTTTACGATCAAATCGTCCAATAAATTTTCAATGAGATGAATTCAAGACATCTCAATATTAATAATAAATTACATAGGTATATAATTAAAATAGCTATATTATGTATTCTCTTTCAGCACGCCTACCATTCGTTTAAAGTTATTTGGAAGAAGGCCAACATATGTGTTTTTATAGCATTTATTTGAGCAAAAAAGTGTGGGACTTACTAGTATTACGAAGAAAGGCATTGCTAATTATGAATCAAACGTGATTACGTGAGTTCTGAACTCTCTCTATAATATCAGAATATTCTTTGGTTAAATTATAAGCAAGGGTAACGAGACGCTACAGTAAGAAAAGTTACATAAAACTACTTTTACGTTTTGACGGGGTGTGTGTGTGAAAGTGTCTATAAAGATAAATTAGTTTTAGGTTAATATAGCTCTTTTTATATTATTAGTTATGTGTGTGTGTGTGTGTGTGTGTGTGTGTGTGTGTGTGTGTGTGTGTGTGTGTGTGTGTGTGTGTGTGTGTGTGTGTGTGTGTGTGTGTGTGTGTGTGTGTGTGTGTGTGTGTGTGTGTGTGTGTGTGTGTGTGTGTGTGTGTGTGTGTGTGTGTGTGTGTGTGTGTGTGTGTGTGTGTGTGTGTGTGTGTGTGTGTGTGTGTGTGTGTGTGTGTGTGTGTGTGTGTGTGTTATTGATTCGTCTCTTACAGGAATTTCAATATTGTTTTAAGATCAATGAGAGGTTTCATTAATTCTGAAATAAATAAAGATTATTAAAAGTTTCACAGTTTTATTAAAATATACCTGACAATATTGTCGGGTATATTTTAATAAAACTGTGAAACTTTTAATAATCTTTATTTATTTCATGATTATGGAGTTCCACAAAATAAGGCTAGAAACAATAAACAATTTTATTAATTCAACTTTCTGTGGATTTCCAAACAATAAATAACATATTTAGATGATTTGCTAAACAGAGCATGCTGAAGGCATTTTTCAGAAATGGCAACCAAATTAGATTGAATCTTGTAATATGCTTTAGATCATCAGACTTAAAGGAATAATACAATTATATACATATTGATTATGGAATTGAATTGAGTCATCAATATGAATGAATCCTTCTTAATATTAAGTACATGCATTGTGTTTTCATTCATGTGTCTCGGTATAGCGCTACCTAGCGCTGAATGACCGAAACCCTATTGAACTACGCGATGTAAGAGAGAGAGGTGAGGATCCGAGCTTGAATTTTTTTTTCGTATTTCAACAAAAGCAACAAGTTACTAAAGCTTACCCATTAGGGTAAGCAGTTGGCACCTAGTATAAATGAATCGTCTGTATACATATGAATTGAATAGTAATTTAGAAACTTATTGAAGTGTTAAACATAAATTGTGTAAAATAGGAGGAACCCTGCGACACTCCATATCTGACAGATTGGAAATTCGATATATCACACAAGCTCACCATTTGCTATCTATAGTCGGAGAACAGACCCTCTGAATTCGACACCTTCTATACAACTCACGAACACTCACCTAAAAAATAGGTAATCTAGTGTAAAATGATCTGCTGAATTTGATTTTTTAGTTCGTCCATTGATTTGAGAATGCCAAAACGGCCAAATTCCCAATTTAAAAAAAAGATTACAAATTACGTCTTAATTTTTATTTTTCCCATAACACATCACATCTTCTTTATTCTGCTTTCGATTAAACTCAATTTTTTACTGAATATTCTTCAAGTGTTCTTTGACAAGTTCATTGTAAAAGAATTGTCTTGGAAATAATAAACTTCTTAAAAAAAATAATTGTGTTCCATTGACACGAAATCTTTAACATTTGCAGAGGAAAATGTTCCATCGAGGTCTTTTTTATTTTTAGAGTTAGGTGGCTACTATAACGACAAAAATATTCCCAATGAATCAAATAAGATTTTTTTATTCAGGTCTTTTTTTTAATTTTGCTTCCTGGACGAAATATATATTGATATTTAAGCGCATTGTTGGGAGTGCGTCTCGGCATTATTTTTACACCAGATCTTTTATGGTTATTTGTATAAGTGGCTTCGTTCGTTTGAAAATTATTTGAAATTTAGTGATAGATATTAATAAGTATTATTATAATTTTAAACCTATTTAGATGTTATTATAATGCAGAACAATTATCATCCCCGACTGGGAATCGAACCAAGGATTGGAATTAATTCCCAGTTGGAGATGATAATTTTTCTGCATTATAATAACATCTAAATATGTTTAAAAGTATTCTTGTAATTAAATCTAAAATAAATTTTCACTTTAATTAAGTATTATAAGGTTTTGTAAGTTATTTGACTGATAAGACATCAAAGTGTTCAGCTATTTTTATAGAAATAGAAATTAAAAATTTCTTTTTGGCATTAAATCTTAAATCCAGTTTATCATGCGAAGTGTAGATCTTATACCCGAATCGCATATAAGAGAAAATCAGAAACAGTAAGTAATACTATTATTATTATCGATAATGCACGCACAAGAACAAAAAATTTAAATCAAAAATGTCCACAAACTTGTATTATTTGTAACAAAGGTCGTGATAGTAAAGGATGTAGGAAATGAAAACTGGTAAAAAACGGTAATGGGTTAAAGCAAAATAACGAAATATTACGCAGAACCCAAGGGTTTGGCGATACTTGTGTGAGTATGATTGTTAAAACTTGTTATCATAATTTATGTCTCTTGAATTAAAAAAAGAAAATCTGACAAAAAGAAATCTTCAACCTTCTCCGAAATATTTATAAAACACCTTCATATCTAGAAAAGTCCCTAATTAGCGAAAAAGAATTCTCACTATATATAGCTGAAATAAAGATTATTCTTCAAAGAGAAGCTAAACTGTGGGCTTGAAAAATGGACCAATTTAATTATACTAAACTATGGAGCTTAGATTTAAATCCAAACTATCCTACGTCTGAAGATATTATATATAACATTCAAAAACAGTTTGAGGATAAAGTTCTTGTTCCACGCGGTGCCAAATTATCTAGCTGTGTGTTCTGCAAAGGCAACTTCATTCGCCTCATGAATTGCAATCAAATGCTTGAATAATTTTGCAAAACATTTAAAAAGGGACATTATAGTGTACAGCTCAGATCAAGGTTCAATACAAGTTACCAAAGAATGTGTCTCAAAAATTATCCTCAAAACTATCAACAATTTCTTTGCATTGCTACTGACAGTAGAGGTACATTCTGACGACGAAGTAAAAATGACCATGATAAATTACCATCAACCAAAGATGAATTTTATTTAAATATAAAAAGAGCATTTTTGCAATGTTCCATGTACAGAACAGCCTACCAGATTAAACTCAAGATTCCAAATATCTTAGATTTTGAATGGTTTATTAAGGAAAAGGCATATTATCATCAAAAATAAAAGGTAATAAAAAGCTAAGGAATCCCATACTTTTATTCAGGTAACTCCATTTTGTAAATACAAATTATTTAACTGTACTACAAGCTGCAAAGTGTAGCAAAGCTAACATGCAGCGTAACATAAGTTATGTGAAGGAAAATGTAGTATGTTATTTAACCCATTTACAAAATAATACATACGATGCTTGTGCATCGATGAAAAAAAATATTTTTATTCATTTTTTAAATTTGTATGCTTTAGTAATTATCTCTAACGTTTAAACATTAAAAAGTTCAATAATTCGTTTGCACCTACTCCCTCAAGCGTCTGCGAGGTGTCCAGACTGAACTTACTGCATGTGTTCACATGCACATTCTAGTGTCCACTAGAATGCATTTTGCGCGCAGATATCTTGATGTTCAACTTGTAATAACTTTTTTCAGGAACGACATTATTTTTTTATATATATAAACATCTTTTAGATGTCTTATGTCATTACAAGCTGGTCAGAATGACCAATGAGCAATTTACATCTAACTTAATTTACTAGAGTTTGTGTCTTAATCTAAGGTATACTCATCAGCGTTCCTTAGGTTCTGTTCACTTAGTTACACTACGGTTACCGTTTACACTAGCACTATACTCTGCTTTTTCACTGCTCACTCCACTAACTCAAATGGTTTGATTCTTTTGAGTCTTCTCACTAATCCCGTATTGTCCAGGAGCTGAATGGCCTCGACATTTACGTGATGATGAAGTCGGTCTTCATGACTCTTCGCAAATTTCTTTATTGTATGGTTGACAGTTTCCACATTCAAGTCCCGATGGAGGTCACTGTTTCGGACATACCAAGGTGCATCTACTATGCACCTCAGCACTTTATTTTGAAATCGTTGGATGATGTCGGTATTACTTTGCTTGGTACAGCCCCAAAGCTGAATACCATACGTCCATACAGGTTTCAGTATTTGCTTGTATAATAAAAGCTTATTGTATAGAGACAGATTGGAGTTTCTTCCAATCAGCCAATACATTTTTCTGTGTTTAATACCAAGTTCTTCTTTTGTCTTTTTAACGTGTGCTTTCCATCGAAGCTTCGCATCAAGTGTAATGCCCAAATACTTGGTTGTGTTCGAACATGGAATTTGATCTTGTTTATTGTTTCCAGCCTTATTTTGTGGAACTCCATAATCATGAAATAAATAAAGATTATTAAAGGTTTCACAGTTTTATTAAAATATACCTGACAATATTGTTTCGACAGCTATGCTGTCATTATCAAAGGCATTTACCGTTTAAATTGTTCTTTTTGTAGTTCGGTAAATATTGGACAAACACTTCGAAATTTTGACATAAGATATAAAGAACTCGTACGTCATTACAAAAATAAACATCCTGAAAAATCGAATTACGCCAAACACCTTTTAGAACAAAATCACACAATGACTCCTCAAAATAATGTTAAATTTCTACATTTTTGTAATAACAAACGCAAATTAGACATTTTAGAAGCCTTTGAGATATACAAACACAAACTCAGGGTACCTTTAATGAATGAACAACTTGAGCTCAGTAATTCTCCGTTACTGGAAGTATTAGATGTTTAATTATGATTATTATTATTATTTTATCTAGTTACCTATTTTGTATCTACCTTAGCGACGTGTTTGTTTATAATTATATTACCTTTGATAATGACAGCATAGCTGTCGAAACAATATTGTCAGGTATATTTTAATAAAACTGTGAAACTTTTAATAATCTTTATTTATTTCATGGAATTTGATTGTTATTTATACTAACTGGTATATATTGGATAACTTTATTCGTAAAGTTTACATGCATTGATTTAGATTCATTCAATTTTATTCTCCATCTTCTTGTCCACCGGTACACTAGATCAATGGCTGTTTGTAATTTTTCTGTGGCTTCTGCATTGGTTGTTCCTAATGCTAATATAGCTGTGTCATCAGCAATAGTAGCAATGGTGTTGTTTTCTAATGCTGGAATGTCACAAGTGTACAAGAGATACAAGATCGGTCCTAGTACACTTCCATGAGGCACTCTTGCTTTAATTTCCTTGAATTCAGAATAAGCACCTTCCTGCTTAATCCTGAAGTATCTGTCAGAAATGTAAAACTTCAAGATTTGAGAATATTGTTTTGGCAAGAATAGTTTCAGTTTATAATTTAAACCTTCATGACATACCTTATCTAATGCCTGTGCTACATCCAGAAAGATTGCAGAACAGACATTCTTTTCTTCTAACGATTTTTCTATAATATTAGTGATTCTATGTACTTGATCGATAGTTGAATGCTTTTCTCTGAATCCAAATTCATGAGGCGGAATTAAATTTTTCTCTTCAATGATAGGTTTTAGTCTTTTTAACAATAATTTTCAAATAACTTCGATATTGCAGGTAGTAAAGATATAGGTCTGTACGATGAAACTTCATGAGGTGGCTTACCAGGCTTGGGAATCATAATGACCTCTGCGACTTTCCACAACCTAGGCGCGTACTTTAATCTAAAGGTAGCGTTTATTAGGTAAGTCAGCTTAACTATAGCTTTCCGCGGTAACTCTTTTAACACTTCACCAGTTATTAGATCGAATCCTGGAGCTTTTTTCGGATTGATGTTGTCTTTGATTTCGGCCATTACTTCCTTAGGTGAAGCAAGTCTGATCTCATCTTCTTCTTGGATTGGCTCATCCCAATTTGGTACGTCTTGTCCTTCATTTGGCTGAAATGTTTTTTCTAAATGAATCGCAAAACTATTTGCTTTTTGTTCATTATTTCTTGCCCACTTTCCATCTTCATGTCTTATTGGAGGAATTTGGGTTATTGGCCTTTTCAGTCTTTTTGTAGCTTTCCAAAGAGAATAGTCGGTGCTGCTGTCAGCTGTTTGTTTTCTTAGATAAGCTTCAATTGATTCATCTTTTACTCGCTGGATTTCTCTTTTTAGTTGTTGACTAGCATTATTTAGACGTGTTTTATCTTGAGAGGCTCTAGATTGTTGCCAATTACGTCTTAATCTTCTTTTTTCTGTGATTAAGTCTCTTTCGGGTAGTTGTTTCCTGTTATTCTATGTTTGATAACAGTAGTGTTTTCCCATGCTGCTTTCTGGATATTGTTTAAAAATATCTCAGCTTCTTCATCTAGTTGTTGTTCGTTTCTTAGAGGAACTGAAAGATTGATCTTTTCTTCAACACTTCTCCCTCTTAATAACGTTTTCACTTAAAGTTAAAACTATTGGCGAATGATCTGAATTCATGTCCCAACCTTCTTCAATGTGTAGAAAGTTTGCAGATATGTTTTTGGTAATATAGAAATCTATGAGATCTGGTATCTTATTTGGGTCATTTGGCCAGTAGGTAGGTTTCCCTGTGGACAAAGTACTGCATCCAAGTTTTCTAACTGCTTCAAAGAGTTCTTTTCCTTTAGTGGTAGTAAGTCTAGAACCCCAATAGGTATTTTTTGCATTAAAGTCCCCCCCCTATAATAAATCGTATTCCTTGTTTTTTCCGGAATTCAAGATATTGGTTTTTCTTTAATGCATATTTTGGCGGGCAGTGCACTGCTGTAACATTAATTTGATAATTTCTAGTTTTAATGCTTACAGTAGTCGCTTGAATCTCTTCAGTTTTGAATTCTATTTCTTCATGATGTAGGATGTTGTCGTTAATTATTATAGCACTTCCACCTCTGGCCGTATTTTCAGGGTGTATAGTGTGGTACACCTTATACCCTTTAAATCTGATGAATGATTGGTTAGTGAAATGTGTCTCAGATATGAGGCACACATCAATTTTATCTATGTCAAGGACTGCTTGCAACTCTGGTTGGTGCTGAAACAATCCATTGACATTCCATGTCATGATTCTTAGATCATTAGACATTTTTATTTTTAGGGATAGCTCCTTTGGAGCTATATTCTAGTTTGGTTAAACGCTCATCAAGTTTCATGGACAGTTTTTCTTGGCTATTTAATTTATCGAGGATCATTTGCAAAGTCTGATCCATGACGTAGTTTGCTTTGAGTTTTGAGAGTTTTTATTAATATTAACTGTACCTGCTACAACTTGACTATATGGCATAGCTACTCTTTTATCTGATATATGTTTTTTTGTTTGGGTATTTGTTCCAGCATTTACCTGTTTTTTATCTCTTACTGGTTGTGTGGGTAAATTAGGTTTTTTCATGGACCTATTTTTCAGTTTCTGCTTCTCTTTAGCGACCATACATCCTCGATAACTTGCAGGATTATTTTCGTCACAATGGACGCATTTCGGTATTGCACTGTTTGGTTTTGTACACTCTTTAGTGAGATGTTTACCAGTGCATTTGACACAACGTGGTTCCTTGGCACAATATTTTTGTGTATGTCCATAAGACTGACATCTTTTACATTGAGGTACCAGCTTAGATTTTTTAATTGGTTGTATTTCAACTCGAATACCCATTACGTCTGTAATGCTAAAAGTTTTATTAACATCTTCATCTTGTCTGAAAACTAGCATAAACACATTCAACGGTTGCTATGTTTTCCAATTAAGTTTATTTATAGCATCCAGTGCTTTGTATCCTCTTTTACGAATTTCTTGAACTATTTCTTCTGCATTGAAAGAATGATGTAAATTTTTAACGATTACTTTTATTGGCCTGTCTTGTTTATTTACATAAGAGTGCCACGAATAATTATTTTCTGATAGCATCTTCGTTAATAATCTGTAAGACTCGCCATCTTGCACATTAATTTTAATGTTTTCATTATTTATAATTTCAACTTGAAATTCCGTAATAATTTCATTTAATTTTTTATGTAATTCACTAAAATTTTTTATATCGTCCACTATTACAGGTAGCGGCACAGGTATTTTTTTTATTATTTTTTGTTTTCTCTTCTTCACATGTTTCTTTATGTGGAGGTGTTAGTGACGTATCCATTCGTCTCTTTTTATGATTTTTCTTGATCCTAATCCACTCTGTCTCTTTTGCTAGTTCTTCCTCGTCCGTATGATATTCTATTATTTTCTCATTTTTTTGAGTTTGATTTAAATTTTGTTCTAATTTTGCATAATTTTCTTGAATTATTTCTAGTTGAGCTTGCAGATAGTTTATTTTAGCCATCATCTGGGTTTTTTCAATCTCAGCTTTTTTCAATTCATTATACAATATTTGTTCATTTTGCGTTCTTGCAAAATTTTCTTCGCCTGGTTTATTTGTATCGTTAATAACCGACGATGGAAGCTTGACACCGGGTTGGATTGGAACTCCTTGTTGGACTATTATTTGTGCATTATGTTGTTGTTGCTGCGAGGTTTTTTGTATCGATGTGGGAGGAGTCTTGTAGTCTTTCCACTTTTTGTAAACATCTTTTTTTAATTAATAATTTTTTTACCCTACGTTACGTTTGCGTGTTATTTCAAACAAACGCAACGTCATGTTTTCTGACCTACTTTTAATTGCACTATTAACACCTTCACTGTTATTGTTAACTAACACGGAGCGAGGTCGCGACATTTCCATACTCGTCAACAGCTACAACAATAACTTAGGAACAACATTATGGCTTAATTTTTTTTTTCAAAAATAAATTTGAACGTTTAGTCACATTTCCTCTCGATTATGTACCTACCTATCAATTCTTAAAAATAAACTTAGTCATACGATGTGTGAAATTTTCTATACGCAAATATGCACCGTAGACAGAAAATTATTTTTTTTCTAAAAATCTACATATTTTTGGAATCTTCTAAATATACTACCATCATCTTAACACCACGGTTTACACTTGCCCAAAAAATCAGAACTCTAACTCTATTCATTGTTGAGAAAATGTAAAAAATGTTTTCAAAATTGTCGAAAACGAATTTATTAAAAATGATAAAAATATGGACTTTTTGACTATTTCGCAATTCCTGATCGGTTCGCGAACTCAAAATTCGAATCCAGCAGGTCATTTTACATGATATTAACTATTTTTTTAGATGTATGTTTGCGAGTTGTATAAGCTACTTTTAAAATGCTTCCTATGGAGCCGCTACTCTCGGACTACTATTTGGAAGATGACTATTATATAAGGTATTGGCATTAGGACTAAATCTTATAAATTTGAAGATAGATAAAAATCCTATTTTTCTGCGAATTAAATGAAGTTTAATTTATTTATGCTTGTTTTATATAGACAATATCAGTACAAATATAGGCATAATCGGAGTTTTTGTATACATAAGGCATTCTTATATTCTATTACTAAAACAAATTAGCACCTGGCTCTCCTCTTACACTATATCGTACAATTTTAACGTCAGAAGGTTACTCCAACTCAACCCATTTTTTAGTCTCCTCTAAAAATCCCTATAGAGTGCTATTTATTTACTATGTAATATATGTAAATTGCATAAAATAGGTGCTGTATAATTGGTTGCCTATGTGTACATAATGCTTTTAATTGATTACTTTTAAATGAGTAAATTGCACATTTGTATTTTTATTTAATAACACTGTATGCGCATTTAGCAAGTACGATCGATGACAATACACACTTTACTAGCAAGTGTTTATTATAAATTATTGTAAAATTTAATAGAATGATTGGATTACAATAAAGTAGAAATTTGTGTTAAAACTTAAGTGACATAATTATGTTATTAAAACTCACAAAAGTTAGCAAATTGCTACCAGGAACACCTATCATTATTATCGCTGAAGCAATTTGTATAATAATAATCTTTGTTTGACAATTACGACAACGTTAATTATTATTATGGAAATTCTCAGAATGAAACAGTGTACACAGTTAGTCTATTAATTATCTATGAAACTACAGAAAGGACTTACTTTAAAAAATAAGGGGATTTTTACTAATTTTTCAGAAACAAATCAATCAAAGATTTCTAATGCCTTTTAACATATTCGAGCCAGATTGCAATAACTGGCCTGCCTTTTTAAATTACCCAAGAAGAGTATTTCAGTATGCTTTTTTAGCAAGTAGAAAATGTAAACTTTATAACCTGTGCTACAATATGGAACATGTTATACATGGTGAACTTCAAAATAATATTTTCTAGAAAAAGTTTCTATGAGCTTAAATCTTGTAACTCAGAATATTAAAGATTTAAAGTTGCAAAAGAATTGGCCTATTATTATTTTGTTTAACAAATCGGCTCTGGATAATAAGTGACTATTTGCAAAACGTCATTGTAGACCAGTCAGTGACGCGGTTGTAGACGGAAATGTCGGGATAGCAATAATTGATTCGGGGCTTAGTTTGAACTAGTTAATAAGTAAACATACTAAAAGTCCTGGAATCTAGGAGCAGTGGCAACAGGCGGAGGGGGGGACAGAAGGTTCCGTTTCTCGGTATTTCGCTTATATCTCGAAAACGCTTAGCCTTAGCTTTAAATGCATAATGCACAAAATTGAAGAACATTAAATTACCTACAGCATGCTTCTATACATGTTATCGTATCTGTTATAGTTTAGGAGGTATACGCTCGTCAAAGTCGCTAATTTCCAAAAAAAGTCTTTCCCTCACGATTTTGCATTAACTTTTCCTTTTATCTTCTTGACGAAAGGTTTCAAATAAGAAGTTTTAGAGAATTAAATTGCCTTTAAAATGAGTATTATATTCATTCATATTCATTATTTTTATTCATATTGTACCTTCATATGATCCAAATCTTCAACAAAAATTTTTAACTTTTGATCAGTTGAAGATATACAAATTGAAGGTTATACGCATTTTAAAGGTAATTTAATTCTCTAAAACTCCTTCTTTGAAACTTTTCGTCTTAAGTGACCGGCAAAAAACATAAAAGAAAAAGTAATCAGATTAATTAAGAAAAAACGTGGGGCACATTTATTTTTTGGAAATTAGTGACTTTGACGAGCGAATATCTCATAAACTATAAATAAACAGATACGAGAAAAATGAATGGGGACATTCTTATAGGAAATTCAATGCTCTTCAATTTTGTACCTAGTGCTTTTGAAGGTACGGCTAATCGTTTTCGAGATATAAGCGAAAAACTCCAAACAAAGCCCTGAAGTCAATTCTTGCCGTCCAGACATTTTCGTCTACACACCCCTTCTGAGCATTCATTGACTTGCTTATATGTGCGGGGTAAAAAAATGTTAAATAATTTAAGAAACGTTGTGCTATCCGATCAAAAAGGATTATCTTCTTTTAAAATTGAAGAAAATCTCGGTATTTCGTGATCTTGAGTTAGAAACACCATCAAATTATATAAAATTTCCGGCAACACCACCATTAAAAGGATAACTGAAAGACCTTCTACTATCACTCCTATCAATAGAAGAGTTTTACGCCGAATTGCCACTAATAATAAGCTCTGAGCCTCCAAAGAAATATCTAGTCAGTAGTCCACAGAAATTGGGAAAACACTTCTAAGTACACTTGCCAGAGAACTAAAATGTCGAAGCTTGAGTTTTATAAGGTAAGCTTTTCTTTACCATTGTTCTCTATCTTCAATATTAATGGACTAATTGGCTTAGTCTAAAGAAACGTCGCTCCTTACCAATCAACAAAAAAAGAAGAGGGCAGTATGGGTAAAAGAACATGTAAAATGGTCGATACAGCAATGGCATTTGGTTATGAAGCGACGAATTCAAGTTTAATTTTGAATTTGGGGATACACGAAGTCAAGTAATCAGCAAAAAGGATGAAGCTATTTATCCCGCGTGCTTAAGAAGAACATGTTGAGTAATGCTTGATACCATCTATCGATTAGGGATGAGACAAACGTTTAATAAAATAAACGTTTAAACCATCAAAAATTAAACGTTTACACGTTTAAACTTTTCCCCGGAAAACTTTATGAAACCATTTCTCTATAATCCTATGTTGTTTTGATTTTTAATAAAAAACAACATTAATACGACATTAATAAAAAATGCTAAAAAGCTTAAAAACATTCAGCAATACGCCAATGTTACGATCTCCTACGATAGGACACCACGTCAGATTGCCTACTACAAGGAGCTTAAACGAAACCTTGATGAAAGACTACAGAATGACGAAAAGGGCCTTAAGATTAAGTACATACAGGGTATCCCGAAGATAATAAATGATTTAAACTAAGTAGCTCACCCACTTATAGTAATAGTGTATTTTGTTACTATCAAAACGTCAGAGGCCTCAACACTAAGGTACCTGAACTATTTAATGCAACGTCTTCTAGTGATTATGATGTAATAGGCTTAAGTGAGTCATGGCTACAACAAAATGTCCATAACAGTGAGTTATTTCCCGATTCATATGACGTTTTTCGTTGTGACAGAAACCTCATTGCCAATCAAGTGACTACTGGTGGTGGTGTAATTCTAGCTGTCAAAGATAAATTTAAAGCTGCTGAACTAGATCTTTCGATAATAACCAACTCGTTTCCAATGGTAGACATCGTAGGGTGCAGATTCCGTGTTAGCTACGTCACTTTGGTCACAGTTCTGTTATATATTCCTCCAGGGCTTTCCGCAAACATCTATGACGGAATCATGGACATTATATCTACATTAAACGTTATTTATGAACATAAGTCTGTTTTAATTGGAGACTTTAATGCGCCTTTCTTTGGTATAGACATTAATGACAGAAAACACTTAGCACTGTCAAATTCTCAACATATTACAAATATGCATCAGTACAATAGTATAATGAATAATGAGGAAAGAACTTTGGATCTGATAATATCAAATATTAACTGTGATGTAACTAGGGATGAGGTGCCATTAGTAAATATTGATGTACATCATTCTCCTCTCCAGGTAGAAGTTCATTGTAAATTTGAGCATTATGAAAACTTCCATTTAGGAAATAATAAGAAAGATTATAACTTTAGAAAAGCAAACTTTCCATTGCTATATGAACTTATATCAAATGCCAATTGGGCCTCTGTGTTGGAATGTGTCAATAGCGACTTGGCGTGAGAACGATCTTACGATATTCTTAATGAAATTATTAAAACCGCAGTTCCCATTAAGCGTTCTCGAAACAAAAGATATCCTCCTTGGTTCAATCAAGACATAATAGCTAAATTAAAGGCCAAAGAAAATGCTTTAAAAATTATAAAAAATTACATTCTGATTATTACAGATATAGATTCATAACTTTACGACGAACAACTAAAAAAATGATAAATGACGCTTATGGACAATATATGGATAATGCAGAAGGTAACATTATTAATGACAGTTCTAAGTTTTGGTCATTTGTTCAATTTAAACAAGGTAATACTAGAATACCGGGTGTCATTAAAAATTAACGTGAGCTTAACACGTCACAGTCCATTGTTGACGCATTTGCTGAGTATTTCCAGAGTGTTTATGTATCATCGTCTCCTAATGTTAGATCAGATCCAAATCTCTCACTCCTATCTAGTATTAATCTTCAACCGATAACCATAGATGACATTATCATTGCTGCCAAAAAATTAAAGGACAAGTTTACTGCAGGAATTGATGGTATTCCTAGTTTTGTTGTTAAAGATTGCGTGAGAGTTTTAACTCAACCATTACTACATATCTTTAATGCAGCGTTGACAACTGGAACTTATCCTACTTATTGGAAAGTAGCACGAGTTTGTCCTGTACTCAAGAAAGGCGATCCACATATATTGCAAAATTATAGACCTATTTCAATTTTGTGTAACTTTTCTAAGCTGTTTGAGGTATGTATTTATAATCAGATATACTCTCAAATTAAAATACACGTATCACCGGATCAACACGGTTTTATGGAGAAAAGATCTTGTATTAGTAACTTGTGCTGTATGTCTCAGTTCGTGAGCGAGACATTAGATAATCAAGGTCAAGTAGATGCTATATATATATGGATTTCCAAAAAGCTTTTGATAAAATAGATCATTATGTATTACTGTATAAGTTAGACTGTATGGGGTTTACAGAATCATCTTTACTGATTTTAAAATCTTACCTAATTGAGCGTAAGCAATTTGTAGAATATGAAGGCTACAGATCACTCAAATATGTTGTTAGTTCAGGAGTACCTCAAGGATCTAATCTTGGACCCCTTCTATTTCTCCTATTAATAAATCATATAACTAATACCTTGCGCTGTTTTAAACAATTATTTGCTGATGATCTTAAACTGTATAATTCCATAGTAGATATTAAAGGTTGTAACTTTCTACAAAGTCAAATTGATAATGTTAACGATTGGTGCCATTGTAATAGACTTACTTTAAATATCAGCAAATGTAATGTAATAACTTATTGCAAAAAAAGGAACGTTATTCAATACAATTACGTTATTGATTCTGTTATCATCCAAAGGAAAGATGAAATAAATGATCTTGGCATTGTTTTCGATAAAACCTTCTCATTTATTCCTCACATAAACAACATGATGTCATGTGCATCTCGATCTTTGGGCTTCATATTTAGGAATTGCAATCACTTTAAGAACATTGAAACGTTTAAAGTACTTTATTTTTCGTTTGTTAGGAGTAAACTAGAATACGGTGCGCTTATATGGCACCCTATATATCAAAATCATGCAGATCATGTTGAATCAGTACAGCGAAGATTTTTAAAATTTTTACCATTAAAAATTGACGGTATATATCCTGAAAGAGGAACTGATCAAAGTCTGTTACTTGAGCGTTTCGATTGTAATTCCTTAGAAGTCAGGAGACTGAGATGTGCAATAATTAGCTTATACAAACTATTACACAACAAAATATCATGTAGCTATATTTTAAATAAAATTAAATTTGTAGTATCTAGACCTAGCGTGCGTAATAGTCGTACATTCCATTGCGATATACCTTTAACTAATGCTTTGAAGATGGCTCTAATATATTTTATGTGTAGCACGTATAATAAATTTTGTAATAATTGTGACATTTTTTTTGAGAATATTACGAACATTCAACAAAACATCACTTAGTCAAGTTTTCATTTTGTAGCATCTTTTTCATCTCAATCATCTAGCTTTAGATCACGTTATACACTGTTTAACTCTTTATGTATAATTGTATTGGTTTATTCTTATGTATGTATTATTTAATATTTCCTGTAAGTGGGTGAATACGTGTTGGGAATAAACATTATTATTATTATATTATTATTATTATTTTTAATATATACGCGCCATAAAGCGGACGACTCACGTTAGTTTACGTCTACCACCGCTAATAAAAACTGTTAAGAGAATATACGGAAAGACTCCGACGGATAAATCGCTAAGTGCGCTAAAGTGCGTCTGAAATAAGCTGTCGCAAGACGTAAATAAACATGAAGCTAGCTGACCCTTGAAGCTTCATTTACGATGATGCGCGTTTGCGTACCGTGTGTGTTTAACTTGCTATATTACTTCAGCGTAATATAGAATGGAAAGTGATACTGATGAAAACTAAATACACCACAATTAAATCAGACTCGTCACTCGCTATTTAAAAATAACAACGCCTAGTTTAAAAGAGGTGTTTGCCCTAAAAGGGCAATTACAAAATAAATTTAACAAAATAAATAAACATTAACGAGAACTGATTGCGTATACATGTTTCTGCTTGTAGGTAGAATAGCCTAAGCGTTAAAGAGAACACGTGCGCGCCGACCAGTAGCATCGCTTATGGTTGTTTACGTCCTTGCGACACCTTATTTCAGACGCATTTTAGCAAATTCAACAAAATACAAAAATAAATATAGTAAACTCTGTTTTATGTGAAGTATTTTTGAGTACACTAAAGTCGCTACTTTTCATCATCTACGATGATGCGTGTTTTGTGTTGTATGCGTGTATCGGGTTGAACGTCAAACGACAAATAGCCTCGGAGAAAGCAAATTGTTGCCTTTTAGCTCTAATGAGGTTATTGTTTCTCGTACAATATTTATGTTCCGTTGAAAATACTTTCACATACACATACGCGTTTAAACGTGTATTTTTATATTAAATGTTTATTTACTACTAAACGTTTACACGTTTAAACGTGTAAACACTGCATCCCTACTATCGATAAACTCAAATACGGTGACACTATATTAGTAATGGTAAAGAAAAGCTTACCTACCTTATAAAACCCAAAACTCAATTTATTTCATTCCCTAAGGCAAGTTACTTGAAGATGCTTTTCCCAATTACTCTAGACCACTGACTAAATATTTCTTTGAACGTATGTACTTATATAAAATATAAGACATTGGCAGGGCTTCTTTTAAGGGGCTTTCGGAAATATTTGATCTCGAAGACAACCGATAATGTTTCGATTCCACCTAGAAAATTTAAAAATTATAAATTATATAAACAATTCTACACGGGTACCTTTCAAAGGTACTCCCAAGGAAAGCCCAATTTGGAATGTTCCTAATGGATTCCTGAATTCTTTCACGAAATGAAGGTCACCACTCACCAGCAAATAAGTGAAATCAGCGATTTAGTATCATTTATCTGTTATCTCATCGTTTAAAAACATATTAAGGGCAAAATTACACTATACTTGCTAAAGTTCATCTTATCTTTAATTTACACTAAAAGTAAATGAAGTTATTGAGCAATAATATATTTGCAAGGAAAAGTTTTCAGAGTTATGTAAATTTACATTATGGATAGTGATTTTAACCAGTTAAATGTAGTAAAGTTACTTATATTTGTGTAATTTTACACAATTAAAGAACATTTTACTACAAATAGTAAAACATCGGGACCCAAGTCCCGGGAATTACTATATTTTTTATTGTCTCAAGTCCCGGGAAAAAAATTCTAGACACAAAACTTTTGTATACAAAGTATTCAATTAAAATTCTTACTTCAGAATTAAGGTTTTATTTGTTTGAATTTCTTGAACAAATTATTAGCTGAAAAAGGTCATTCTGAACAAGAGTGTTGCTTTGCATGGTTTTCGGAATATTTTTTTTAAAGTAGATACTAAAAGGTCTTTGCAGACACCCAAATCATTTACAACATGTCTATAAACAATCAATAGAGGTAAAGGGATTAGTTTCAGTAAGAAAGTACGGTTAGGTATGGTGCCTCGCCACAGCATTCTTTATCAGTAAACTTGCAGTTTCTATTCAATAATTATATTCAAAAAGGGTCTCCAGCCGGAATTTCCTCTCTTATTTATAAAAAAGGTAAGCTAGTCTTCTTAAAGTCTAAACAAAATGTTTTTACTTAAAACTTTATATTGAAGTATGGTCTTAATCTCTTTAACAACCGGTCGTTTTTAATAGGTAAAGTCGTAAAGGGTTTCAAGAATATTTTTATAGTTTTTGTGATGACAATAGCGCGCTTTCATAGATTTCTGAATTTGTTTAATCTATCTTTTATTTACCTATTCAATGTATAACGTTGTAATTAATAATTTATGTTTTCTGTTTAGTCTCAAGATAAAAATAAACCAAATCGTAGTTTGAAATCGTTTAAAAATGTAGAAACGGCCCAAAGAAATTATTTTCCCAAACAAATTTCGTGTAAGGTTCGAATTCTAGCGGTCTCATGCGGCATTTAGAATGCCTACCTTGTACGTAAAAAAAATTGATAATCAATTTTTAGATTTTAAAATCATTCAAATTATTGTTAATTTTATATTTATCATGTTCATATTCAGGAAAAATGGTTTATAAAGGCTATGAATAACTTAAAACTTAAAAAACTAACCGATAAACAATACAATACTAAACAGGAAAAGTTTTGGCATAAAAAAGAAAGAAAAAAATAATTTTATGATAGGAGAATTTATTTGTTTACTGCTGTGCTTTTTATTAAATAATTACAGTTATTTTCCAACAGGAACTTTTATTAATACATTGGTATTTTACAAATAATCACAGTTGTATTTTGTTATCGAGATTTGTGAATAAAACCAATAATAAGCCAATTATCTTGCAATGAGTTTTGTATAAATATTGAATACGTTAAACATTAAATATTCTGAGTTACAAGACTTCAGCTCTTAGAATTTTTTTATGAAAAATATTATTTTGGAGTATAACATGTTTCTTCACATTGTAGCACAGGTTATGAAGATAACATTTTCGAATTGCTAAAACAGCAAATTGAAATACTCTCCTTCAGTACATTACAAGGCAGGTCAATTATTATGCAACCGAGCTCGTACTGTGTCTAAAATATAAAAAGCTTTAAATTTTAATTATGAATAATTGAGAATAAATTTAATTATAATTAAAAGACCCTATGGCTGGAATTATCTACCTGAAACACGAATATTGTCTGACTCGTCAGATTCTACAAACGTAATAGAAATGATGAATAATTGCACTGCAGGTTAACTGAAGCATTTTAAACCATTTATCGATTTAGAGACGATAAGGCGAAGCTTATATCGATATTGTAAAAATTATTTTGTAGAATTACATTATTTGAAAATCCAAAAATTATGTGAAAGATTAGATAACACACAAAACATTACTAAAATTATCAGCTACAGTGGTCTTCATGCGGAACTTCGTTCAATTATTGAATAGGCATAAAAAGAAAACTTGGTTGCTTAGTAGTTTTATGTTTGTAGTTGTATATTTATTACATAGGTGGCCCTAGTGGTTTTAGTCGATATTTGTTAAAATAAAACTCCTAAAACATGATTGCTATTGTTAATACTTCACGCTTCACGGGTTCAAGCCGTTCAAGGAAACCTTTTTATTTATAAATATAATTACAATTAAATTCTCTTGCGTCACAAGATAAATCAATGAATTAAATAATTTAAATAACAAGTTTCGAAAAAAAGTTTACAATAAGATTACTTTCCTGGAATATTGATAATTATTAATTATAATAAGTATTGACATTAATTTTATTAACATACGTATACATTTAATTTTTCTATTTTTAATAAATTCTGATAACCACATCCAACCTATGAACTTATCATTGTAACAATTATTGCAAAAACTAATTGGGAATAGGCAATTCCATTGCTGATAACAGAAAACATTCTATAATTTTCTAGAAGTAACACTTAAGAAAGTTTCTAGACAATACTAATAAGACATATAATACCGTTAGAAAACAATCATGTAAATGCATTCGTAATAAACCTTCCTTTTGAAGACAAACACGTTACAGTGCAATGACAGCTCGGTATGGCATGGCAATGGCATTCTAAGGAGTATTCATTCAATTTAACTGAATCTTGCATAATAACATGTCAAATAAAAATACCCATGAGCTTCAAATATGATGATTTAAATTAGCCAGCAATATTTTATTGAAATTGGTATTATCTGTTAAAACAATTAATATTGCGCCATTATTATCATCAACAAACAAATGCTGTACGGACACTATCTCGTATACGTTTTAGAGTTATCACTACGGTTAAGATGACCCGTATTTAGTGCTTCAAGGAAAGATAAATTCATTTGCTCAACGAGTGTTTATTGTTGAAACGATCGTGATCGTATTCGAAATTACCGCCATTAAATAAAGAACCGTTACGCTTTCATATTATTCTTTTATTCAATGGTAAAACGCAGAGTCTGAGACGATACGCGGCCAATGTTATATCTCTTTGACTACTTTCTAAAAACAACTACCTATGTTGAACCTGTCTGTAGTACTGGGTTTAGTTTTATTTCGCCATAGCGCTGTCGCGAGTGTGGCGCAGTTCGTTTTATAAATTTAATATAAATTTTCTTTCCAAAATGTCGGAAAATGGTTGAACCTGGAAAAATGTACCACAAATAAAAAGTGGTACAATATAGGAACTTGTTTTAAAACTAAAGTGCTGCCATTTAATCGGGTTAACACATGTTGTTTTAAGTATGTGAAGTAAAATAATGGATGTAGTGATTTCAATGCCAAAGCAGACTACATACTTGGTTTTAAAACCAAGCGGGAAAACTATTTTCAAATACTTTTGGAACTTTTAAATGTTTATGTTTGTTAATTTAGTGAGACTCAAGTGATTTCTTTTCAGAGTAATGGTTTAGTGTTTAAAATTAAAGAGCTGGAAGAAAACAAAATGGTTTTGAAAATGGTGTATTACGTTGTTGCAATATCCTTTTTGTGGATACTTCCGCGGGGTAAGTTTACATAATTGCCGACGTGTAAATACATTATTGTAATGTTTCCGGGATTCGTTTCTGAAAATTCTTATGACGTCAATGATTTGTTTTTGCATATATTTAATTGTAATATTTACCTAGAAATATTTGTTATTAAAAATTATCATAATCTCAGGCTCACGAATTGGAAAAAGATGTCTTATATGAGTGACTTACAGATGTAGCTTATAAATAATAAGAACATGTTAATTTTAGGTAGATATAACTAATTAAATTTTACGGTTTGTAAATTGGGCCCATTAGATGGTTCTAACCTACTAATTAATAACAAGTAGTTAACTTTTTCCATTTATTTATACCGCATCTGTAAGCTTTGAATAAATACCAACAAAAATCCAATTTGCACCTAATCAACTATCATTTTTATTGATTTGCGAAACAATTTAACTACAATGAATATTTGAAATGTCTATTTAGCTTGAATTATAGAGGAGGGATTTCCACTCATTTATTCAATAAAACATTGATTCATGACTGTTGAAATATTTCCGAGTATCTGCAAAGAATAAATAAATATTTATGATTAATGCGATCTATAATATGCTGGAATATAATTAAAAAAAGAACCTATGCATGCCATGTAGTTCGACCCTCGTCAAAAGAGAGTGAAGGGAGTTATCACATTTTTCTTTTGTGCTAGCGTCAAGAACAACAACGGGAAATCTAAACGTTTCCTTAATGTTATGCATTTAGGAAACTGCTTCGCATTACTTGTCAATTCCTTTTGCTAGCAGCGTTGAAAAGGAGAAAACGAATTTACAAGCAGTCAGTCATTTTAAAATGAGCCTTTTATTATACAGGGTGCCCATTATGTATGGAATATAGTATATATCTCGGTAAATATCGACTTTATAAAAAAATTTGTTATATAAAAGTTGTTTAACATTTTATTTTCCATAATAAGATAGCATTCAATTGTTTTTATTTCAGAAAACAAATGAGTAATGAATAACACTTTAATTTTTTTAAATAGCAATATACCCTTTCATTAGGCTCATTTGATAGAGATTTTTTTTCTCTTTTCGATGACCTAAAATCTTAGTACTCTTATATCAGGAAATTTTTGAATAAAACGTAAAAAATGTTTATTAAGTTAATTTCACCAATAACATGAATCTAGATATCCGAGATCGTAAAGTATCTCGAATTATTACCCTAAAATAAACAAATGTGCATCTACATAATGTACAAAACAAAACAAATGAACAAAAAACAAAATAAAACAAATGAACAGAAAATTATGTACGTCTCTTATAAAGCTTGAAGACAAAACGAAATTAGCAATAAAATGGTTTTCATGGCAATAAGTGCTCAAAATGTTCACCATTACCTGCAAGGCAGTGGGCCAACCTATCACGAAAAGCTTGAAAATAATTTCTGAGCGATCTTGGAGAAATTGCTGCAGCTTCATTTTGTATTTGTTGCTCTAATTCGGCCAGATTCTGAGGTCGGTTAGTATACACTTTTGATTTTAAATATCCCCAGAAGAAGAAATCGCAAGCTGTAAGATCCGGAGATCGGGGAGGCCACTCCATAGACCCTCTTCTGCCTATCCAACGGACCGGAAATACCACATTTAAATATCGGCGTACATCTAAATGATAGTGTGGCGGTGCTCCATCTTGTTCAACAAAAGGTCATCAAGATTTGCTTGGCAAGCTGGAATAATTTGCTGTTGCAATAATTGCAAATAACGGTCACCAGTTAGAGTACCACGAATAAAGAAAGGTCCAATTATGTGATCTGCACAAATTCCCACCCATACGCTTAATTTTTGTGGTGTTTGGGTATGATTTTGGATCATCCAATGGGGATTTTCAGCGGTCCAATATCGACAATTATGGCTATTTACATTTCCATTTAAACAAAATGTAGCCTCGTCAGAAAAAACAATATTATTAAGAAAATTTGGATTGTTGTTGATTCGCTCCATCATAAATTCACAAAATTCAACACGTCGATCGTAGTCATCTTCGGATAATTCTGGCAATAAAGTCCGTTTGTACGGATGTAATTTTTCTGAATGTAATATTTTCTGTATTGAACCTTTACTTAGGGCATGGTTTAAACTTAACTTACGAGTTGAAATGTTTGGATTTTCTTCGATTTCTCTTAAAACATCGAGCTTTTTATCTTCATTTGTCGCAGACCTCTGCGGACCAGTCTTCACCAGATCTTTAACATTGCCAGTTTCCCTAAACCGTTTCAAGGTTTTGCTAACTACTGACTGGGTGATTGGTTCTCGATGTGGATAACGCTCATTAAAAATTCCACATACTTCTAATTGTGTTCGTTTGCGATCCCCATAACCGACCATAATTAAAATTTCTATACGTTCAGTTTCTGTTAAATGAACCATTTTTTTCCATGTACAAACAACTTAATTAAATAAACAAACTTCTGTTACAATAAAAGCCTACAATCAATTGTTAAGACAAATGAAAGAGATCTGGGATATCTAGATTCATGTTATTGGTGAAATTAACTTAATAAACATTTTTTACATTTTTTCAAAAATTTTCTGATATAAGGGTACTAAGATTTTAGGTCATCGAAAAGAGAAAAAAAATCTCTATCAAATGAGCCTAATGAAAGGGTACACTGCTATTTAAAAAAATTAAATTGTTATTCTTTACTCATTTGTTTTCTGAAATAAAAACAATTGAATTATGGAAAATGAAATGTTAAACAACTTTTATATAACAAATTTTTTTATAAAGTCGATATTTACCGAGATATATACTATATTCCATACATAATGGGCACCCTGTATATAAAATAAGATATCGCATTAAAAACATATTAAAAAATATATTTGAGGCAGTCAGTTATTTCTGAAGGAAAAACGTTCTTGAAATAGTAAGTTTATTTTCAGTATCTAACGAAAGGTGGTTACCTACTAATTTCCTCCAGGAACGAAGTTGTATCAAAAATCTTGTTAGTTAAACCGGTTCAAATTAATTATATTTAATTCTAATGATGATTTTAATTCATTAACAATTAATTAGTTTTAGTTCAAGGTATTTTTATAGGTTGGATAATTAAATACCAGTTTCATAGTTTCTAGAGGCTTTTGAAATTGCAAGAGCAAGAGATGTTCCTTTGAAATTCTGTAACATTTTTTAAATGTGCTTATTACTACATAAAAACAAGTGTAGGACAGGGATGTATTCAATATTTTAAATGTTATTAAAAAGTTCTTTCGGCATATTTATTTTAAAGATTTCTAATTTTCACAAATCAAAGTATATCCTAGCTATAAATATTACATTCAACAAACGTTATTTGTCATACAGGTCGAGGTCGACTGAAAGTCACGCCAATCCTTCAGTTTCCCAAGTGCACAGCTAGCTGATTTAGCACTTTTCAGCTTATCAAATAGCAACCATTATTGCTAATATCACACAATGTCAACTATTATATGTAATAATGTATAATAGCAACCATTATTGCTAATAACCATAATGCAACCATAATTGCATTATCAACAACAACCACAAACAATTGTCACTTCATAAACAAAACACACAATAACAAATATTACAATTCCACTTCTGCATCTTTTGGTCTCCTTTACACCACTTTTAACCCGACTGCTATTCACCTTCTAACGGCCTTCTTTTCTATACATTTGTATATTAGTTTCTTGAGTGAGAAGTGTAAACATAACAAGTGTCAGGGGGGACTAATAATTTATCGCCCTGCATTCTTTTTCTTCTCTTATAACACATTTGGGGTTCTTATAGAATTCAAAGTTTTAATGATTTAAGTTAAACATAATTAACTATATTATGATGATTACATATGATGAATCTAAAAATTATGTAATAATTATGGGAGACTTGATTGCCAGAATAGGGAGCGATACTAAAGGCACAGAAGGAGTAACCGGTAGATTCGGGGAAATAACAAAGAATAGAAATAGATCAGAGTTATGTATACAAGACGGTCTGATTATACAATTTTTTTCCAACATAAAGATTGCCACAAAAAACACAGGGGAAGAACCGGGAAGAAATTTGAAATCAACTATAGACTATATTTTAAATGAAAGAGCGAATTGCGAGGAAAATTGTCAAAGATGTAATAGTATATAGAAGTCTAGAATTAGGAACAGACCATTATCTGTAGCTACAAACATAAAAGGTACACAAAACAAAAAACTTCACGCCAATACAAATAAAAGCAATTACAAAGAGAGGAAGGTCATTAGAACATACAGATTACAAGAAAAAGAAATCAAAGAAAAATACACAAAGCTAATTACTGAATTAGAAAACCAAAAATATGAAGAAATAAGACAAGAAAAGTAGGAAGAGCAATGGAGGATGTTCAAAACAACAATGAATGCAGCAGAAAGTAGATCCTGTGGTGACACACTAACAGAAAGCACAAAGAAGAGAAGTAGCTGGTAGAACGATGAAATAAAAAAACATATAAATTTATAAGGCAAAAAACATGCATGGGAAGGAAAACAACCATGAATGAAAAAAAACAACCTAACTCTTTTATAGAGTATTGAAAAATATGAAAAGTAAGAGAAAAACTGAAACAGTAAAACATATGAAACATAAAGAAAACTATTACAAATATATATGACATATTACTGAGATGTAAAGAACATTTTCAAGAACTATTAGGAACGGATGAATTACAAGAGGAGCCAGAAACTATAAACATAAATAACGAACCCAACGAAGATTTTACAAAAGAAGAAGTACAGTAGTCTTAAAAAGTCCTGCATCACCTCATAAAATTTACGAAAATAGAAGTTTAAGGCAACACAATAACAAAACAATAATAAAATAAAAAACAGCAAAGATTTTGATTCATGAAGAAATACAGTTAGAAAAAAATTATTCAAAATTACAAAAATTAGGCAATGTAAATTAAGACAGCATTTTGCAACATATTATTTTAATTTAAACTAATTTTAATATTTGATTGGCCAGCCCTTGTTTTTGTTGGCTAGTTCTCATCTTTTGGACATGGAATTTACCAGTTTTTCCAGTTCCTCCCTCGAAATACAGTGATGCCAGGCGTGGATTAGAGATTCGATTAATTCGGTTTTCTTTGTGGGGTTCTTTTGGATATGATGTTTGATATCCTTTGCGATAAGTTATCGATGGGATTAAGGTCTGGACATTGTTCTGGCCAGTCCAACCTGTCGGTTTTATTCTCCTCCATCCAGGTTTTAACCAGTCTAGCTCTATGGCAAGGAGCATTATCATTCTGGAAAATAAACTATTCTTCGCCAAACAGGTCTTTTCCACTACGGAGCATCTTATCATGCAGTACTTCGAGGTATTTGGTGGCGTCCATCATTTCAGAGACGACGTGTAGTCCACCAACTCCTTGAGCGGACATGCAACCCCATACTATAACGGAGGTTGGATGCTTAATTGTTGGTAAAACACATTTTGGCGAGAATTCTTCGCCAGGAAACCTTCTGACGTAGGTATTTCCAGTCATGATTATTGATATTAGAAGTGGATTCCAAGACAAAGAGCACAAAGAAGAGAAGTAGCTGGTAGAACGATGAAATTAAAAAAAATATAAATTTATAAGGCAAAAAACATGCATGGGAAGGAAAACAACCATGAATGAAAAAAAAAAACAACCTAACTCTTTTATAGAGTATTGAAAAATATGAAAAGTAAGAGAAAAACTGAAACAGTAAAACATATGAAACATAAAGAAAATTATTACAAATATATATGACATATTACTGAGATGTAAAGAACATTTTCAAGAACTATTAGGAACGGATGAATTACAAGAGGAGCCAGAAACTATAAACATAAATAACGAACCCAACGAAGATTTTACAAAAGAAGAAGTACAGTAGTCTTAAAAAGTCCTGCATCACCTCATAAAATTGCATCTCATAATCTTGCATTATCTTGCATTATCTTTCCAAATCTGTAATAAAAATTAGGGTTTCCGTTTAAAAAAAATTTCTTTATCGCCATAACTCGGAAACAAAAGACGATCTTCAAATAACAATTACACTAAAATATGTCTCATTTAAGATAAAAATCGACTTGTTCCAGGATATTCTTTAAAAATATTGCATTATCTTGCATTATCTTTCCAAATCTGTCATAAAAATTAGGGTTTCCGTTTAAAAAAAATTTCTTTATCGCCATAACTCGGAAACAAAAGACGATCTTCAAATAACAATTACACTAAAATATGTCTCATTTAAGATAAAAATCGACTTGTTCCAGGATATTCTTTAAAAATATTTAATAAAAGATTCATTTCGATAGTTACAGACTTTATACTCCCACTGTATATACAGTGTGAGTATAAAGTATCAGTATAAGTATCATTGACATTACTGTTTAGTATACTATGGCATACCTACCTTTGTACATTAAAGCACCACAACATTCAACAATGAAAACTAAATGAAAGAAAATCTAACACTCTTATCTTTAATAATTCATCTAAGAGGGATACGCTTTTTAAGTACCATCCTACATTTGACGATAATGAACCTATTTTACTCCAAACATTTAAAATTTCAGTTTTATTAGGAATAGGAAACCCACGACAATTTCCAGTACTTTAAAAAACGTTTATTACCTCCACTGAGATGTTATAAGTTGACGAAGAAGTTTTTTACACTTTAAATGTTACATAGATTTACTGAAGTTTTGGATGCAAAAAACCGTCGCTGTATCTATTGCACACCTATATCTACGAAATGGAGGTCCGTTAAATTTTGATCAAATTTTCAGAATGTAAGTTTCAATAGCTCTAATTTTGAATCAGGACTGTTTTTGCAATGTGACTAAGATTAACATAATATCGAGGTCAAAGGTCAAACTGTAGATGTATCGTGGTTTTATATTGGTTTGGTGTAGTCCAAATCAAATTGATACATATTACAAATTCAAATGGACTATCTACATTTTTGTTTCTGCGTTTACAAAATTAAACGTCAATTGCTACAATTTTCCCATCCTAAGTGAGATTGTTTCCTGAAAACGGACTGGATGTTTATTGTAATATTTAAAACAGCCCCTAAAAACCTATATTCTCTTGAATACCCTGAATACAGGTACTTAGTTTACCTTCTAGGAAAACAAACAAGGCAGTGTGTATTACTAATGGGCCTAATAGATCTTTTTTTTGAAATTAGAATGAAGCGGACACCCTTTCTATATTCTGATTTGGTTCCGAACGATCTCGGTAACAGGAATGAGGTACAAGTGCTGACTCGTGATCGATACAAATTTTCTACCTTTTAGCGTTTAAATCTGCAGGCTGTGTCGATAATTGCTCTAAAAGAGGGTTGTTAACTTGTTGCTTATTATTCGTATCATTGGATTCGCTTTTTCGTGGGATTATGTTATTTACTTTTCCAATTTAAGTAATTGTTCACTTGAAATTGACAGTATATCTCGAACTCGATATCAAACTGATACGTAGACGTTGAAGCTATACAGACTTGAAATTAACTAAAATATTTTCATTCAACTTGTTTCCAGAAAATTTGCGCATATTTCAAATTCAAAAATATTACAGAAAAAATACATAGCTTTTGAATTACATTTTTTTACTTAACCTGCCTAAACTTAAATTTGTGCTGCGGGAAAAATAGTGTATCATATTTATATTTTTTTTGCTTATACATATAATATCAATAATAATTTCTAATTTTTTTATAGATAACGATTTATACTATAAAAAATAACAGTCGCAACAGTAAAAGGATAAACTAACTGTGTTTAATTATCGTTACTAACATTTAAACGCAGACACTGTAACAATTTATAACGGGTGTTCATTTAAATTCGTAATCTAGCAACCTTTGGATTATTGCCTGTCTCTATCTGCGACGTATTATATCTGTCGCTCTGTCTTCTTTCATTAAAATTCCAAAGGTTGCTAGATTACGAATTTAAATGAACATGCGTTATAATTAATAATTAACTTACCCGAAAACCTACGTGATTTTCTTCTATCCTTGATGGGTTGTAGAGAGATCGATTAATAACTTATTTGTTACGTGCGGATGATTTAGAGGTTAGCGTAGCCGCCATCTTGAAAAGAGGGTTGAGCCGCCATGATATTTAAAAACGCAATTTGTAGATCTCGAAATCTTCTACAATTCTATTCCTTCATTTTTTTTGCATGATAAATATTTAACGATTTATATCTCGGGAAAGAAAAGAAGATACAACTATAGTAAAAACCAAATAAGAATAAAGTAGATGGCGCTTCGATCCAAGCTACATTTACACACCTAAAATTAAAACAGCGGAAAATTTGAAATTTAATATTGTTTAGTTTTCAAAATAGTTACTGAAAAATATATAAAATTTATTTCTGTGCTTTTGTACAAGATGACAGTGTATCTCATGAACAATTTATAAATAGAATTAATAAATAATGCACACTATTATGACACTATAATGTCACTATAATTCGAAAAACCTTAAAAGTTATTTTATATTGGCCGAATACCAACATCTTCGTCTGATTCGTTGGATTGGGACTTGCCTTCCGATCCTAAATTTATAATATTTTTTCCGCAATATCCTCTACTACTTTGTCTAATTCCCACCTTCGTTTTTCTTCATTAATTATGTGGTATACCTATGCAATCTTTCCATCGTTCTGCAGTAACAGTAGAAATCCCTTGATTAGGAGGATTTGTTCACGCCAGTAAATGAATATATTGTATGTATTATTAGCTGCCACGTAATACTACATGATGTTTCACTTGTGCCCATATCAACTCGGTTGGATTTAGATTACAAACATAAGGGGGCAATCCTAATATGGTTCTTCCGCCACTTTTCACCATTTCATAATTTTGACCATTAGGAATTACTTTTCCTCTTGGATTTTTGAAGGATTGTCGTTCATCCATTATTAAAATTAGGTGCATATTAAAATATTATTACGTTTATTTAAACTGCAATTAAGATTGTTACATAAATCATCATACCTGCACAGTAATAAGAATAGAGCCGGTAAGCTCTAAAAGAACTATTGCTTTAATAAAAGGACAAAAAATTATAAAGAACTTGAGAAAAACTCGAACTACACCATAACCTCGAAAATTGTCAGTATTAAACATCTTAGACATACATGCAGCGTTGCCGGATTTTAGGTATGAATTTACCGATTTACCCTTTCATTTAAAACTTTTTTACATTAATTAATGAGCATTTTGTCACGTTAATTATGAATGTACATTAATTATAGTTTCTTTTTACACATACAATAAGTTATATTTTCGTAGTTGAGCGAACGTAAGCCGTAACGTTTATTGTAGAACTGAAACGGCGCTTTACACATAATTTATGCACAAATTCACTTTTTTAAGTTGTGTGAACATGCCTCGTATTTTAGCCAATCAACGCGAAGGTCAAGTTTGCCCTATACCTTCCTTCGCTTTATTCTTACCTGAATTCTACTATAGTGTTTTGCATTTTTCTCGTTTTCTGTAATGTTTTTGTGTAATGAATTTTTACATCCCTAATTTCTTAAATAAATTTCCTTTTAAAAAACTTATTTCAGTTTCTGAAATTAAAGATTGGAATCCAACTACACTACTGTACTCTAAATCATGTTTATGCACAGATACATTATAATTAGACTATTATTGCTAGATTCATCTAAACATAACCGTCCCTTTATGGCTCAAGATCCTCTTTATGGTTCGGCGGGCAATAAAAAGACGTTAATTAAACATCAGAAGTGTTTTTTGTAGAACTTGATTTGTTTTTAATATAATTTGTAAACTTATCAGCAATGAAAATAAGCTGAAATTAAATATTTTGGAATAACTATAGTAGCGTGCTTCGTATCAGCACAGCGGCTTGATGTACGTACGTACTCATTTAATTATATTTTTTACACACTAATAGATTTGAGATAAAAACTTAATCTGTGCATGAAATAGTGTATGTATAGCGGGCGTAACTTGCTTTTATGACCCTAGAGCCTGTTCCTAGCCCTCGGCTAACGCATCGGGCTAGAAATAACGCTTCCGGCCATAAAAGCCTCCTTACGTCTTAATACGTACTAAATAACTATTATAATTATATTGTGTATGTGTTTGGACTGGGATATCAGTTCCTAGGCGGCTTTTGATTACTGATCCTTGTTAATTTTGATACCCTTGTATGTTATCTACTGCATGCTAAAATGGATGTATGGAGATAAGAGAACGCTCGAGTAACTGACCAATGCTGTTCTCTGGCCAGTTGCTCGAAGGCAAGATGAGCCGCCTTTATTTAAAAATAAAACTTTTAATTTTCTTAATTTAGTTCTACCTTACAACATCATAACAATTTAATTAAAATTGAACAATTGAGTTTCTTTACTTTTGGTTCTTTTCTAAGTAAAACAAAAAGTTTTTATTGAATTATTGTATTTTTGAAATGCTTTTTAATAAAAGGGCGTAAAAATACAAGAATATAACAATAAGAGTAAGGTTGCGAGAAACAAAAGTGTTGGTACGGTACGGTTTTATACGCCGAAACTAGTGTCTCTGAGTCGAGACATTCCCCATACACCAGTCAGTTCTTTCTCAGTTTTTGTCTTCTCGAATCCCGGGAAAAATAACCCAAGACTTTCGTATTCCAGGCATTCAATTAAAATTATTACTATATAGAATTAGGGTTTTATTTGTTTCAATTTCTTGAACAAATTATTAGCTGAAAAAGGCAGTTCTGAACAGTGTCTTACACAGGTGGTTTTCTTAGCCAAGGTTTTTAAACAGACCATTAAATATGTCTATCAACAATCAGAAAATTCTATCAACAAAAGAAAAGGGATTCGTGTCAGTAAGAAACTACCGTTAGATGTATCGGCCAGGTCATTCATTAAGTAAACTTGTAGTTTCTATTCAATTATACTCAAAAAGGTTTCCATCCGGCATTTTCTATCTTATTTATAAACAGTTACTAATATTAATAAATATTAGTCTTTCTAAAGACCTAAACAGAAACTTTTTCCATAAACATTCATATTGGAGGATGATTATCAATCATCATGTTAACAAGCAGCCGTTTTCAAAAAGATTTCGATAGTTTTGTAAAGACAATATGAAACATAGGTTTTTTCTGTACGATAAAATAAACAATAATAAATTCACCGCGATTGGGCGACAATTGAAACAAAGGTTTTTTTAGCCTAATTAAAATAAACTTAATAAACAAAGCTTAAACTTTCAAACGAAGAATTCACATTACTTAAACTAAATTTAGGACACAAATTACGATACTTACTGTGTATAAAAATGCTCAAAATTGCCGGCTTGAGATTTAGCTCTTTCTTACAAATTTAAATTTCAGGTCGCAGGTGTTAACCCTAAACGCTTCTAATTAAATAATGGAGTCAGGAATAAATAATAATATGTTGGGCGCCACCAAAGCTGAGGATGTTTTTCATAAAACATGAATAAAATTTGGAAAAATCGAGGTTATCAGCTAAGGAACTAACCTCCTTATTAATTTTGACGTTAATTTAATTAAAACATTAATCAAACAATAAAAGATCTTGATTAGACAAAGAAAACAAAAAACATCAGCAGTCCGTTTAGCCAAACTATGTCAAGTAGTCAATTAAATTTGAAATCTGTATATTAAAAACAAAAGAAAATGGTACATACACAACACATCAAAGAAGTTATACATTAATGAAAATTTGTAAATTCAAAATACAAAGCACATCAAATTAAAATAGTTATTGTTCCAAAAAATGAATAAAATTTCGGGATCCCAAGTGATTAAATATTACCTAAACAATACAATATTAATAAAATTAAATACCTTAACAGTTTTCTATCATCCTAAGTAGTGTTCGTACAATTCTTTTCACAAGTTGAAGGATTCGAACTCTTGACAATCAAAACACCATAAAAGCTTTAAACAAAGCTACAATAACAAACTGCTGAGCTGCAACGATGCGGGAAGAAGTCTTCTGGATTTTGAACTGAATGTTATTAACGAGATTCATCAAACTTTAACATAATTATTTGCAATAACTGCCTTTGACAATAAATTCTTTATTATTCTTCTGACTGGAACGGTACTCGAAATCACTTGAATGTTGCTCAAACTAATTGTTGAAATTATTATATAACAAATACTTTTTCGTTATTTGTTAAGTTTCCAATAATTCAAAAAGATCAGTATAACGGTATAAAATCCCCTTTTCTTATACATGGGAATTAACACTGAATTCTAATGACAAAATGTCCGGCAACTAAACTATTCTTCAATAAATGAAAAATCACTAAATAACTTTATTTAAGCGGTACTGTACTACTGTATTTTATTCGAACAACTCGAAAAACTAAACGGCACTCTAAATAGTTAATTTGTTATTTTATAATAAACAAATCACAAATCAAACGGTAATCACAACATACTCAAACGGAAAATTACTAAATTCACTTAACGGGATTAAAAATTATACCCCGCCAAGGCACGAGGTACGCTACCGCGCAAAAACTTTAGCCGGACTATTTGCAACTATACTCTGTAAAGATCGAAACTGAAGTGTCTCGGACCAGCAACTGAACGGAAGTGTCGTGTGTTCTTAAAAACTCAGGATTCTTTTTCTGCGTTGGAATACATTACCAGATGCAAATCGACTTCAACCAATAGCGGGATCGCGTGGTTAGGCATAAACGAATCAGGGTTAAACAGTCCACGTTATATTTAATAGTTATTATATATAACAGTTATATTTAATAGTTTCCAAGATTTTAACAAAGAAGTTATTTTAATCAATATACACGTACACGTACATAAGTAAAATACAGAAAGGAATAATTTATTGCCCAAATATTTTTTGAAATGATAAAATAAACTGTTTAGTAGAATAATGTCTAAAACATTTTTTCTAGTCCCTTTTGGTTAAGGTACAGTGCCGCTCATTTGAAAGTGCACGACTCTTTATACGAAATATTCTAAAATGACATTGTGTAAGTCAGGATTTCATGGGCTATGCATTTATAACAGTTGCAGCGATGTCAATTGTTTTTGCTTATTTTCAAGTACTTGTTTAATATATATTATGTAATTAGGAGATCAAGCGATACTTTAAATCCAAGAAGATGTATAACGCCGAGGCGCCAGCCGAGGCGTTATAACATCTTCGAGGATTTAAAGAAGCTTGATCTCCGTATTGCATAAGTTGTTTTATTTTATTTCGTATTTCAATCCTAATTTCTCCCTTTTAAAATCCATCCGAATTTATTGTATAAAGAAGCAAGTTGCCTTGTCTGTGTCATCATACGCGTAACTAAGGAGATAAAAAGCAGCATGAATGCATGCATGTGGCTATAATGCAACATCAAATTATTTACGTTGCCAACAACAACGAAGATCAAGAACGTCTTGAACTCCGGTATCATTGACAACGGAGATCAAGATATACTTTATATTACTAATTGTGGTATATAAAGAATTGTTTGAAATACGAAATGAAATAAAATATATATTTTAGTTATCGGCTTAGGGTACTTATCAAGAACTTGATTACAAAAATATAACCAAAGTAAATCTAAAAATATATTTATGTTTCTTAAGGGTGTTGTCTAGCTATAATCGTTTAAATGATTATAATTTAATAATGCGGAACTAAAACAATATTGGTCTACCTCTATAACAACAGTAAAGCAATTATGTAGAAAAGTTTAAAATTGCTGGCTAGAATTAACTAAGCTTAAGCTAACATGATTAACTAATACAACGAAAATCAAAAATGTGACATAACATAATTAATGTAACAACACATAAAAGTACTCGAAATTTACAGTTTTAAAATACATTAAAAATATTAATATTTTATCTCTGATCCATTGTTGTCTATTACCATTTCAAAGCATTTTCTCATAGATAGAATAACTTTATTAGTGTAATTAGCTTCTATTACTTCCCACAACAGCTCAATGGTTTCTCGAAGTTCTACCCTATTAGCAGAGAGACAGCTGATCCAAGCCTGACCGTTTACTGAAAACCTACCACTCGGTAGAAGACCTACCAATTGGTTTTTCATACCTCCCATTGACCTGAAGATTTCACCTTCATTAACACACGTGTTGGCAAACACAAGTCTGGCTTCTTTATGATGCTGTAGTAGCGCAATTTTCTTAGCAGCAGAATACTTTTTTTAATCCAGATTGTTAAATTCCACGTTTTGCCGTTGACTAAGATCCTGGAAACAACGTTCGGATGAGTGGCTTCTACGTTCCACGTCAGTCGTAAACGGATTTTCCTCCAACCAATTTATTAACAGCATCATCCTCAGGCTTTGAGACTTTCTGACGACCACCTCCATGAACATAACTTAGATTGCGGCCTTGGTTAATGTTTTGTTTTAATTTAATTATACAACTGTTACTTACGGCTAAGTCGTTTGCAATTGCATTTGATGCCGTTTTCTAACATCCGTAACGTAATCTAATAACCGTTTTGGCTCTCATTTTGTTTACTTCCGTCAGCCTAGGCATTATCGCATTATTTAGTAATCAAGACTATGGCTTTATGAATTAAATGTGCAACTGACATCAAAATGACAGCTGTAAGTGATAATACTTGTTTTTATGATCAAAGGTACCTAAAAGTCATGATTACACCAGATAATTAAAAAATGACCCTATCGTGCACTTTCAAATGAGCGGCAGTGTACGTGCCCCCTCCCCGGATCCACTACTGAGTACGATGAAAAAATCCATTATATGTTTACAAAAACTGCAATGGCCGTCGGTGAAACACTAATTTGGGGCGACAAACTAGTGTTGTGCACCAGAGAGCTGACTTCTTCGGCTGCTCTTGCTTTACAAGTCCGTATCAATTTTTACTTGTATGAGACCAACAGGGTCAAAGTATTCAGTTAGTTATTCCCAACAAACTCCCTTTCATAAAATTGACCAAATATTAAACGATATGACATGGTTAATGATAATCGACAAAACCCGGCAATTTTTATGAATTTTTGACTATTTCGATTATTCTATTATCAATTATTATCCAATTATCCGGTGTGCTTTTTGGTTAGAATCAGACTAAGTCAGGGTCATGCACGACGCCAGTAGTAAGCAAAAGCCGGTTCAAGACTAAATCTCCCCATGTTATTCTTATGGGAGTTTCGTTTTTAAGACAGGACAATTTTGTGAGGTTATGTGTGTCAAACTTACAATTGAGTGAGGTTATGTGTGTAAAACTTGTCGTCCTTCCCGCCAGATGTCAGCATGGGTGCGGGTTTAAGTGTTTAGGCGGGAAAAAGTCGAATGTGATGCTTGTCCGTGATTGGTCGGATCGAATTGCCGGTAAAATAGGTTGCAGCATGTGTCGCTAGATGTCTCTGTGGGCGTGGTTTTGGCGGGAAAAATCAAATCTCAGGCCTGTTCGTGATTGGTCCGAAGTTTTGGCGCTAAAGGAGGTTGCAGGTGGTGTCGCTTTGGAGCGCGTGAACGCGGCCGGGCGGGGCGGGTTAAATAGAAAAATTTGTCGCGGCGTTGCGTGGGCGGGTGCCCCGGTGGGCCAGTGGGCCGTTGAAAGGGGTTAATTTGAAAAATTTGGCGGTTGCCTCGCTGCCGATTAATAATAAGGCGGTGGGGTAAACATTTTATTAAAGGGGGCTGAAAAAAATAATATACAATCATCGTTTAACTAGATGTAAATACAATATTAACAACATAAGCGTACTGTAGATTTTTCTTTAATACAAATAATGAATAGTGACCTATAAAATACAATAATAATAATAATATTTAAAGGAGAATGCATCGTTTTCCTCTCTCTCGTGAATAGTACTGCTGGATGATCTCATCACTTAATTGTTGCATAGTTTGATGTTGGACTAAAAATAAAAACATTACATTTTATACCGTTAATTAAAAATAACAATATCAACTTACCTGCATTTGTTTTTTCCTTTATGAATAAAACAGAAGCCAATAAAATACAATAATGATATTATTTTAAAGGAGAATGCATCTTTCTGCTGGATGATGTATTTATTCGAAACATATGTGCATACATTCCTTTTCTAGAATGATCTCATCATCACTTAATTGCTGCATAGTTTTGAGAGCTAAAAAAACATTACATTTTATACATTAAAAATAAAATAACAATATCAACTTACCTGCATTTGTTTTTTCCTTTATGAACAAAACAGAAGCCAGTAAAATACAATAATGATATTATTTTAAAGGAGAATGCATCTTTCTGCTGGATGATGTAATTATTCAAAACATATGTGCATACATTCCTTTTCTAGAATGATCTCATCATCACTTAATTGCTGCATAGTTTTGAGAGCTAAAAAAACATTACATTTTATACATTAAAAATAAAATAACAATATCAACTTACCCGCATTTGTTTTTTCCTTTAATACGATAATAATATTAAAAGAAAAATGCATCTTTTCCTTCTAACAAAATATTATATATTCCGCCGGATGATGTCATCAGTGAATTATTGCACTAGCAAGAAAAAACATTCCTTTCATGAATTGATGTTCGACTTAGAAAAACAATACATTCGGTGTAAAATAACAATCTCAATTTAGCTGCACTTGTTTTTTTCGTATTTTACACGTTATAATGAAATTTTTAAGATCGCAAACAATATTAAGCGGTTGTATTGTTTTTAGTGCTATTTTTATTGATTAAAAGACGCGAGTTCAAACCGCATTACATATGTGCACAGTTTACCGCTTGTTTTAAAACTGAAGCGCTATTAAAATGTGTACTGTAAAATATTTTCTTAATGTCATGTCATAATTAATTAATGCTTTTTAAGTGCAAACATTAACATAGGCGATAAATTTAAAATGTGCGTCATTGCCACATCTGGGATTCGTTTCTTGATATTCCCCGTTTGATTTACAAAACAACAGGGGTGTACAAAATCTCGCATAAAAAGATTATTTACATGTCTTTGATTCCATTTATAATTGAATCGTTGTTTTGGACATCCTTTAGAATATTTATTTCTTTAGTGGGATATTTTAGTTTGTAAAAATTGTGTTATATGAAGTATTTTGTTCGAAGTGTTGGCCTTGTTAGGGGTGGAAAGCGCGCCATTTTATGAGTTATTGCTTGAAGTTATTTTATGAGGGTGTTTTGCGTTTTCGATTTGTGTCAACAATTAAAATTAATTGCACCTTGCACTCGTATAAAAAGCTCGCTCTAAAGTGCCTCTGTTTTATTTGAAACAAGTGTTTGGTGCGGATAACATACTCATTTAGAAAAAACCGTTCGATTCAGTTTGTGAAATTAACGTGTTATTATTTTTTAATTGAAAGGCTGAATTGTATTTAATCCGTCTTAACAATAATGGATATTACCAATTTGCAAAATCAGGTTACATTGGTGGAAGATGATTTAGCACGTGCAACAACACCTGCTGATTTTCGAAGGTTATCAACCCTGATTGATGAAACTACGGAATTAACAATCCAACAGATAAGGAATTACTCAAATGCGGGGGGAATAGCTGATAAACGGAAACTAGAAACGATTTTGAACAGATGTAAATACTTGGATGCGAGGATAAAACAATCCCTTATTAAAACAGGCGAAGGAGTTAGTGGAGAGGGTGGGGAAAGCAGCGTAACGTATTATGACGTAAGTTTTTCATGTTTTTTATTGAATATTCTCATTTTGATTGATTATAATTTGCATGTTTTAGCTGGAATCAGCGTTCAAAGGGCGTATTAAGACGGGTATAGTGATCAATAACAATATATTAGATCCAAAGGAGTTTCTCGAGGAGGCACAACCCATTTTTGTGGATAAAATTGAAGCATCCCTCCAAAAGCGAATACCTAACATGAAAGCCAATGTCGTTCTTTGTGCCGATTATAAAATGAAGCTAGATGATACAGTACAGGCCAAGTACTTTAACACGTCAAACTTCATTATATCAAGATCCAGCGACCTTATTTCTATATTCGGGGACATGGAGATTTCTTTATTATCACAGGTGCGTATATGAAGTTTTTTAAAAACTCACTTTTAATTAGTTTTTTTCCTTTTTTACAGATGGGATCCTTTGAAGAAGTGGGGTCAGGGGGTAGTTTTAGTCGTATTAATTCGTTAGCTATAAATATTAACAAATATTCGCCTTTAAGAGCTTAGGCCAAAGGCGTAGGATAGCAGGCTCTAAAAAATAGATTAAGTTTCGAACATTATTTCAAAAGTTTATTTGATTCGGAAATTACATATGCCGTTAATAGAAGCATTCGTTCTGATAAACATAATCTTTATACATATTCTATTAGGAAAAAAGCTCTAGATTCATGTGATGATAAACGTTTTATACTAAAAAATAAAATTGATACCCTTCCATGGGGTCATTTTAAAATAAATGAAGAGGAGGAAGATATTTTATAATTTTTTATTGCAAATAAAATCTTAGTTTATACATTTAGATAAGTAGACTATTATTTGTACATATATTTTCTAATTATTATTATTATATTGTAAATATTTATTGTAAATAAAATCTTAGTATATATAGATAAGTAGACTATTATTTATGCACATATTTTCTAATTATTATTATTATTATTATTATAATGTAAATAAAGTATATACAAAAACAGACTATTTTTTATAATAAATCACTTTTCTTGATCCAGCTGTTGTGTGTGTTATCAAAACCCAACCATTTCACATATAATTGATCATTTTTTGTTCGTAATACACGTTCAATTAAAAAGCTTTTTGGGTGTTTAGTTTTCATCAATTCCGGTTCATAGAAGCAACCTTTGATTGGGGCACCTCTCACATCTTCTAACAGATAGGTTGTCGGTCTAGTTGATTGCACCCTGCTTATGCGAAATAATTCAGTGCTGAACTGGGGGTGATAACCTTTCGAAAAAACCCCTCTGTACTTAGAAATACGAACCATATCGTTTACTTTAAATTTAGGTTTTGGGGGGGCCCCGTCATCATCATTCGAACGATTTAAAGGCGTGCGAAATGTCACATTGATGGGGGCTAGACCAATTGACCTATGCACGGTGCTGTTGTACTTATCGACAACATCTTGCAGTATATCCAACCATTTATAATTCCCGTTGAAACTGAACTCCTTGTAGAGATTAGATTTAAGTGTCCTAATCACCCTTTCCGCAAAAAATGCTTTCTTAGTGGAAAACGTTGAATAGTGGTTGATGGAATGTTCCGACATTAATTTCTTGAAATGAGTGTTAAAATATTCACCTCCGCGGTCAGTGGCCAAGTTATTAGGTTTTCGCAAGTTTTCATCCAATATGCTCCGCATAGCACCGGCAACTTCATTCCCGCTTTTAGATTTTAGAGGCCTTACCCACACATATTTAGAAAAAGCGTCTATTACCACCAGAACGTATTTATATCCCTTGTTGTAATGGGCATAAGAGTTAAAGACTGCTATATCGCTTTCCCAGAGGTCATCGAACCCTAGAACGATTGCTGATCGTCTGGGGAAATTTATTCTAGCCTGCCTGTGGATCTCGTTAACGATTGCTCTCTTTACATCGCTCATATTAGTACTAGTATTTTAAATATTTTACGTTTTTTGTTTTTTATGGTATCTTTCTAACACATCCACACGTTCAGTCAATTTCGCAATGGTTTTGTTGAAATTTTCGGCAAGGGGGTTCACAAGTGAAACATAAAACGTCTCGAAACGCTGCCTTTCTGTTTTCATTAAATCGATCGATTCCTGCTGAGTGAGTAATTGCCCCTGTTTTTTAGCTTCGATAATTGGTTGTAATTGATTTATCCCGTTATTGATTTGCACTAACAACGGGTCTATTTTGTCGGTGTAGAATTTTTCTCTACGCTCCCAGGTTTTTACTTCTTCAGTTAATCGTTTTAACGGCACTGCATCGTTTTCTTCCAAAGGATGGCCTATATTCGAAAGTCGTCGTTGTTCGATGTCAAACCCGCCGGTGCTTGTTAATGGAAACAAAGGACGTTGCTGTTGTTTACCTCCCGAAGAAGAAGAACTTCGATGAACCATCCGTCCAAATTTATCCACGGGCATCATGAAAATGAATTAATTTTTACTCATCTTCAAGCTATATAGCCATCTTCTCGCAATTCCTCAACAATACTAGCAATTTCATTTTGAACATTGGAATTTCCGGCATTCTGAGAAGCAATGAGCAATCTTAAACGTTGAACGAGCTCTGAGGGCGTATCCCAATACACATATTCGATGGGGTTATCATTGACACGCTTCATACTGGAAAGTACACCTTTGCCCGTTGTTTCTCTCATTTCTTTTTCTTCTAATGATTCAATGATCGGTTTAATGATCTCCGTATATTTATAGCCAACATAGCGTTTCGATAGCGGTATTTTATCAACATTGGTGGCGCGAAGTATACTTATGTAATTTCTAACGTCTTGCCTTGTATAGTTAGCGGGTCGTTTTAGAACTAAAAGTTCATACAACCCATGCGTTCCATCATACCTAACCCCTTTGACTTTAAAATATTTCTCTCTATTTCCAACGTCGAGGAAGGAATCTCCAAAATTCCATTTATCCAAATTAACGTCATACTTAACACCGTACGGGGAGTTATCTATACTTCGATCGTTTCGCAGCATAAGAGAAAGATATTTCCTAGGTAGCGGGTGATATTGTTCTAAAAAGTCTCGCGTTGACACATTTTCCCATGCCGGATATATATCCTCGTTACCAGACTCCACCCTTTTGTCCACCCCTCCTGCTTCGTCGCCTTCTTCTTCCACTTTTTCTTCCTCTTCGTCTTCACCCTTCATCTTGAACGATGTGTGTATTTTTTTAAGCAGTTTTGATCTAGGGGAAACCGATGTATGCATTTTTGTAAGCAATTTTGATGTAGGAGAGGAAGTACTTGGAGTAGTCGCTACTGTGCTAAAAACGGGTGTGGACCAGGCCAACGGCATTTTCATCGGAGCGCTTATTTTTCCTTTTTCGTTAATGGTTTTCAGGGAGCGAGCGATGTCTTCTATAGGATCCAGAAGGGGTTTGTGCGTTTTAGCAAAAGCGATTTCTTTAAGTTGCGCGCCCGATTGTAAGGCTTTAAATTTCCTTCGTATATCATTAGCAACTCGAATTAATGCTCTTTTACGAAGTTTATCGGCTGCGATGTTGTCCCCCATAATAATAAGGTTACAATATCGATCGCTACTTTAGTTCGACTAGATGAGCTAGCTAAATTACTTCGAATTTATAGCGGTTAGGGTCTAATAAAACCGTCGAAATTTATTCTGTAACGTCCGTTGTTGACGTCACAATCCTTGTTGATCATTAGAAATCCGTAGCGACTGTCTTTCCAGCACCGAGTGCACATGTCCCGAAATTTATTAAAAGGCATATCGATGCTCACATGATCTTCGTAAACGTGACGCATGTTTAAGTCGTCCTGTTTAAAAATCAATAACATGTTCGCGTTATCGCGCAGCAGATGTTTAGGAATTTTCGTGTAAGACTGACAGAGATAGAAACTGTCTATACCGTGATGCCGCCCCATGCTGAAGAAATGACGCATCGGATTCTGATTGTCCATGCTGACGTCGTCAAACACGAAAATCGAGTTAGGGCGCGCTTCATCGGGCATCATGACGGACTCGTTTTCGCTAAAAGTAAAATACCCCATGCCTTTTACACGCTTCAGCGCTTCTTTCAAAAACGTATACTTCGGTTGATGAAGAGACCGGGAATAAATATAAATATTGGCGAACTTCAACCCTTTGGGCTCCACCAACATGGAGAGCATCGCATTTGATTTGCCGGAACCGGAGGGTCCCACTATCAAGCACCTGATGGAGGATGGGAACAAACTGCTATGCTTAGCACCATCAACTTTTGCCCCAGAGTCCATGAGCAGCTCCTTTTCCAAATCGCGTACGGTTAACCTTTCACGTTGTTGCACGATTTTCATTCTTTTTCCGCTATATCCGGCAAGTAATAAAAAATGAAGATTATGCTATAAATAAGCTTGTACGCATGATACGAAGTTATTCGTTCAAATGATCGTGCACGAAGGCGGAGGTGTCTTAAACAAGCTTATAGATAAACTACCCGTCGAACTACACCTTCCGGGGTATCAATTCTGCGGTCCCGGTACACGATTGGGGCAAAGGTTAGCACGCGGAGATCCCGGCGTAAATCCCTTGGACGCCGCTTGTAAGGAGCACGATATCGCTTATTCGAGTCATCAGGACGTGAAATCGAGACATCTTGCGGACGCAGTTCTCGAACAAGAAGCCTGGAAGCGGGTTAAAGCAAAGGATTCCAGTGTTTCGGAGAAAGCAAACGCTTGGCTCGTGACCAACGTCATGAAAGCTAAAAGAAAACTTGGAATGGGGTTTGGAAGAGGAGGTGGCGGCGGCGGTAATAAACAATCTAAAGTCGCTTTCGGTAGGATCGTGAAAACCGGACTTAACGCCGTAAAAGGTGCTCAAGCGGAAACTATCGCGAAAGCTGCGAAAATAGCTGTGGGTGCGGCGAGAAGAGCCGTTAAAGAAGCAGGAGGTAGAAGATGTGTGAGACAACCTCGAGTAATTCCTATTCCAGGTGGGGCGGTAAAACAAGGTGGTCTACTTCCCTTATTGCCGGCCATTTTTGGTGGACTCGCTGCGCTTGGCTCGCTGGCCGGGGGCGTATCTCAGGTGGTTAAAGCCGTGAAAGACGTAAAATCCGCTAAAGATCAATTGGCGGAAATGAAGGACCATAATAGGAGGATGGAGGGTATAGCGATCGGAAAAGGCGGAAGTATGATTATAAAACACCGGTCGTCGAGTAAATCGGGCCTCGGTTTGTACTTGAGCAAGAAACCTAAAAGCGGCGGCAGAGGGCTCTATTTACGAAAAAAGCCGACAAAAAACTAATAAATTTGCCTCGACGTCCTCTCACCAACATTGACATCTACAAATATGCCGCAGGTATACCCCATTTTCGAGGCGTATTTATGCGCGATGGATTACCTTCGCGACCTTGGAAGAACGAAAGTGGAATAGTCAATTTGGATTCGACAATGGGGAAAGGAACGCATTGGGTGGCATACAGGAAACGCAACAACTTGATTGAATATTTCGACGGATTTGGAAATTTAAAGCCGCCGCGAGAACTTGTGAACTATTTCGGCAAAAATGCCGGAAACATGACCTATAACACGGAACGATATCAAAATTACAATTCCTACAACTGCGGACATCTGTGTTTGCAATTTCTGAGGAGATAAAAAGAGGGTATGTGACGCGTCCTCGTTTAATCATGTCCGAGACGTTCACTTTAACGGGTACAGGCAGTTACCTGAGTACTAACTATTATCCGCCGGTTGCCTTAAATGCCGACTACGAGTACACGTTAGGACTAATAGGTTACTGGACCTACAACGCTCTCCGAAACATCTATCCAGGCAATAATAAGATCTATTGGCGCAAACCGGGCGATAAAAAAAACAGACAGCTACTCATAGCGGAGGGGGCATATGAAATAAATTCGTTGAATGAGTACATATCGAAAAAATTGGCGCTAACCAATAATGAAACTCTCAAGCAGGAAGAAATATTTTCTCTGCAACCGAATACGAACACTTTAAAGTGTGAAATCAAAAGTAAATATGCCATTGATTTTCGCCCCGACGACTCTATCGGACGCATGCTCGGCTTCTCCCCCAAAGTTTTAGAAGCGGACGTATTACACGAATCGGATTTACCCGTTAAAATATCACCGGCCAGTAGTATACGAATAAATTGTAATATAACTGGAGGCGCACATTATAACGACACCCCGGTACATACAATATACGAATTCGCGCTGGACGTGGAGCCGGGGGAACAAGTGAACGAAAAACCTACAAACGTAATATATCTTCCAGTAGTAGTTGCGGATCAAATAGATAATATCACGTTATCACTCACGAATCAAAACGGAGAACGATTAAATTTCGGACACGAAGACGCTACTATACGATTGGAGCTTAAAAAGAAAGAACGAGAGAAAAAATGGGGTTAGACTTCACTACTAGTACTACTGGTAATAATAATAATAATATGATAATGAGAAAAACGGAGACGAATGAAGACATAATATCCCATTATAAAAGAGCGGCTCGCGCTCTACACGTCACTAATCGTTCGAACGTTAAACGATTAAAACCTCAAGACGTTCACTTTTTGAAATCTCTCGGATTTACAGTTCTGAAAGAAAGTGATGAGCAGTGAAAAATTAAACATATTCGACGACATCCGACTCGATGAGGATATTATCGAACAGAAATGGATCGCCCATACGCCCCCGACTCGAGCGGAAAACTTCAAATCTAGCGATGAAGTCACCATAACGGTGGAACAACGAGATTCGCTCGTCAGCATTTATGAGAGTTTCCTGTATGTGGAAGGACAACTTGAAGTTGCGGACCCCACAAAACAATGTAATCTAGTCAACAACGCTATTTCCCATCTGTTCGAAGAGGTCAAATTAAGCCTGAACGATACCATGATCGAGTCTATACGAAGACCGGGGATTACCTCCACCATGAGGGGTCTTGCAGCTTACAACAAGGACACCATTAAATCGCTCGAGATCGCCGGATGGGGTGCCGATCCCTTTACTCTCCCCATTTCCATCGAGAGTACGGATAAGAAGTTCTCATGCCTTATACCCTTATCATTGTGGTTTGGAATAGCCGAGGACTACAATAAGTTAATCATATGGTCCAAAATGCAGTTAAGTTTGGTTCGTGCTCGTACAGACTCAAATTGTATTCAAAGCGCAGAAAGCGATGGAAACATTAGCCTCAGCAAAATAGAATGGCGAGTGCCACACTTCAGGTTGAGCGACGCCGCCAAGTTACGGCTCCTAAACAAAATCGACAAGGGCAAATTCATCACGATCCCTTTCCGAAAAAGAACCCTTAACATCATACCCGGGTTACGCAGCGGACGCGAGGATGTTATAGAATTGGGATCCGTGAAAGCCTTCGAGAGACCTCATCATGTAATCGTGGGATTTCAAGTGAACAAGGAAAATATTGCTAAAGAAAACGCGAGCACCTTCAATCACGCCAACATAAAAAATATCACGGTCTATATCGATTCGGTGGCTCACCCCAATAGACGCATGAACTTGGACTTTAATAAAAACTTATTTACGGAGGCGTACAGAAATTACTGCGACTTTCAGTCATCCTACTACGGAAACAACCCTCATTTTCCCCACCCTCTCATGAGATACAGCGAATTTCTTAAATCCCCGCTCTACGTCATCGATCTATCGAAACAGGACGAGAGTGTAAAGGCGGGGACGGTTAGTATTAAAATTGAGATCGAAGCGAGCACAGCGTTCGCTAACAACACGTACGCGTACGTTCTATTACTTCACGACACCATAGTATCGTACGAACCAGTTACGAGCACCGTTACCACCCTGTAAACGATGATAATAATAGATTTGCAGGGCTTCGAAGCACCCCATTTTGTTCCGAAAGAAATGGCCATTACTGACGGAGAACGAACAGCTCATTATGTCTTTAAACCGCCGTGTCCATTTCATGAATTGACACTTTCGCAACAGACCACCGTCAACTGGCTCACCAGGTATCATCACGGATTGCGATGGTCCTTCGGTAATACGGATTTGCGAGAAATCGAAAAAATCTTAAGTGTCGTCACGTCGCGAGACAGCACCATATATTGCAAGGGTAAAATTAAATCCGATTACCTGCGAAATCACACGACGTTGCCGGTGATAGACTTGGATGATCGAATGTCCGAAGAAGAGTTCCTTGAAAAGATGACTCCTCTACGTCACTGGAAACCACCATGTTTTTCACATATTCTCAATTATTGTCGGTGTGCTATTAATAATGTAAATCAAATATATTACGCACTGTCTCAAAATGACAAATTAATCAAACAAACAGAATAATTTCTTTTTATTATTATTATTAGCTATAATTATTGTATTATTTATGTGTACTTAACTAAGAATGAAATAAAAGATGATGATGTAATAAAATAATGTTTTATTTTTACATACAATTATCTACAAGGTAAAGTAAGTAAACAATCTAAAAATTATTAATACAACCATCAGTAGTATGACAAGGGCAAATACATTATTTGAAATTAACAAAACTTTAATAGTTCCATCCACCACACCTCCTCCTCCTCCTACCGGTGACGAGGAATTTGTTCTATTCCACAACAGGGGTGTCCATTCTGATTCTTGCCAGCTTTCATTTTGATACAGATAACGTAATTTGATCCAAATAAAACGTTCTCGATGACGTTGATGAAAGGCCCCCAGTGCATAGGAAAATGCGAAGGTACTATTTACATATTCTGTTTGCATTCTATTCCACGCCTCCGGTATTGGAGATGATGATGATGGTGATGAGGTGTCGTCATTTTCGCTAAAATAGAACCCAACGTAGGCCTCTTTTGCTCCGACCGGATGAGCTACGTAAAGCACTTTACGGTCGGCAACAATCGACGACAACACCAAGGCCACCGTCGACAATAACATGATGCACGTGTTTTTCACTTGAGACGTACTCGATTACTACTGCTTTGTTGTCTCGGGAAACATCGATATAAATTCCACTAGAGCGAACGAATTAGGAGCGAATTTTTGCTTCTTTATCCCCTCACCGGCCTCTTCCCCATCACCGCCATCGGTGACGTCATCTTGTGCAAGTTTCTGTCCTCGATAAGCCAAATAACACGTGCACATGTTTAACATCGCTATTTTTTCATTAGTTAAATAATCACTTATTCTTTTCGGCAAAAATAACACAAAATCTTCCAGTTCTACCAGCAACGAGCGACTATGCGTTTTCGTGTTAATGGCTCGAACGTCTAACATCAGATATTCCCGATCTACAGGTAGATCTTTCAATTTCTTTACCGGTTTCTGAACTGCCGATCCAATATTATTCAGACAGGAAAAAAATCTTGCTACGCCATCCATCACTGCCGATGCCGCCTCCACTGATGATGATGCAATCTCTGTCAAACTCGGTTCACTCATCGTCATTATCTTTGCCCTACTACAAAAAACGTCTTCACTCAACGAATTCACTAAGGCTAATAATATATAATTGAAAAGAAACTTCACTTCACACGCCCCCCTCCGCATCGTCAACATCCCCCGCCTCCTCCCCCGCATCCCCCTTCTCATCATCATCATCGATGGACGGTATTTTAAAAAACTTTCGCATCTCATCGGACAGATGATGCGCCAAATCTAATTTTTTTAATTCCTCATATAAAACTTCCAACGAGATTTCCGTTCGCAAACACGCTTCACACAGCTCCATCCCCTTCAAATACGTTCCGTGAAGCTTCATACAATATTCGTAACCGCCATACATCTGTTGCCAGTCGTAAACCGCTTCGTGCATAGCGTCTTTAGCACCATCCTCGAACTGCCTCAATAAACATTCCACCCCGCTAACGGCGTCTCGCACCACGGGATAATCCTGAGCACTATACATCATCCACATGTCGATCTCACAAGCAATACTGCACTAGTTTCCCTTAGGAGGCTAGAGCACTAGTCCACCCCCCCTACCCCCTCGATCGAGGTCGCGCGCAAACCCGTTTCAAATTAACCCCTTTCAACGGCCCACTGGCCCACCGGGGCACCCGCCCACGCAACGCCGCGACAAATTTTTCTATTTAACCCGCCCCGCCCGGCCGCGTTCACGCGCTCCAAAGCGACACCACCTGCAACCTCCTTTAGCGCCAAAACTTCGGACCAATCACGAACAGGCCTGAGATTTGATTTTTCCCGCCAAAACCACGCCCACAGAGACATCTAGCGACACATGCTGCAACCTATTTTACCGGCAATTCGATCCGACCAATCACGGACAAGCATCACATTCGACTTTTTCCCGCCTAAACACTTAAACCCGCACCCATGCTGACATCTGGCGGGAAGGACGACAAGTTTTACACACATAACCTCACTCAATTGTAAGTTTGACACACATAACCTCACAAAATTGTCCTGTCTTAAAAACGAAACTCCCATAAGAATAACATGGGGAGATTTAGTCTTGAACCGGCTTTTGCTTACTACTGACGCCCAGTTAACGTTAACTATGGATTAATTCTATAGATATGGATATGGATGATTGTTGCAACAAAAGTATTTGAGGTGGTGCAAGGAACTCTGAAGTTAGAAATGCAGCAAGATTTGGATAAATAATAAATTTAGGATATTTATTTTTAATACAGTTGTGCAATTTTAAGAAAGTTGTATAATGGTTTATCTCAAAAATTTCCTTACGTGTATTCATTAAAAACAAAAACAATATCCCATTGTTAAAGTAGGAAGTAGGTACAACTTTCAGTGATCTACCGCTGAAAGATGTACTTCTCATAAAGCCTCACCGCTATAGGTAGTTTGCTTCTAACCAGTACACTTTAAACGAATATTTGCTAAACTGTTAATTAACTAGATTTTAAATGAAATAAGAAAAAGACTTCTTGCAGAGAAAAGAAAGTTAAACTAAACGTACTGATACCTCATTGTGACGTTACAAAGCAATTCTAAACTGAATTAAGGCACACAAAAGCATTTCCTGAGTGAATGACTTATCATGAGAAAAAATACCAGGTTCCGTTTGATTTTTATTACACTTTGTTATTTTCAAATCTTAATAATTACTACAGACTTCCTTTCTAGCCGCACGCCTTTAAAAAATATGTCTTTCTTAGCAGTATAAAGAACCTTAAAATTGAATAAATATCGTCTTATATTAATTTCACCAACAATTAACTCGCACTCGTTTCTCTGGCATGTCGTGTTGTTCCATTTTCGTGTGCAGTGATTTTAAAACCGATATCAAGAAAGTAAAGAGAAATTAGCAGAGAGAGCCGGATCTCGTACCAGAAATTAGGCCACCGAACGACCTTGAGATATTCTTATTTGAAGCTCTAGAGTGCAACATACCTATTACCTTCTACATTCCAAACTAACGACCGCTATGATTTAAAAATAAAACAAAATCAGATTGCACCCAATTTGAAAGTAACAGCGAGCTTCATTATACTTTAATTAATAAATTTTACATCCAAAAGGAGAATGAATACCCTCTGATTATACTTGTAGCAATAAAACACGAATCCTGTGAAATGAAGTTCAGAAGAGAAAAGCTTCTCAAAGAGGAAATTAATTATAAAAATTACTGGAAGCTTTGATTAATCCTGTTGAGAATTTGGAAAAATTAAAAATTGAGAGAAGAAAAAAGAATTAAGTTTCGTTTTCAATGTACTAACATAAATTTACATCTAAGTAGAGAGATGTTATCATTTGAATAGATTTATTTAAAAAGTTTCTGAATGGCTTTCGTGGTATATCCGTTCTAATGTAACACTGATATCGTACTTTGTAAATGTGTTTATACAAATGTGTACTTTCAAGTTTCCAAAAAGGTTAAAAATCTACTCTGAATGCGAATACTAATACTTCATACACTAATATAGAATTCATAAATTATACATGTATCATACATAAGCAATTTAACAGTCGGCTTTTTTAGTTAAAATGAACCTGTAAAATGCCTTTATTTGCAAAGTCTTATAACTGAATATGTAATAGTAATCTACATAATTATTTATTTACTATATCTATTTAAATTTACCTTTTACATTCAGTTTAAACATTCTCACAGTTTTATTAGTACGATCTATAATTACCTACTTACTTAATTTATAATTTTATTACTTCGATAGCTAAGTACCAGATCATGTCAAAAGTTGTCGACATGAGGCGAATCCGGGATCAATTGATGACACCCTAGAGATCGCCTGAGGTGAGTAGTTAGTAAGCTCTCACACCGGGGCAATGCGCAAACAGCAACTAGAAACTGACAATAAGCAACAGACAATATTATTTTGGCCATCTCTTACACTGCAGCAACTAATTCCTTTTAGATTGTGTAGCATTCTCAAACAATCATGTCATCCTCTAACAACTCTGGATATGCGATTTTAATTTGGTGGCATTTAAGGAACATAAATTTAATAACAACGAATAAATTAGCGAAACTTGAATTTATTAACAGATTATTTAATTATATTAGATTTTTACACCGTGTTCGTTGTAACATTTGCTACAGGAATTAGTATGGGAAATCTGAAATATGCCAAATAGTTCGTTCTCGAATAAAAGTCGGTGAAATTAATAGTTGCAATCGATAGATAAGATATTCTAACGTACTGTCCAAAAATATTACCTTTAATAACAATCCCAATTCTTCAGAAATTATAAATTCATGAATTATTTGCAAAATATTAATTTAAAAGCCGAAATGCTAAAAATGGCTCGTGGAATGCAAGATCGAATCCCGTTGAAAGCAAGACTTTTTAATTTTATTTGTCATTAATCTTTAATTTAATAACAATTTAAATAATTTGTTATTATTCTTTTATTCGAAAACGTACAAGAAATAATAAATTACAAATAAAAAATAATGATACCCAATTAATAAAACGTGAGTTCAAGAATTCTCATTACGTATTTATTTCAAATCAAAATAAATAAAATGTAAAATAAGTACTTGTTAATACTGAAACTTTAAATGTATTTAAATCTTCAGGATTTTGTGTGTTAATAAACTAATATTGTAAAAATTGGTTTCTGCAAAAGCATCATCAGTTTTCAATTAAGATCATCATTTCAGTTTTCAAGATTAATCCAATTGCGTTAGCCTTGCACGCAAAAATTTTTAACAACTTCCTAAAATGAATCTGTTTCTTTTTATTATGCTACATATATGCACATTTCTTATTTAGACCGTCTTTAATTACATCAGCCACTGAACTGATAACCTTGACTTATATTTCGGCCTCAACCATATAAAACTACCTAATAATTCCAGTAAATAATAAAAAAATAATAATTTACAAGTATTGCTTTATATACTAATAGCATAAATAACCGTTTGTTATACACATATGTCTTTATGTTTTTTACAAATGCTGAATCGTCACGTCTTGTATTCAAATGCCATTCTCTCTTGATAATAATAATGCAAGTATTGCTCTACATTGACATGATAAAATCGGCTTTCGACATGCTGGCATATCGCCGGCAACAAAATATTAACGCAACCGGGAACGTTTTTGTAGAAGCGATAACATGTTGTTCCAATGTGAGACGTCTGATTTAATTCAATGTAAACAACCCGATGGCGATACTGTTGCGTGTTTCCAATTGCTAGTTGTTGATTGCTTATTGCTTCAGTGTGAGAGCCCCCTTTAAAAGAGGTTAACAGTACTCGTTTATGCTGCTCAAGAGCTTTTGATCGATATACCGCGTGCTCAATACGACTTCAGTAGCTGACCTTTCAATGACAAAGTGTCTAAGCAAGAGTTGTTTGTGTTGACACTACACTAGTTACAACTCCGCCAGTTTTCATTCAAATTCAACCAGTACCTATTTATCGTAAGTAGCTGCGCACATCTCAGAACTATCTAACAAAGAAGTAATTGAAGTAAATTAAACTTTTTATTTTGACTTTAAAGATATATGGTAATAAAAGAAAATTATAGAAGTCAACTGAAAGTCAGATATTTTCTTTACAATTTCATATATTTCTAAGATACGTTTTTTTCTAAAAGATTTTGTTTTATTATCTCCATCTTGACAATTTCTGTACTGACGTTTAGAAACAATATGAAACGTACAAATTCCACAAACGAAATAGTAATCATAAAATTGTCATACTTACGTTAGCAAAGAAGCTCAAGATTACCACGGCTTGAGATTTAGCTCTATCTTACAAATTTTTGTATTCAGATCGTAGGTATTGGTTCTGCAGTTATCTTATTTATGAAAAGGAGTAGATAAGGGTTTAGAACTCAAATAAAAACTCTAAAAGGGCGCCATCTGATTATGAAGCTTAATGATGATGTTTAATTAAGCCAGAAAAGATATTAAATTCACTAATCAGAAAATGAATTAAATATAATAGGTTTTGAACAAAAAATTTTGGTTATGTTTAGAAAATTTTAAAATAAAATTTGAACAAAACATTCATAATTATATGGTTCCGTTTAGATCCATGATATAAACTAAAAAACATATTTATTGGATGGTAAGAAAATAAAAATGGTCAAACACATATATAAGAAACATAAACAATATAATTTCATTAGACTTAAGATTAGTCATTCAGTAAATAATTATCAACTTATTCCGGAATTATTGAACACAGAACGATTCAAAAAAGTAATTTAAAAATTTATCCAGAATGAAAGAAATATTTAGATTTTAATGAACATAAATTATCTAAAAACTTATTAAGATCCAGAGATTATCCAGATTTATTGAACATAAATTGTTCCAAAATTTATTAAGATCAAGAAATTGTTTAGATAAGAAATCCTTTGAAAAGTTTAACAAACAAATATTTATAAATTATTACGGAAGTAGATCTACTTAAATATTACTAAAGTTAATAAATTTGAATTCCACTAGCAGTGACAAACTAAAATTAAATACTACTAGAGAGCTCTCTCCTTATAGAAAATAATAAAATTCACTTGTTCAAATAATCCATCAACAAAAATTACAATGATAAATAGTTCTTAAAGTACAGTACCTTAAATGTTATCCGATTAAACCTTTGTTTATTTGCCTTGCAAAGCAAGCCACGCTGGTCAGCTAGAAGTTGGAAAAGCCTCTCATAGAAAAATGGTAGTTGATTCCAGATGGTTTTAAATTGTTGTTTGAAAGTACGCGTCCAAAGAAATGCTTTTTGTTTCGAAAATAGTCAATCACCCATATGATTTCACCAACAATCTTTGTTAAACACAGTTTAAACAATACTGTTTCTGTTATTATTTATCGTCTATAATTTATCCACGAAGGATAATGGTAATGTTCTTTAAAAACTTAAACAGATTTAACCCAAGTAACACTTGCTGCTTTTTAAGTTCCTCCCGTAACATAATAATTATTTGTCTTTGCAGAAAAAACGGGAATTTATTATTTAAATTATTGGCCAGTCTACGTGGTTTTTTAATAAGAAAACTGCAGTAGTTTTAAAGCGCAAACAGAAAGAAGTAATTGTTTTTAATGGTTCATCACGATAAAACAAACCACAGATGAATATAAACGATACAATATTAGTAAATCTTCTCAAACAAGATTTATTAAAAACTAAACTACTTCGAAAAATTCACTTCACAACAAATTGCAACGAAACTGTACGGGAACTGTATTTAGAAATTGCATTATTTCTAAATAATTAGAGATAAACGGTAACTCGATAATATCGACCCAGAGTCGACTGACCCTTGTTAAAACTAGATCGGAAGTGTCGCGTCTCAGCATTTCGCCCCCTATTTTAGCGCGAAAAATAACTATGTTTTTCTATGCAATAGGGAAGTTTCTACTAGCATTCACGCGTGATTCTCGACCTAACAAGCAGAAGTAGGGATCGAAAAATAACGCGGGAACCACCGCGTCACATGTGCCGGCTAGACTTGCGGACGATGCAATTTTTTTAACTTTAAGACGCAGAAGCCTAGTTGAAATTATGGCCACGTGCAAATGTCACGTCGTGCTTATGTCGAACAAAGAAGAAGTTGATCTTTCACTAATACATTCCCGGAAATGCTTTTATAGAACGAGATGACTTGAATACATTTTCTGTTTTATCAAGGTCTTTTAATTTTTTCAGCAACGCAGCCATTCCTACGAGGGGACAAACAAAGTTCTAAAAATATTATTTATTACCTCCACGTCCATTAAGTTTATAGAAGTTCGAAAACAATCTTTTGAGATGTTCGTTATAAATATGATTATACAGCAGAATTTTCGCTACAAGTAAAATACAATTTTACAGGACCGAACTTTAAGTTTTTCAGTAAATATACATACAAAATTCACATACTTGAGGCCGATAGAAACTATACCGTTACAAATAGTAATTAGATGTTAACAAGATGTATCGACAACAATTGAAAATCTATGGGCAGATTTTTATTTTGCATTTTTTACATTAAAAACATACTAGTACATCTGTGGATACAAAGAAATTAAAAACAAATCATACGATTTCCATGAATTTTTGCCATTTGAATTTCGTCATTGTTAACGGAAGATTATCCATGTGCTTTCTTTTAAAATTATGACCCGTTCCGAAGAAACATGCGTTATATCAGTTTTTAAAAGATTAATTCCTCCTTATTAACAAAAATGTCTGTAGCGCTTAGTAATAATTTTACGCGCAATGTTACCAGAATATCAGAATATTATAATATATCTTTCGGGAGGATCATATTTACTTTTCATTGGGTATTACATTTCGGATTGAATATACTGTAATGATTTTTCTATCATAATATTAATGAAAATACTTGTCTCTGCTGTTGAACTTAAAACAGTGTTCCCTTAACTTAACCCAATAAAGAAACGTTAAGTGTTGACTATTTGCGTTTACCATTAATAATTGTCAATTGAACATTTATAAAGAATTTACCATAAAACGATTCAAGTTCGAGTTGACTTTATTGATTTGGTACATTTACATAATAATAATTTGGTTAAAGTCCAGTTATTTTGGGGTGATAGAATTTTTATTTGCAGTTACTTCTGAAAAAAGAAAATGTATTAGTTTAATAAAATTATAACGCATGCCATATCTCATTGACAATAAAACAACATAATTTCGGTTTAATATGAGGGCGACACTGAAAATTCTTAAAAAATCAAACAAGGATTAGTTTTAAAAAAATTTAAATGATTTTATGTCCGATTGCATTATAAAGTACTGTTTATTGTATTGTTTTGCGGCAGTGAACTGGCTTATTATTGTACTCGTAAAATAAAGTGGTAGTAGTAAAATAAAGTATAACAACTGTATATTACATGTCAAATTTTCTTCTGTCAAGAATAGATGTCAAATTTATAAATTGATTTTCTTTTGATCATTAACCAATTTTAGGTATCGAACATAAAGCTTTGTATGCAACTCTTACATAATCGGACCTTAGAGACTCGCCCTTTTTATAGGCCTTGCTCGCTTCGCTCGCTCGGCCATAAACTGGGCTTGTCTATAAAGTCCTACGATATGTACTTGTTACATAAATAGCTATTATTGCTTTTCAAAATATTCCCCTTTACCATCAATACATTTTTGCATTCGATGAAACCAGTCCTTAAAGCAATGATGCCATTCTTCCTGAGATGCTATAGAAACCAGGTTTTTGTAATGTTCCACTGCTTCATCTGATGACAAAAAAGTGATTCCACGCATTTTATCTTTAATCTTAGGAAACAAAAAAGAAATCGCAAGGTGCTAGGTCAGGGCTGTTCGGTGGAGGGTCCATGGTGCTGACTTTTAGGGCAGCCAAATACACAGTTGTTACTATTGCTTTATGCGATGATGCGTTGTCATGATGTAAGATTATTTTTTCTTTGGGGCGTTTTTCACGAACTTTTTCAAAGATTTGTGGTAAACAGACATTTGTGTACCAATGGGCAGTAACGGTACGTCTATCTTCTAATGCTATAGTAGCAATATGACCCGTTTTAGAAAAAAAACTAGCAATCATCTTCTTACCAGCACTATGAATTCTTCGAACTTTTGTAGGCTTAGGTTCGGTTCGAAAGACCTATTGAGCCGATTGACTTTTCTTTTGAGGATGATAACAGTAAATCCAAGATTCGTCACCAATGACGATATTCCAAACCAAATTTGAAGTGCTGTCTTGGAATTTTTTCAGAGTTTTTCTGCACCATTCAATGCGTTGTTCTTTTTGATCGGCAGTCGATATATGTGGAATCCATCGACAACAAAGTTTTCTCACTTCTAACTGTTGATGTAAAATGTTTCGTATTTGACTCATACCAATGCCCAATGTCGCCTGAATAAATTCATAAGATGTCCCCCGATCTTCCTCAAGCATTGCTCGAACAGCGGCAATATTTTCATCAGTAACAGCAGTTCTTGGCGTTCTTCACGAAATTCATCACTAAGAAAAAACCGGTATCTTTTGAATTCGCTGTACCAATTATAAATTGTTGCCTTAGACGGTGGTTCTTCGCCAAATGCACTTATAAGCTCATCTTCAAATTGTTTAGGCGCTAATGACGATTTAAAATCAAAAATTCATTTTTGGGTGAACACACAATCTATAAATTATGATAATTAATTTATTATTTATTATAAATGATAATAAAGTATTAGAGCAAATCGAACAAACTAATAGGCAATCAACTCGCAAAACGTTAAAAAGTAGTTGTCAACTAAAAATAAATTTCATTCGTTTTTAGAAACATGGCATTCTCGATATTATCAGTGTTCCCCTCGTATAACACTACAAAGATAGTCCTGGCTACGGTTGTTGACATTATTAATATCCGTTTTAAAATGCAAATATACGTTATTTAGTGTAAGTTTACGTTCACGTCATTACTAAATTATGACGTCAGACTATGCGCTGTTGCCATATGGAATTGGATATTCCTTGTTTGATCCGACACCTCTGCTGCATATTTTCAGTGTACGTTTTTAAAAGAATTATTCTCTTATGAACAATATGACTTTATTCATCCCCATCCATCCCCCCCATCATCCCTTGTCTTGGATGATCATTCTTATAGTATACGAATCCAATTTGTCGTAAGGCAATGGATAAATAACTTCTACTTCCTTCATACATGAACTTGGATTTCAATTTTTTGACAAAATATTAAGTGATACATGTTCTCCTGTAGCCAAATGTGGTATATCAATTGAAGAGCACAGCCACACACATAAAGTCAAGTACTTACTGTTCTTATATATGTATTTCATAAATTTCATTGCGAATATTTGCCTCTACTTGCCTATCAATGTCTGTAGTTTGTTTTAGATTTCGTTTCCTCTTTGGACTGAAAACTTCTTCCGCAGATGAAATGTTGGAAACAGTCTTAAGATATATTCTCAGTGCTTGAGAAACTCTATAGAATTCTATTCAGTTAATGCAATTGTAAATACAAGATAGGTAACAAACTATTGTAAACCAAACTTAGAAAACACAAGAAATAAATTTGACAATACAGCGTGTCGCTTACACAGGTGTTCCAATCTGTTTTTCTGTTGAAATAAATGTGTATTTTCTCATTAAATTAACAAATTACGTTTTGGTTTAAAAACCTTTTTGTATTTATTCTATAAATAAATGTACTATTACTAAATATATGAAAATTAAATGTTATTATTTTCGATAAAGCAAATAATCTTTCTTCATAAAATTCAATTTTGAAAGTTATTATTTGCACAGTTGGTTGTACTCTTACGTCACTACTTTTATATCTATGACGTGAACGTAAAGTTAGACTAAACGGTGTATACATAGTTTACAATAAATCATGGTATTAAAATAATGACCGAAGGTAGATTATTTTGGATTAAAATATAAAAACTGTAAAATATGAAAAATAAATGCAAGATGCAGTCACTAAGAGGTAGCGAGGGTTTAACATTATAAAGTAACTAATCTAAAAAATATGCAGGCTTTAGCCTATTTTAAAAGATAGGGCCAATGTGATTTTCTAAAGTGGCGTATTTAACTGTCCTTTCTAACACTTTATAGGGGCCTAAGTAACTTTCTTTCATGCCCAGAGTGTGCGTGTCATTACGAACGTACACGTGTGTGCAGTTGGTCAAGTCGCTGGGGACGAAGGACTGACCGGAATATGTTTTTGTAAAAAAATGCTTCTGCTTCCTCATACGACGTTTGAGATTGGCTATGAAATTAGGGAGGTTCATGTCGTTAGCCAGATGTTCTTCTTCAAATAAATCTCCAGGTAGTCGTAACGGGGTAGCATACAGGATTTCTGAAGGAGAAACATTAACTTGCGATTTCAGTGTTGCACGTAAGCTCAAGAGAATCCAAGGGAGACTCGTTAACCAGGAGGAAGTTCCTGTGGTTTGAATGGATTGCTTGAGTGTCCGATTAAAACGTTCGATAACGCCCTGACTAATCGGATGGAAGGCCGTGCATTTGACGTGTTTAATCCCTAACATGGCCATGAAGTTGATCCATGCATGAGAAAGGAATATTCTTGCATTGTCCGTGGTGAGATACTTGGGAATACCAAAGCGGGACACCCACGTGTCGACAAATGCAGTGATTACTGACTCCACGGAAGAATCCTTCAGAGGAATTGCTTCCGGCCACCGACTGTAGCGGTCAATAATGGTAAGGAGGAATTTATAACCTCCCGAAGAAGGAAGGTGTACTAGGTCGAGATGGACCTTAGTAAAACGTTCATCTGGGTCTACAATAGATTGTAGAGGAGTTTTCGTATGACGCCGAACTTTATGTTTCTGACCCACTTCTGAATATCGTGGTGCATAGATGGCCACAGATATCGCTGAGTAATCAATCTTTTAGTAGCACGGATGCCAGGATGTGCGATGTTGTGTAGTTGTTGGAATAAGGGATACCTGAATTTGAGCGGGATATAGGGTCGTGGTTGGCCTATACTAACATCCACCCAGAGGACATAAATAAATGAGAGAATAAAAAGGTTATTAAAACTGTATAAAAGTTGATCTTTCTAAAAGTTAATTAAAATAATGATAAATAAAGAAGTTTAACAGTTCCACAAGTGTAAAAAGGCTTATATTTTATTTCAAACAAATATAATAAGATAATTTAAAAGAAGAAAATAAACGAAGGAAAATTAAGACGTGCCAATAGTTCAGAGTGCAGTACAGGCAGAGTCACATCAAAGAGAGCTGTTTGATCCAAGGATGTATCCGAAGAGGTTTGTGACAAATCAAAAAGTGATAACAAAGGCAATCAAAACTTGCTTAAATTCAACAGCTTCACTTCTGCTTGAATTCAACAGCTTCACTTCTGCTAATCGCATTGTGAGGTTAGGTTAAGAACCAAATGTCAAACTTGACGTTTCAAGGTAAATAGAGATTTTCATTTATTCAAATATTTTAAAAGAGAAAATGACAAGTATACGAGTAGCTCAAATATTTTTTTTATAAATCCGTGAATTTTCAATTGAGGATTCATTGGACATTATTAAAGTCTCATAAAAGAGTAAAATAATTAAAAGTTTATAAGATAATTCATTTAAACAATATGACGACCTGATATATACCCAGTAATGTTTATGTAGGTTTACAGATTATTACTATTATTATTACTAATAGCCTTGATAACAGTAGATATAAGTTAGTTATAGACAATTACTTAAAATAAATAAATTTAAAGTAACATCATTATTATTTATATTCTATAAGAAACTAATACAACTTGTGTTAGTAAACTTTGTTTAACTGTTGTCCCATGCTCGGACATAGGCCTCACCAAGTCTCGAAGTTTTCTGACTTCTGCTAGTTTCAAATATCATATTTAATTGGCTTTATTTTTTCTTCGTCTATCAAAGTTCTCGTATTTAACGTACTGATTTATTAATTCATGTTGTCGTTTGTTATTACTTATCACTGTCTTGGGGGGCTTGCAGATTAATATATCAAAAATAAAATTTCCTTTTAACAATTAAAACACTACAAAACATAATTCTCATAAATATAAATTTGGCGTGAATTCGAAAATTATAAATATTTAACTTTATTTCGACTAGAAAATTGTGAATATACTACGTGCTTATTGAATTCAAGGCATTCAGTTAAACACAATTATTATAAACACAATTGGATACACGTTTATTTCAGTGTGATATACAAATTGCACTATGGAAATTTGTACTCTTTTTTATATTTCGTATATATACGGTTGCGTATTATGTGATCCTACCGTTACAAACTTATTTTCAATTTTATTACTGGTTAATTTAACGTATTTGTTATTTGATTTGTTACACTTCAGCTTCAAAAGTGATCGATGGTAACCTTTTATGTTTTGAGTATACGAGTATTACACCTTTTTCACAATTGATTTGATTCTTTGTATGTTTCATTAAATTTTTAGAAGAATTTATTATATTTAACTAAATTTAATTAGAAGGCGCTGTATGTACTCCTTATTTATGAGTGCTTGCGTCAAACGCCCATAAAGCACTTCAAGCGCAGCAAAAAAAATGACAGTAAACCCAAGCAGCATTTAAGTAGCAGTAACTGAGGTCGGAACTTTGATTGAGTAGTTGTTACGTCACTACAACTAAATTTATGACTTTATAGGTTTAATTTCTTTAATTTGGAATATTTTAGTAACTGTGTAGTTGTTTCTACTATTTATTGGAACTATGTAGTTGCATTACTTCTGAGTAACTATTAGAGTATGTGGAACGGTATTGCCACTTAGTATAATTACTTTAAAGTCGTTGCAACTTCAAAGTGGTATTATGATTGTAAAAGTAACGTGCCCGAAGCTACTTTAAAGTTTTTAAAACCTTACAGTAGTATTGAAAGTAAAACTTACGTTTTTGCTACCCAGGAGAATCACATTAGAGTAATTTTTCGTAAACTACTCCATCTCCATATTTACTTGTAAAATGTTGGATTAATCAATAATCATTAATCAATTTGCAATTTGTTATGGTTGTTAATAGATGTTTTACTATATAACCTTCAATAAGAATAACAAATTGGTGCCAAATTGTGCCTTAGGGATTGTTATGTATGTAGCTTGAAGTTGGCAACATTTATTTGTAGTGATGTAACCGATGTAACTAACCAATCCTGACCCGTCCCCTGGGTGAGCGTCAGTAACACTTGAGTCGGCTTGGAGGACACACGTCTTCTACAGTATATGCATTGTGTATGAAATTCGCCCTGCTTACTCAATATTAATAAAGTTAATTAATGACAATAATTGAGTATCTTTTATTTAAACACATAAAAGAACATAACAGGAATAATATAAAAATGGTTTCTACTATGTGTATCAACTTATAAGTATTTTGTGTATATTTATCATATTTTATTAGACATTTTTTTACTAAAAAATATATTTAAAGAAGGCGCGTTGTTATTTTTCGATCTATCATCATCACATTTAACAGAGAAGTTGCAATGGTTTATAATTTTGGTGTACTGGAATGACAAAATAATCAAACACTTCATCGCTCTTTGTATTAAGTACGTATTACAAATAAACTAGTAATTCATTTTGTGACACGATCCAGCATTATATAGTATAGAAAATGATAGAATATTTGTTAAGTTGCAAGAGCAAGAGAGAGCAACCACGCGACACGATGTGTCAAAGAGAAAAGAAGTTCCACGAAAGTAGTAATTACTACACCGCCACGTACCTGTTACCCAAAAATTGTTACCCATTTTGATCCCAGGCACGTAACAAAACCGTAGCAATTACGTGCAATTACTTGTGAGTAGTGGCAAAAACTTAATAGTTCCACCGGTAGTTGCTGGTACTTAGCGATGACTAAAAATGCTGCTTGGGAAGAGCAGACATTTTATTGTTGCCACTTTCATTATTCTCCAGTTTTTCAAGCGCTTTATTTGTGTTCGACGCATCCATTGACTAATTAGATTTGGTTTTTAATTGACAGAACTAGAAATTTTAGACAATTTTATTTTCTCAAAATTTCTCCAAATTACCAAATATATAGATACAGTAGAAAGGTTTGCTTTAAAACCTCTGAAGCTTTAAATATCTTAAAAATTAATCTGTCCACTGTGCAAACGAAAAAGACATATTATTTAAAATCACGTATTGCCAGTACAAAGAATTTATGCTATACTGGAGGAAAAATTTAGACACACTACAAGCATGAGCCATTTCGATTATATTATAAACGGCTTATTTTGTATTTAAACACTGTGCCGTTCTTATTCCAAATGTAAATACATATATATATAAATACATATATATAAATCGATTTATTCGAGGTTCCTCTTAACAATGTTTCATGTATGAAAAATAAATTAGTGCACCCTATTGTGGTTGCACTAATACCCCAAGTGCTGCCAATGACATTAGGTGACCTATTTTATAGTTACCACTATCATTTTGTACAGGATTTTTCAACAGAAATATCCCAAGTGCATTAAAATAGCCGATTAAATTTTGACATTTTTTGTCAGAATGTTTTGCTAAGAAATATGTCGAGTAAATTTACCGCGCAATAAAATCCCGAATGCGTAGCACGAGGGAGTTTGGGCGAAAAATTTTCGAAACATCTTTCTTTAGAGCAAAACATTTTGACAAAGAATTGTCAAAATTTAATCAAGCTATTTTACATGCACGCGAAATATTCGGCATGATTATTTCTTGAATAAATAGGTATTGTTCATAAATTATTTATTGGTATTTAAATTGGCACAGTTAATAAAGAAATTGCAGTTTTTAAATATGTTTACATTTTCTGTAAATTCATTTGTCTACGCACCTTTGATAATGATGTCAAAATTTTTCAGAAGTGGTTGAACTTTGCCACATTTTTAACCGCGGTTAAATGTTGACATTTGAATTTTTATCAACAGTAATATCCCAAGTGCATGTAAAATAACCGAATAAATTTTGAAGTTTTGTGTCAGAATGTTTTGCTCAGAAATACGTCGAGCAAATTTATCCGAGCAACAAAATCCCGAGTGCGTAGCACGATTTTGAGCGACGTATCTCTTTAGAGCAAGACATTTTAACAAAAAAATCGTTAAAATTTAATCGGGCTATTTTATATGAACGCGAGGTATTTGGCGCGATTATGTCCTGCATAAATAGACATTGTTTGTAAATTATCTATTGGTATTTGCATTAGTACAGTTAATAAAAAAATTACAATTTTTAAATTTTTCCATTGTCTGCACATTCAATTTGTCTAAGCACCTTTAATAACGAGTTCAAAATTAGTCAAGAGCGATTAAATTTTGAGTTTTCAATTTTTTTTTCATTATTAAAGTAACAGTAACCATGGTAAGTACACATTGTTATATGTGTATAAAGGAGATAATCAGTGTAAAAAGATTAGATTTTACTACCGTCCAGGTATCTCTTTATGACGTTGGATTATCGTGCCACTGCGTTCCGACTGCTACTGTGATTGTGGTGACACCGATAAGTATTTAATGAACTTGCTGTTCATTATTAAAAAATGGTAACAAAATACATCAAGATAAGCTTTCTAAAAATTATTCTCCTGTTTTAACTAGCTTACAATTTTGTTTACAAACACGAATTTATTAGGTTCTGAAATAAACATTCGCTGGCATATAATGTCTTTTAAATTTTGTGTGATTTTTTTCTTTTAAGAGTTTTAATTGTTTTATAAAGGTTCTCTTTTTCATAGTTAAAAATTTAAATAGATGTATGTATTTAAATTGTGAAAATAATGCTTTGCTTGTTAGGACTAATCGATAGGTTGTATATTTATTACTGGCTTTGTTGGAGTATTAGTATTTCTTTATACAGACATTGAGGACTAATGAATAAACACGAGGTAAATGTTTAGAAATAACTATGCTGAACTGCTCGACTCGCATTAATTAAATTCAGTACTGAAAAGCCTATAATGTTAATTAGTAAATAATGATTCTGTACCTAAGTGTTTCTATCTAAGTTAGCATTGTTTTCAAATCATAGCTGAACAACATTCAAACCAAAGTTGTATGATCATTTACCATTTTAACCATTTCCATTACCATTTTACGGTGTCGGATCACTTGCGCCCGGCTCACTTGCGCTTCGGGTTAAAATCGACTCACTAGCGCTCGTGTTATTTTTACCTGATTTCAGTCGGATCATCTGCGCCCCTCATAAACGTACCTACCTACGTATGTGTAAAATACGTATGTAATTTTATTAGTTCAATTCGTATAAAGCGGGTTTTTTGGGAAAGTCTAATAGGTGTAATAATTATAGAGGAACTGTTCCTGAAAAAGTCATGCTGTTAGATACACATAATATGTATATTATAATAAATATACAACGCAAGAAACACTACAAAAAACCTATAGGTTTATATAAATTTCTGGAAAACCAACATATGGCAAAAATTTATAAAGCAAGTAAGTAAAAAAGATAGTAAGCAACCAAATCAAACGAAAATGAAACAGATAACAATAATACAATAAACATGTTTACCTAAATTTCTAAATGATTTATAAAAACAATAAATGAAGCTATCATTATTACAATTTATGAATATGAATAACTTAGAGATTTTAACCATTTACCTAAGTCCCTATGTTCATCATAACCTTGAAGGATTTTTTCTCGGCATTTGCGCCCCTCATCAGAAAGGATTAGCATGTCATTTCTGAATAATTTATTGCCTGTTCATGTGGCCCTCCAATTTTCTCAGAACAGAATAATAAACTAAGGATTTTTCCATCTCATTTATAATAATTGTTGATTGTTTTGGGGTAGGTACTTGTCAAGAATTATTTCCATATTTAAGAAGAAATCTTTTACTTTTACAAACAGTATCTCTGTGAATTTGATACAGAATGGAAGAAAAGCTAAACATTATTGAGACTACGAAAGGTAAGCATTGTGCATTGCACAATGGCTACCGGTACCGAATTAAAAGTGTTAAAGGTGATGGTAAAACTTGGACGTGTACAAAAGACAACCAAAAAAACAACCAAACCAACAAAAGAGTGAAAAATATCGTGATAGACTTATTAGTGTGGGTGATGAAGAAACTGTGAAAGTGATAGTAATTGATCACACATGTAAACCTGATGTGGCACTAAATGAGGTATACCTATGTATATTCGCCGTTAAGAAAAGGGCTCGAGAAGAAGACAACATTACAACGCCAATGTCGTCCATATATGAGTCTGAGGTAAAGCAACTGTATGACTGTGGTTTGGAATTTGTCACTACCATTCCCAAATTTCAATCTATGAAGCCAAGTCGCAATCGTCACAGAAACAAAGCAATGGGTACAATAAAGGATCCCGAGAATTGTCAGAACATAGTTTGGCCTTCAAATATATTCACATTTGATGCCAAATCAGCATTTCTTCTAGCTGAAGATAGCAACGGCGGAAACAAGTTATTAATTTTTGGGACCAAGTTAGGAAAAGAGGCCATGGCCAATGGCAAAACATTTTTGGTGGATGGAACTTTCAACAGTTGCAGCAAACAATTCTATCAGCTATACACAGTACATGTTGACATTGGAAGTACCATACAGGAAACTAATGTGATTCCAGTAATTTAAGCCCTTCTTCCCAATAAGAAAACAGTAACTTACGAAAGATTCATTGAATTGGTGAAAACTCATATCCCAGAGCGGGATCCTGAATTATTAAAATTTGATTTTGAGGAAGCTGCAATATCGGCTTTAAAAAGTAAACTGCCGGTCGTGAAAGTCTCGGAATGTAACTTCCACTTTAATCAGTGTTTGTGGAGAAAGGTGCAAAGTATAGGACTAGAAGAGTATACTAACGATGAGTCAATTCGACTGCATATTCGAATGTGTGCTTCGTTGGCACATCTTCCACCTGCTGATGTAGAGGATGGATGGATGACTATTATGGAAAATTCTCCGGAAAATTCTAAAATTTCTTTATTCAACGATTACTTTGTGGAACATTGGATGGACGGACATCACTGCTACTTTTCCCATAGAAATCTGGAATGTTAACGAGCAAAGGCATAGGACCACTAACTGCGTGGAATGGTGGCACAACAGACTAAATAAGTTAACCAGAAAAAAACCAAATCTTTTTGAACTTATTAAAATATTAAAAAGTGAAGCACTTCATTGGGACTATATTTATCAACGACATTCTTTAAATTTAAGTGTGGAAAGCGCCGAAAATCAAAATATATGTAACTTGATAGCAATATAGAAAAAATCCTTCAGGATTATAATGAAAATAGGGACTTAGGTAAATGTTTAAAATCTCTAAGTTATATTCACAAATTGCAATAAAGCCAGAAACTTTTATATACCTATAGGTTTTTTTGTACTGTTTCTGGCATTTATTATAATATACATATTATGTGTATCTAACAGCATGACTTTTTCTGGAACATTTCCTCTATAATTATTACACCTATTAGACTTTCCCAAAAAAACTCGCTTTATACCAATTGAACTAATAAAATTACATACAGTGCGATTCTAAAGTATGCAATAAATTCGATAAAAAGGAAAGTATTGATTTTTGGAATAATTCCAAAAATAGGTCAATTTTATTTTTAAAGTCCGCACTTTTTGACATAATATCCGAATATACAGGGTGATGTGTTTCAGTGTGGTGATGTCGTCTGCATTTTTTTAAATAGCAACTTGCATTTTTTATTCCATATTCTGACACTTCATCCATTTGCCAAAATGGTAATGTAATAAGTTTGTTACCTTACATAAGGAAATTTTTGAAAAAAATAATTATGTAACTACACTTAAATGCAAAGCGAGACGCAAAGTATTGATTTTAGGAAAAATTCCAAAAACATGTCAATTTTGTTTTTAAATCCCGCACTTTTTGACATATCGGATATAGAGGGTGATGCGTTTAAGTGTGGTGACTATAGCACTTTCCCGTCTTCATAATTATTTTTTTCAAAAAATTTTTATGTAAGGTAACAAACTTATTACATTAACATGTTGGTAATTGGATAAATATGGAATAAAAAATAAAAGTTGCTATTTAAAAAAAATGCCGATGACGTTACCACAATTAAACGCATCACCCTGTATATTCAAATATTATGTCAACAAATGCGGACTTTAAAAACAAAATTGACGTATTTTTGGAATTTTTCCAAAAATCAATACTTTCCCTTTTATGGAATTTATTCCATACTTTAGAATCGCTCTCTATTTTACACATTCATTGTACTGAAAGTCAAGTAGGTAGGTAGGTACGTCTATGAGGGGCGCAAATGATCCGGCTGAAATCAGGTAAAAATAACACGGGCGCAAATGAGTCGATTTTAACCCGGAGCGCAAGTGAGCCGGGCGCAAGTGACCCTATTCCCATTTTACCACTTAAAGATATGAATTATTTGTGTTTTTCTAATAAATTTTAAATTTCTTAAAATTCTTTCCATCTTGTAAATGTAAGTTATCCTCTTTTATTGTGCACTATAGGATGGTTTTCAACTTGTAACTTTTTACTGACTTTTTGCCTATAACTTTTTCAAAACTCACCTAATTTCAAAAAGTTACAACTACTGTTTCAGAATTAAGTTGCTTTAAAATGATGTATCACAAGTTGGATAGTGCATTTAAGATTTTAATGTTGGGGTTTTAAATGTTTTCTCCACAAAACAAAAATTATCGGGTCCCACAAATCCTTGTCATTTTTGACATAAAGACATCCTATACATTACCGTGTGCGGTAAGTATTTACCTTATTTACGATTTGATATTGATATTCAGGCAGCTTGCAAAACTTTTCATATAGAAAATTCTTTATCACCACGACCGGGACTCGAACCCGGGACCTCCTGCTTTCCCGGCAGTTACTCTACCACTGAGCTATCCAAAGGCGACTATCAGCGGAATCAACTTCTCCATATGAACTAGATGCTTGCAAACCTATAAAGAGTACTAAATATATGTGCTTCATTAAATTAATTGATCGACTAAGTGTGCCGACATAAATTGACTATCATAGCTAATTTAGAATTTATTAAAAGGATAATCTTATAATGAAGTGTCTTAGCTATAGTTTATGATTTAAATTTCAAATTTATTACCAGGAAAGCACGGGGTCTTGGGTTCGAGTCCCAGTCGGGGTGATAAAATGTTTCTATGTGAATTTGCATATAAAATGTAATTTAAAGTAAATCTTTAATTAATTAAATTTGGAATTTATCTGAAATTATAACTAACTACTATAACATAAGAAAACAAAATAATAAAATTTTCATATTACGATGGAACTGCTAAATTTGCTTATTTCGTTTTCATGATGTATATTTTATATACGCAATAATAATACATATGATACTTTATAAAGTAAAATTTATACACCACTATAATCGTCTCTCAGAATCTTTTACTTGATAAAACAGAATTACAATAATGCTAGAGTTGATTAAAAACTACAATTATTTTCATATTGCTTGTCAGGCACGATACCGCATCAAGAAGCCGGAATGATAAAAGTCTGCATCAAAATGAATTTTATAGAAAAACAGTGGTAAATATAACTAATATTATAAAAAACTATAAAAAATAACATTATTATGAAGATATACAAATACTTATATTTTACACGTTTTCATTATTGATTTCGTTTCGTCACTGGTAATTTCATTTGCAAAAGGGTCTATTAAATGTATAGCTGTCTCGAATTAATTGTAAATCGATGACTATTTGTTAAATGCTATGCAGTAGTAGGATATAATTCCGGTTCTGTCGTATATTGTAAAGAAAAATGATTAAATTAATAACAATTCTTGCAGGTAATTTAATCACGTTCTTCATTAAAATGAGAATTAGGTATGAGGAGAATGATTAAAACTAATACTAGATTTAACAAGTGAATAATAACAATATAATTAATTAATTAATGGAAATAGTTACATAAATACAAGAAGCACTGTAATTGATGGTTATTGTTAGTAATAAATCTGAAATCACCCTTTGGTCATTAAATTCGTTTATGAGGTCGTCGTCGTATCGTTTCATAAATAAACCAAATAGCATCAGAATAGCAACATTCAGTGTAAATTGGCGATTTCTAAATATTCAAATCCATAACAATGAGTATTTCTGAAAATACCATTAAAGAAAAGGCAACTCAAAATTTTATTTCAGGTATAAGTAAATATTTTTTTAGCGGAAGGAATTACGCCTTAATACAATTGACATAGATTTGAATTGAGCATCAAAAGAATTTTAGAAAGTAACGGTGACGTTAAACCTGCAGTAATAAATGTAGATGCTAATATCTTTTACTACCTTAACAAAATTTTAAAGTTCAATTAAAAGCACCTAAATTGTTTTATAAGATTTTATTAGCTACTGATTTTTAGTATTCAGAAGTTATGACATATACTGGTTTTCTACAGTCTAATTTAACTTGAGTTTGTGAGGAATTAATGCAGCAAGGAAATGTAAATATCAATTTACAAGTGACCTATAAAAATTAAAATATAAATACAAATAAAGTTGTATAAATAAAATTGTAATTAACTAATAACAATATTTATTAACAATAAATTAATTGTAATATAAGGTATCATCTGTATTTTTAAAAGTTATATGTATAACAGATAACTATAGAAAAAAAAATTGTGACAATAAATAAATGGAACAAATTAATATAACTCTTATATAAAATAAAATATCATATGTAGCAAACAAATCGAAGGTCAAAATTATAATGAATATAACTTAAATGTATAAATTTAAAAAGGTTTGATGACAATGAGGCTAATAACAGTTTTCAAAAGAAGACGTGGTATAGTTTAGCATTTCTGCTAGTATACATCATACAGTGACATCGTCTATGTCTATGTAGTGATACCTGTACACGCCAGGACCAGGTTGAAAAGGAGACCCACAGTACATATAGTGAAGAAGGTGACTCTGAAATACCAGCTCCTCAGAAAATTTGCAATGAACTCTGGTAGGCTATCCCCCACTCCCCAACGCGTAGGTACTCCAGGATACCGTAGCGCAACGTCGGATCATACGCCTCATATCATAAGTAAACACGGAGATTGTGTCCTTCGGTTTGATAAACGATACTTGAACGGCATGCTCCAATTGTACCAAGGTGTCGGTAGACGACCGATTTTTACGAAAGGAGAACTGATAGGTGTCTAGCACATTGCTATTCGTTAAAAACCAGACTAAGAACGAATTGACCAAGCAACTTACTCATGATGCACGTCGGACATGTAGCACTACTGTTTGGTAGAAGCACGACAGTGCCTCTCTACATCGAGATCAAGAAGCGTGCATTACTCCGACGGCGACAAATGGACCCAGCATCTCGTACGTAATGGAGTTGCGGCCAGGTGCGGATCTAGAGGACGAAAATTAATCGCGGTCCAATTTTTCCAAAAAGGATGAAATATTGTAAACTATACCTCGCGGTTAATGGTCGAGATATAATCTAGCCACGACCACTTCCGTATCACCGCTCTAGACCGTTTGCATTCAACCAATTTGTCTTTTCATTTTCTTTTCAAAGAGCTGGACAGCTCCATTTGGTGTACAGATGGCGCTTTTAGCATATTAGTATAGTTATTATCATCCATGATATTTGTATATTTAGTTTGAGAAGAATCGGTGCACGCACATGGTGCGAGTTTTGCACATTTTTTTTGTATTTGAAAGTTTGATGAATCAGCAACAGCCTAAGAATTCCAAAGACTGCGACTATAGTTAGTGGCATAGGAATAAAATTACGAATTACGACATACATACTTAAGCTAGATTATTTACTGGCTGATAGGACATCCAGGTCATGTTATCTATACCAACCCATCTGTACTACTCGGTGGGTCCAAAATAATGAATTTAATTTGTTCAAGTTCTAATGGTGCAGAAAAGTTACGTTATGCTAGTAGTAACAGGGAACAAACCAAATCAAAAAGCTTCAGTTCGTGATTAGGCCTAAAGTCGAAAATTTTGCCAAAAAATACAATTTTTCTAAACATTTTTTTTATTCGAGATACATTTTATAAAGTTTTCCTAATAAAAATCACTTATTTCTACCTAAAAGAAGTTCATCATATATATTACTTAAGTCCAAAATGTATTTAATTATGTAATAAATTATATCCACTTTGGTACGTGCAATTTATTTTTTATTAAGCTGTTTCAGCGATGGTTCAGTGTTTTGTTACAAAAAGAATATTAAGAAAAACACGTTTTCTAAAAACTCTATTCTTTATTTAAAAGTCCTCATTCTTTTTTTATGTAGTTACGTAGTTATGTAGTAACGAGTTGTTACTACATAATGCAGCTCTTCTTCCATTTCTTTGCTCACAACTCATCAGGAGGAGATGACTGTACTGAGTTCCACATACGCCCTTCCCAACCTTACAACCATAAAGAGTGTGCTTCAGTTTACTTCTCTTTTATGTCTGGCATAACTTTGAAGTTAGACTTCTTGCTAAATGTTGGCATTACTGAACGTGACAGTATGGTTGATCTATCAAAGTCAGCTCTGTTTACTAGGCCACATACTTTTCCAGCAGAATCCATTACACATCTTTCAAGTTTCACACATCTTTCTATTGACTGCGTGTGACGTGGAAAGTTTAGGTAGGTAAATTCAGTAAGAGCTTTTCTGTGTAACACTGACAAAATACGTTCTGCTGTTACGCTACTCATCATTGGCGGTAGAGGGATTTTGAAAGTTGACTAATCAATTAACTCTGTATATTCGGAAGCTATGAAATTAGATTTTGGAGGCAAGAAAATTCGAAAAATCTTACCATTTGAAGGTTTATTCCTGGATTTTAAAACCCTCGTGAATACTAACTCCCTTAGGTGTTGGCGTTCATCCATTGCCATTGTCAACAACATGTTTTCAGGATGTGTCAATAACAGGGTCAATCATTTCCAATAAATGTTTAGGTAGTACCGTGATCGCTGAGTGCTTCATTTTGCTAAAATTTTTAGTTCATTAGAGTCTGCTTTGTTGTAATGTACAATTGAAAAATACGATCAGCAGTTATTAGCCCTCTTGAATGACAGAGAGCGCCTGAATGTTTCACGGAAAGATCATTTGGACATTCACCTTTCTGAATGGTTTGGATAATATCAAAAGCATACTGTTGGTCTTTACTTATGTAGGTCTTTTTCTGTTACCATAATATTTTCAAATTGGATTATTTCATAATCAACAAAGAGCAATTTTTCACAATTACATAACAAATGATCAATAGTTCCCGAAAATGATTTTGAACCTGTTGTCTCACCGTCTAGATATTCAAATAAATGTCTAAATGGCAGCTCATTGAAGTGTAAAAGAGATATAAACCACTGCAATGGCCTTTTCAGTTTTAGCTCAATATTACGAATGAAGCCATTTTTTCATCCGTATTAAATAATCACTGTTTCATCACACCCGATTGCTACAAGTTCATTTAAATCCATATCTATTTCAGTTAAATAAAAGAAAATACTTTCCACTATGTTCTTTGCGGGCCCACTTTTTGGGGATTTATGTGTCTCTCATAAACTCCCGGCTCATGAAGCAGAGATAGGTGCTCCTCTTTTATCACCCTTCGATGAAAGGGTGGGGGGGCTACATTTTACTGTTAGGCAATCGTTTAGTACTAATATTTTTTGTAACAAAACAGTCAATGGGTAATGGCTTAGTAAATTTGTAAATACTACATTGTGATATTTTAATAATTCTCGCACATATTGGACTTAATTAAGATATAAATAAAAAACTAGACTACTTTGGTTATTATCTGTGCCCACTCGTGAATCCAGTTTTATCCTCCAGCAGACGAGAGCAACGTTCACTACTAGTTCTTCTTACTGTCAAACCAGGAATAATTGTCTGTTGGTGACCTGCCCGCATTTAGTGTAAGAGCATTTTAGCATAGGTGTATTTGGGTTGACTTTAAAACTATATGTGTATGGGAGTATGTATGGGGAAGTACTTAGCTGGTATGGAACCATGCATGATGGAACGGTCGCTACTTCCTAATAACTTCCCACTTTCGATCACCGTGCGAGTAATTTTATATTTGTTTACTACATTGTTTTTTAAATTTCTTTAATAAAAGACTTGGTAAAAATTTGGTAAATAAATAAGATGTGGGAAACTCGCTCCTACAGTAACAATAGAAATGAATAACCTTCATGTTAGTATTTTAAAATCGTTTAGAGAATCAATGTGTCACCGGAAACACGTATTGACTTATTTGACTTATGGCAATAATTATTTTGGTAACAAGGTTAACTTAAGTAACCATTTTCACGGTGAAAACCCGTTCAGATTTGACAAAAAAATTAATATTTCCAATAATTTTACATGCTACAAATATGTAATGAAACTATAGTTAATAAGATGAATTGAAATATGCAAATTGAAATCTGTGGAAAACAAAAAAAATTAATAAAACTGCTTGTTAATGCGCAAATAGCAGTTTACAAAAAGTATTTCTCGTTTAACCTGAATAATTTATTTTCCACTTATACAAACTAAACAAAAAATGTATTACATGCATTTTCAGGAAAATTTGAGATAAATGGTGGAACGTTATTTATCGTATTTATATTAATTTATTTATGGCTTCCCTGTTTCGTGCAGATTACAACGATCAAGTTTACATTATTTTTTTAATTGTTGTTTATCCACCATTTCTTCAAATAACTTTGAAATCGTTTATTGTTAATGTTTGTTAATTTAGCTTCTCGTAATGATATGTACATACCTTATTTCCACATTACCTTATTTATTACTGGTATAATATGGGTTAAGTAATCATTATTTTGCAGCAACGATTTTGAAAAACAAACACTTTAGACACAAAAAACAACACAACTTTCCTGAGCCCAGGAATTTTAAATTTCCGGAAAAAAATGCTGCCTACTATGTGCAGGGTGATTCAAGTATTTATTAACCCCTTATTAGTTTGTGTATTTTTAAAGATAATGGGTCCGCTGATAAATAATTGTTAACAATATTCTGTCTATTTTTTAAACATACTAAACGTGTTTAAAAAATTTTATATTATATAGGGTGATAGTGTGTCTTTAAATGGAACGTCTTGTATCTTTTTCAATAGCTCAAGTCCTCACTATTTTCTGATTTCAGATATAGAATCGCTTAGAATTCGGAATCGCAAAATATATGAACAAGAATGAAATGGAGTTACAGAGTAACTTAAAAACCTTATATGAAAAGAAATACGTTGACTTAATTTAAATCTAAACGAAGTGCAGAAAGTAAAAATTGAATCCATAAGATGTTATAAATGCGTTGAAAATAATGGTGGACATCTATAGTGTTTTGTTTGAATAAAATAGTTTAAATCTTCTAATGTAACCGAGTTAATTGAATAAATAAAATGCAATAGTCTTAATTTCTTACAAGATTTTTTTTTATTTACACGGAGCGGTTTCAGGTAGATGCCAACTGTCCTTTCTCAATCCGATGTGAGGACATGAACAGGAACTAATATTGGATTGAAAAAGGACTGTTGCATCTGCCCGAAAGCAGCAGGCATCCTTTAAATAAAAAAATACTTTATAGAAATACAGACTAATGTATTTTATTTTTATGAAATAAATAAAGATTTATTTATTTCATTATCAAAGGTATATAAATATAAACAAATACGTCGCTAAGGTAAATACAAAAAATAGGTAACTAGATAAAAAGCTAAAAATAATCATTAAATATCTAACAGTTTCAGTAACGGAGAACTACTGAGCTTAATCTGTTCATTTATTAAAGGTACCCTGAGTTGGTGTTTGTATATCTCAAAAGCTTCAAAAATGTCTAATTTGCGTTTGTTATTACAAAATGTAGGAATTTAATATTATTTTGAGGAGTCATTGGATGATTTTGTTCTAAAAGGTTTTTTGGTTTCGTTATGTTGATGACATTTTAGCTTGTTTTGACAGTTCTTTTGAGGTTATCAATAAATTTTTAATTCTTATTAATAGTATCCACCAAAACATAAATTGTATACTAGAAACAGAATAAAACAGGGCTATTAACTTCCTAGACTTAACTATCAAGATTAACGCACACAATCTATTGAAATTTTTCATATACAGAAAACCGACGCAAATAGACATGAGACATAACAATACCAAATGAATCCTGTCACCACAAAGCATATAAACTAGCATCCTACGGATGATTAATACACAGAGTTTTAACTATTCCACTAACACAGCCAGATTTTGCCAAAGAGATATCAACCATTAAACAACTAGCACATGTAAATCATTACAATCCGAACATGAATGACACTTTAGTTAACCTTTAGAGGCCTGAGTATATTTTTGTCACGTAAATGCCTAAGTGGGGTAACCTCTGGACCCCATGTTTTTATTTCATAATAGTGTGCAGTAGAAGCTATAGAATTAGTTGCTTTGTGTGAAATTATAATATTTATTAAAAAAACAATAACAAAAGCGAAAAACTAACCAAAAAAACATTTCATTTTACAAAAAACTTTTTTTTATGCAATTAATGAATCAATCAGATAGTGAACACTCCGGATTACATACAACTCGCTTTGCAGCTTTTCTGTGACTGTCACCTACAAAATTTTTGCATTTATCACACTTTACCCTTGATTTTTTGTCTTCCATCCTAGGGCAGCGATAACATCTTGTACGCTTTCTCTGTTCATCAGCAGCTTCTGCAAGTGCAAGAGTATCTTTTTTGTAGACGCCACAATCTCTCAGTGATTCAATGACGATAGAATGAATTGGTGTTTCCAAGCGACGAATCATGTGTGGTCTTGTAAATTGATCCCCCAGTTCTAGAAGAAAAACTCTTCTTCGATGTGACAGCTGCTTGTTCCATTCAGGATTTTTTTGCACAAACAAAATAAAAGAATTTAGAGCACATATGTCTAGAATGTTCATGAAAAGTCTGAATGGCCATCGAGCTGTACGTCTAGCACATGTAAATTCGCAAATCATTTTATCAGCGTTGTCTACGCCTCCCTTGGTACTGTTATAATCTAAAATCATAACTGGTTTTTTATTATCTTCTTCGCAAATACTATTATCTGAATGTTGTGTAGACAAAATGTGGACCAATTTTCCTTTTTTAGGAACATATGAAACCATAGCCACGTCTTGGCAGAATGCAAACACAGAAGATTTTTCTGGTCTTCCAGCAACTTTCAGTTGGTCTGGAGTATCGGGTTTACTTTTCCTCACAGTCCCAAGTAATGTCAAATTTTTTTCTAAAAGGAAGTTTGCAAGACCTACGGACGTAAAAAAATTATCCGTTGTTATACCTCGTCCTGTTCCATAAATAGGTTCAGTCAAGTCCCTAACTACACGAGATCCCTGGTCTTTTTCTGGTTTTCCACCTGGTGGTTTTCCAGTATATACCTGAAGATTGAACAAATATGATGTTTTTACATCAGCTAAGGCCCAAATTTTAATCCCGTATCTAGCTGGCTTTGACTTTATGAATTGCCTAAACGGGCATTTTCTCCGAAACCCTACTAATTGCTCATCGACAGTCACGCTTTCAAAAGGTTCAAAGGCTTTTTTACAGTTTTCTGTGAAAATCTCCCAAACATCTCTGAGAGCTGCTAGTTTATCTGTGCATTTTCGATCTTGTCTTGTGTTCTTATCATCAAATCTAATAAATCTCAGGATTTGCAAAAATCTGTCACGCGGCATCGCTGCTATGAAAAATGATCTTTTTATGGATTTATCGGTTGTCCACATTTCACGTACCGATTCTCGGCGACATCTAAGAGCTCCTGCTTTTATTAGCACTCCCAAAAATGCATCCAGTTCTAGTGTATCAAAATTTTTCCATTTTCTTTGGCGATCCGGATGTTCTTCATTCCAAGAAGACACAATTCTTTCAGCTTCTTCATTTGTGTGACGGCAGATTATTTCTTTTATGTCTTCTGTTAGTAGTAGGTTGAAGAAGTCTTTTGGTGTTACTGCATTCTGTACGTAATGTGTTGGGCCAGGTTTAGTAGTGACTATATTTCTTTTCAGGCGCCTCGTGACTGGTTTTGGAATTGTCGACCACTTCAAACCAGATTTAGAAATAAACTCTTCTCCAATTTCTTCTATTTCCGCAATTTCATCCGTTGGTTCCATGTCAAATGGTTTTTCATCCACTATTTCTAAGTCATCCTCAGATTCAGAAACTTCATCCCTGGGAACAAAGTATTCCTCGTCATCAGTTTCACTGCAAATATCACTTTGATTGTCTATAGGTTCGTTATCACTTTCATCGCTATAACTTCCAAAATTATCGGCTAATTTCTGAAGGTCTGCTTCAGTCAAAGGTACATTAGTTCTCTTTCCACTCATTTTTCAAAAAACAATGTCACAAAACCAGTTTATCTAAAATATATATTGGTTACGTAAATGCCTGAGAGGGGGACATTGTGGGCCCACTCACCGGAAATTGTAATAACTTTTAAATTTATAGCAATTAGTCAACGACAATTGGTGACACATAACCTTAAATTACTGTTGACACATAGCTAGAAGCTAAACGCAATACTGGTAACTTAAACAGTGTTGCCACTCACAACATGTAGACTGGGGTCCCCAATGTCCCCCACTTAGGCCTCTAAAGGTTAAACAAAAAGATTATAGGTTAGCTATCAAAAGAATATATCCTATTGACAATCAAACAGAAGACACACATTACATACCTTTACCATATTTTGGCAAAATATCATAAAAAGTTGCACATATACTAAGACAAACCAACAATTATAAAATATCCTTTAAAACCAACACTAACATTTTTTCATTTTTATTTAATGCTAAAGATAGAATACATGATATCATGAAATCGGGCATTTACCGTTTAATTTGTCCTTTTTGTAGTTCGGAATAAGTATTGGACAAACGCTCCGAAATCTTGACATAAGATATAAAGAACACGTATGTTGTTACAGAAATAAACATCCTGAAAAATCTAATTATGCCAAACACATTTTAGAAAAAAATCACACAATGACTCCTCAAAATAATATAAAATTCCTACATTTTTGTAATAACAAACGTAAATTACACCTTTTGGAAGATTTTGAGATATACAAACACCAACTCAGGCTCACTCTTTCTATCACCCTGTATAATATACGAATTTTCGAAAAGGTGAGCATGTTGAAAAATTGCAGATTGTTTAAAATTATTTTTGAGCGAATCCATTATCTTAAAAACATAAAAAACCAATAAGGGTTAATATTTCGAATCACCCTGTACATATGCATGAACACTGAAAAAAGATCACTTCACTATCAACGCAAACTGTTTTAGTTTAAATTAAAATTATGTTTGCTTCCATTTCGTAACGTGGGCTTTTGTGAACCATACAAGGTTTTAATAATTATTATTTCCAAGAAACAATTAATAGCTCACATATTTGTTGAGTTAAAGGAGTCTTGCATTGCAATGTTGATTTTTATCCAAGTTTCTTAATGTTTTAGAAAAACTAATTAATCGCAGATGAAACTAATACAAAAACTCGTTTCTTTCCTTTCCATTAACGTTAGTTTACTTTATAAACCCGTATTATGAAAACTTCCCTTGAAACGTATAATGAACTTAAGCTAGCTTCGACAGTAATTGAATTCGTCTAGGTACCCATTTTCAAATTATACGTTAGGTTGCTATATGTAAATTAAAATCTAAATAATCTTTAATTTTACAAATCTATCTTTCTGCACCTTCGAAACTTTAGTTTATATAGGAATGTTATTAGTTCTTGTTAAGTTTACTTAAGCAAAAACATTCCTTGTAAGATTAGAAAACAATAAGAGAACAAAGAGAAAGTTGACCCTTACTCAACATGGATCATAAAAGTGGCCTCAATTTATATTTAGAAGCATACGTGAGAATCAGAAAGTTTATAGAAGAACTTAAATTGTTGCTAATGTAGTAATCACGAGATAAACAATTAAAAACTCTTTGCTTTGGTCGTTAGAAAAGTACTCCATCATCTTTTATTTAATCTCCTAATTAAAACGTATATATAATTTCCTTTTATGCACTTTTTAGCGGAGATTAAAACATATTTTGCAATTCATCTTAAGGGTTTGATGCTTTTGAGGAAATGAAAAGGAGTAGAAGGAGATGGAGTTATAATTAGTCATTAAAATAAGCTAGAAATTCTTAGTAATAGCGTCAACGGTAATAGACAGCTTCGAAAATTATATTAAATATCTCACTTGAGATGTAACTAAAGCAAAGTCTAGAAATCCGGTGTGAGACGTTTCAGAAGCAACAAGTTGATGGATTATATTACTTTAACAAATCCATGCTTTACATTTTATGTTACGGAATAATGTCAAACAGTAGGGATTTGAATAGTAAGGTGTTCAAACACTATAAGTGAGAAATGTATTTTTTATTACTTACTAGTAAAATACTTCCTAATAATATTATCCCTATAAAATAATAAAATACTTTTTATATGTACTTTAAGAAGCTACATATTGTCCTCGGAAGCTTTCTGAGCACAAATCGAACATACCGATGTCGCTTTTCCAAATCATACACTTTAAATCTGCTTACACAACTAATTAATACGCCAATTCAATAGTCTCAATGGCATTTTACATTACGATAATAAGAATAAGCTCTTTTTGGTAAAAAGGGTTATTCAAAACGTTTGGCGTTTAAACGATACATGAGTTGTTAATTTTCTGTATTATTTTCTTATTTCTTGTTCCTCTATTTTAATCTGCGATATTTAAAACTTAATCTTATGACTCTTTTGACTTTCTTCTTCCACCTCGCTCTTGACCTAGATCAGCACCTACGATAGAGCATCAATCTTTTACTATACATATGTACATTAGGGCGGAGTGAAAATACAAAAGTTGTAGTTTATTGGAAAAATTAAATTTTGGCAAAGTAAAAATTCTTGTAGAGGTATTTCCTAATGTCTATGATCGAATAATTCGCCTTAAAGCCAACTCTCTGATATGTTGCCGATCATTATATAGCATTGCCAACAAAATATTTTCAGGATGGCCGAAGAAGCCATTTCACTGGATCACCGGATCAATTATATTTTTCAAATCTTGAGCTAAGTATCGTGATAGAATGGTGGTTTGACAGAGATTATTTGGCCCATTAATACAAGATGACTGTGTCTTTATTTGAAATATTTGAAGGGCAGATACTATTATTATAAATTACACCAAGGTAATTAGATTAGATGAAGGTTGAGCTGACGAAACATATAATCTTAAAATTCTGTTCCATGTAGATAACCACCGAGAGTACACGATTTTCCCTGGGTTGCGCTTTGCCAAACTAGGAGAACAAATTCCTGAGTTAATTGCTTGACAAACATCCAGCAAATATTGTTGGTCGGTACTTAAACCTGTAATAGATTCTGGTAGGTTACAGTCCATTCTTTCGAACTGGGAAATTGGGAGATCTTCGCTTTTTGCAAGGTGTTCTACAATAGCACCTACAAAACCTTTTGGACCACTTGTTGTTCCATCCAAACGTTCAAAAAGGTGTCGTAGTGGAAGTTCATTAGCATGTAACTGGCAAATAAATCACTGACTGGGTCTTTTAAGCTCCAGTTCCAAGAGCCTAATCGCACCGCCTTTTTGACCAGTATTTATAACTGTACCGTCACAACCAATTGCTACGAGTTTGTAGAGATCAACTGACTTTGTAGAAAAAAAGCTTAATATACCTTGTTTAATTGCCCGAGCTGTTCCAGATGCTAGAGAAATATGTCCCATATATAACGAACCAGGCTCCTTTACTAATGATAAATGTTCTTCCGTTAAAACTTTACGTCGACTGTCACTCATAGTAAAGCGGTCTCTGCGACCATCAAAATATACACCAAACATATTGCAGTCAGTAAATGTGGATGAGGACTGACATAATAATTTCTTTCTTGTATTTGCACGAGCTCGACGAAGTCTACTTCTATCTACTACATTAGAATAGTTGTCTTCTTTTATCACTCCAATGTCCTATAATTTAGCAGAGACGATAGCAGCCGCAGCTCTATCTAATATTCCATATCGAGCTAATAATACTCTTAATACTCTTGCCACAACAGGATATTTAGTTTTAACGCTTTCTTCTTCATTTTGCACTGTTTTCTTAGATACGTGCATTTTCTCAGGAATGCCAACAAATGATTTTTCTGATATGGAACTTGACAAGACTTCTGGAAAAGAGTAAAAGATAGTAAAAAAATAAATTAGTAAAAATAATAAGAGTAAGAATAGAAATAAAAAATACATAAGTTTTTACCATCAACAAACTCTAAAGCAGTACTACATGACTGCTTCTGTCGTTTCCGTTTCCTTTCAGTCAATGACAATTGCTTCCGACTAGTAACCACATCAACACCGCTTATCATCATTTTTCTTCCGCTTCTTTGGTCATTTAAAAAAGTACGTTCCTTGGTAGGGATTTTTCGGGCACTTGGGCGTTGCACATGTAAATGTCAATTGAGAGACTTGTCACGACGTGCTCCCGGTCTGACGTCGACAAATAGTGCTGGATCAGCATTTTCGATGACTCTAATTTTCGATAACTTTAATTTTCGATTTGTTAGACGTTTCACTACTAACTAAATTTAAAATTAAAAACATTTAACTAAATAGGAGTTATGATAATTTTGTATTTTTTCCCATATTTTCAGAACCTTTAGTCATCTGGTAGCAGTATTAAATACCAATATTTTTGCCTAATCTTTTAACACAATATTACTAATACACTAGAGCACCAAGTCCGCGCCAAGCAAATTTAATATAAAAAAAAACATATTTTTTATATAAAAACTATCTTATAGTTTTTTCGACATTTTCATAATTTTTAATCATCTGGGGGCAGTATTAAATATCAATATTTTTTTCTGGTATTTTGACACAACATTATTTTTTTGATATAAAAACGCTCCACCCTAATGTACATGCTTCCAACGCTATCTTTGGCAGTCTCTACGTCGTCCTAGTAACATGACTTAACAACTTAAATTTACGTATCTCTGTGTTTAGTTCTTTTGCCAGCAAAAATCTGCTATAGAATCTTTTCTCCTATATTTCCATTATTATGTATCCTGATTTACCTAAACTTACCGCCTACCTTGTATACACCATGATTGAATAGTCAATGCTTGCACTTGGAGGATAAGCTTCTCAGGTCATTAGAACATAAAAACTTAGTAACATCTTTTGAATAAATGAACTTGAAAAAAAATATGGCTGTGTAACCCTGTGGTTTAAAGCCAAAAAAAAACTTGAGAATTTTGCATGCGTTTTTAAAAAATATGTATAATATATGCAGGTCAGTGTCAAGTCTAATAGGATTAAATGCAAACTCTTTAGAAATTGACACCATCAGTACAAAACGTGACATCTGTTGAATGAGCACAACAAGGATGCACATTTCATTTTGGATGTTGTTGAAACAACTTAAAACGTTCTATTAAAGATAGTATAGTCAAAACAAATTCGGGGTTTCCCCTGTGTTCTAGTAGGGAACGCGTGCAGAAATAACATCATTCTAATACTGGCCTATTTAATTATCATTATAGTTTAATTTGTTATTTCTTAATAAATAAACAGTTAAATAACTAAAAACATGTTTAGATAATGCAGTCTATCCATCAATAGGTATTGTTATTTTCTAATTTTTTATACAGCCTCATAATAGACAATTTTAGTCCTTATCACATATGTTTGTTTCTTAGCAGTTTATTAGTGCAGGAACATAGTTTCTCGACATCAACCTTGTTTGTACTTCTTCGTTAGTTTAGGGCAGTATGACGCCATACCTTTGTGATCTCCGTTTGTTTATTTGACAGAGCAAACTTCAAATAAAATTTTTCGAAAGAGCACCACAAGTTTTGTCAGCCTGAACAAAACTTGGTATAAATGCGCGGTAGACAGGTTTTCTTAAGGTGCTGCAGAGCTACTTCAACTTAAAAAAAAAGTTTCCACCAAGTTTTGCTTAGGCTGACAAAACTCTTTGTTGTTTGGGAAGATTAATTTTCAATTTAAAAAACAAAGCAAGTAGATATTCAATCACAGAAGGGAGACGCTGCAAAACCGCCTCTTCGGGGTGATCAGTTGTGTACTTCTGCCAAGATGGGGTAAGGTTGACAAAGATATTCTTGAAGTACCGGTATTTCTCTACAAATCCTGTACATTTCATCTGGATGTTATGTAACGTACACGAAATACTGATGATTTAACCTTAATTAGTCTATTAACTGCGGTCGTGCCAGGATTTACTTATAGGTCCAGGACTAGCATTACAAAGTGATCTGATGTACAGTATTATAAAGTGCGATTCTAAAGTATGGAATAAATTCGATAAAAGGGAAAGTATTGATTTTTGGAAAAATTCCAAAAACACGTAAATTTTGTTTTTAAAGTCTGCATTTTTTAACATAATATTCGAATATACAGGGTGATGCGTTTAAGTGTGGTGACGTCATCGGCATTTTTTTTTAAATAGCAACTTTTATTTTTTTATTTCATATTCTGACACTTCATCCAATTACCAACATGATAATGTAATAAGTTTGTTACCAAACAGAAAAAAATTTTTGAAAAAATAATTATGAAGACGGGAAAGTGCTATAATCGCCACACTTAAACGCATTACCCTGTATACCCGATATGTCAAAAAGTGCGGACTTTAAAAACAAAATTGACATGCTTTTGAAATTTTTGCAAAAATCAATACTTTGCGTCTCGCTTTGCATTTAAGTGTGGTGAGTATAGCACTTTCCCGTCTTCATAATTATTTTTTTCAAAAATTTCCTTATGTAAGGTAACAAACTTATTACATTACCATTTTAGCAAGAGGATGAAGTGTCAGAATATGGAATAAAAAATGCAAGTTGCCATTTAAAAAATGCCGATGACGTCAACACACTTAAACGCATCACCCTGTATATTCGAATATTATGTCAAAAAGTGCGGACTTTAAAAACAAAATTGACGTGTTTTTGGAATTTTTTTAAAAATTAATACTTTCCCTTTTTTTGAATTTATTCCATACTTTAGAATCGCACTGTATAAAGCTCACTGTATAGGTCATGTTTACCTGTTTTTTATGCATACAGATACAGGTGTGTAATGCTGGTAATCAATTGCGTGTACTATTTGTATAGTATTAAATAGGGGTGTTCAGTAAGCAGTAAAAAATAAAACGCATATTTAAAAGATACTTTACTAAAAATACCTTTAGAATAACAAATATGTTGTTCTCGTTGAAAAGGAAAATTTCCACTTGTAGAAAATTCCATTGCTGAAACATAAACAACAACATCGAGGTTCACTCGCTAGTATTAGTTTACTTCTGTTAAAACCCACCAATGCCCTCAATGAAAATAAATTTAAAAAGCCCTGCATCTTATATTTCGCTTTATTAGCTCACTTACTTGAATGAACGTTTAAATTAGCTTTTAATCGAAATAGGAGTAGTTTAAATTTTATTTCGTTTAGAAACAACCCCCCAGTGTATCGTATATAAATGTATTGTTTACATTAATCGATTGGGTGTTAATTAGCTTATTGTAAGAGCTAATATTTGCTGAAAATCCAATTACGATATTAAAATAGAATACGATTCTGGTTTTTGAAACATATATGTAGTTAAGAACAGAAACCACATGTACTATGGAGTTTGAAACTAATAAATATTATTGGTAGTACCATGCAATAGTCAAATAAAAATAAAATATTTGCCTATGTTTCGTGGCTCTTAATTTCAAATGATTTCAAAATTATTTGCAGAAGCACATTCACGTTTTTATTATGTCTTGCATGCATGGATGTTAATAACGTTTCGAGTCTTTAATTAACTCTGTAATTAGGTGAATTGAGAAGTGCACTAAAAGTATACGTTTGATAATTTAACTTAAAATGACAAAGTAGGGAATAAACAAAGGAAATAATCGATGCAGTTTTATTTCAACTACAGAAAAATACATAGTTAGACAAATACGACAACAACGACTTGTTACAAATTTTGTACAAATGTAACTTGAAAGTATTGATTTCAGATCTTACAGGTAGTTTCCAGTTAGATCGGTTAGATTCGTTGTTATTTGTCTCCTTCAGTCAGCACTTTATATACAGTGTTGAATCCATATGGAAATTTTTCTTAATATTCTGAAAACAACTTTGTGGGGTAATCACTTATGCTTTCAAAAATTCTTGAAATACCTACAAAATCTGAAATCTGCATAGAAAAATTAAACAAAAAATTCTTTCTTTCTTTGTTTATTTGTTGTCAGGAAAAATGGTAATTCCTGAAACTTTTCTCACGCAGGAAACGAACATTAACATTTATCCTTATGTTTAAAAATAGTATATTTTCACAATAAACCGTTCAATAAAGTTTTATAAAATAAAAAGAAAGTTTTATATAATCTATATAATATATAATATCCTAATCACGAAACATTTTTTGGAAATGCACATTAAATATTTATAAAATATGAACATTTAAATGTAATTTAAAACGGAACATTTAGTAAATATTTCTAATAATGCTAAGTTTTATATTAACTTTCATTTATATATTAGAAGTTTATCTACTATATACTTTGGTTTTAATTGATTTTAAGACAAAAGTCATTCTTACTTACTTACTTCTTAGTCATTCACAAATGAAAATCTAAAAAATCCATTATGTTGTAATGTAAAAACGACTCCGAAGGTCCAATATTTTTCCAAAAATCATATCACCTTGAATAAAGAAATGTATGAAAAATGAAATAAGGTTTTTCCTTAGAAAATAAAGCATTTTAGATTTTGTGCTTTATTATAAGTAATATTAAAATTATGTTATACTTTTTAATGTTTTAGAAACAAGCAAAATTTTTTATAAAGAATTACTTTTTATCACAAAAATTATAATAAAAAAGTTTTGTCTTGTGTGGTGTCTGACGAGACACTGTACACATGTTACATTAGGTTAGGTTGGGTGTTTTCTTTTAACGTTTAATTTTTACAGTTTTAAGTTCAAAGTTTAAGTTAGAATGCAAATTACTTACCGGTGAAAAATATCGTAATCATAAAACACGCATTTATATTTTAATATTCTTACACTTTAAAATATGTTAATCTATAATATTAACTTGGTTATTCTCTGTCATGTTCATTTCAAGCGTTTCTATTGCTCCGCGAGGAAGGGGTAGATATCCAGTGTTGCATATGTGTATAAAGGAAAGACGTATATAATATATTTTATATCCGATTGCAGTATAAAGTACTGTTTATTGTATTGTTTTGCGGCAGTGAACTGGCATATTATTGTACACGTAAAATAAAGTGGTAGTAGTAAAATAAAGTATATAGTAGTAAAATAAAGTATGACAACTGTATATTACATGTCAAATTTTCTTCTGTCAAGAATAAATGTCAAATTTATAAACCGATTTTTTTTGATAATTACCCAATTTTAGGAATCGAACATAAAGCTTTGTATGCAACTCTTACATAATCGGACCTTATAGACTCGCCCTTTTTATAGGTCTTGCTCGCTTCGCTCGTTCGGCTATAAACTGGGCTTGTCTATAAAGTCCTACATTATGTACTTGTTACATAAATAGCTATTATGTCCGATTGCAGTATAAAGTACTGTTTATTGTAATGTTTTGCGGCCGTCAACTGGCTTATTATGGTACTCGTAAAATAAAGTATACAGTAGTAAAATAAAGTATACAGTAGTAAAATAAAGTATGACAACTATATATTACATGTCAAATTTTCTTCTGTCAAGAATAAATGTCAAATTTATAAACTGATTTTTTTTAATAATTAGCCAATTTTAGGAATCGAACATAAAGCTTTGTATGCAACTCTTACATAATCGGACCTTATAGACTCGCCCTTTTTATAGGCCTTGCTCGCTTCGCTCGCTCGGCCATAAACTGGGCTTGTCTATAAATTCCTACATTATGTACATGTTACATAAATAACTATTATGTCCGATCGGGCGATTCTGACCTTTTAGTGGCCTGTTTTTAGAGTGTAAATTTCTAAATTAGAGCACCCCCTTGTTTATGCGGTCTCCATAGTAATACAAGTAATTATAGACCTACTTGAAGTTTTGCAATTTTCAAGTTATTTTTATTTTAAATTAAACTTAAATATTAATATATTAACTTAAACATAGACCGGACATAAACTAACGTATGCATTTCGGGCTTATGCAGTCCATTATCGTCTTAGCGCCTTCGGCTTTCGCCTCAAGGGCTAACAGACTACGGGCTCTAAGACACTCAATTAAGCCCTTAATATATAATATCATGTCCGGTCGGGCGATTTTGACCGGTTTATTGGCCTGTTTTTAGATCGTAAGTTGCTGGATTAGAGCTTTAGAACTCTAAAACTTTTTAGAGTCCGCTCAAGAGTGTTTAGAACTAAAAAATGGCTACTCTTGTTTACGCCGCGCAGCACTGTGGTGTAAAAGTCGAAAAATCTCGAAAACTAGAAGACTTAGGAAGCTGAAATTTTACAGGCAGGTAGGCCTTACCCCAAATGGGTGCAAGAGTATATTTTTAATCCTAAAAAGCCCGAGGGGTCGCAGGGGGGGCATTTCTTAAAAAATGATTATGATTATATATCTCTTGAATGGAGTAAGCTACAAACTTCAAATTTTCACAGATTATACTTGCAGCAATTCTGAAGATAAAAAATACAGAGATTACCGGCATTTCATATCCAGGGGCGGAATATGGCAACATTCCAGAGGGAGAAGAGTTTTTCGCAAAAATAACTAATATAAAAATCTTGATTGTGAGTAATCTGTAAGAGATACGTATATGCTATCCGGAACTTTTTTGTAGATATTTTGAGAGCTACAATTCGTCGCTTATAGTTTCCCTTTATCTGTACCATTTTCGCAGCGTAATGCGTTTTGTCTCTGTTTGACCCAATTTTCTTAAGTATTTATTTCAGACTTTGCTCATTACCGGACTCTCCAAAAATCCTCTGAATAATTTGTATATATAGAAACTTTTTCTAAGAAATGAGCTATCAAATGGTGAAAACGGAATATGTATTTAGTGGTTCTCGAAAGTTACCGGTTTTTACAATAACTGAACTTACAAAAACTACAAAATGAATGGGCGCGTTTTCACCGCGGTGCCTCCACACGCAGCGCCGTTGATTTTCCAACAAATATTACGCTATATAATATAAAATACATAGTATCAAACATATAATTATAGTCAATTCCAATGTCCGATGTCCACCGAAAAACATCTTGAAAACTAGGAGACTTAGTCAGCTGGAATTTTACAGGCAGGTGGGCTTACCCTAAAGAGGTGCACGAGTATATTTTTAATACCAAAAACCCTAGGGTCTCTTGAATGACTTACTACAATCTTCAAATGTTCACAGATTATACTTGAAGCAATTCTAAAGGTAAAGAAATACCAGCGTTTCATCCAGGGGGGGAGTAAGATGACATTCCAGGGGAAAAGTTTTTCGAGAAAATAATTATTAAAGAAACCTTGATTGTAAGTAATCTGTAAGAGATACATATATGCTACCTCGAATTTTTTGTAGATGTTTTGAGACCTAAACAGTTCGTTCGATTACAGTTTGCCTTTATCTGTTACCGTTTTCGCAGCGTAAGGCATTTTGTGTTTGTTTTGCAAATTTTATTGATTATTTTGCTCATTATACGACTCTCGAAATACTTTTTGACCAATCTTTATATAACTAGACATTCTCCAAGAAACAAGCTGTCGAATGGTGAAAACGGTATTAAAATCTATTCAGTGATTTTCGAAATTTAGCAGCTTTTACGGAGACATAAGTAATTGTAATTATTTGAATGCGCGTGCACCTACGAATCATGAGGGGTATGTAGTACGCACGCAGATTGCCGGCGGCGGAGTTATCAGCAGCTCAACTTTTGTAAATCGATCTCTTTTCTTACTGTATTGATAGCTGGAGCGATCAGAAACGGGTTCGTTGAATTTTCAACGTGGGTTATGCTAGTACATAATATATCATTAAAGAGGTTTTGTAATTACTATATCATCAGACATAGTTTACTTTTTTTACATATTGTGCAGCCTGTACATTAAATGCTTTATTGTTTACTGTAATACAACACAATATAGCATACAGTGCAGTAACCGTTTATGCTCAAGCCCTACGCCGCAGCAAGTAAAATGCGAGCAAAGTGAGAAGAAAAAGCCTAAATTTAGAATTTTTATTGCTCACCTTGGTAACACGCAATGACAACGATCTGACGCGTTTTTATTTGAACTGTATCTTAATTTAACATGAAGGGAGACATAAGATATGTGAAAAGTCAAGACCAAGTAATATTTTAGAGCAAATTTCCTGCTGACTAAACCGTCCTCCAATTAGAAAACCACTTTTATGTATAACTATAAATGACTTATTTCCGCGTTAACCAATTAAGTTAGAAGGAGATTAATCAAATTTCCTTGCATTAAATATTTTATAAGCTATCTGCATTCACTTCTTTTTAATACGTTTTTCTCATTTTCATTGCAATATACATAATTATGGCCCTGTCTGTAACTAACATAAAAGCAGAAATAATAAAAATAAAATTTTTAATTACGTGTGGAATGCATGTACTCACCTTTTCCATATTAAATTACTACTAAAGAAACAATTGCTAACATTTAAAAAATTTAATTCTTTTTTTCTGAATTTAATGAGCATCCTGTCTTTTCATCCCATACAGTTCTCCTTAAAGATTTCTTGAGAATTAGCGAAGAATAATACTACAGCATTAAACATTTTAATTGCCACGTAAGATGAGCATATTTTAATAATTACAACTGAATTATGGAAAAAGTTGTATAATGCGCGAATTATACTGCAAAATAGCTAGTCCTTGGAACTAAAATGAACAAGCTTGTTATTTGTAAGAAACTGCATTTGAATTATGTTTACGGACTAATATTAAAGTGCTTGGGATAGTTTGTAATTATATAGTTGTCTTAAGCAGGCTGCCAACATTTTAATCAAATGAATAGAAAATCTCACATATTATTTATAACAATGATATGAATAACTGTTTCAAGTAGCTGCTGGGTATTTCTAAACAAAGCGCATTGGTATACCTATACTGTGGAATGTACAGTATGTAGTAATAGATTTATTAGTATATCAAACAGGAACACCCATCTCTATTATATTCAATATGTAAATAGTAGCGAGTTCTTTATTTTATTATCACAAACTACCTATTGTACAATTAGATATTGTTTTTGTTGCTGAAAAGCTTTTTATTACTACAATTACTTTTCAGCGGAAGTATGTTCCTACAAAATCTTTTTAAGAAAATATTTACGAATGGAATATTACACCTAAAAATATTCTAATAATGAAATATATACATGTAACTAACAAGTACCACAACTTTATAATGTGCAAATCGTAATTCCAATTTTCTATGTGACCAATTTCAGATCGTGCTTTTACACATAATATTATGACAGCAGGTATTCAGCTCAGTTGTTATCATTCCTAAACTATAGTTACGTTATGATATTTGACATACTATAAGAGAATAACAGAATTCACACTGTTTAAAAAAGTCACTAATTTAGTCACTAACTAAACATAGTTTTCAAGTTCTATTTGTAAATAATGTTTTGTTAATATAAGGGAATTTCATAATTTTACATTAATAACTACAAAAATACCCGCACCTTTTATCACTTTTTAGAATCAAATTTCCCTTTAGCCCCTTTAAACAAATCACAAGAACACAAAAGTACATGTTAAAATTTCCAGAAAAGGGATAAGAAATGTTGGCTAAATTAATTATTCATCCATAGCTCGAGGAGAATACCACAACTCCTTCTTTTCAGGACTTTTAATTAATACTTCATAGTTTTCTAAATGGCCACAATGAAGAGGCCATGTGTATATATGGGAACATGGAAAAATTCCCGTCCATGTCTATATTCGAGAATGTCCAAATAAAAAAGGTTTTGTTTGCATTAATCCTTGTGGGGATGAGTAAGAGGATGAATTAGAGAGGTGTCTGCATCGAGAGGTTTCACTGTATATATCTGCAATATTGTATATGCCACCGTGTGGGTGCTGCGTGTGGTGCATATTAAAATATAAAGAAGAATAAATATATTGTAATCTCTTAATACCAATAACTTTCAAAAATACAGACTGCAATATATAGAATCATTATTTTATCACGTCTACGTGCATAAAGGTGATTTCCAGTAATAAGTATTTAATGTCATTTCCTGTCAAAATCTTGTTGTGCAAATTCTTTGTGGACATTGAATTGGTCACTTCAATTACCTCAGTTTTAATATAAATGTAATAGCTATTTACACTCGAATGCGGTAAGTCGAACTTTACAGGGCGACAACTTTGTTTAAGGCACGAGCCCGTAGGGCGAGTGCCTTATTAGTTGGAGCCCTGTAAAATGACTTGACGCATGAGATTTGTATAAGATTTTTTGGCCGACAAGTTTTATAGAAAATAAAAAAAAATAATTCAAAACATGCACATAATAGTGTGCTCTTGGATGACATTTGTAGTTTCCAAACGTACAATAGATGGCGCTGCGGCGATTTAAATTAATTAAATTTTAATTTTTTCTATTAAAGCCCGAAATATTTTTAATAATAACTTAGGTAACATGTATTTTATTACATAAACTTAATTATTACAAGAATAGTTGGTTTCTTAAATATCTCTAATTGCCCAGTGTTTTTTAGTATTTTTACCACATTCGCTTGTCATTTTACGACATCATGCGTAAATATGAAGCTACAGTTGACGTAAACAAAACTGAAACAAACGTTTTAAAATACAGGAGGCCAAAAAATAATATCCACTGTTTTGACAGTTTTCGCCAGATAGTGTCAGTCAATTTTTCGCAGAGTTGTATATACGTACGTCCGTCTACCGACGTATATACCATATCTTAATCGGATGGAACGCTAGAACATTAAGTGACGGTATTATAAAACTTTTTACTTCCTAGATAAAATTTACTTTGAGAGTAAATTCAATTGTTCTGTCAATTTAATATGCAAATTGACAGAAAAGATTAATTTACTCTCAAAGTAAATTTTATCTAGGAAGTAAAAAGCTTTATAATACCTAAGACGTAATCATAATACATCCATTATGAATTTTCTGAAACTGATAAAAGCAGTTTTTCTTTAATTAGCAGGTAATCGGATCAACACAACACATGTTATACACATTTGTGTTATAGAAATTAGAGATATTAATATTATGTCATAAATAACAATGTTATGAGGCACATATTCGAGTATTGTATATCAAGATGCACATTTCAGTCACCATCATCAGTAAAAGCAAATTTAAGTTTTGAGATTTTAATCAAGAATTACTACTGGTTCTAAAAATCCACGTCAACATATTTGCGAAGTAATATTGCCCAAAATAAGTATATTTTATCGGCTTTTTACTTTAGATTTCTATGTAACCAGAACTACAACTCTTTTTCCAATAAACTAATCAGGTAGTACTGTGACGAACATAAATATAACAGCAACATAAACGATTACAAAAACCATAGAAGTTAATTATTCGGTTTGAAGCTAGTTAACTAGGAAATATTAGGCAAACTCTAACGAAACTCTAGAAATTTTTAATTTTCCAAGTTATATCACTTTTGTAAAGAATCACATGTTAAGTTAGTGCACCTTTAGATACTCTTTTCTAGTGCTTTTAATTTTTTACGTTTTCACAATAATTGCCTAACATATCTTATTACATTACACCGCCTCTCCTTACAAAACACTTCACTTCACTTGAAAAAATAATTACCAAACAATTATCAAATAACTATTACAGAACCTGTCCCTAAGGTAACTTTCTCACTAGTTTCGTGCAACTGGTCTTACGAAACTGATTCCATTTTCGTTTGCACCTTAGAGCAACTCATTTGTCAGTCGTTACGATGAGTTCTTCCGATGTTGTCGTTTTATAGTGGTACGGAAGGACAAACAGTATAATGATTTACCTGTGTCTTTCATTGCTTTCGCTACATTTTCTCAAGGTGCAAGCACACTATCTCACTTCAGATATCCATTTCTAACGTATTATTGTACAGTGTTGGAATCTTCTGGACTTCTTCGATAAGTTTTAAATTAGTTATTTCTTCATTTGAAGGCATTTTTAACATTATAAACGCAGACCGGGGAGGTCAGTTGCATGCGATTGGAGTTTTTTTTTGTTACGGCACGATTTTTGATCGTAAGACAGATGCCTAACACACAAGAAATCAGATAAAAATTCATAACTGAATTAGTGAGACGCGCATTAGTGCTAAGTTCTACTAATCAAGAAGAGTATCCGAAAATCATCTAGGAAGGAAACAAAAAACTTCTAGTTAAATTACTAATAAATCCCAAAATTATGCTAAACAAGCATACAAGGTACACTCTAAAAAATTACAGGTGAATTATACCCTAAAAAATGGAGGCAACTATGTTGCCTCCATTTTTTGGGGTAAATTTACTTCCAAGTGTAATTATCATAGGAAGTGGGAAATTTCAATATTAGGTCAATATTAGGTAAAGTTATAACTTTACGCAGGTGTTTTAATGTTAAAATGTAAAATTGCATTGAGATCGTAATTTTAATCTGTAAATTTATTTAAAAAGGAAACATGAGAATGCAAATTTAACCTAATATTCAAATTTCCCACTTCCTATGAAAATTACACTTTGAAGTAAATTTACCCCAAAAAATGGAGGTAACATAGTTGCTTCCATTTTTTAGGGTAAATTGAAGGGGAATCTTTTAGAGTGTAGGACAGATTGTCCAAAAATTGTAAGAAAATAGGTGAATAGGAGTGTTATTTGCAACCTTTTGATGTAAAACTGACTTTTTCTTAATGATAACCTCCATGCTAAGAAAACTGTAGTAGCTGAAAATAAGTCATAGTACTGATCCTAATGTTTTGAATAAGCATTTTCTACCTGCACAAAAATGCATCAGGAACTAGGAATTTTGAACTCTCTAGAAACTAACAAATTGCTTCCAGTGGAAGTGTCAGTCATTATCACAACCTTTTCTTCTTTCCATTTTATTTTTCATATTCTTTATATTTTCGTCAAGTGTGCATCTCTGCCCTAAACTGAAATTGAATTTTACAGGAAGAACTGCTATTATGACTGTTTACTCCGCGTTAGCTAATATAGCCTCATTAAATCACTTCATACACAGTAAAAAATGTAGTGTTAAATCTTACACTCAAATAACACCCAGAGTGGTTCCTATTTATCCACACTGACGAGTGTAAATAACATTGGTCTTAAAAGTGGTAAAATATATAACAACTTTAACCTTCAATGCAGGTTAAAGTCATGGACACTGAGTGTAAAAATGACAACCATATTGTTGAGTGTAAAGTATGCACGAACTGAGTGTTAATTTCCCATTCTTTTAGTGTAAAATTTTAGTGTAAGGAACATTTTTTTAATGGAAAAGGAACCAACTATAGTGGTTACAATCATTTATTGGAGTGTAAATAACTGTTTTGTTCGTGTAATTATATACTTCTATTTTTTGGTTCAAATATTTTTTTTTGTAATTTAGGATAAAACAGAAAAAGGTAAAAAATAGTACACACAAATATTAGTTTTATTTTAAAACAAAATGCAAAATATAAATACATTCTATATCTAAATAAACTAATGTAAATACATATTGTGAAGATTTTCCTTCATTATTTGAAAATCATGAATTCTTAATTTTGTTACCCAATGTAAAAAAATTCAAAGTTGACTGTTTGTGTTTATCATTTGTAATTATGAATTGAATTTTTAAAAAGATTTATTGTTAAAACTATTCAAGTTTGAGTTAATTTATTTATTGGATACATGTATATAGTAACAAAATTTGATCAGGAAAACAATTTTGGGTCTGCAGGATCTTCACTTCCAGTTAAATCTGAAAAAGGAAATGTATTAGTTACAAAGGTTTATAAAACATTACAAACATTATTAACAGCAATATAAAAATAGTCTTGACGACCATATATAGTTAGTAGGTACATAATACAATTGCTTTATAGACAATAATCAAATTACTGAAATAATGATCAAGGTCAAGCTATTTTTTGAATAAAATTATAAACTATCAAAATATATGGAAAATAATTGCAAGAAAAACAATATTAAGTTACCAAGGGGTAGTGATGTAAATAAAAGGGGGAGATTAATTTAATAAAATGATAAAAATGGTTGTAAATGAATTTGTCCAGTAAATAAATGTATAATTTATAAAGAAAATAATAAATAAAAGTTTAAGAAGTTATCCTGGGTTAATAGTGTATAGTTTATTGGTCAAAATAATTAAAAAAGAACTACAGGAGAAGAACGTAAAATATTAATTAGTATCCTACATACGGTTGTTTTCAAGAAACCAGCAACAAGTGAAGAAGAAGTTAGCAATAATGTTTCTTGAATAGTAATCAAGAAATGCTATTTAAGAAAGGTAAATGAATAAAAAGAAAATTGAGCTCACCATTTCAGTATTGACAGCTATCCAGCCCAGAGAACGGTTTTGGGAGTACCACAGCAGCAGAATCTTGAAGGGCATAACATCAAGCAGCATGCAGCTACAAAAGAAAATAAAGTGAATCACAGAATAAGGTTTGTGGAAATAGAAACAAGTGTATATAAAGAATATCTAGTGTTTCTCATAGAAAGAAAAATAAATCCAATTAAAAGAAAATTATGGCCTAAAAAAGATAAATGGTTAAATTATAAATACAGAATTAATAAATAAAAAGATGTACAATATAATAGGTACAATACTTAAATATTATAGAATACCTTATCGACAAAATGTTATAATTTGTATATTATATTATTTACATATTATTATTTACAGCCGTACTATAGATAAATTACACGCGTGTAACACAATGTTTATTAATGTTGCACGCGTGTAAATCTTTCTATAAGTACGGCTGATAATATTAAAATAATAAAAAAGTGAATCTTTACTACTATGAAATCAACATTCGTTTTGAACAATTACCTATGAGCTCCTTTGTATGATTAGGGTAAATGACCCAGCCATCACCATAATGACCACCAGTTTCTGTAATTAAAGTTTTATTAAATTTATTATTGACACATTCTAATTTACATTACAAACCTTACCTGTAATTATAGAAACGACATTTAATGTCACTAATCATAATGTCAGTTCTTAAAAATCACACGTGAATTTTATAAACACATGTGCACCATCGCCGCCATCTTTGTAAGCTGAGTTCGGCCGTCAATACCTACTATACCAATGAGTAGAGCGCGGCAATAATTAAACTATGGAAGTATAATTTCATTACATATATATACTTAGGGTTAGGTGCTACATAGCAGGAACCAGAAACGGTTTTGCATTTAAATTGTTCCTTGTAAACCAAAAATCTGAAAATAATTTTATCTATTATTTATCCACAATTCACGTAAAAATAATTATTTTTATTTATGCATAATGATGACTTAAATTACAATGGATCAACATGGCAGCTAAAACTTTTACATAAGAAAAAGCTGAATAGACACAACCAGGAGTGAAAATTATAGTTTTAAAATCTTACTTACTTAATTGCACAAGATCGTTAGAAAGTTGCATCCTCTTCTATTTTAGCATATTTACTTTTATTGGCTAGTTGAATCTTAAAAATCATTGTTGTCACTTTCAAAGAGAACCAACTACATTCAAACACAAACAGTAAATAAAAGTGCTCACGTCCAATCGTGATTATTCGCGTTGGAGGTGGATGTTCGGTGGATGACACTCGTGAGGGTTAAATCGGTTTTGTTGGATCTTATTAACACTCTTTAATGTTGTTAACATGCTAGAATAGTGAAATACATTTTTTGAAAGATGACTCTTACACTAACGAGAGTATCTTTACTAAATTCAAATGATTTTTGTACACCAAAAACATTATTTTTACCCATTTTTTAAATTAAGATAACACTCATAAGAAACCTGGTGCTGCGTGTTAATTTTAGTAGTTAATTTCATTCACATGAGTGTAGAAATTTACACTCAGATATTTCACCACACCAAATATGTTTTTCACCACCACTGCATTTTTTACTGTGTACAGGCAAATAAACTGGAAAACTAGTATTTCTAATTACTGCAAAGAAATAATCTTCTTATAAATAGAAGTATTTTAAAATGTATATAATTTAGTTTACACACTACACGACGTGTTATGTAATAAAATATTAATTTAAATTAATATGCAGTGATTATATATTTATTCATTATTTAATTAATTACTGACCTTACCTATTAATTGCATTCACTTTGTATCTTAATTCTACTAGTAAATTATCATAACATTTAAATATGCACTACTCTTAAAACATTGCTTTTTAATATTTTATTGCTTCTTGATGTAACATAACAACATAATAAGGGGTACATTTTTATGTTCTTACAAGTATAAAAATACTGTTTTAACTTTTAAAGAAGTTCTGTTTGTTTTTAGAAAGAAAACCTTTATATCCAAGTTTAATACTTGAGATTTAATATTTTTACTGCCTCTGCGGCACATTCTCAACTTTATTTCTAAATTTTTTTAAGGTTTTTTGTTTAATGTTAGTTTTATTCCTTGAAAACATTTTACTTACTTTCCGGATGTTGTCACAGAGATTATTAAGCTTCTCCAAACAACACTTTTTTAAAAATCTGTTGTATGCTCAATATCTCTTATGTCTGAAAATTAATAACTTAAAGTAAAATTAATTTGTTCACCGTTTTGGGTACTGCCAAGCAACAATTAGTGCTCAACCTGAATGTTTATTATAACTATTGTAGTCAATTAATGTTCCTAAGCTGTGTTATAAGTTATAAGTTATAATATACAGAAGTGATACATGGAAGGAGGTGAATGGACACATAGTTAGATCGCTTTCCAGAAAGTGTAAATATTCTGTGAAAGAAATAGTTATCAGTTTGAAACAACTGATTTTTAGTGAATTTGCAAGTGCAAGAAGCTTATACAGGTATAAGTTGCTGTTTTTAGAAATTATTTTTATAATATCCTAAAATAACCTCAATGCTCGAGCATTGTTCAGAAAAATATTACTATCACTAGAATTCTGATAAGAACATAAACACATATAAAAATTATAAGGTGTCCATACACCTAGAATACACTTAAAATAAATTTTGGTATACTTTAATAAACTTTTACAAATGCAATGGATGAAAGTGCAATTAAAAAAATTGTTGAAGAATCTCTAAATAAAGTACTAGAAGAAGTGAAGAAAAGTAAAATAGAACTAATACAGCCAATAGACAATAGTGAGAGTAGATTACAAATAAAAATCGAAGAACAAAATGCAAAAATAAAATCTTTGGAAACAGAAAATTTCTTTTAAATCCATTAGGTTCTCTAGTGAGCAACTGTTCGGTGAGCTCCAAATACTAGATATCAGACAGATTTTTTCAAAAAATATTATTATATATCTACTTCAAAATGAGAAATACTTACTAAATTTGCAGCATCAACCAGAAACACGAACACAAACATCAGCTTCGGTATCTGTTCCTAGAGCTCGAAAAGCAATAGGGCAGAAGGCTTTTACCTATATCGGTCCTCGTCTTTTTAACTGCCTACCTCTTCATATTAAAAAAATTAATAACATCAATCTTATGAAAAAACACCTCAAAATTTGGATTCTCTCACAACCTAGATTTTTCTTTCATAATATTATAAATTCTCCTGCAGGATGATCCAGAATCAATCAAAAAGATTAACAAATCAAGAAGTACCCTTATTTTTTGCCTGAACAAATAAATAAATAAATACATAAATCCTTCAAATAAATTAATTATTTAAATTAGTAAAGGTGCTCGTCACAGACAGGTTCTCTCTTAGAACCTAACATAAGTGGTTATGCACCTAGATAATTAAATTAGGTTACATTGTCAGAATCTTTTTTTTTATGTATTATTGTCCTATAGTATTATCCTATAGTATTAATTAGTAAATTCTGTATGTGTATATGTATTACTACTATTGTAAAATTATTAGGACAATAAATTATTATTATTATTATATAACATAATTGAAGGTAACGTTAGAATAATGTTTTTCTGAAAATTTAGATCCCTACTTTATTCTTAGAAGAAAGAGGTTTCTGGAGGAAATCACTTTATAATTTCTAGACGGTAAGTAACAGACTCCACTTTACGGCGTATCAGAGAATGTCTCTATCGAATTCTGATGAAAGGATTGGGAGTTGCTATTTAAAAAAATTGACCATGACGTTATAGCTCAAACACAATTGAAGATAAAACTGAACGAAATTGTGGTAAAACATCTCAAAAAATTAAAAGAGACACGGGTCTTGACGTTTTCGCAAAACGTATTCGTTTTTGTTTGACACTCACTATTGCTGACTTTTGTTACACACTGTATGAAATTTTAGCAAAATTTTCTGACATATTTATTATTATGCGCTAAGCGCAGTATTTGATACAATAAACTACATACAAGTTGATGTGTGGATTGTCTTATCCTCAATCGCGTGAGGGCTTGCTCGAACACAGACAGACATGACATGTCAGCTTGTAGATAGACACGGCACATTTCGTTTACTTTTATTGTTTCTCATTTAAAAGTTACTTGGAAATACTTATAGTATTTATCGTCATTAGACTACCTAACACGAAAATCTAGTTATCTGTATTGACTAATTAAGAGGTTCTAAGTTCCAGATTAAATAAATTATGCACAGAGTGTCTTACAGTCTGTGTGCCTTAAAATTCTAAAAGTTCTGTGTATTTAAAAGTTTCCAAATGTCCTTGAGATAAATTCCTTGTCATACATCTACATACTTATTATAAATTTATCATTGCTAAAACTAATGATAATTTCGAAGAATTTTCGGAAATACAATTTGGGATCTTAATGAGAATCTGTAAAATCTAAGTTCAGAACTTTTGCACTTCTACTTTTATCTGCACCACGGGAAAAATACCTCGGAATATGTATTCGACATTAGAAAAATAATATTAGCACTCAAATTCGAGAGGTTCTGGCGACAAGAACAGCAAATGCAACGATGTTTTATTCGCTAAAAGGTAATTGACAGACAAAGAGTTACAAGGTTGCAAATTAATTTCATGTAAAATCCATTTCTTTCTGCCATATTTTAGTTTTCCTTGTTATTTGTTAAAATGAGTATCTTAACGAGAATTCTCAATATTAAACACTTTTGTAAAATTTGGTGATGAACTTGAAGGTTTAGAAATTGCCGAATATGTTTCACATTAGTTTTTTGATCAAAAAGCGGTAGAATTGTCAACGAGTTTGAACCAAACTTAGTTCTGCGAGCTACTTATAACTTTGTTAATAAGGTATGTATGTCTTCTAGCTTCCCTCACAATATGACATCAAGAATAATCACTCGAAAGATTGCTTTATTTTAAAGAAAGAATCATAGAAAACGTTTCTAAGGATTCGATGAAGAGAAAAAGATTAACATTAATAAAGTGAATACAAATAATATTTACAAGTGGAGAAGAATTTAGGGCTGAAAATTATTTTTAAATGCTTTTTGTAGTTTGTGTAAATATTACACTTATAATAAAGTAAATGTAACCTTTAAAGTAATTCTTTTATAGAGTGAATTTAATAAATGTAATATAAAAGCTTATAGTAAATAAACTTTAATACCGTATTTTATGAGTAGCAGATGTAATTTAATTACTTTAAACGTTTAATAAACTTCCTCTGTTATTTAGTATGTATTAAACTCGGATTCTTCTAGGTAAGAAGGGGAATTAAAATTATTGCCCTTAATTTTAAATAATTAAAATTAAATTAATTAGAAACTTAAAATATAAACGTAATATGACACATACCGCAATCGCCGGCTCACAACCGCCGCGACGGTGACCAAACGGCGCACTCAGCGCTGAAACCTGATTCTAGCCCAGTGATGGCGAACCTTTTTAAAAAGTGCGTCAAATCCTGTTCATGATTTTTTTTAATACTAACCCGTAGGTCACTAAGTCAGTGGCGTCACTTGGAAGGGGGTGGGGGTAGAAAGGGTACCAATAATTTGGAAACACCGAAAATTTCTTAACAGAAAAACTTGACAGTTGACCTTTTTTGGTTCTCGCATTTAAAATCTTCTAAAAAGGTCGTTACGCTGCGCTCACCGTATGTTTGAGGTGTCGCCATATTATAGCGCAGGGCGCTCTTTTGTAATTTAGCTGCTTTTCGGTATTTTTGGATAGTGTCGATGGCGTGTCCACTATATGATGGCCGCCAACTATTTTGAATGATAAAACAAGGACCTTAGCAACGAGAATAATAAAAAAAAATCTTTTTTGACATAATTGATGTTTTCTTCTTGGTGAATCGCATATGAGAATAGTTACGAGAAAGATAACTTCGACAGTGTATGTGCTTCAAGATTTAATCAAATATAACCGCCCGCACCCCTCAAATTTATCATTATATTATTTGGTATACGGAAACATTGCCGCCCTACAAAAATTCTGTAAGCAACAATCAGCAACAGTGGAAGACCTATAGACGTGAGAAGAAAGAGGAATAATTACTGGTGATTCCCTTTTGCTTTGGCTTCTCATTATTTGCATAGAGTTACAGTGTCAATCTTCCTCCCACATTTTTTTTCTTAAAATTCTTAATTCTTAATTTTTCTGGTGAGGTTATTTATACGCCTCATTAAAAGGTTTACGTTTCCTTTTTGTTTTACAACTTTTACTTTTGTAAGTGAAGAGCAAGAAATAAAGGTGGACGTCAAAAAATTGATATCAATAGGGTGACATCATGAATTACCGCACCAAGTCACACCATGCCAAGTGGCGCCTCTGCACCAAGTATTTGTATGAGCATGGAACAAAGAAAAGCACATATACAAGCCCTGTCTCACTGAAGTTCGCACGATCTATTTTTATTATTTAAAGAACTCCCCGCATTTTTTTTCTTTGATATACGCATGAGCTGTTTCTTTTTGTTAGAGTGTACTGTCTTTGCACTTATACCATGTTAAGTTTCATGAAATTTTATCAAATGGTTTCCTTCAACTCGCCCCTTCAACTCTGATCAATCTGCGGACGCAATGAGGCGGTAAGAGGGATCACCGCTTAAGTAAAATTTTATAAAATGTGCCATGAAGTAGGTGAAGAAGCAATACCTTATTCTAACAATAAGGAACTGTCACCTTGAAGACCAAAAGTGGGGAAAAGATTGTGGAATTTACCTTGTTTTAAAATATAAAAGATAAATACACAACAAAATCTAAAAATAAAACAACATCACTTATAGTATAGGACAGTACTATGACTAGCAACAAGAAATAGCTACTTCGAAAAACCAAAAAACAGTTCAAGCATACCATTTTGCCCCCTTTTCTCCCCTCCCTCCCACAAAACCCGACGCACTGGGTCGTGCAACTTTTTATCACATACTACAAGGAGGGTATAGAACAATTTGGCGCGGGATAGAACTTTTTTTTTGATGTTTGGGTTTTGACTCTAGCTTTACTGTACTATAAGCAGAATAAATTTACGGTATTGACTTTATATTATGTAGTATTAAGATTTTAAAATAAAGCATAAAATACTAAAGTTCTAATGTATAATATAATCCACTTTAATAAGATATGTATAATTGTATATATACCTACCTCATTTGATCCACATAAGTAGACACTTATATTTTATCTAAATATCTGACGCTGTATGAGGATTTCCTTTTAAGTATAACTTTTAATTTGTCATTTTAAGGAAGACAACAGCTTTATTTATTGGGCATTTCTAAGTCACGCCTGTTTTTGGCAAGTAATAAAAGTGTGTCTAAGATTTACAGCTTGTACAAGTTCCCTTTATTGTTCACGAAACTTTCTTCTAGAAACTGTGTAAAACTGCCCAAGTTCTAAACACAACTAAACTGTAATTATTTGCATTATCGAATATTTTTCGATCTTTAGGTGATACAAAGTTTAAACTGCTTGTAAAGATCAATATTCCATTTTATTTGAATTTTCAGTTAGATAATAAAAATTAATCTTTGATAATTTTTTTGGCTTCTTCTCAATCCGCCATTAAATTGCTCTTTCAGTTTTGCTGTTTCCTATGATAAACACTCTCATCAATACATTCCATTGAACAGTTCCCTTGAAATGAGCTTTGATATAGTTTATGTATATATGGTTTCCGTTTCTGTGAAGTTCTATACGATAATTATGCTTTGATATAGCGAGAGATGTAGGCACAATTTATTAGAAAATAAAGTTTTGAAACGAATAGAATTTTGGGTGAAATATTCAGCAAAATTATAAATTACAGCTGTCAAGCTGCAAGCAAATTACATCAAATCAACATGTGATACTCGTTTATTTCGATCAATTGTGGTTTAGCCAGAACAATTTATTTACTAAAAGATCTGTTGCTTTCTTTGTTGGCAATTTTCAATTGTTTCGGTAATATTCTAAATCTTTGATATTAAATTCCGCATATTCAAAATGTAAATCACAAACATTTAGCTTTATTAAAGTGAAGACACTAATTGTGCGAGTGACGGAAACATTTGTGACGAGCAAATAAGGACAGAAATTTTAGTATTGTCTTTATTTTTATTTTTTATTACCATAGTACTAGAGCTCGATGATATTTTATAGTGCTGTTTGATTAATTGTAAATTTGTACAAGTGTACAAGTTGTCGTACAAGATTTACAAGGACAGTTGCATAATTTACAACTTCACGTACGTCGTACGTCTAATAGACTACGACATTGGTTTCAGTTCTTTTAGTATGATTTGAGAGCGTTTCGTGCGTAGCGTTACTTGCTAAGCTGCAAAACCTTCTCGTTACGTGCATAAATCATGCTGACAATCAGATTCGACACAAATAACTTCTCGTTTTGTGCGTCGTGTGGCATTTACCTGCTGACTTTGGATGCTTTTTAAAATAGGATTTCTACATACAAATTGTTGATTTTCTGCTCAATATTTGATCTATTTTTCACACCAAATACAAAAAATCTAAAGTATTAATAAACAGTATTAATTAAGACCATTAAGACCAAATAAATAATTTTTCTCATAATTTTCTAACCATGTGATTTTTTTAAATCAGTTCTACTGATTGATCAATTATAAGAATTTTTTTAATTAAATGATTTAGGTACTTTTGGATCCTCATTAATAAAGGCGAAATAATAATGGATAAGTACAGATAGATAAGAAATTTATTGGATGTTAAGAATAAAAATAATATAATAATAATAATTGCTACAACCCATAACCTGGAAACCAGGCCCCAGAAGCTATAATCTTGTGCGGGAGGGAGGGGGCGATTATTATTATTACGTAGGCACTACGTGCGGCTGCATCCGAGTTACAGATGAAACAGCGGAAATCCCACATTTGTGTCACACCTAAGGAAAACTGCTGAAAACCTTAACCAAGATCTGCCGGCACCGGGAGTCGATCTCGGGCCGCTTGGGTGAAAGTCTAGCACGCTAGACATTACACTACCACGGCTGTAAATGTATAATTATACGAATAATTGCTAACACTCAGTTTTAACAGTTATGACAATTTACAAAACATCCCCACTGACACTTAAGGAAAGTAACATTTTTTCCGATTAATGTTTCTTTAAATCCTGTATAATGTGTATCCTTGTTTCATATTGCAAATTTAATTATGTTATGGTTTTCAAGGAAATCGCAGGAAATATTAGCGGTGTTACAAAATATAGGTATTCGTCTTTCTAAAATGAAATTATTCGAAAAGGATAAATTCAAATACACTATGGATTTAATATAAAGAATTAAAAAAATTCTTGATTTTCAGTCAAATTCTAAATTGAAGGAAATCACATTACCTTTTATAGTGTTTATTTATTAGAAGTGTTGATCATATAAACACTATAGATAACAAAACAAAGACAAAAAGTGTTCGATACGTGTTAAGACCAAAATTGCCCTATGACTTTCTCTGTTTTTACAAAAATACTCAAACTTCATGCATGAAGTGTGATTTATAAAACGATTTTAAGAGCCACCGAATGATACTATAATATGTAAGATTGTGGGAATCAGAAGTTATTTTTGAAGAGCATGTTTTCATAAAGTGTGGAATAAATTAGAGCTTGTAACACATGCTTAAGTAAAAGAGAGTATCAGAAAGAGAGAGATAGTTTGCGTACTTTTTAGCTAGCTGTGTCTTGACTGAAGTGTAGAATATTAAAGTTACTACCGTACTTGATATACAGATAAGATCAGATCAACATGTGCAAGTAGATAACGCACGAAATAAGAAATTATAAACGCCATCATTTTAATTCCGCACGAAACGAGAAGAATTCAGGTAGATTTTCGTCGACGACCGAAACGCGAGTTACATATAGCTCTAATTTCTATTACATTAAGTCACTTTTTACTTAAACTACCTATAAATATTTTATGCAGTCGAATATACTGCAATTTATTCTGAAGAATATTTCATTTAATGTAACTGTTAAGTCAGTTCTGGAGTGCCAAGGTCTTCCGACCCTGAGCACAATTTAAATATAGCCACGTTTATCAAGTCACGTTCGCTATGCTTTTCTACTTGCGCCCACGGACGTTCCTGAAATCGTATGGAAGTCAAAGCAAGGGCAGCAGCAAACAAACAAACCCACACCCAGGAAGCACCAGCTATAAAGGCAGGTTCCAGAGGTAACCTTGTTAGAAATAATCCAAGCAACCTACAAGACCAACGAGCCAGCGATAAGTGTAGTGTTAGTAAGACGTAGTCAAATTTGTCGACTTAGACTTATTTGTGTATTTATCAATAAATACTGTTATTAAATTCTTAATGTAACTGTTAAGTCAGTTCTGGAGTGCCAAGGTCTTCCGACCCTGAGCACAATTTAAATATAGCCACGTTTATCAAGTCACGTTCGCTATGCTTTTCTACTTGCGCCCACGGACGTTCCTGAAATCGTATGGAAGTCAAAGCAAGGGCAGCAGCAAACAAACAAACCCACACCCAGGAAGCACCAGCTATAAAGGCAGGTTCCAGAGGTAACCTTGTTAGAAATAATCCAAGCAACCTACAAGACCAACGAGCCAGCGATAAGTGTAGTGTTAGTAAGACGTAGTCAAATTTGTCGACTTAGACTTATTTGTGTATTTATCAATAAATACTGTTATTAAATTCTGGCCTCCAAATTATTTAATTATAATTCGCGACGCACGAAACAAGAATATACCCTTAGTATAGTTATAGTTATATACAGTAGTTATTAAAAATTAGTTAAACATAGACAAGGCAAAAAAATATTTCCCTAGAAATAAAATGTTGAAGACAGAAAATGCATACACGATAATCCAGCAACGTGGTTATCTATTTAAAATGCAATAAAAGTGCTGGAGATGCTAACAGTATCGCTTTGCTGCGTCTACTGTTATCTGAATACATGACTGACTTTTAATATACGAGTAAAACGCATTATTACATACGTAGATAATAATTAATTAAAAGCGATTTGTTGCTTTTCATTTTTTTTATCACTCGCATGTGTTTTAAACTACTTTGTGTACATCTGTGTAATTTGAGTAGCCTCCTTGTGTATCTTCTGTTTTCTAAATAATATTTTACGTTTTTATTGTAGGAGAGTTCATACTCATGATCTCACCACTTTATTCACTAATACAAGCACACGGTAATTCAACATTCACGTCTGGTACGTATTAGTTGTAGCGCTGACGATACACTTAAGATAACGCATATAATACCTGAATGCAAAGTAATTATAAACATTTTATTGCAAGTAAATCAACAGTGATGTTTATTATAATCTGGAAAACCCTGTCGATTTGAGTTTAAAATAATAAAAATCACACAAAAAACTAAAATGCTGATTGATATTTTGAAGTTGTTTATTTGAGAACCTTTGCATTAAATTGTGAAAACTAGCAAGAATTTCTTTACAGTAAGAATGCACTTTGTTTGAACCATCTGTAACAAAAATCTTTCAAGTTCTAACAAACAAAAGCCATAAGAAAAGTCTCCCTTTTCTTCAAACAACTAAAACATGGAATATGAAATGAAATGTGTCTGCTCGCAGCCAGGTCTATATAACCAACATAAAAACGCAAAGAAAACTTCACACGGAAAAACAAAATAAAAAAACAATTCAGAGCATAGTTGCTACACAACAATATTTCCAGAAAAATTAATTTTAAATAAGCAGACATGAAATCCTGTACTTCGACGGTCCGTTGCATTTTAAAATTTGCGTTTAGCACAAGATGTTTTTTTTTAATGATAGCAAATACGTTACTGTCATATAAAATGAAGTTTTACTATAAAAGGATGCACTGCGACAAAAGAAAAATAAAAAATTGCATCTGGTAATGATGTCTTTGACCGACACGTCGTTTCAGGTCGAGTACTGAAACTGCCGTTGAACATTTACAAGCACTACTGTTTGCTCTTTATTACGGCCAGTGTTAGTTTAATCCTTTTATTGCGTTCCGACAAAGTTCCACCGTGTAATTTCTAAATGCTGCAGATGCGATTAAATGCATCTGCTGACATAGTAAAAATTTTAAATTTAACTTTTGTGCTTTTTAATTATATTCAGGATGATTGATGTATTATCGAAGATATTATTGTTAGATACACGATCATACTAAAATATTGGAAGATTGGAAATAAGAGATCTTTTAAATAAATAAATTTGATGCTCCACAAAAAAGCTTCAACGCCTGCGTTACACATTTCAGGCTAAAGATGAACAACGTTCCATTACGGTTTATATAAGTTTATATCTTTAAAAAAAATGTACCTATTCGTTAACTTCGAGTTTATATTGTCATCTTGTCAATTTATCAAAAAAATGCTTTACATTTAATAGTCAGAATCAGCAATTGGAATGATTTCTTGTTTAGGTCCAAACATTTCGTTTGCGTTAACATTTTTGTTTGTTTGTTTGTTTGAAAGCGACATATGAGAAGGGATTTAGGAGCCCACACCGCAGCAGTCGGCTTAGTGAATATTGTGCTTTTCATCATTACACTTAATTAGTGAAGAGTTTTGTCGTTCTTACTAGATTGAATAACCTGAGCCTTTTTATGAGAGTTTCTAGAGTGTAAGCTCGGCCTAGGAGTGCATCTCTCTAATGTGCAAGTGCATCACACTCAATTATGACATGTGAGATTTCTTCATCCTCTGCATTGCAAAGTCTCCTTGTTAGATCTTCGTTGGTAAGGCTCACTCTATGCATATGTTTTCTTAGGTATCAATGACCGGCCAGATTTGGTGTCTGGTTAACTACAGTATGTCATCGGTTAGTTTACTAGATGGCTTTTTAGCATAAGTTTGCCATGTCATTGCCCTACATCGTTCCAGTGGTTTTATGCTGTCCCTGTCTTCTAGGCAACTGCGAACAATGGAGTTGGTAATGCTCAAAACTGGTTCGAGGCCAGTGAATGGCCTGTCAGTCCTTGGTACCCATGTAAGGGTTACCCTATTGTGGGTTAGTCATTTTAATCTAGCTGTATATTAAAGGTTTTGTTGCAGTTTTGCCTTACGGGTATTGCGTCAGAAATTATTTCGAGCAGTGGGTCGTTTATATTGTAATATTTACTGGTATAACCAGTAGCAGTACAGGATTGCCAGTTTCCGTTATAGTTCAGCCTGTATACCGTCATCATCCCTTGTGATAATTGTATCTAGAAGAGGCAGGCTTGGTTGACGAAAGTACAACTGGGGTAATAGAATCGCCCCTGTGGGCATCTGTTTGCAGCGACTATCTCCATCATATCTTACCAATAGGGTTGATTGTATTTTGTTGTCAGATAGCATGTTATTAATACATCTGAAAATGGTGTCTTCTACTCTACATTTTCTCATCACAGCTATCATTGAAGCAAATGAGGAGTGATCAAAAGCCTCTTCAATGTCTTGACATTCCTTGGAAGGCTGTCAGTGTCGCGTGGTGCTTTCGTGACTGAGGGTCGTAGTCAGAGGTAGAAATAGAAAGTAAATACAGAGCACAATTAATTATAGTTATACTCAATAACAAGTTACAATGCAATAGGTTACAAACATAAGTATGAGGACGGTTAGTTCCTCCTAAAAATAACATTAAAAATGGGAGTGATCGGAACCACCCTGTACTAGGATTATGTCCTGCAACTAAGCGTAGGAAACCTGGTAAGCGGTACCCCTGGGCACTAGCTTCTAGGCTCCTAAAATACTACAACTAAGCACATTAGGGAATTAGCTAAGCAATGCCCTTGGATACCTGCTTATACATTCCTAGTTCTAAGTAGTAAGGGAATCAGGTAAGCAGTGTCCCTGGACACCAGCTTCTAAATCCCCTACAATTAATAAATAAAAGATTCTTACCAGGCTGCTTCAGGTTGTTGATTCGGTGGAGTCGTAGGAACGACTGAATCTGAACTAAAAGCAGCCGGGTTTATATACTGTATATTGCGGAAGACATTAGCATATTAATTTGAATCTGTAGATGCTGCGGTTCGGCGCATCCGTTGGTAGTTCGTGTTTTGCCGTGGGTTGATCGCAAGTGGGCAAGTGATTAGAGGTTCTTCGAATTAGCGCAGCTGGTTTGCGTGTGTGATTAACATTAAGCTAACGCTATATAGTGTTACGAAGAAATGTATTAATCTTGATGATAATTGCACCAGTTGGAATGCAACTTGCGGTTTGTGTGAATTATTTAATTTGAAATAATTCCGTTTGTGACAATTCCGTGATATTTTATTGCCTTCTCGATTCTTCTTCCCGAGCGAAAAGAACTTTCTTGAAGAACATGTGAGTCAGGAAGGTGAACTTGAAGAGGTCTCTCCCAAGGCTTTCTTGTTGGTTTCACTGTACTCCCCGTTTGGTTTCAATATTGTGCCAACGGGTTTTGCAGGATCTTTGGACAAGACCGGGGTAAATTACTCTGAGGTCTTGATGCCTCAAAAGTGCCTCTAAATTACTGGAAACAATAAAATTAAATGAAAACAATGGAGACAATAAGTTGCAGGTGTGAGAGCCTACGTAAGACATGTCAAGGCTATTAATATATCCTTTAGGTTTCCCATCAATTTTGTCTTTAGATTAATTATCGTTAGATCTCTGTAACAGAAGTTTATCAGTGTTAGAACATGGAGTTCTTCCCTGAAAACTATGCAAGTTCTTACATTGTCAAGGTTTCTTTCATATATTAAACGACCCTTGACGGAAATCGACTGAAGAAAGTGCGTGGTATTAAATTTTTCGTCATTGTTGTCACCCACTTATCTAATTACACTACCTCCCATGATAATGTTTAGATTGTTATTCTTGACAACCCTTCTAGCATAAAATGATCAATAACGTAGTTTTTACCTTATTCCCTGCTTTTCATAAAAACTTACCCGACCCTTTCTCATTCGGATGGCTACTTATTACAAATATGAGGGATCGTTTATTTTTGTATGCAGTAATTAGTTATAGCATAGCACACTATTTTAAAATATTATTTGAAAATGGGAACCCATGATTTGCGATTAATTACAATCTATCCTCAAATTTTTAGTTGTGACCCGTTAGTATCCTGATTATGTACCCGTTAGTATATTGATTTTAAAATTTTGTTTAAATGTTGTAAATTCTGTTCCGTAACTTTAACTTAAACTAGTAGGTTAATAAGGTGGGAAATTGCGGTTTTTTGTTCAATAAAGTTAGAAGCGTCGTGATGTTATATCTTGTAACTGGTATGAGAAAGGTATTGATTTCCATTTCCACCACCACCCAACAATTTTTTTTAATTGATGTTTTGGTAGAAGCAGAGTGGAAAACCCACCCGTGCTGTACATAGAGATTCTGTACTGAGGCTTTCCTTGAATTACGCAACGCAAAATTAGCTTATTTTTAGCACTCTTTTTCATCTTATAATGTAGGTATCTGTAATGCAAGTCCGAACCAAGTGTAATGAATTCAAAAATGTTTATTAGATTACGAATTGTTGTTACAAATTAAACTTGCAATTAAATTGCATAAGGAATTTAATATACAACTTCATCGAATAAATAAACGAAACCACTTAACAAATTTAGTCGCAATTACTCGTCATGACGTAAATATCCTTTACAAGATACAGCCTAAATTAATATTTTCTGCTTCGTAGAATGTAAGTTGAAATTCTTTAACAACTTTGTGTTATGGTTTCATAAAATTAACATTATTTCCTATTCATCGTCTTAATGTAAACCACTAAAAAATTATCAATTAACAAAGTAAACAAAAAACAATTTTGGTCGTATTGTCCCTTTTCCTCGGGGCCCCCGCATTGTAGAAATTACGGGGGTGGTTGTTACGCCAGATTCTTTCTCTTCTAATTTGTTGCTACTCTACATAGTACAAATTTAAGATCTGTAATGTCAGCTCTTAATATTTGCGCTTTAGATCTTTCTAATTGAATGTGCCGAAGAAACAATAGATATATTTTAAGCCTTAAGTCAATGCGTGTCACAATTAATCAATTAAGGTATATTCCGCCTGAAATTGTTTTTTTGGTAATCTTGGACAAAACAGTTCAATATAATATTGTTGACCAGATGAGTTCAAGCCGAGATATTTATAAACAGTAATGCATAATCTCATCATTAATAATTCAGTAATAAGTCAATGATATTTCTATTTTGTATTAATATTTCTTTATTTGGCTTTAAATAAGCAAATGTAGTGATAATTAGCAATATCTATATTTATTTCTTTATTCTATTTATTTTTTCATTATTTCTTTCTTTTAGTAGTCCTTTCTTTTCTGCAATAGAATAACCATAAATCAATGATGTTAAGGTGATAGCAGACGCTTATCCCACATTAAACAATCATTACAAGGCACGTACCGCATCGTTACTACTTCCACTAACGTCCATATACAAAGTAAATAGCTGCATTGTTCATCTCAGTTTGCCTTTAGTAGTGATTAATAGAGACTAGTAGAGACTAAAGCACTATTTTTGTCGAATTCAGATGAGTGTCGACGTGTATGTCTTATACGTGTGTTTGTATTACAATCGTCCATACAGCATCAGAACAATAAACGAAACTTATATTTCATAGTGACACACTTGGGCCGCTCATTATGTTTTTCGTATCTATTTCGTGGCTGGCTTCGACTGTCGATTGCACTCAAGTGTCCTTCTCTGATCGATTAGGTAACGCACTATAGAGTAAGCAAACAGAAATTTATATTTAAGATCAATTTATTTCAAATATTTCAAAAAATATTGAAAATGGTATTCGATCTTTATTTTGTCCGCAAATCTGTAGTACGTACGAACTGTCAACGGTTATGAAGCAAACATGCAAACCACTAATCTACTGAGGCTGGCAATATAATTTATGTCTTTATCATTTTGCTATTTTTAAGTAATCAAAAAGTTCGAAACATCTATACGTCGCGAATCAAATACGAGTTAACAATGTATGAGAAAATTGGCTGGAATTCTAAGTTTTGCTTGGAATGTTCCCATGTGCTATAATCATTATGACTGCGTAAGGAAATGTTATTAAATTTATCACTTTTTAAAACCGTGTTCTGTCAAGAATACAATATATCTTTATTAAAGTTACAAGTATGTAAAAGATACTGTATTAAAACGAGAATCTCTACATGCATATTTAAAATGGAATTTTATTTATTTCCAGAATCTTGTGGGAAATTCCAAGAATAGAATGTGACATTCTAAAGCTATTCAAATATTTCATTTAACAAATCGACTAAAAGAAAAAAGTTTTATTTTGTAGACGACAAACGTATAAACGTTTTACTAATACGGAACTTATGATTCAAGTAAACACTATCAAAATGTAAAACGGTGACAAAAGACTGTTACAATAGCCATATTTACATTTAGAATAAATAAATGTAACGTAAAGTTAATCTTGCCAATTTCCTTAAATAATTTTATTGTAAATCAGTTTTTGCAGTGACGTGGAATTTTACTATTTTAATATAACAACATAATCAAATATTCGAATATAAAAAAATAATTAGAAATATATTTGAGGATTTTAAATTTAGAATAAATTAGTAGTTATATAATACGTAGCTTATCGTTTTTTTTTCTTGTTTCAGTGAAATGTCAATGGATGGACAATATGCCACCTATACTGACGTTTGATCGTAAATGGATAATAAAAGAAACGGAACCAGTTGGAAGTGTCATTATAAAAGTCTCGCAAGATGAAGGACTTACTTTTGGATTAGAACGGAAACCTACTGCAGAAATCAAAAGCTCTAACCAAAGTTTACCCTTTCGGATTGATAATCGAACGGGTGTTGTTTATTTAAATGAATCTCTTAGAGGAAGGGTAAGAAATACTGAATTCTAAATGAATATTAAAATTAATGAGTTACTTGATGAATATTCAAATTTTATTAATATCAGAATTATAATAAATTCTAGTACTATAAATATGCATTTGCTAAAAATAATAATTCAGTAAAATCAATTAAAAAATACTAAACGTAGCTAATTCAAACGGAGACATATTTGTTTTACACATAAACGTAATTTACTAAACAGGATTAAGAAAACAATATTAATTTTACCAGACAATTATAAGAAATTCACCCTTTAGTGGAATAAAATGATTATTATAAATAATAAAACACTGGTCTTCACATAATAAATATATTAATAGTAGCAGTTAAATTACCATTGAGGGTAGCTACACTAATTATATGTTTTGGCCTAACAAATTGAATTAAATAATTGGTCATCTTCAGACTGAAACGGAGTGTTTAAAAATAATTTTTAGAAAAATACAGAATAAACAAACCACGCGGTTCGATAATATGACAAAGTTAATTTAACAATGAATAACCTAAACATAATTATAAGTGAATATTAATGTAACTTATTAGGCCGAAACATTATAGTATAATTATATCGAGGGCATCAGATCAGAGAGGCGTATCCCCCAAAATTTTGATCTTCAATTTTTATGTCGTATTGTCTTCTGGTATCGACCTGCGTCACAACGGGCGAATGTTTTGTAAGGCCAGATTAATGCCTTACATACGCCCGTTATATTAAAACATACGCCCGTATGTAACAACACGCAGGTCGATACCAGAAATCAATACGACCTAATAAATTGAAGATCATACATTTGGCGGATACGCCCCTCTGATCTGATGCCCTCGATATGTAGCTAACTTAAGGGCTCTTTCGAATGCTCGGGAAGCGGTTATTTCTACATATACACGAGTTTACCTCTAATATAAATTCAAGGGATAGTTATTATAAAAACCAAAGCTTTTTCAAATTATTGTTATTTATAGAATTGCGCTACATCAAGTTTTGTTCGTTATTGTAAATAGTATTACCAAAATAATTTAAAAGCCGATGCTCGGCGTAACATATTTTCGAAAATCTGAATTAGCAGATTTTTCGGAAGTCTTACTCTGTAGCCGCATTGTAAATATACTTACTAAGCACTGTACAAAATCTGAGGATAATCCTAAATCCAATTTTTTTGTTAAAAGTATAATCGCAAAAATTAATTAATCGTTGAGCGGTAGCGCTCTCGCCATGGTAACTCATTTCCCTTCTTTGTCAACGCGTAAAATTTCAGATTTCAAAACATGCTTACAGGCATATAAATAATTTAATATTAATTATGGTTGATTAATTTTATTAACCAATTACTAGGTGAATGTACAGTAATAGTAATCGTAAAAATCATCAAAAAGTAATAATAAATAAATTAATAAAAAAGGAACAAACAAAAAAGGATAATAAATGACAGAGATTATCTGAATGTTTTACGTGGAGTCCCCGTGTGAACATACCTCCACGTTCCTTCCAATGAGGAAGTAATTGAGATACGCTCAATCAGCGCGCGAATTGCATAGCAATTGCTCCCAGTCAGCTCACTGGTCGGAGCGAGGTTGCCTATCCACCCTCTACTAGCTATCCAGGCTAGTACCGGAGCGATCGACTTAACACGTGCTCACCCGCCAGTACCCTCCCGTCCTCTTTCATACGCGGTGAAGTACATCGTCCAGCAATAGGACTATTCCCCCAACTTAACTCAGTTGAATAGAGAGAACCCTCCAGTCCTATTTCATACCTTCACAAGCTCCTCCCCGAGACAGGGGTTGGGGCTACTGCCCGATCGAATCCAACCTCAATTGTGGCGGGACTTGGTTTTTTAATGGTTTTGCCACCCCGAACTACCAATATATAGGCTTGGTGGGCCCTCGACAGAGCTTCGTTTAAGTCTACACGTTATAGACTCTCAGTGTGTACCCGTTAAGGTGAAGTTGTCTTGATTGTGAGAGGCGATGTATTCGCTTCAACTCTCCTTAAGTGTAATGGCTTTCAGAGCTTCTCCCAATCACTGTACCCGGCTGCAGTTCGGATCATAGGGTGGTCGGGATAGCTCCTAAGCACATTTACCTGGCGGCATGCAGTTTCCCATGTGCCAAAAAGCGGGATAAACCTCACTTCGCTTCTCCTCACTTACATAAGATTCAGTCAAACAGAGGGTTCCGTCGGTGACCATAAATGACCTTATCCAAGGCGACATTCGAATCCGCCCACACCGGTATCATATACCAGGGCTCCCCCTGATCGGTACGAGTAGCCGTCGAGAATTCTCACGAATTTATCTACCACACACTTGACCTGACAGCTTCATCCATTGCCCAGGATCCAAGGTCCAAGGATAGGGTAGAAGACAGCCAGTTTTACGGGTGAACGTCGTGTGGTCTCCCGAACACCCGAATAATAAATGACAGTCGTTAAATAAGCAGACAACGTCAACAAATCATGGCTCCGTGAATGAATGACTGACTCTCAGACTAGTGAACCACGATTCAAAACCCATGCAATTCGTATAATTATTATACGATAATAAAAATAAACGATTTTAAATAAACCTTTTTTTTAATAATTATAATATTTATAAAACAGAATAACTTGATAACAATAACAATAATAAATAAGTTGATTTTCAATATGGATTAAAATGAATGTATTCGTCCTGCATACCAATTTATACTGAAAGCACAAGCATCACAAAGCAACATAATGTTGTTAACGTAGGGAAATTGCTTTCTGCGGTAGTCTGTTTTTCTTTACATGAAATAAAACAGTTAAAACTGTGAAGCTTGCTTTGTCAAGATACAGTGTAAGATTGTGTTTAATTTAACATAAATTAGATTTCTGGTAATCTAGAATAATTTACTTCATGATAGTAGTAAATGGCAAATTCATTTTATGCACTTTTCAGTTCTTTCGTCATATATATATGATTATTAGTTAGGCCCATTTATTGTTGTTGTTGGTCAGTTTCGTTAGTACTTACAAAGTAAGTTAGTTATTAAATTTTTATATAAAAAGGTAATATCTGTTTTTGTCGCGTGATTATAGTAATTTTTGCAAAGTACTAACTTAAAGGAAAATGTTCAATTAAGATGCATTGAATAAATAATCACAAATTGTTAAAATTGATAATATAATGAAAATAAATGTTGTAACTAGACGATTTAGAATACTGTGGGTAAATACGGAGAATAAAAAAATAATGGTAACTAATATAAACAAATAATTCTTGAAAGAAATATGTTTTATAAAATGATGTAAATAGCTTAATAAAATCTAGTTTATTAAAAAAGTCTGGACAATTTATTTATAAAAAGTATTCAGAAGAGAATACTGGTTCGTTTTTATATCCACAAAGGCGGGTGAAGTAATATTTTAGCAAACATACAGAAGGAGGTTTCATGGTGCTGACTGATTATGTTTCATATTCTAATAAAGCAAATTGAAGAAATATAAAACAAGCAGAAATGGTAAAACAGGTTCAAATAGTTACAAAACTCGTAGAGCATTATTACAAGAAAGTCAATACTTGTGAGTGATTACTGTTTAAACTATTAATCTGAAAGAATAACATTAAGTTGTTATAATAAAATAATAATGCACCTATTTAAATTTACTTACAAAAGCTATTGTAAAGTACTTTGCAGAAAACTGTGAATACAAATAAAAATCACAACAGGTAATTAAAACAAGAAACTTATTTATCAAACCTTACCATTTTAAAATTCATAAAGAGTTTTTATAACTTAAATATTAAATAACATAAACAGATTATAATCAGCTGTCAAAACGTATAAAGTGAGGATATACTAATATTTTGCAGCAATAACAGGATTTTACTCGTAGAAAGGCGGACATTGTGAAACCCATTTATGTATTCAATTACTAATATCAAATTATTTACTATAACTGATGATTATTGACAATTAAAGAATAGACCCTGAGATACTTTATTCAAATACAATTAAATACAATTTATAGGGTCAATTAATAACAGTCGTGGTACAAATACATACAAAAATTTATACCAAACATTAATATATTATCACTTAAAAATGTTAAAGAATTAATAACATTACATAAAAATATGGCGCTCAACGTGGTGGGCAGTTAAACATTAAAAACATTACAATATACAGCCCAGTATGTAAAGATTTCAGTACTTCAAACTGGCATTTTGTCCAATTTTTATTTAAATAACTTAACCTACGTTAGTATCTATCTTGTTACAAAAAGCACTGTATCATATACTACAGTTTTTAACAAATCTTAATTCAAGGAAATGTTCTTAAAAATTTCTTTCAAGTTTGTCGTGAAAAATGCTTTCTTTTAAGTTATAAAATCATCTGTGGTATCAACTCCTATGTTTCACGACAAACATAATAAAAAAAGTTTAAAGACGTTTCTTCGGCTTTGAAACTGATAATCTAATAAATATCAAGATGTACATTATCGATTGTAGAATCATAAATACTATCAACCAAGTTATGGAATATCCATCGAACTTAAGTACATAACCAACAAAACTGTTGAAATAAATAGATGCCACATTCCATTCTTGGAGATATTTTGTTTTTTGTGTCGCGTTTCGTCCGGCAAAGGAAGTCTATCTGAACCTTTCTTGTTTGGTGCAGAATGAAAATGATGGTGTTTATTTACGCGTTGTTTACTTGGACATCTTTACCTGCTCATATCTGAATTCGTGATTAATTCGTATGTAAATCTTATTTTAAAAAGTATCAGAAGACAGCAGGTGAATGCTAAATGAGCGCACAAAACAAGAAGTCATTAGTACCGAATTTTGTTGTCCGTCGAATTTACGGATAAAACCAGAAGGTTTTATGGCTTATCACGAAACGCTCACAAATCCTATTTTCTACTGCCTCTTTTTAGGCAGCGTGTATAAATAATATTTGGGAAAATACGTAATAAAGGGTTAATCATTCTATTTTTTCTGCCTTCTTTTTATTCTTTTAAATATCCCGTGTATCATCCCTGGGATTAAAACCCAGGACCTCAAGAAGGATTGGAAGTCAAGTGCCATACTCATTGATCTATCATGGCTTGTGTATACATGATTAAACCCTAACAATATAGCACGTGAATAAATAAATACAAAAAATTAAAAATAAAATCAGATATAATTATATTACTATTCTTAACCCAGTCGTTCACAAAGTATACAAAGTTTCAGCAGAACAAAATAACGAACCGAAATAAAATACCTACGAAACTAGGCCAAGCACTAATCACAACAAGAAAAACATAAATACTAAAAATTTACACAACAGAACTCAACAGCAGTTGCTAAAACAATGAGAAAAACTGCGCCAAGTGCGCTGTCATGTCAATTTTTAGGTTGTGGCCGAAATTACAGAGCTCGAAAAAGGTCAAGCTCGTAAAATTGACAGCGCATACTATTATTGAACTAATAGGTATATTATCACAGTAGTGTATAAGTAATAAGCACACGGAACGAGTTCACCAGCTGGAAATCAGCATTTTGGTTTTGATTCATTTTCATTAATTTTATAATAAAGAAGTTGATGAAGTGGTTGATGCTTAGTAACTTTAGAGCATGTGCACGTTTTGATGTTGTGTCTTTAAACTCTTTTCGGTTTGTTAAACAAGGATTATGATGCAGGTATATTAAAATAGTAGTTTGTACAATGTGAGCGAAAATGATGCCTATATCGCACGAGGACAGCGTTAGAGGCACGACCCGAAGACGGAGCATATCAATCGTTCAAGGACGATATGAGCATTCCACTCAAATTGTATAGTATATATTGTCTTCGACTAATCAAAACAATTAAAAAACATATTCGTCTCCTGCAGAAAACAAATATAGGATAAACCTGTGTTTTTAAAAATAATAATATTCTCTAGTAACAAAATATGAGTAACTGCAGCAAATATTTTATTAATATAGCCTTAAGAAGTTTATGAATTGCATATACAAATTGCTGTAAAGGTCTTAGGTAAAGCAATAGATTAATTCTCTGAGAATACTAGAATTATCTTGTTCAAGTAGTAATCAGAATTTGCACAAGAAGCTAATTACTATTTTCTGGAAGCGATAAACCTTCACGTATTGCAACAAATTGCAATTTGTAAAATATACAAACCAATCTTCAGCCTTTGCTAACACCAAATATGCTGAATTTATTAATTAATATGTTCTCATAGCGCAAATTTATAATTTGGTGGTGTTGTGGTATTGTAGAAGCAGTTGTTACTTCTAGTGACTGCTGACTAGCTCGGTTCTATCAAAATGAAGTCTGACTGTTTTTTTGAGAAACTATATTCAATAAATTAACATTGTACCAAATTTCAGCTTTTTTAAATCACTTCTTTACATTGACCTCATTTTGAAGACATGCGACCACAGCATTGGTGCTGATGCAACGCGTTCGACTATTACGCTGCCTGACGACTGTTTTCCAGTTTCTTATTACATAAACTGCTTAGTGATCAATTTTCAGCTTTTAGAAAACACTTAGATGACGCTACTTCTTATTACAACTTTCAAGCTGCGCTGACGCGGACCCCATATCCGAGTTTATTTTGTGTAGGATATTTATTTACACCCTCAATGTAAGCTAATATTAAAATATTAGCCTTTACAAAACTCTTACACTTTTTGGTCGCCAGCTCCAGGACTATAATTAGAGTTCCGCACTTTTTCAAGTGTTTCTTTTTCAGCCCAATTCAACTAAACAACTTTAAACTAAAACTGTAACTCGGAATAATTGTCCACTGAATTGACTTTATTCGATAATTAAGCACACAACTAAAACATTAGGAAATGCCAAAGGCATTTAACCCTTGTACAACTTTCTTCACGGGGAAGGCGCGAGGTCTCCCGCGTGGCAAACGCCACTTTGCTCGACTGTGTATTTAACCGGTCCGTATTTTAAATCTTCGACTGACTGTAAACTAAAAATATTTCGCGGTGGAATAATTTTTTGAGGTGGGCGAAACTTTAAACAATCCAAAAGAAAAATAGCGGGATTTTCATCAGCCAATGGGGTATACTACATTATTTATTCGAGAACAATCTTAACGAAAACTTAAGGGGATTCCCTTTTGAATCTATGCACACAACGGAAAGCAAATAACCATTGCAGGTGCTGTCTAGACAGCCTGTTCCAGAAAATTCCTTTTGTCGGTACTTTATTTACTGGTAGAATTTCAACGCAATATGTTTTAAAACTACAGATTCAAGGTTTATTATATTTTAACCATAAGGGAGCTTTTATTAAGTCTAGTATTATATTTTAGCCCTTGAAGACACAAGATTTAAAAACAAATTTGTTCTAGAATAATTCATTTTCTCCGAAAAGAAACATTTGGTCGACGTGGGAACGCCTTAAAATAAACACTCGCATCAATAAAAATTCTGCTGAAATATAAAACATTTACTGTCTCCAGCCTTACTTTGTCGAACTCCATAATCATGAAATATAATATAAATACAAAGATTAGTTAAAGTTTCACAAGTTTTATTAATATCTTAACCTGACAATATTGTTTCGACACTTTGTGTCATTATCAAAGGTAGATAAGATTGATAAACAAACACGTTGCTAAGGATAAATACATACAGAAAATAGGTAACTAGATATAATACATACAAAAAGTAAATATCTAACACTTCTAATAAAGGAGAATTAATAAAATAATTAATTAGTCAGGTTAAGATATTAATAAAACTTGTGAAACTTTAACTAATCTTTGTATTTATATTATATTTTATAAAACATTGCTTACGGATATGTTTCGAGGTACTCTTTTGTACTTGGGGAAACATTATTTAGATTAATGTAATATTTGTAGTTCCAACATAATTGAATTTTACTAAACTGCCAGGACCGTACTGAGATTCCTTTAGTATTTATTGGTTTCAAAAAAACGTGATGTTACAACATATGTATATCTATAAGTTTACAAAATTTGACTACCGTGAGCGTGGAACTCAGAAAACGGTATCCTCCTTTCGTGGACAAAGTGTACCTCGGTGGTTTGCCATTGCCTTCCGAAGGAGAAGCCATTTTTAAAAATCCGTTGATATATTGTTCTGGGTTCGAACCTTAGTCAGGTCAGTTTGTAGTCCCCCCACGCAATTAACTAAACCTCAATTGCTCTCATATAAAGCTTACACTGCTGAAATTACCTAGAATTCTGCCAATTCTGAGGTGGATTCATGGTGTTAACTGTAGTTTGAATCTCCATTACACTTGTAAATTCATATAGCACATGGTTGAATATCTATTTGTTTGCTACTGTTTTAATCCATGCTAGATTTACGTATAGACTGTATTTATGTAAGTCTGATCCGTAAAACATCATCATTTTTGTTCAATAGGGAAGTTGCCTAAATTATGTAAGTTTTTTTTCTCTACTCCTATTAAGTAATTACAATCATTATATATGCGTTGACCCGTAAATAATAACTTAGTTATGTTTTCCCAACTAAAAGAAGTAAAAACTGAATCCTGATAGTGAAAATGATAAAATTTGTACGCCGCCGGACATTTTAAAGTTGGTAAACGTAAGCTCTACAAGCTTACGCTAAAAAAATCAATAAAGAAATACAAAACCGCGTACAAGGTTAAGATTCGAAAAGTGCAGCTTTCTATTGATTAGTCATAGAAAAAGTATAGTATTCTACTTGCGTGTAATGGCTATTACTCATTCGGATTTATCCTCATGAGTAATAGACATCTTTACACGCTCATTGAATGATATACTCTAAAATCCTTACTTGTTTTTTTGCAATAATTATTATTTTTGGTTTTTAAGTAATTTTTTATATATTGTAATACCAATTAAGACCAAAAATGAATCTTCATTATTTCAATAGTATTTAGCAATGATAAATTAATTTTGAAAAATAGGTAATAATGTTCAGGATATTTATTATCAGTTACGTTTCCACCAAAAAGGTTGCATTTAGGAACATCCTTAGAAAAATCTCTTAACAGTGGCAACATACATTTGAAAGATTTATGTACTCATTTATAATAAATTACCTGTTCTAGATTTGTAACATATTTCTACATTGTAGAATGCATCGGGTTGCTTTTATGATGTTTCATTTATCTTGTAATCGTATTTGTTTTTAGTTAGTAAGCAAAAGGGCCAACAGTAATCTTTTAGCCATCCTCAAATTGTTATAAATAATTGAGACAGTTCTAAAGCCGATGCAGCTGCGAATGTTATAACTTGAACAATGTCAAGAATAGATTTTTTAAAATTTGATGGAATATTTTATGTGGGAAAAAATCCTAGTATATAGATCACAATTTTCTGGCTCTGAAAATATAGCGTTAGTAACGTTTTAAATTAATATTTCATTCAATTAGTGCATTTAATATAATTATCTGAATGGAATATCTGTATATGTATATAACGCATGTTCATTTAAATTCGTAATCTAGCAACCTTTGGAATTTTAATGAAAGAAGACAGAGCGACAGATATAATACGTCGCAGATAGAGACAGGCAATAATCCAAAGGTTGCTAGATTACGAATTTAAATGAACACCCGTTATATTAGAAATAGATCTAGAATTGTATTTCTGTAAAAATAATTTTAGATATATAAAATTTACTGCAATGCTAACTTTATAAAATTTTCTAAGTATTGAAATCCGTGTTAGAAAGTGTCATATTTGTACTTTAATTGTGTATTTTAATAATAACATTTCTTTTGTCATATTTCAGGCAGGTGAAAATTTAAAGTTTTACGTAACAGTGTCGAAAAATGGAGGTGTAGAATCGAAAATAGAAGTTTATGTAACCATTGTTAATTCCACTACATCAAGAGCAAGCCTATCCAGTATTAATAATAGACCGTTGCCATTTTGGTCATACAATCCGCCTGCAGAAATATCGAATAATCCATCACTTTATCAAATTAAATATAAACCTCGTCCTATGCCTCAGGATGATTCGAACACTGTAACAAGATTATCGCAGAATTCTACTTCTAACAATCAGCAGCGGCAAGACCAGCATTTCACACATTTATCACCGGTTAATAATGAAGAAGAAGTAGACAATCACTTAAAGGACTCGACTCTTGCAGTCACATCTACTTCAACTGAATCACCACAAAATAATATCAATGAAAATGATGTTCGACAACCTTTAGATCAAGCAGTGCGCTCTGTACCTGATTTGACAGTTACCCTTGTTCCAGTCGTATCAGTGTGTGCGATATTTTTGGCAGTCGGAATTATTGCTCTGGTTTTCCGTAAAAAAATTTGCCTAGGTCGCACCAAAGATAGCAAAGAAGACATGGTGAGTTGGATTTATTCTGTCTGATTTTACTTTAAAGGGAGGAAAATTATGAAAAATAGATCTAGAGGATTTTGTATTTTCTTTCAAATAAAAGATATATCAATCAATCATATTTGTATTTACCGTTGAATTCTTTACTTCCAGTGAATATTATGTTAGTAGTTAACTATTCGTTTATATTCCAGCAACATTTATTTGCTTCGTATCACTTTAGCCATAAATATTTTGGTTAATTTTTTAATAAAAATTTACAAAATCGCCTATTAATAAATGAATCTGACTATGAAATTCATTTAAATATAGAAACAGTTTAATTCAACTTTACTTTATTAAAATCCCTTATTTTCAGCGCAAGGAATCGTCAGGAGGAATTGTGTTGCAAGAGGATCCCGGACTGGCAATGCAATATTGGCGAGGCCCGCGAGCTTTTAGTAATCGTTACGTCCCTTGGGAGCGCGACTCCTCTCATCCACAGGTTTGTAAATTGTTATATAAGAATCATTATTTATCTTTTTATATCTTTTACGTGAAATTGCTAAAAAATGGTTTGTTTGCTAAAGATTTCCATTTTAGTAACGGCAATAGATATAAAAGTGCATAAACCATACAGATTATTTAACTCAATTAAGTTTCACTTGCATCATGTGCTATAGATTTATTATTTACATACTCATTATTTTTGAACCCTAGCGATTACACTTGGCATACATAAACGTAATTGGCCTCACACAGTTCGTCAATTTCAGTGATGAAATGCAGCAAAATCCTAGGGGTATAATATTCCTAATAACTGCTTTAGTTGAAGATTCTATTTCTGGAATTGAAAGGTGAATATGCATACATTGCATATTTATAATCAGGCAAAAGCATTTGCATTGGACATCGAGAATCAGAATCAGTTTGTAGGTCACAAAGAACAACATTGCGCGGTATTATGAAATTGAGTTCCCAATGTGAAAAAATTGATATCTGCGTTCTGCTTAATGAAATGCTATTCTTTTAAAAGATTCTTATTCAATGAAAGGTATTTTGCTAAAAAGTCATTACAAAGATAAAAGTAGATTGAAATCTGTGTATTAGTTAATACTACTATATATATTTTTAATAATTCTTCGCAATTAGCACATATTCATTTATAAGAAAAAATGTTAATGAATAAATTTTATTCCAGTTCTGTGCATCCAAAAGTCTTCTTTGGTCGGATTTAAGCATGTTCTACAAGCACGCACAATAAGTGTATATTTTTCGTTCTTTTGAAGGAGTACTTATGCATAAAATTGTATTCATAACTTTTAGTCCAATAACCAGAACAAAAAAAATAGGTTCATAGTGCAATCTTCTACAGAATTGATTTTCTTGTTGGAAAATGTTCGGGGGTGTCCTCTGAATGTAACGTCAAGTTGGCGGAACGGAGGCGGTTGAGCGTTAGCCGCTATCTTGGAAAACACGTTTTATCAAATTTCTCGTGAACCGTGCATCGTACGACAAAAATAGTAAAGATCTTTTTCATAGATAATAACATTTTCTACAACTCTTATTCGAAACTTTTATCTGCATAGTGCATAGGTTTATATTTATAGCGCGCCAAACTTTTTTCAACGTGGTTATTGCTAAATATATAGTATAAATATCACTTACATCATAAAAATTAATAGTAATAATAATAATGATGATGATGATAATAATAATGATAATAATAATGATAATAATAATAATCATGAGAAGAGAAAGGTGGAGAAAAGGATAACAGAGTTCAACGAATGCAAATTAATTTTTTGTAATAAAAAACGGATTAAAACATTTATTTATACAAAAAGTGGCACATTATTTTACGTCATAAGCCTCATCTGTTTCCATGATGAAGGAAGACACTCATCACCTTGCACATCCCTGTCTTCAGCCTCCACTATATCCGTAGGAGATGAATCGAAAATTTCATCGTGATCGATTTCGTCTTCGATGGCATCCAATGTATCTGGCACATTATCGCATGTGTGTCCACTACAATTCGAACAAATAATGAAACTTTTTAAGCCAGCTTTTCGGCCTCCACAGGCAGCCCCGTAATTTTTTGTGCATTTGCAAGATATTATTTGCAGCAAACTTGAGGGTGCGGGAGCCATAGTAGTTCGAATTGGTTGAAGTTCGTTTGTAGTCGGAATGGGACGTTTCGGCGCGGCCGATTCGGTGCGACCGATTCGGCGCAGGCGGTTCGGCGCAAGGGCGGTTCGGCGCGGGACGTTTCGGCGCTAAGACGATTCGGTGCAAGCCGGTTCGGGACGAAGACGTTTCGGCGCGAAATACCTAATCATAAATTTGACGTTGCTTTAACATAAACCCTCGTTAGAAACTGTAACATTTAAATTTTATAAATTTATTCTGTCCAGACAAAAATGCAATTTTTAATTTACGCATGAATGCACTCGAACACTGTAACCCGGTTTTTGATATGTGAGAATACGGAATTAAAAAGTGTTTAAGGCAAAAATTAGAATTGTTTCGATGCCTTTCTGCAAATTATAATGTTGTTTTTATCAACTCAAATCCATTTAGAATTACTACATAACAATAACTAAAACAAAGATTTTACTAAATATTTTATACCCTGGTCGTAGTCTGACAGACAGATGATTTGGTCACACAAACAGACTTTTTTGAAAATTTGAACAATTCAACTCTGCATATTTTTGTGCATGATACGATACGATAAAAGAAATTAAATCAACCCCCACTTATAAGAGGTGTCCAAACAAATAAAAAATTATGCCTTGTCCGAAGGGATTACTGATTTACCGAGAAATATTCCAATGAAGATTTTCTAGTAAACACCTGTGTGAAAGCAATTATTATTTTCGCATGTTTTATGTAATATTATATAAGTTTTCGATATTCTTAGTCGTATTAAAATTGTTGTTTACAAGATACAATACTCCAAATTGTACTGTTGTGTTCTGATGCATGAAAATTACAGGGGCCGTCCCCCCTCCCCCAAAGGATAAGACGTAAGCAGTTTTTTGTGTTTTCATTAGATATCAAAATTAAACCAAAAATCATAGAAATCAAATTTCTAATGTTAATGAACTACTTATTTAATTATTTTTTAAACTGAATAAATAAAACTATCTTTTATTTAAGCTAAAAGAACGAAGCAATCAAAAGAAAATCTTACAACAAATGTTATTTGACTCTTATTCGTTTGTTTTAATTTGTTTTGAGTTGATATATCGGAGATTCCCCCAAATATTATGTTAAAAGTCGACTACTTTGTACTATAGTACAGCGGCAAGGAGAATTCCCGGAACGAAGGTTTTGCTTATAAAGAATTATAAACAAACTGGGTAGAAAAAAACTTGTTAGTAAAAGTAGAAAAAGTAATTTTATGGTTTGAAGTAAGTATTCGAATATTATTTAAAAGATTAATAATTTGTAATTTCTATCTTACATGAGACTTTTTTGTCTCCGCCTAAACCTGCTTACGTAATACTTGAACGCTCCCTAACTTCTATTTATGTGGAAGTTAAATTATCCGCTTGTAGTCTTGACCGGATACATGTATTAGAAAGAGTACAGCAAAACCTAAACAATATGTATAATCGCGCCGAAAAGTCCTTGCGCCGAAACGTCCTCGCGCCGAAACGTCCTCGCGCCGAATCGGTCGCGCCGAAATGTCCTAGACCGGTTTGTAGTCCACTTCCAACCCTATTCTTCAGGATCATGGTAAAATCCAAGCCAAGTTTGAATCTGGTAGTAGGTTCTAAAAGAATGGTAACGTGCCGTATCTTGGGTTGGAGGTAGAAGTGAGAGGTTTAGTTTGGTGTAAAATATATAGTAAAATATATAATAATAATAATTGCTACAACCGATAACCTGAAGCCAGGCCCCAGAAGCTATAAGCTTGTGCGGGAGGAAGGGGGCGATTATTATTATTACGTATGCTACGTGCGGCTGCAGCCGACTTACAGATGGAACAGCGCAAATCCCACATTTGTATCATAGACATTAGTGCTATACATTACACTACCAAGGCTGTGCTACATGTAGGCGCATGATTTAATATATAGCGTTATAATCTCGTAGTTATTGTGCGTCAACTCGGCATTTACAGCTTATATGCATTATAGCTTTTAAAGTATCAATTTTATAGAATGTTAATGTATATTTAGCAATAACCATGTTGGAAAAAGTTTGGCGCGCTATAAATATAAACCTATGCACTATACAGAAAAAAGTTTCTAATAAAAGTTGTAGAAAATGCTATTATCTTCGAAAACGATCTGTACTGTTTTTGTCGTACGATGCACGGTTCACGAGATATTTGATAAAACGTGTTTTCCAAGATGGCTGCTAACGCTCAACCGCCCCCGTCCCGCCAACTTGACGTTACATTCAGGGAACACCTCCAAACATTTTACAACAAGAAAATCAATTCTGTAGAAGATTTCAGAAATAAATTACCCGGTTACTGGCCTATTTTATCCAATCAGTTAATTAGCTTTCAATAACTATCTAACTAGTCAGTAATTAATTTACTTACATACTTAGTTACTCCCTGGCGCTACGGTCCACATGGATCCATGACCTCCCATCAGCGTTTCTAGACTGTTGTTTTGCAAGGTGCGGTTGTCGTTCGCACTTCAACCTTTGGCATATATGCCAGAGGAGGAGGGCTACTCTACTCTCCTCCATTTTTAACTTCGGATACGAATTTTCTCCATTCATTTCTATTAGCTGCCTTCCACTTCCATTGTGTGACTCTAACTGTTCTTAGGCCCTTGTCTACTTCTTTCTTCCATCTTAGCCTCGGTCTGTCCCTGCTTCTCCTTCCTTTCGGTTTATTTTGCAGAACCCTCTTTGGTCCCCTTGTTTGTTGCATTCGCTCTACGTGGCCTAACTATTTTACCCGCATACTTCTAATCGCGTTGGATATACTTGCCTCTCCATACTGTGCCTTAATTTCACTATTCGTTAGAACGCGCCACAAACGGTTCTCATTCCCTGGCCCGTATATCTTTCTTATTATTTTCCGTTTCCACGTGTCCAGCTGTTTACGTCCATGCTGTGTGAGACACCAAGTCTCTGTCCTGTATGTCACAACCGGTTTTATCACTATTTTATACACTTTAATTTTATTTGTAATTGATAGTGTTTTTGAGGTAATTATGCCTTTTATCCCTAAATAGCACCTTATTCCCTGCCGAAATTCTCGCTTTCAGTTCCTCTTCGATATCATTTCTTTCATTGATTATGGAGCCCAGGTATTTAAAATTTCTAACTCGTTCATATCGTTTGTTATTTACTTTGCATTCCTTGACATTTCTATATCTATCTGTGTCCTTTGAGGTGATTATGTATTTTGTTTTAGATACGTTTATTTTTAGTCCCTGGATATCCGCTGCTTCTTCCAAATGTTTGACTACTTCCTTCAGCTCTCTGTTGTTCTGCTTAGTATGTCAATGTCATCGGCGTATGCCAGTAGTTGACACTATCTGTTGTGATTGTGTCCCCAGGATTAATGGGGACCTTTATTATTTTCCTTTCCAGAGCGAAGTTGAACAGCGTCGTTGACATTGCATCTTCTTGTCTCAATCCATTTCTTATCATAAAACTCTCCGTCAGTTGCCCTTAAATTCTTACCTTTGCTTTCGTGTCCAATAGGCACATTTTTACCAAAAAATTATTATTTTTCTGGGTATCCCAAACTCGTTGAATCCTTGTAGTAGTTCCGATCTGATTATTGTGTCGTACTGCCTAAAATCTACGAACAGATGGTGTGTTTCAATATTGTATTCCCAAATTTTTCAAGGATTTGCTTAATTATGAATATTTGATCCATAGTTGCTCTGCCTGCTATAAATCCGCATTGATATTCACCCACTATATTTTCCATCCAATTACCTAGTTTCCTGTCTATTAACATACTTATCATTTTGTATCCTATATTATCCTATATTAAGTAGGACTATACCTCTGTAATTGTCACATATTGTCTTATCTCCCTTTTTAAATATGTGTCGAGGGCATCAGATCAGAGAGGCGTATCCGCCAAAATTTTTATCTTCAATTTTTATGTCGTATTGATTTCTGGTATCGACCTGCGTGTTGTCACAAACGGGCGAATGTTTTGTAAGGCCAGATTAATGCCTTACAAAACATACGCCCGTATGTAACAACACGCAGGTCGATACCAGAAATCAATACGACCTAATAAATTGAAGATCACACATTTGGCGGATACGCCCCTCTGATCTGATGCCCTCGATGTGATATATCGTCGACGTTAATGCATATTGACGTAACTGTTTTTTAGCAACTTTACAGGAGCGCTGTTTAAATGCTTATAAAAACTTTATTACAGATGATATGAACTTAATTCTATGAAATGTTGTAGCTAGTAGTGTTGCTAGTTCCAATATTTCAGAGAATTCATCATGTCATTTGTAATAAAGTTTTTATAAACATTTAAACCGCGCTCCTGTAAAATTTCTAAAAAGTATAGTTATGCCAGTATGCATTAACAACGACGATATGACTGCCGTTCTCCATTCCCCTGGGATAATTTCGTATTTCCAGATATTTATTATTAGGGTGTACATTGCTTCATTTACCGCTGTTCCCCCGTATTTGAAAATTTCTGCAGTCGTGCCATCCTCGCCTGGAGCCTTGCAATTTTTTAATGTTTTTATCACGTGCTCTACTTCCTCTTTCGTTGATGGATTTACTGTGTCCTTTTCCTCCTGATCATCCGATCTTTCATCTATCAATATATATATAAAATTAATCAACTTTCAATAATTACGGTGATTTACAAATTGAAAAAAATTTGTGCACTGGGTGCCACTATATTTTTTACTTATGTACTATTGGTTTCATAATGATCTAGGTCAGCAAGGCTAATCTGATGCTAGTTTATTCATTTTTTCAGTGTAACTGTAAATTCATAGGATAAAATAATAAGAAATAGCATCATATTAGCCTTGCTGTCCTAGATCATTATGAAACCAATAGTACTTTGGACCGCTAAACTTGAAAATTGCATTAAAAAATTTTTCTATGGACACATTTTCGAGATAGGCACAACCAATCTCGGTGTTCGCACATCACAAAGATAATCAAATCACTGATAAATATGTTACTAACATTGTTTTTCAATCACTTCAATAGCTTTTTGAATGGAGCGGGTCGTAATATGAAAAAAACTTTCTTTGGCCCAAACGAAAATCGAAAATTCACGCTATCGCCTAGGAAAAGTAGAAATCATAAAAATGTACACAGTTTCTTATTTTTTACGTAGAGTTTGCACTTTTACGAAAAAAGAAAGGTATTTACGATGAAAATCTATGTAGAAATGCCGACGTTTATGATCAATTATTAGTCAAAGTAATTTTCCAGAATTTTTGGTTTTTAAGTAAAAGTTTTTGCTTATGGTTAAGTTTGGCAAATTATGCTTTCAATATTTTCAAAAAATTATTAAGAAAGTATATCAATATTGTAATGAGCCGAGTTCCCTACCCACTAGACGATCACGGCCCATCTTACTCTACCCGCGTAAAATTCAAATATTTAACAAACCGGAAATTGACACAGTACTACCAACCTTACAAATGACAAACTTTATAAAGATAAATATAACAAAAAGAACAAACTTGATATTTAACAAACTGGATCCTACGTTGTGATTATTTTTTATACCATGTGATCAAGGTTGATAACGATTGATCTACTTCATACGGACGGAGAAAGAGAAATCACAAGTAAAAGAACACAAATAAAAGAACAATTAAATATGATTGTATTATTTTATTAATTTATTCTTAATCTTGAGCGAGGAGGGACGTATTTAAACTGATACAAATGATGGCTAGTTCTCTAAAAACCTCCTAGAAATTATATGCTAGCCCAGCTTAAATACGTACACGCTGCAAGTTTTATATGTGATCAAATGATTATTTAGTTTGGTTACAATAAACAATACAGATCAATAAATCAATTTATCAAGTTGATACAGTTGTGTGATAATATTAGGCATTTATAAATAGACAAACGCAAATCTCTCAATGACATAAAAACATCAAAATTGAGTGAAATAGTCAATCACAAAGATTTTCGGATAAACCAGCAAAGGTAAATGTGCCAAATTAAAATGAATACACAAGGACTGCTGAACAAAAATTATATCATATTTGACATAGCAACATATACGTTGTGACCAAACCATATATGGTTATATCAGAACACGTCTTTTGCAAGACATAGTTTTACTGTCAACAACAGGGAAAAAACTCGTATCTAGATACCTAGACAAGCGAGAGTGTGTTATAAGCACTGAAAAGAATAACATAGCACATATAAATAATATAAATATGCAAAACAAAACAGTTTGAGGGTTCTACGACACGGCCTATCAAATGGACTTAAGCCACCGTGGAGCCTTCGTCGCATGCAATCTTTTGACGGTTCTACAACACGGCCTATCAAATGGACTTAAGCCACCGTGGAGCCTTCCTCTCTTAAATACTAAATCAGATTTTCTCTTACACGGCCTATCATGGGTTTTATTACCACCGTGCAGATTAATACACTTTTAAATAATAATAATTCTAACCTTAGGGTAACATAATCTCTTGTTCCGGACCAAAAGATTATCCCTTCATTTTTTTAGTCACAAAGTAAAATGTTTTGTTAGGTTATAAATATTAACCTAAAAACTCAATAACAACTGACAGTAAACACATAACAGCCGTAGTCATATTTAAACACTAATAAAATATCAAATTGGCAATAATTAGCTGTAATGCTAAGACAAACGTTATAAAACATTATTTTCTAATCATATTTTACCTTAAAAGGGACAAATTTATCAAATATTAAAAAGTATCAATCAAAATCTAGTTACTGTATAGATTTTGATTTATATATAGATTCAAACGAGAGATTTGGGTTTCAGATTAATTAAACAATACAAAAATTACATCACACAGCTAGAATCAACATACATTAAATAAACAGAAATAAACTTACATGAATTTATATTAAGTTTTAAAAACAAGCCAATATGGCTACCTACTACCTGTTTTAAATCCCCTCATCCCTCTTTTTAAAACAAAAACAAAAACCAATCGTCCCCTAACTACAAAAAAAATCAAAACTGCCAACATTATAGAATCTGTAATAAATATCCCTAAACATAAAATCAAGTTATCAACCCCAAAGAAACTGTAATAAACATCCCCAACATTTTATATTTAATCAAATAGTTGTTATTTTTAAAAATAAATTACATATTTTGCCTGAACCTGTATGTAATAACAGAACTAGGTAAATTGATTATTATGAAAATTGTTTTGTGACAAAATGACTTGCTACAGCTACTTTGATAATTCTGGTTGACTATAGGTCTGACCACTACAATATTTTTATTGGAAAAATAGCCTGGATTTATTAATAGTTACAGTTAAGAGCTAGTGGTGAGCTTGCCTGATCATGGTAGATGCAACCAGCCCTTTGTCAAATAAGGTTGGCAGGCGCCAGGCAATTTACACATAATTTCTTCATAATTACTGGGTTACTCCTACACTAAACAACAAAAAAAAATTAAAAACTTCATATCTCGAAAACGTGTCCATAAAAAAATTTTTTAATGCAACCAGTGCACAAGATGGCTGTAAACTAGTGTTATTATCGAAGTTCACCAACCCAGTCTTACTGAGATTACATGCAGGATAATTCTAGAGACAGATCAATATATTCTGTAGTATTGTGTTTCTAAGGTCTTGTTGTGTACATCAACAGAATTAACTATAAATTATCTGCTTAGGAACAGTTTGGCCAAATTTTTATTGAAAGGCGATAATAATAAATGTGAACAAATGTGTAAAATTTAGATATTAAAAAAAACACCATTTAAAGTGACTACAATGTTCCCACAACAGCTTCGCTCTTCTCTATTTACTCAATTCTATTTTCTTTATATTTCGTTCTAGTAGTAAAGTTCTTAAATTACATTAGTCAATGTAAGAAAATAAAAATATTCATTATTTAAAAATAAAATATAGCTCTTAATTAATTAGCAAGAAACTAATTTAAATTGTTGATTTTGAAAGATGTTTTACAAGAGAAACGAGAACTCCCTACTTACATACACCTTCATTTTAGTTTGTAAATTAATTTCCTTAAAATCATTTAGTAACAATTAATTTCTTCGAAGTATACACGACACATTGGAAAATCCTAAAAATAAGCTGTTACATTACATTTCTCACAAAAGAGAAAGTTGAGTATGTTTAATGATGACGTGTAGTAGTTATGTTTATATTCATCATATATCATCGGGAGATATTCCATAATGAATTTCGAAACTCTAAGCAACATACTGGATAATTTCTCTTGCAGTAGTCTAATAAAAAGACGATTATAAATTCGTAAATACATCTTTTAAATATAGTAGGCGGCAGTCTATTTCAGTCTTCCAACAAGGATTACTTGAAGTAATCGCAAAATACTTTCTTAAAGCTATATTTCAATAACTTTTCATTCAAAATAAGTGAAACTCCATCCATGTGATTAATTTTATTATTTTCATTCTGCAGATGCTATTTTAGTTCATACAAGATCCTTTATACATACGTAGGTTATATACCGAGTGGTCCACCGAAAACTAGTTCGTTTTGAGGCACTAAACGCCAGCGTAAATTTTTAGAAAAACGGCCAGACACGTCAAATACGAGGGTGGTCTGAAAAGTTTCCGACCTAACAAAGATACAAGACATTTTTTCTTTAAATTTATTTTTATTTTTCTACATAGTCTCCTTGTAAGTCTACACACTTCTCCCAGCGATGCTTCCATCTCTTTAACCCGTCCAAATCGTACTCGGCGTTTTTCCCTGGAAAATAATTGTTCACGAAGGTGATTGCCTCCTCATTTGACGAAAATCTCTGTCCTCCGAGCGCAATTTTTAGATGAGGGAACAAAAAAAAAACTCGCTTGGGGCTAGATCTGGTGAGTAAGGAGGATGGTCAAGCAGTTCAAACCGTAATTCGTGTATTTTCGCCATGGCAACCGCGGAGGTGTGAGACGGATTGTCTTAGTGAAACAGGATTTTCTTTTTCTGCAAATGTGGCCGTTTTCCGCAATTTCTGACTTCCGATTGTCAAAGTAATGATGCGTAGTATGCTCCTGTAATGGTTTTTCCTGTTTGAAGATAATCGATTAAGATAATTCAATGACTATCCCAAAAAACAAGTGCCGTCACTTTCCCAGCCGACAGAACGGTTTTTGCTTTTTTTGGAGCGGATTCCTCCTTCGCAGTCCACTGTTTTGACTGTATTTTTGTTTCGGGCGTATAATGGTGTATCCAAGTTTCATCTACAGTAATTAATCGGCGCCAAAACTCTGATTTATTGCGCCTAAACTGCGCCAACAGAGCGTTGGAAATGTTCATTCCATCACGTTTTTGGTCTAACGTGAGCAAACGCGGCACCCAACGCGCGTACATCATTCTCATGCCTAAATCTTGATTCAATATGTGACAAACACGTTCTTTGGACATATTCATAGCCTCTGCTATCTCTCTCACTTTAATTCGATGGTCGTTTAGCACCATTTGGTGAACTTTAGCGATGTTATCGTCAGTGGTTGCAGTTTTTGGACGTCCCGAACGTTCATCGTCTCCCAAGCTGGTACGGCCACGTTTAAATTCAGCTACCCAAAATTTCACTGCGGTAAATGATGGCGCAGAGTCCCCATACACAGAGTCCAACTCATCTTTGATTTGCGTAGGCGTATTGCCTTTCAAAAACAAATATTTAATGACAGCTCGATACTCGATTTTTTCCATTTTCTCAAAAACACTCACATCTACTCACTCAAACGATTGTCAAATAACAACTGCGCGTCCAAAATGGCTGAAATTTTGGTGAGTACCTGTCAAAAGATGCACAACTACATTCCCTAGCTTTTATCAAGGTCTATTCATGTGTTTGTATACCTAGATATGCATGCATCAACGGACCTTGGCTTTTATCACGGCCTACTAGATCTTATTACTTAGCTTATATTAATCTAGTAGGCCGTGGCTTTTTTTGACGAGTGCTGCCATCTTCACGTTAAGGTCGGAAACTTTTCAGACCATCCTCGTATATTAGGAAGGAGAATAAGTAATATGGCTGTTTTCTTTTAGCCATTTTCAACCATAAAATGGGGGTGAGGTTCAACCTTAAATTTTTAAATGACATGTGGTGGCAAAAGATATACCATTTGAAACCTCAATCAATTTGCTTGACAGTAGTATTTTTATTTTTTGAATTCCTAGTATTAGTTCCTACAAAAATGCAGTTCAAGGAGACAATACAAATTGAAATTTAATTTCACATTTCGAGCAGTGGGTATGGGTATATTAAAACTGAGGTAATTATTCATTTTCGGACAAGAACTAAGAATACTTTAAGTGCGATAAACTTCTTGAATGTTTTGTCGTTAAATCTCATTTTGTTAACAGGCTAAAACTATTAGCTTACATATGGTGTCCATGTGTCTTCTGATTATATTATTTTGTCTAGAGTTCAGTTTTTCGCGTTTTTTTCTGGCTTCACAAGCAATCGGGTTAAATGAAATCCTAACGGATTTGGATGTTGTGACCGACTCTGTCCACAAATCTTTTGTATTGTGTTTCGAAGTTGCATAACATTCGTATATTATCCAGATTCCAGATTCCACTTTTTTTTTTTGATAACCGCAATCAGTCGGGGAGACTGTCGTCGAAAAGTAATAAATGTAGTGGTTTAAAATTTCCACAGCTATGACTAAAGGTTGCAGGATCAGCAACTTTTGTTTTGTATTCAATTTCTTTGTCGTTGTCATGAAATCATGTTAATAGATAAGTCGATAAAAAAGAAACGTGCATGACGTATGAAGTATAAATTGGAGACAACTTTTTTACTAACTGTAACCTAACATCATAATATTCTAACCTCAAAATAGCGTCTTTAGCATTGTTTTTCTTATTAATTACGAGCGAGAGCCGCGATCGTTTTTCAAATTATTGTTCACTGAATTATGCCCTATATAACCTAGTATAAGTAGTAATTTTATTTCTTTGGCAGTTCTACATTATTAATTGGGTGTAAAAATCACTTGGAAGATGCTTATATTTTTAAATCTATCCCCAAAAATGCTTATCAACGTTCAGTTTGGGTAGAAAATATCAATCGTTTAAATATAAATGGCGACAGGCCCTACGAAATACATTTGATCAATGACAAATTAAAGAAATTAAATCTTAATCAAATGCTATACCTACTGCTTTTAAAGTACCTAGGATGATAATATATCTGCTATAGATTGTTCTGATAAATCTCCAGCCATAAGATTAGGTAAGATATCCGACAGTTATGCATGTTGTCCCTACTCTTAGCTAACTATATACACTAATCCTAACTGAATAAAAAATCTAAGTGCGTTTTGGAAAAAGTGATCCAACCAATAAGAGTGGGTTCCGTTCTTGTCCTTACTCTTATCTAATTATTTCAGAGACGAGAAAGATTTAATGATAGCCTATGCAATATTGCGGACCATTGGCGTACCAATAATCTTGCCTAGCAATGTTTCTTTATGTGATTTAAATGGAACAAATATGTCATATAAAAGCTGCATGCCACTGTCTTAATGGTTTTTATATGAATTCGCTGATAATGAGAAATTCAATACAAACATGTGCTGCAGTGAAGCACCTGCAGTGTCTTTATAAATTAAATGAACATGAACACATAAAATTGTTTGGACGATTATCTAAATGTATCATTTCTTGATATTTGCCACTTTATTTACGAAACAAGATTAGGGGTGTATAAAATTTCATACTTAAATTATTATTGATATGTGTTCATTCCATTTATAAATAAATCGCTGCTTTGGACACACATTGCATTATTTCACATTTATTTCTTTATCAGCTTTTAATTCTCGTCTTTGCAGTAATTATATACAGATACACTATACACTACTAATAGTATATTACCACGAATGTGATTACAAATTTTGTATATAACAGCAGACGCAGACTTTTTACAATTTTAATGATGGCTGGCCAGTCTCGAGTTGTGTACCAACGGTACAGCATAAAAGATACATCAGATTCACTCGATTGTCGGCACTTTGAGATTTGTCAGCTAGTTTCGAATATCGCACAGACGATCATCAGTTCGCCGTGGGTTGCCGATCGTCATCGTCATAGTATACTGGTAATAACGAACACCAGATATCACTGCATAATTGTTGTCGCGTAGCCCGCCAACAGACCGAGAATAAAACAAGGTCACACTCGGCAAGCTGAAAATATTTGCGTAAGTAAACCTGCTGTACATTCTGATGCTGTGCCAATGCTAGCAAACACATATAAGTATTTCAAAAAGACTTATTACTTGAGAAGATTAATTAAAAGAATAGAGTAATAAGTAACTAGCATTCCCTTCGCCCAGAGATGAAAGTATTTTTTTGTAAAATCTAAATAAGTATAAGTTCAGCTGTTCGAAACGATCTGAAAACGACTGAAATGAAACCGATCTTTCAGCTGTACTTGTGGATACAGGCTCGTACAATCAAAGGTTGAAATAATATTTTGCTTTTTTGCAAACAAATAACAAAAATATCCCAGCCGGGAAAATGCATATACTGTAGACTCCCATCGTTAGATTTTCAATTTAGAAGTTAATGATAACAGCTAAGGTTTATACTAGAACTTGTGTTATTGTGTACCAGAGAAGTTGCATGAAAGATCATATTTTTGGAATATTTCTCCTAATGAATGAGAAAGTTGGTTGGTGTAAGTTACAAAAATAAATGCTTTGACGTTTTAGGTATCAATTTCTATTTTCGCCCACCATCTGTTTTATATGAAATAGATGTATCGTACCGTTATCATGAAAGATTTATTGTTGCGCTATATTATATAACTAGCAACGCTAGGAAGAAAAAGGTGTAGAGGAGAATAAGACATCTTGCAAGCATCAAATCGTCAAACTGTAACATTCAAAAGATTCTCATGCATCTTCTTTAATATCCAAAGATTACATTTTAAATGTTGTTATTCTTCATTTGAATTGTCAAATTACTAACTTTTTCTTCTAAGAAGTATAAATCTAACAAATAAAATAGTAAGAAACAAGAAAGTTTCGTAGGTGTTATCAACGTTTATGGAATTTCTGTAAACCTGCTATTTCCATTACAAGCTATAACAAATTCCAACACATGTATTAATATTTAATTCACAAAAGTAATTAAGTTATATTATTCTTGATATCAAGACGTATTATTATTTTTTGCAGTTTTTTTCCTGAAAAATAGATTTTCCGTTTGGCCTGTAACCTCTAAATTTGTGGTGTATTAAAGTTATGTTGTAAGGTGGCCACGTTTAAAAGCTCCTTATTGGCACTTTAACATACAATAAAAAATACAATATCCCAAGTCGTTTTCCAGGAAATACGCGACTCGTTCATACTTTTATACTCAATATCATTTTACTATATATGACAATATAGATGTTATATTCTTTTATTTTATATCGTCGAAGTATTGATTTACTCGTATACTTATATCTTTCTTGTATATCATGAAAATATATACGTAGTGTTTGCAGTGAGGATGGCTTTTCTGCTCTAATTAGTTCTTTTGAATGCATTTGCTGTTAATTAAATATTATAGCGTGACCAAAATGCTTAGTGAATGGAATGAGTAATAAAATTATTTCAGTTCCAGTAAAATGTATTTCATTTTAATTCATGGAAATTTGAGTATTTATTAAGTTTTGTGCTACTTCTGCAATCTAATAAGTAGAAATGCAAGTGCTACTGCTAAACTTTTCTCTCTGATGTGTAATGCTGTTTCGCAAAGCGAAGATACAATTTTTATTTAAATGAAACTTTAAGAAAGTGAATGTCAATTGACCCCTTCGATAGAAATTTTCTTTTTTCCATTGAAATTCTTTAACTAGGACAACAATGCAATGGGACAAATTGCATGCCTACATTAGGGCTTTTGAAAAAATTATGAAAATTATATTAAAATAGTCTGACTAGAAAAGTTACACATCAATTATTGGGACTAAAAGAGCTGAATAGCTATAATTTTTTGATCTTTTAAAGAACGAGGACGTTGTGGTTTGCATAATGAACCTTCTCCGATCAAAATAAACGGGTGTGTTAGGTTGGTGATTTATTTATTATGCCATGGTTAATTACTTATTAATTAATTGGTTAACGCGACTTTTCTACTTGCGTTCAAAATGTGTTATGTTTTCATTTTTTTACAAACATGTAAAGAAGAGAATATACAGCGTGTCCGGGGTTAGAACGCATTAATTTTAAGGAGTAATAGAAGACATCAAAAGGAGCAAAAAAGTCTTATACATCTTTGTTCTAGAACGTACTATTTTTTTAGAAAAAAAATCATAAAGTTGGGAACTTTAACATTATTTTGCCGCGTTAATAATAGTACTTTAATTATGGCGCTTTATCGGCAGATGCATCTCATCTATCACAACAACAAACCTTAACGACATTTTATCGTATCGTATGTCGTAATTGAATTGAATCTAAAATTGAATTCTTTTTACAATTAAAAATTCATTTTACTCAATTGAGAAACGTGACAACCCTGTAAAGTTTGTAATAAAATTTGCTCCACATCCGCACAAAATACTGATGTGAAGTTTGTTGACATTGAAATAAAGCACGTTTTGCTTACAACCTTGCAATTTAAGAATATTTGGGTCAATGCCTGATTACAGCTTTGTAAATAATACCCTTTTTTAGAGCGAGATAATACTGAGTTTGTTGAACTTTGAAATAATAATTTGTCAATAACGCACGAGGTGCTGTTTATTTAATAACAGTTTTTAATGATTTTATAAGAGAATATCTTTTAAAGAGAAGATTTATCTAATTTTAATTAGGTAATAATAAGACCTTTTTGTTCTTTTTGATGTCTTCTATCACCCCTTAAAATTAATGCGTTCTAACTCATGACATCCTGTATGTAACTGTAACACAATTAAATACAAAAAATTGATTTAAAAAGTATAAGAAAAAACGCAAAGTAGCGTTAAAGACATACAATTTGGTAATGTGAAACTAAAATATTATTGATCTACCTTTGATTCATTTGATTGAATCACCAGAAAAAAAATAATCGAAGTATTGGAGAAACTCAAAATTTCAAGGAAACTTATAAAGATGACAACAGAAACACCTATTAATCATGTCAAAGTGAACAACTGGGCATCAGACGAATTTATTATAAAGACGGCCCTAAGACAAAGTAACCCGCTGTTTACAACATTCTTCAACCTAGTACTGGAAATGATTATACGTGAAGCAGGGCTGAAAAGAGAAGGAACAATAAATACAATCCCTCATACATATAAATACAGAATAATTAAAATTTAGTAGCGTGGAAGAGTTTGTGGTCTTAGGTACTCTTCTAACCAACAAATCTAAAGAAGCAAAAGAGTTGGACAGAAGAATTGTGATGGGTAATAAGTGCATGGGTTCGCTAAATAAAGTGCTAGAAGCAAAATACATTTTTTACAATTCAAAGTTACGTGTGTATAAGACTGTCGTAAAGATGGAAAAGAAGAACAAATGCCAATATTAGAGATAAATAAAGTACGCAGACGCCAATGGCTTAAGTATTTAGGAAGATTGGAAGATACAGGGGTAGCTAAAAAAATAGCTTGGAAAATATTCGATGTGGTTACAGAAAGATGAAGACCAAGGAGAAAATGGTGGAAAGCAGTATAAAATGATCTAAAAACTAAAGGAATAACTCAGTAGAAAAAGAAATCGAAAGGTCGGACGAAATGGAAGAAACTTATAACGGCTTATAATAATAAATGACCTGAGTATGCGTAATAACAATCAAGCAATTCGAAAAGCTTCAAACTGTTCCCTAGGGAGCCACCTTAAAGCATTTTTGGAAAACCCATTACCTAGAATACACTACAGAAGAAAAGAAGCCACCAATTCAAATGTCACTCAATTTCCATTATTCAATACAAAGATGGTATTTCTTTAAATAATGTTACATTTCGGGTTTATTTGTCTCTTATTCTTTGATTTTTAAATCTGAAGTCATTTTAATTTATTTTATTCTAGATAGTTGTATCTACATCTGCTTTTACCAGAATAAAGGGTGACTGAATTATTTCATAGAATAGAGGCTAATTATCTGATGCCGTTTTGCAATTTAGGTACATTCTGCTGGTTTATTGAATTTTTGCAGTTGCAGCTGTTAGTCATTCAAAATTTTCTGTTTTTTATTAATTATCTTCTTTACATAGATATCACTAATATATGCAGTATATAAAATGTAAACACATATACCTAATAACAATATTGATGCGTTGGTTCAAGAAGTATTACAAAAATAATTTATTCAGTACTGATACCATAAGTAAAATATAAGATCTACGTCAAGTATAGTTTGGCTATGGTATGGCATTTCTTCCAGGTGCTATAGTCAACTCGCTTTCTTATCCATTCAGCGATAAATAAATTGAGTATCGAATCAAGGTTACTCGGAATTAATCAAGAAAGCCTACTCCTTTACAATATCTACAAGATCAATCGATTATTGACTAGAATCTTTAGTGTCACTATTATTGCATAGAAAGACTGCACTGCAAATCCATAAAATACCAATTTTTACACACGAAACACAAATGCTTTCAACAATAGAAACTGACATCCACGGCAAAAATGAGCAAGCAAGATCAAGGTTTTAGTATATGATCCAGATAGTCAAAGTTAAGGTGTGTACGGTATACGAATCTGAATCTAAATCTGTTAATATTTTGTACTAAAATTTCAACAAAAATTAAAATGCAATTTGAAGTTTTATCAAAAATTAGATTACAAGATTAAGCAAAGTCTGATTTACTTCATTTATAAGTTAAGAACAGTAGGGTTATTTAAATTTTAGCCAAATTGAAACGAAAGAAAAGAATACCAACTTACGTTTTATTTAGCACTATCAGCCTGAAATATGTCTTCCAAATTTGCATTCTTTCAAAGCTGGTGGAAACACATCACTCTGTGATACAATCTCTTCTTCTTAGTGTACTGACCAAGTTAGCACCGATCCCACTTCTTTGGAACAGTTGAACACGTAGTACGAGTGTGTTAGAAAACCAACGTTGACCATATGACTTGATTTCATTCTTGCAAAGCAGAACAAAATAGATGAACTTTAAGTGTGATAAGCAAAGATGGGGATGGTACCAGATTCTTAAACTCACTAAGTCGCGGCACAGCAAAATAATTTTTGGCGACAGTTTTTGTCATGTTTAGGTCGATCGAATTTGCTGATAGGTGCTGCACGGTAGTCTTATACTTCTAAATTTACCATGGCGGGTATTATTGTCATGAATAACCGGCCTTTAACCCCTTCGCGCCCAGGCTTATTTACAGGTCCGCAATATAATACCAGATTTAGTAAAAAATCGACTTTTTCTTTGTCTGTGTTTTTATACGTATTGTTGTTTCACAAGACTAAGAGGTCTTTTTCCACGGAAAAATAAATAAAATACTCCATAGGCTATAGGGGTCAAAAAGGTATTTTATTTAGTGAAAAATAAGTTGACCTTTTTTTGTGTATTTATACTTCCCCCCTACACTAAGAGGTCAATTTTTGCAAAAAAATAAAATACTCCATAGGCGTCGCTATAGGAGTCAAAAAAGATACCTATTTTATTTCGTGAAAAAAATACCTATTATTTTCCCACTACACTAAGAGGTCAATTTTCTTTCCAAAAAAATGAAGTACTCCATAGGCGTCGCTAACATGGACACTCGAAGTAAGTTTCACCTTGAAGTAACCAATCAAAAATCGATCCCACTATAAATGACGATAGTCCAGGCTTGAAACAACATCTATAAAACTATTCCATTCTAATAGTAAATGTTTAATATTTGTTGCCACACATGACAATCTGGCTGTGAACGTGTAATAGATGTGTTGCCACATATGGCAACCTGGGCGGGAATGGGTTAATATTTGTATAGTTGTGTCTTGAGACGAACTGATTTGTATGGATAGCCGTAAATGTATTTTCGCGTTTTCTTCAATATATCTTTGCGATTTTTTGTAATCTATGAGTACATAGGCAATATTTGTTTTCCTAATTTATTTATGTCATTTAGTAATTAAGATGATTAAGAGGTAAACATACTAAAAGTCCTGGGATCTAGGAGCAGCGGCAAATGTCGGAGAGGAGAGAGAAGGTCCCGTTTTTAGATTTTTCGCTTACATCTCGAAAATGGTTAGCCATAGTTTCAAAAGCATAAAGTTAATAAAGTTTCCGTTGAGTATCCTAGAAGAATGCTCCTTTTCATTTTTTTCGTATCTGTTATAGTCTAAGAGATATATGTATACGTTCGTCCAAGTCGCTAATTTTCAAAAAGATTTGCCTCATGATTTTTCATTAACTTTTCATTTTATCTTCTTTGCCGTTCATTTGAGACGAAGGGTTTCAAAGAAGAGGGTTTAGAGAATTAAATTTCCTTTAAAATGAGTATTCTCAGATATGACACAAAACTGTGTACGAGTCCAGGCGCAGATTAATTCATCTACTTTTATTTTTTGTTAAATATCACGCTGCAACTTTACTCCGAAATTCTCTTATGGTCTAGAAAGTTACTCTTTCTTGTTGCCAGAAGTGAAGTACTGCATCTGCATCTACATCATGCGACGTTTCATAAAATTCTATCAAGGAAACTTCTGGCAACAAGCAAAAGGTACTCTTGAGACCAGAAGAAAATTTCGGAGTAAAGATGATGACGGACAACAATGAAAGTAGACGAATTAATATGCGTCGGGGGTCGTATTGCAATTTCTTGTTATGCATATAATGGTTATATCATTCAAGAAATGCTATATAAGGTGTATGTGTATATGTGGTGTCCCTACTTCTTTGATGGTAGTCTCTTTAGCAGTCGCTAGCGGTAGATACAATATTGAAGAATATACTCATTATAAAAGAAATTAATTCTCTAAAACTTCTTCTTGGAAACCTTGGAAAACATAAACGGAAAAGTTAATGCAAAAATGTGAGACAGAAATTGGTTTTGGCAATTAGCGACTTTGACGAGCGAATATCTCTTAGACTATTAACAGATACGAAAAATATAAATAGGGGCATTCTTCTAGGAAATTTAATGCTGTTCAATTTTAAATTGTAGGCGTTTAAAGCAACGACTAATCGTTTTCGACATATAAACGAAAAATTGAAAAACGGGGCCTGCTCTCCCACCTCCACTCTTTGTCGCTGCTCAGAGGGTATGTTTAGTATGTTATGTGTATGTTTTTAGTATGTTTAACTCTTAACTAGTCCAAATAAAGCCCTGAAGTCAATTCTTGCAGTCCCTCATTTTCGTCTATACCCCACTTTTGAGTATTCATTGACTGGTCTAATATGTATATTTCTGACTAGCCATAGCTGTTCTAAGCGATTGTCTAGGAAGGGAGTACGTGCTCTAAATAAAACCGTAAATAAATGATCTTGCCATCTGGAGTTAAATCCAGAGGATCCTCCAAACCCAAAAATTACAGTTGGTTGCCTAGTTTTTAATTTTCGTGTGTGTCTTGACCAGGGATCGAACGTAAGTCAGAAAGGTACTTTTTAACGGCACATTGGCTAGAAAATATGATGCATAACAGATTATTTTTAATGATAAGAGAAATTATATTAAATCGTACTTATAAGAAAGCTAATTATATGTTTTAGCAAACTTCACTTAAAGATAAAAATAAAAATATACTATACGTACTAACTAAATGTTTTAATTGAATATTTGTGGGGTTTCAGGCTATAACACAACCATCAGCACCTCCAAAAATTGCAGACAAATGGGAATTTCCCAGGCATCGTCTTAAAGTTTTCAACATCTTAGGAGAAGGGGCGTTCGGACAAGTGTGGAAATGCGAAGCACTCGATATTGACGGTAAGTTGTTAAGTTTTCAGAAAGCTCGCAGCAATTTACTGAACAAAAAGGTTTCGGCAAACTTACTAATTCAACAAAGTGAGACAGAATTCTTTCTAAGGTGTTTACAGAATTAATAGATTAATCTTATATTAATGAACTTTTCTAGAAAAAAAGGTAATCGATTTTAAAAAATAAAAATCTCAGAGTCTATATCTAAACAGTTTTTAATAAAAGTGATTTCGGTAGACTATTTCATTGCTGTTATTAATGAGAAGATAAAACGTATGGAAAATTTAAATTTATTACTTGAAAGCCAACAACGCTCATTTATTCACTAGACCTTGTGGAAAGTCACCAACTGGGAAATTCAATTTGACCTTAATAAAAATTGATTTGTTTTCTTATAAACTAAATCTAAGGAAATCGCATCGTAATTGTCTGAAAACATTGTATAAAGTTACCTATATAAAATTACATGAGAAACTTTTTAAATTACCCAAAAAGCATTATCAAGGTTAAGTGGGGGAAAATTCCACCCGTTTGTAAACATTAATCAAACTATATTCTAAAACTTGTTTCAGGGAAAGAAGGAGTCTCTATCGTGGCTGTAAAAACACTTAAAGAAAATGCAAATGAAAAAGAGCAACAGGATTTGTTATCAGAGCTACAGGTCATGAAAATGTTAGAACCTCATCCTAATGTGGTTAAACTGCTTGGATGCTGTACAGAAAAGGATCCTATCTTTGTTATCATGGAATTTGTTAGTAAAGGAAAGTTACAAAGTTATTTGAGAAACTCTAGAGCAGAGCGTTATTATAATAATATGTATGGACAAAGTAAAACGTTGACTTCCAGGGACTTAACTTCCTTTGTTTATCAAGTTGCGAAGGGAATGGAATTTCTGTCTGCTAATGGGGTAAATATAATTTTTTATTTTAATTTATCTTTACTGTGCATGCGTACAACTAATAAAACAATATGCAATCCCAAGTGTACCTCCTTTAACCAACTTTTTAAACAAGATTTTTACTCATAATATAAAACTTTAAAGAATATTTGCTAGTGATGTGAAACAGTATAAAAAGGAAATATTGGAAAACTTCAAAAACAGACAGAACAAGTAAATTGAAATATTAATAAATTTTGTATAAGACATGATCTAATATCAGGCAGAAAAATTGAAAAACTAGAAAAAGTAATAATAAAAGTAATAAAGTACTAGAAAAAAACGTTTCTCTCAATGTAGCCATGATCTAAGATCGTAAGAGAGCCCTTAAACAGAACTTTCACATCAATTCAAGGTGAGCTTCCTAGTTCAAATAAATGTTGAGGTATTTTCATTAACACGAATCAATATCGCAGAAAAATTGACATATTTTTGAATATTAAAAAATCAGTAACAGAAAAAGAACACGTCCAAAAAATCTGAAAATTTGCAGTTTTTCTAAGCTCCTTAGGTACCACTTCTTAGATACCAAAATCATAGAATCTCAAACAATAAGGTATAGACCCTGGTTGATTTGCATGGATGACCCACAGCTAAAAGTGGATATTCCATTAATATTCTAAACTTTAATATATAATATAACGAGCTTGTTCGGGGTATGTGTACTGCTTTGGAAATTAGCCAACAGACGGTGCAACTACGCGACAGTGGTCTTTATAACGGCGTTACTGGCCACTGCGCGGTGTAAAGTTTAAGTTAAAGAGTGCATTCTAGCAAGGAAAAACCTGACATATCATTTCTTTTGATATAAAAACAGCGTACTTAAGTATTACGGACACCCACATTATAATTAACTATATATGATCTTGATCTTGAACCTTTTAAATGTTTAATAAAAATACATAAGATAGAGAATTCTTGAATATAAGGTTCCAAAAATATACTACTAGAGATGCAGGATTTCAAACACAATTACCCCTAGACAATATTGTTTCGTCTTCACCTAGACTCGTCAGTAGGGGAGGCCATATTTGAATGCGTGCAACTTGTGTCAATCCACTGTATATTTTTTCGTGAAATTAACATTGATAGCGACAAGCGGCTGTACTGCCATTTATATTGAAGGCAACGAATGAAAATTTAAAATTTTTTGAAAAAATTAAAAAAACATATTTTTTGCTTGTTTTCATATAAAACGTAGAGAAGTATTTTAAATTCAAAGTAACATTTATTTAATTCTCTTAAAAAAATTAAATTACAATTTCAAAAATAAAAAGAGAAAGAAAATTAAATCATTACAGTGGGCAAGTCTTCATATTTACAAACAATGGTCGTCTCAGGAAACTTCTTTGAATTTATGTTGGCTTCCGAAATTTATTCAGGAAGTATTGCTTTGTAGCATTCCAGGTTATCCAAAACCTTGGCTAACACTCTTTATATCAAATAGTTTTGAAGCATTGATTACAACTTATTTTTATTTTTATTTGCTTTGGATTAGTTGAAGTATCCACGTTTGGAATGCAGGTTTACACACATTCACTAAATTATAATAGTAAATATTTCCTTTAACTGAAATAAATATTCCCAGTAGATGTACGTTTCAAATAGGATCTTTTAAGCAGTTTAAACTGGAAGTGAAAGAACCTGGAGTTTCATAACCTTTTTAACTTCTATTTTCCAGTCAAGTACATGACATTTTAGATGCTATATCAAGGTACTCTTTTGGAGTTTCTATAACTTCCATTTTTGGTTTGTATGGATTGGTTAAATGAAATATTGCCGTATATGAATGCAAAACTACCTTGGATATTGTTCGTTTTGAAACCAACCCCAGCTTTGTCTTGAGAAATGAAAGCAATTTAATTGATTTTAGCATAAAAGAAAATTACCATTAAATAAAGAATTTAAACCTGGACAAAAGGTATACTTATCTCATTTTTGATAAAAATGGATATTGCTGCCTTTGATTCTAGACCCCTCAATTAACAGATGAATTAGTTTTGATTGATTTTAGAGTGAGAATAATTTCAAACTAGAAAAAATATTAATTTTTTATCTAGCTAGCGCCTCTTGATCGGTAAGTAATCACTTATGTACCAGTAATAATAACTTACTATTGTCATAATTAAGTCAGTAAAACGTCAATTACCCGATCGTGTAAAAAGATGATTCATTTATACAGGGTGTAAAAAAAGTGGTAGAATACTGTACACAGTCGGCTTCTACGACTAAAAATAAGGAAAAAAGTTTACATATGTTAACATATAAACATACGTCCTAAAATTGTTCGTTACTGAGTTACCACAGTGAATTTAAAAAAAATCACTGATTACAGGCATTTAAGATTTTCTGGCCATTATCAAGTAGGTGATCCCTACTTCTTGTTTTCAGTCGTGACAGCTGATTAAGTTATTTAAGTCATTAGTATTGTTTTCTAAGTAATTGTACAAACATGGCAGATTATTCTTTCGCAGAGATGTCCGACATGCATTTAATGTATAGTTTGGCACATTGTAATATAGTGGAAGCAAGAAGACTTTACGCAGAACACTTCCGAAACCGACGACTTATCAAACGAGAAAACATTCGAAAGGCTTTATATTAGATTAGATTAGACATGATCATTCAAACCGGATTGGTCGTGGTGGACCTGTAGCGTGGTCTGAACGGTCTCCCGATCTAAATCCTCACGATTATTATGTATGGAGACATCTAGAATCTATAGTGTATTCTATTCCAGTTCGAGACATGAGGATCTTCGACAGAGACTGGTAGGCGGATGCCAGCATATTCGGGCACACCAGGAATTTTTAATCGCGTGAGGCAGTCCATGATCCATGAGCTAGCTCAGCAGTGTGTTGATGCTCGTGGAAGTCATTTTGAACATTTATTTTGATTTCAATTATCAACTCCGTTTTCTGTTATCTTTTTGAATAAAAAACTGAAAAACCTGAGTAGCTGTAACATAGTAACGAACCATTTTAGGACATATGTGTATATATAGTTGTTTCCTTATTTTTGGTCGTAGAAAATGCCTGTGTATAGTCAGCCCACCATTTTTGTTACGCACCGTATAAAGTAATGTGGCGTATTTGAAAGTTATACTATTACTGTATGACACTACTGAGAGCTATGTTATCTGAAAAATAAAAATGAAATAAGTTATTCCATACACTTTGATTCTTAAAACAGTAATACCTTATTGAATAAATGATTGAATGACCCTGCTGCTGATCATGTCATAACATAAAGTAGTGTGTCAATTATATTCTATGCTGAGTTCTGATCTTAATAATTAATTCACCCCTAGGCCTTGCTTTGAGTAAGAAAAGTTTTCCTAAACGATAATAAAATAATTCTGCTTCGGTCATCGTTGATCTCCTTCCGTGATATATTCTTATCGTATGTCTTTCCACATGGTACTTCTGTTAACTGAAAACATCCTTAAGAAAGAATTGGGAGGCTCAGTTTTTTGTACATTTCTATTTCTCTATCTCTGTTGTGCAGATTTCTATGCTCTGCTGTTCAGTGACATCTTTGCAGTTATTTGAATCTCTACTAATAAGTTTGCAAGGATTGTGGTCTGTCCCAACACTATATTTTAAAAGGTGCCTTCAAACCTCCATTTGTTTTACTTTTTTAATAAGGTTTTCACGGAGAAAAACCGGCTAATTAAAAAATTCTGATATTCTTCTAACAAATACACCAAAAATGCAGTTAAAAATATACTTCTAACAGAAAAGAGGATGAAACGTTCGGCGCTGACCACATTTACACTGAGGTGCTTCTAGACCCAAAAAAGGTTAAATATTTTGTGTTTTGAAGATGTCTTGTTTTTTCTTATAACGTAAAACATTCCTTTAATTAAAACTGGCAGTATCTGAAAAACTCAAAGGCTGCTAGAAGAATATGCAATATTAAATTTTCTGAATTAACGGTTTTCTCCGTAAAAGATAATATATTGTGTTATTAAAAATGACACTTCGTTTGACGAGTAATTATGTTTATTCACAATCGATACATAATGTGTTCATTACTGACGTTTAAAAAGTTAGAAAGTAGTTTATTATACATCAGAGTCAATAATAAGTTCTCTTGGTTAGTAATGAGTTCTCTTGGTTAGTAATATCCATTACTTACCTTTTGCTCGTTCTAAGTATTCTCAACAGATGGCAGAAGTTTTCGTATCTATCTTTACTTTTAGCAGGTAACCACCAGTCAGTCACTGTTTTAGCAACTTCTCGCTATTCCGGTGGTGTGCAACTTACATCAGTTTCACTATCAGGCATTTTAAATCGTGTAAATTGCAATTAGGAGCAATGTAATTAAATTTGGTTTAGTAGTGACACGAATTTACTTTGACAATTGTTGCAGCAATTGTCATTTTATCGCCACCCGAATAAAAACGCTGGTGTTGTGTCCTACATATATCAAGTATAAGGTATCAATGTAAGAACATAATTATGTACGATTGTGAATAAAATAGTATACATACCTCGGCGGGAAGCCATTACGCGTCGAGCAATTGCTGCCCTTGGCGCTTCGCGCCTCGGGCAGCAGCATTGCTCTCCGCGTAATGTTCTACTTCCGGCCTCGGTAAGTAATCTACTATTACATTTGCGAGGCGTAGCGTAGCGTAGCCAAGCAACTGCAAAAATTGCGAGTCAAACAAAGTCACTTTTAATCCGTATAACACATGCTATTTTTGCCTAGTATTAAAAATACTTACTTTTAAGACGTATAACACATGCAAAAAAAGATGTAGCATATCAGTAGGCCAAACAAAACTGTGTCGTTTAGAGACACGTATACCGTTTAAAATATAGTATTTTAATTTTTCTTTTTGTTAGCTAGGTTCAGAACTAAGTTTTAAATTAAATCATTTTAACAGCATTTAGTTAGTTGTTAGTCTTTTGTAATTGCTTCCTCTTTTTTCTGTATTTTTACTGCTGGTGATCACCGTTTACGTTTACTTAAGAGTACTACATTTTCGTTTTTGGAACATCTTATTTTTAGTTTTTCAATGTAAGTTTTTGAATGTAAATTCTTATGCAAGTTGCCAGGTGTGTTTCCTCTGTTTAGTGTTTTTTTGTGATTTTGATATGTGTCCTTGTGTGTTACGCTCTTGTTTAAAACTCTATACCATTTTTTATATAAAGCATTATCTTTACAGTTATCCATTCCTAGTACGTGCTTAGGATTGTGTTTGCTTAGAGATTTTCTAAATATCTTTACCATCTCTAAAGCTCAGCATAAATGGAACTAGAAGATTCTTGTTTCATAATATTTACTGCGTTTGGAAATTTACATCCTATGTAAGCTTATTGCATGCTTTTGCTTGTACTTTTATTACTCGTCCAAATTGAACTAATGGTTCGAAGTATCAAAATATAATTTAAGCTCTCTTTAGGTTTTACAAATTACATCATATTAGCTTTTCTGTACCTGGGTAAAAGTTAAGAAATTTCAATGTGCCTCCGAATTCAGAACAAACTGCGTAAACTACCAAAGAGAGCTGACGTATTACAACTATTTGTAATCAACTTTAATAAAATTCTCTTGAAAATGCAGCACGAATGAAAATACGTATGAAAACGTTGTTTTCTCAGTTAAATAAGAAGCTACTTCCATCTATGTAGATTAAAGGTTCATATTCGTTTAAGTCGTTCATTAATCTAACTAAAACATTTACTAAATCAGCGTTTTCTTCCTTGGATTTAGTTGTTTTTTCCAACTCAAACTTGGTTTCTACTTGGATATTCTTCTCAAATCAAAGGAATTATAGTCCTTCCGCAAAAAGCTGAGAGCCAGGTAAGCGGATTACTACAAGGGTTTTCTATTGTTATTTGGTACTTAAAACCGTAAATTCTGCTGTTATTATAAGCAGCCGAACAATGATAGTAAAATGACAATAGAAAACCCTTGTAGTAATCCGATTACCTGACTGGCAACTTAATTTATCACTTCGCATGGTTTGCGGACGGACTATAGATGAAATCACTAAATCATAATTTTTTCATTACCTTGATTTTCGAGTAATTGTTCAAAAAAGCCAGTTGTTCGTCTATATGCCCCCGGTAAATACTACAGTTTTGATTGGGGGATAGTTACAGAAGCGTCCCTACGGTCGGTCAGCAGGTTGTACGCCCGGAGCCCCAGGAGCTAGTGGGGCCCCGCACCGAGCTACCTTATTTTAATCAACGACACAAGATATATCTTAGGCTTTAATAAAATAGAGAGCTGAAAGAGCGACATATGATGCAAGTTCTTATAAATAAAGCTAAAGCTAAGTACTGGGGGCGCCACTCCATATTTGTGCCCGGTGCCTCAAAATCCAAAGGGCGGCACTGGCTAGTTAATACAAAATACAAACTAAAATAAATTAAAAAATTAATAATACAATAAAGATTGGGTAAGATCTTGGTAGGTAAATATTTAGTTAGTTTAGATTAGAAATCTCGTTATAATTATGTATAACTTAAATATCAACATAGACCGCATAAACCTATTTTAAAGTCTGGTCCTTCAACCCACGTAATTGAATACACCTACGTGTTTTTCTCTTGCGTTGCCCACCAGTATTCGTTGCTGCTATTACTGTATGCCACTACGTATTGTTATTGAATGGGATCTAAAGACAGTTATTTGATAATTGAAATAACGTTTACACATACTATGTTTGCTCTAGAAACTTCTACACTATATAGTTATATGAAATCACTCCAACTAAATACATCCTATGCAAAAACGTATTCTATTGTTCGTCTCACGTTGGGACTACAGGGAAGGAAAGATAGCCAATGTATTTCTTATGGGAGTTTGTGCTTCGTTGTTGCCACCTATTTCACTGTCTGAATCTATAGAAATGTGTATTAAGATTCCAGAAGTTCTAAACTTTGAAAACAGTAACCGAAAAAGTGTAATCGTAACCATACAAAAGAAGCATTTAAAAGAAAGTCTTATTAACATGTATTTGTTATTTTATTAAACATTACTTGGGATTTTTACATCGTACATGTATCTAAATATCCGATATTTTATTACTTATACTTCTTTGTTTAATTATTTCGTCTTCAAATTCTTTCAACATAAAAATAACGGCTGGTTAGCTTCCTGTATGATCTTTTTAATCTTTTAATTCACATGTACGTACAGGAAGTCCCAAACGTAATTTTAACGGTAAAATGATTTCATCATGATAAAACCATTCATTTGTTCAACTTGTTTCAAAAGAAACTTGCAAAAACGGAAATTTAGAATTAGCAGCAAATGCAAAGGATTTTAGTAAACAATAAACCCTTCTGGATTTTTCTACTTTTACTTCGCGGAACTACATAATACAGTTTGTACTTACTGAAATTATAGTATAACGTTTTCTTGTCGGTACTATTATTTGTCACCGAACGTATATAAGCAAATTTCTTAATACAGAAATAATTATTTGGTTTCAAATCTTTATAGCTTGTGCGTCTATAGATCTTCGCTTAGTTTGGGTTTTATCGTTTGTAATTATTGTTAACATTGTCGTGTTGTTTGTTGTAACTATTGTATTGTGGTATTACATAACGCACATAGTACATTATACGAGGGTGGTCTGAAAGGTTTCCGACCTAACAAAGATACAAGATATTTTTTCTTTAAATTTATTTTTATTTTTCTACATACTCTCCTTGTAAGTCTACACACTTCTCCCAGCAATGCTCCCATCTCTTTAACCCGTCCAAATAGTACTCGGCGTTTTTCTCTACAAAATAATTGTTCACGAAGGTGATTGCCTCCTCATTTGACGAAAATCTCTGTCCTCCGAGCGCAATCTTTAGATGAGGGAACAAAAAGAAGTCGCTTGGGGCTAGATCTGGTTAGTAAGGAGGATGATCAAGCAGTTCAAACCGTAATTCGTGGATTTTCGCCATGGCAACTGCGGAGGTGTGAGACGGCGCATTGTCTTGGTGAAACAGGATTTTCTTTTTCTGCAAATGTGGCCGTTTTTCCGCAATTTCTGCCTTCAGCTTGTCAAGTAATGATGCGTAGTATGCTCCTGTAATGATTTTTCCTGTTTGAAGATAATCGATTAAGATAACTCCATGACTATCCCAAAAAACAGTCGCCATCACTTTCCCAGCCGACATAACAGTTTTTCCACCTTCGCAGTCGACTGTTTTGACTGTATTTTTGTTTCGGGCGTATAATGGTGTATCCAAGTTTCATCGACAGTAATTAATCGGCGCCAAAACTCTGATTTATTGCGCCTAAACTGCGCCAACAGCGTTGGAAATGTTCATTCGAACACGTTTTTGGTCTAACGTGAGCAAACGCGGCACCCAACGCGCGGACAGCTTTCTCATGCCTAAATCTTGATTCAATATGTGACAAACACGTTCTTTGGACATATTCATAGCCTCTCCTATCTCTCTCACTTTAATTCGACGGTCGTTAAGCACCATTTGGTGAACTTTAGCGATGTTGTCGTCAGTGCTTGCCGTTTTTGGACGTCCCGAACGTTCATCGTCTCCCAAGCTGGTACGGCCACCTTTTAAATTCAGCTGCCCAAAATTTCACTGTGGTAAATGATGGCGCAGAGTCCCCATACACAGAGTCCAACTCATCTTTGATTTGCGTAGGCGTATTGCCTTTCAAAAACAAATATTTAATGACAGCTCGATACTCGATTTTTTCCATTTTCACAAAAACACTCACATCGACTCACTCAAACGATTGTCAAATAACAATTGCGCGTCCAAAATGGCTGAAATTTTGGTGAGTACCTGTCAAAAGATGCACAACTACATTCCCTAGCTTTTATTGACGAGTGCTGCCATCTTCACGTTAAGGTCGGAAACTTTTCAGACCATCCTCGTACATAAGTATGGCGGATATTGTTAAAAACAGAATGGGTTGTGTACTAAAGGTTGGTGAAAAACAGATTTTGTCAAATTTGATAAAATATCGCCTTACTGAGACCCGGCATTATCAGTAATTATTCGACGAAAAAACTTTGTACTCAGTACGCCAAGAAAGTATTTCACCTGATGGAATAAAATCTCCAAGAAAAAAAGCGAAGAATAAAAATACTTCAAAATCGCGCAGTATAACCTACTGTGATGGAATTAGAGGTGAAATTAGAAGAAAGGTGCACGAGTTTTTTTCGGAAAATATACCACCAACGATGAACAATATTGTAGCAGCTGTAAATGACGATGAAAACTTACCCAACTTTAATAGAAGTACGTTGAATAGATTATTACGTGATATGAATTTCCAGTATGTTAAGATAGCACGACGATCTTATTTAATTGAAAGAGAAGAGGTAATTGCATCGCGTCATCGTTATTTAAGACAAATTAAAAAATATAGAGAAGAGGATTACAATATAGTTTATATTGATGAATCTTGGGTCAATCTTGGCCACAGCGTCAAAGCTCAATGGGTGTATATGTCAATTAAATCATATCGGGACGCCTTCATTCGAGGATTAACCACTGGTTTGAAAGCTCCCACAAAGCGTGGCCCTCGTTTTATTTTACTTCATGCTGGCAGCAAACAAGGTTTTAAAAATGGTGCAGAGTTGACCTTTCTAGCAAAGAAGAACAGTGCGGATTATCATAATGAAATGGATGGAGCTACTTTTGAGACTGGTTTAGAAATTCCTTGTTGCCCAATTTACCTGCAAAATCAGTTGTAGTAATGGATAATGCACCATGCCATTGCCGAAAAACTGAATAGATACCAAATCAGTCTTGGAAAAAAAAAAGAAATACGATCATGGCTTTGGTCAAAAGATATATATTTTGACGATGATTACTTGAAAGCAGATCTATTGGATGTGGTGAAGGCTTTCAAATCTAATTACAACAAATACATTCTCGAAGAATGTGCAAAAGAATACAGCATTCCAATAGTAAGATTACCTCCGTACCATTGCGAGTTAAATGCCATTGAATTGGTTTGGGGTGATGTAAAACAGTATATCGCTAAAAAATACCACATTTAAAGAAGCAGATGTTCGAAATTTAATTAGTGAAGCGTACGTTCAAGTGACAGCGGAAAAATGGAACAATTATGTTAACCATGTAATTAAAACAGAAGATAACATGTGGCAAATTGATGGATTGACGAACGATATTGAGCCAATACTTATTAATTTGGAAAGTGATAGTGAAAGTGACGTAGAAGATGAAAGTGATTTCGAGTGATTTGTGCTAATGCTGAACTTTTTGCTGTTGTACTTTTTATACTCATATTATTTGTTTTCGATTTATCAATGATTTATATAAAAGCTGTACAATTAAAAAAGTGTAGTTTGTTAGTATACAATTTGATAGTATACAATAATTTATTAGTTCTAATGTTACATGGCTACTTGATTTTTTATAAAAAATTTGAACTCTTGATTTGAACGTTGATTGAATAACAATCAAGAGTTTAATTTCCTTAATAAAAAAATCAAGTATCCATGTAACAAGTGACTTAGCGTTAATCTTATGACAGTTCTTCAAAGAATTCTTTTTTTTATTAAAACTTGGAACTCTTGATTGTTTTTTAATTTTTGTTTTAAAACTTTAAAAGCAATTATCTCGGAAATTTCTTAATACAGTATGTTACTTTTTTGGCATATTTGATCTTAGCATTACATTATCTTTTCAAATACATCATAAAAATTAGGGTTTCCATTTAAAAAAATTTCGTTATCGTCATAACTCGGAAACAAAAGAAGATCTACAAATAACGTTTACACTAAAATATGTCTCCTTTAAAATAAAAATCGACGTGTTCGAGGATATTTCTCAAAAATATTTAATAAAAGATTTATTTCGATAGTTCCAGACTTTATATGCGCACTACATGAACAGCAGCAAATTTTGAAATTTTATTTTACTACCGCTGTCAGAAGAAGTGTAATATAACTGCAATATAACTTGCTGGAACAATAGGGATTATAAAGGTTTATGCTGTTACAACTACAATATTTAGAAAGTGTTTTTAAAAGTTGCTTGCAAGATGTTTGGCAACCCCGTTGTCCATAAGAACACACACTGTAATCTCAACGTGAGACGAACAATAGACACTTTACCTACTTAGTATTTGATGCTTTTGATTAGAATCTAGTCATATTCAAATGTAGCAATATTGCAATTAATTGCAACAAACAATTGAAAAGCGTACAGTTTGGAACCCAGAGATGATAACCCTTACATACACGTGGAGTTTCACAATCATTATTAATACTGCCGAAACAATGCACTTGACAAACTTGAATTATAACCGAAAATGGAATAATAAATTCAAATAAACTACTCGACTGAAAACCTCATTTTCTACTACAAGTAGTTGCAAACTAAATAATAATACTCATCTTGGAGTTTCCCTATTTTGTAGTAACATGAAACTATTCATATTAGAATATGTATTTCATTAATTATATTCTAAACATGGCAAACATTTATGCATAATAATACGTTCCATACAACTGACAAATAATAGAAAAGTCCTGAAATCCGAAGCCATGTTTCTTCAGATAAGAATTTTTAAAGGAACCTGTCAGTTATCTTTTAGCTCCACATGAGAATATCCAAGGAATTTATTGGAATTTATTATGTTAAGGGATGCGGGCTGAAAGGGGCAGTGAACTGTGTACCTAACATTACAAAAGGCTGAATTTTCTTGTGTAAGCACACATTGCTGAAGCACTAGAGATAAGGATAATTAAACTTGTACTCCCATATTTGAACCTGGAATACTCATGTGCAACTCTATTGCGTGTTTTAATATTTAATATATGACAAAAATGATTTTCCTACTTCAATAAGCTCACGTTCGCGCGTTTAATTTTGAATTTACAAGTTTGCACTTTTATTAAAATACTGAATTCTAAACCTTAGCAGGAATTTTCTGAAGTACGCTAAGTTATAAACAAGAGAGTCATTTGTCGACGTTTATCTGGCTGTTATCCACCTACCCACATAAGCGACTACTTAACGCGTTTAGTGTAGCATTTAGTTGAGGAGTCTATCGCGTAAATATCGTGTAGGTTTTGCTAAAGATGTTTTATTTAATATTCTGTAAGAAAGCAATACTTAGCAAAATTTGAATTAATTTTCTATTTGCCGAGGTATAATTATCAAAGTTTTATCTTTGGAAAGACATAATATGTATCAGCAAAGCATGCAAAAGATTTTGGCTACTTATTTTTGAAAGAATACCTGAGACCCTGGATATTGACCGAAACCGATGAGAGCAACATATTCCCAAAAGTATGTAACTATCAAATTTTTACAAAAAACAAAAACCCTACACTTGGGCGCCAATTTGTAACTGGTTTTATTTTACCAAAAAGAAAAGTACTTAGGTTACACAAATATCTATGCCTCGGCTTAGCTTAAATACCATCGAATGAAAACTCTCTCCCTCTTTTGAGATTAAGGCAGGTATTGGTGGATTGGAACATGTTCAAATTCATAGAGATATGGATATAAGGGCGCTAGCATCATTGATTTAAATTATTAAAATAATGACTTTAACACTCCACAATACGGAGCTCTAGATCTTAAAATGATTGTGTCTCAATTGTGCAATGACCGAATTCCACACGCTGTTATTACACATCAATAGCACATAGTAAAAGTTAAACAAGAAATAACACAAATAATACCATTTATTTATTTACTTCACAAAAAAATCATTAGATAGTACAAAAAGAACTGGAAGGCTTTCAGTTTTGATTTAAATGATATCTTAATATGAACTATAATAATATTACAGCTAAGTTAAAAATATTTAAAAAATCTGTACTATGCTCGTTATTAGGTTTGAAGCTAATCAATGTTACTTAAAAAATTAAAACTAGAATCTCATAAAAAATTATTCTATCAAAAGTTTGCTGTAAATTACAACTTTAAAATTTTTATCCAAACATATAATAATCCACTCTTAAATCTTGATGAAACAATAGGATATAAAAAACCCACATGATTATTTCTATAAACTTAATTCAGTTTACAAACGTTACTTAAATACTAGTTGGAGATGACCACCAGATGCACCAGGTTGTTGTGAGCCTTTTTGGAGAAAGCTTCCAGTGATTTACGTGTGGGGTTTTAAAATACTAGGGACTGCAAAACCATATTCGCAATTAACATCAAACAAAAAAAGGTGAAGCTCGCCGTTTCAGTTGATTGCAGGTCTGGATCAATATTCTCGAACTAAAGTGTGGATCGATTTTTTTAAACTAATGACTGTATCGACTCTTTCAAACTGCAATCGGTATCAAGTTTTTCAAACTAAAATCCGTATCGAATTTTTCGAACTAAAATCCGTATCCACTGTTTCCCTATAAATGGTAATCGATATTGTAAAGAAAAGTTTATTGATCACATCAATATAACAAGAAGAAAATTTAACTGAAATAAAGAGATGATTACCTTCCGAATTTCGAGGGATTTTCAAGATGGGTGCAAAGAGTGGCTTCGCAGCAAAAAGAAATGTTTAATTTCGTTATCTTCCAAACTTTCAAACAACAATTCAATTCTTTTAATAAATCACAAAACCATTATATGCACTAATTATATTATAATTTACCCATTAAAAGAGAATTAACCTATTAAAACCAAAAATTTAATCAACCACCAAACAAACCTCTTACATTGTCAAGAGAATTTTAACAAGACTGACCGTGTTGTAGAGTACCAATGGATCGCAGGTGGGAAATCGTTTCCTGCTACAAGAAGTGTCTGTAATTGTATTGCTCGTTAATGAATTAGTCAGAAAACATTTATGCCCAAATAGAAATTATTGAAAAATTGATATTTTGTAGTTGAAATACCAAACCTAGATGGCGTCGCAAATAAACATTCTCAAATTAATTTTATTTAGTATACATGGTGTCTCGAAAGAATAACCCAATAACATCTTTATCAATATACAATGTGATTTTAAAATAATATAATAGACAGAAAAACTGTTACAAGTGTTGAAAAGCCTATGTACAGTTTTATATATATGTTTATGATAGTATTATATATATTGCGGCGATTCTTGTAACCCTAGAAATAAATACTTCAACCAACTAGCTTGTACATCTTGTGAGAGAGGAAACTTTATTAGTATGCTATCAGGCAGATGGATTTAGCTGCTACTGATTGTTTAGCAACAAAATAAAATTTTTAGAAAAATGCAGATGATACTAAAAGCTTCTTCTTTTTCTCGTATCCTTTTGCATTTCAGCGTATAGGATTTAGGAGTCACTGTCATCTTGCACTCATTTCTTCCATTCCTTGTTAAAAATTTCAATTCGTTTAGCGTCTTCCCTCTTGCCTTCCCTAATTCGGTAATTTGTCCTACACACGTTTTCATAGGTCTTTTTTCTTTTCTTCCTTCTTCCTGCTTCAAATACTTTTCTGCATGTTCTCTCTAGTTTCATCCGTGGTATGTGGCACTACCAGTTTAACTGTCTCTTTTCAATCTTCTTAATTGATAAATCTTGCTCTAATATTTTTTGACTTTCCTCATTCCGTATTCTATCCCATTTTGCCTTATCTGCTATCTTCCTTAAATCTTTCATCTCTATGACTGTTAATTTACTGTGATGCTTTACTTGAAGTATCCAGTTCTCACTGGCGAACAGGAGTGCCATGTATTGTGACTGTATTATGTACTATTAGTTTCACCTTTCTGTCTTATCTTATTTTTTCCTAGTATTGATCTGTTTAGTGCATAATATGGCCTGTTTCCTTTTTTCATTCTATTTGTTAATTATGCTTCTATTTTTCCATCCTGTATAATTATATTTAGCTCCCAGATATTTATATGTTGTAACTCTCCTTTACACTTTATTTCTATCTTTGATCTTTCTTTTGCTTTTATTAACATTTATTTCAATTTTCATTTCCTCTATTTCTTCTAACCATAGGTTTACTAGTTTTTGCATTTTCTTACCTGTGTCTGCTATTATCACTATAGCGTCCGCATACATTAAACTACTCACCTTTACTGGTTCTAGATTTTGATGTCCTATTATTGTGTCAAAATCCTTTCTGTTTTTTTTCTTTCTCATTTTTTTCCATTTTTTTCTTTTGTGTTTTTTAATATTTTGTCCATTACTGTTATAACCAGGAGCGGGCTAAGGCTATCTCCCTGCTTTATACCCCTCTCCATTCTAAATTCTCTTGATCTCTGTCCAGCTATTAGTGTTTTTCCTTTCACTGTTTTATATATATTTATAGTAAATATTTATTAACTGTGTTGACACCTTCAATTCTTCTAGGCATTTCCATATTCTCCTTCTATCAATTGTGTCAAACACAGCTCTCAGGTCTATAAATGTTAATATTAATTCGTCCCCTTCTTCTATTTCCCTTTCTACTATATTCCTCACTATGAATATATTATTGTAGGTTTGCCTATTTGCTCTAAATGATACTTGTTCATCATCTATTTTATTTTCCACTACTTTTCCTCAATTTTCCCTCTTTAATTCTGGTGTATACCTTGAAGCATACCGAAGAGGGGCATATCACTCTATAGTTACCACAAACTGATCCCACTTCTTATAATAGGGATGATTAAGTTATTTCAACAATCTTCCGGTATTTTTTTACTCCTCCATGAATCTCTGCAAATTTTTCATAGTTCATATTTTATCATTATTGATTCCAACTTGTCTTCTGCGCATGCTTTCCCTGTTCTTATCTTTCTCAGGGTTTTTTTTCATTTTTTCATTTTCCCTCGTGTTGTACATACTGTTTGTTCTGTTCCGTCAGCCTGTTGCTTTTCTTTCATCTGATTGCTGTTCATACTTCTGCGAAAAATAATCTCTCCATGATTCGAGTACTACCCTTTGTCTATTCTGACCAGGTTATTCTTGTCCCTGATTCTTCTGATTTCTTTTCGCTGATTTCCTCTTATTCTTCTTATATTAGTCCAGAAAATCCTAAAAATGCTGTTTATCTTATATGTTTCGTATAACTCATTTCCAAATTCTTTCCAACTTTTTTGTTTAGCTTTCTTTACTACTTGTTTTGCTTTATTTCTTTTATTTATATATTCCTCCTTGTCTTCTTCTAGTCTAGTCTGCATATATTTTTTCCAAGCCTTCTATTTTTCGCGGATTTCTTCTTTTACGTGGTTATTCCACCAGGATGTCCTTTTCCTGTTATTATTTACTCGCCTTATTCCACAAATTTCTACTGCTTTCTCGTATAGTGTTTCTTTAAATGCTTTCCTTCTTTGTTCTAAGATCCCTTCCGTTCTTTCTGTTTCTAGTTTGTATAGTTCCTCATCAGTTTCCTCTTGGTATTTTCTTCTATTAGATCTTTTAGTTTATTTATTGCCACCTTTGTCATAATAAAAGCAAAAAGTTTATTAATAGTATCATTTAGTATGGAAAAGGGTTAAATGCTACTGCTGCTTGAATAGTTATTCAAACATATCGAAAATTAAAGATTTATAAGATGAAACTCAAATTAAATATCCAGGTAACCATTATTTATTTAGAAAGATAAAAGCTACTTATAATTCGTGACAGATTTCAAGCTCAGTTGTTTGACTTGAGAGCCAAATGAATAGCTATTGCTAAATATTCCACAAAATATACAAAGAAACGACCACATTGCCTATAAAGCACAGACAGTACGTTTTCTTTAGATACTTCTACTGCGTGTATGGTTTCTGTGTTATTTTATTAGAGCTTATTTAGCAATTTGTATCCTTTTGAATCTGATGTGGAAGAAGTGAACTTAAAATTTGTACCGGACTATACCAATGAGAAACTTCAATAGGTGATAATTTTAACACCAAAAAACAGAACTAAACCAAGAGGATAATAATACTTTATTGTCCAACAGCAAAGAAGTAACATACTGGACAAGTAACAATCTAGTAAACATAGATAAAGTCAATACGAACACACATAAATATAGTTTCTGGTAACAATCCTTGGAGTATAAAAGTTTAGTTTGGTTAAGGTAGTCTGGCAATCAATTTTTATGTGAATTAATTTAAATAAGGTAGTCAAAGCAAGATATTTCAGAAACATTCTCTGGACATTTTCAATTTGATATATAGTACAGTCATAATACTACCCAAATGAGGGCTCAATATGCAAACCGACTTCTGACTGGGGAAAAGTATAGGGTTCTCTATGCATTCATGTTAGATAATTCTTTGCAATTCCGCATTAATGAATTCAAGCATTTTGTTTGCATCAGATGCTGTGCTTGATATATACTTACTAAAGGGCATATCATTATCAAACATTACACCTTGAGATCTCTGGTTTCGTTACATCGAATTAATTGGATACAATTGATAAGTAGAGTCCTTAGCTAACAGTTTGACCTTCCGGAAAATGTTAGAATCTAACACTTAGCAGTATTTAAATCAAGTTTGTTCAAGTTGTACCATTCCGAGACAGTATCTAGATTAGATGAAAGTATATAACAATCCCTTATTGTATTTAACAGAAGTAAATGTTTTTACATCAACTGCGAACATCAAAACATCACAATGCAGATTATCACACAAATCATTTATAAACAATAAAGATATATGAAATAAATAAAGATTAGTAAAAAGTTTCACAGTATTTATTAAAATATAACCTGACAATATTGTTTCAACAGCTACGTTATCATTATCAAAGGTAATATAAATATAAACAAACACGTCGCTAAGGTAGATACAAAAATAGGTAACTAGATAAAAATAATAATAATCCGAATTAAATATCTAACTACCCACTACCCGGTAACGGATAATTACTGAGCTCAAGTTGTTCATTCATTAAAGGTACCCTGAGTTTGAGTTTGTATATCTCGAAGGCTTCTAAAATGTCTAATTTGCGTTTGTTATTACAAAAATGTAGGAATTTAGTATTATTTTGAGGAGTCATTGTGTGAGATTTTCGGAAAATGATGCGGTAGAGACAAGGACTGACGGATCAGATACGGAACAGAAAATAGACCAAGACGAGAATGATGATGAAGGTGATTCAGAAATTGCAAAAAAGTCCCATGGTTTATTTTATCGAGGCAAAAATAATACTACAAAATGGAAGAAAGAGAAACCACTAACATCTCTTACTAGATCGCATAACCTGATTTTCAAAGTGCCAGGGCCCAAGGTGAAGCAAAGAATGCCACAGCTGGCATAGACTTATTTAGTTTGTTTATTGATGCATCCATGTTACAACAAATTACGATATCTACAAATACATATATTGAACACATAAAACAAAACTATGCTAGAGATAGAGATACAAAACTGACTGACGAGGTGGAAATGAAGAGCTATTTAGGAGTTTTATATATAGCAGGGGTCATGAAATCTGGACGACAATATGTTTTAGATCTGTGGAACAATAATGGATTTGCCATTGAAACTGTCTATCTTACAATGAGCTACAACAGGTTTAGATTTGATTAGGTTTAGATGCCGGTGCCTAAGGTTTGATAACATACACGACCGGATTTTACGTCGAGAACATGATAAACTAGCACCTATAGGAGAAGTTTCTGATAGGTTTGTACAGAACTGTCAAAAGAATCTCACACCAAGTGCTTACTTGACTATTGATGAACAGCGAACAAGCAAATTTTCAGGTGCTCAAGAAGAAAATATAAAAGAAAAAAGACGAAAACTAGGCAGAGGTCGGTGCCATTTATGTCCTAGGAAGCAGGACAAAAAACCCTGTTACATGTGTCAAATGTAAACAGCTCACTTGTAAAAACCATCAAAATATTCTTTGTGATGGATGTGTCAATGAAACCGAGGAGCAACTGACTGAAAGTGGTTAGTGTACCAATATTGATGTGGTTTTGACATTGCTTTTCATTTCATTCAGAAATTTTGTATGTTTTTTTTATTCAAGTTTGTGTTTTGTCTTTATTTACTTTATTATCGTCAACAAAATAAAGTTGAAAAACAGCAGATACTTCATCTACATTGGTACATCCATTCATAGCTGATCAGTCAACTTTTCTTAAGTATCATACATTTGTACAAAATTAGCATTTTTAAAATTATATTGTTTATTCGTATGATAGGATAACCTAACTATAAGACAAACGGAAGTAAGTATGGAAGTAATGGGAGTACATCTTAAAGCGTTCATTGGTTGTACTTTGTCCATTGCTCTGTGAATACCACGAGAACATCTATCTGTCTGAAGCTGCTACTGACTAGCTGTTGTCTTTTGCTTTTGCAACAAGGGATTTCGAATTTAAGACAGGTGTCTTTATTGATTTGAGAAAAAAATCGCTCAAATCTACCACTCAAAGTGTTGCAGATTTTTCGTCAATTTGCGTAAATAATAAGGCCTTAGAATACCTAACAACTCACGATTACCTAATTCAAACAGTTTACTAAGCTTTTATAACATTTCTTTTTAGTAAATACATTTACAAACACAAATGATTTATTAAACCTAGTGTTTAGCTAGGTGAATTAATAATTTATAAGACAAATAACACCATTGCGTCAAACCATTTCTATTTCGAGCTCAAGTAGAATTTTCAATTAAAGGTAAATTATTTACAATTACACAAGCGTAGTAAGTTCTTCATACAATCAACTTTGTGCAACCGAAATGCAAAATGGATTAAACTGGATTTAACAGTATTAAATTACTTTTAGTTCTAATATACATTTCTTTTTCAGATAATCCACCGGGATTTGGCAGCTAGAAATATTCTTATTACCGACGACCATACTTGTAAAGTTGCAGACTTTGGGTTTGCACGTGACGTGATCGATTCCCATGTGTATGAAAGAAAAAGTGAGGGAAGACTACCGATACGTTGGATGGCACCGGAGTCTCTTTACGATAATATCTTCTCAGTAAAATCAGACGTCTGGAGCTTTGGAGTGCTTATCTGGGAAGTGGTGACTTTGGGTAGTACGCCTTATACTGGATTATCTGCCGCTGAAGTTATGAAAAAGGTAAGCAAAATAATTTCTAAGATGCAAAAGAAATTATAATTAAGAGATTAGGGAATTTTCTTAATTAAAGTTATGTGAGATAAAAAGATTTGATGTACTTCACCTTGTTTTCTAATTAGCCTGTTTGTGGTTTATTTAATCTAACTTTAGAATTAGCTTTTAAAAAGTTTTCAAACTTTTTTAGTAAATCAAATTCCGGAGATATAATTCATATATGTCTTGTAAGCTTTATATTAAAAATCTCAGTCCAAATATAGCAATAAGGTGAAGGAAAAGAACCGTAGAAACTTCAAGGTTGCCTTTACTTCGTTGTAAGGATAATCAATCAAATCGTTACTTAACAGTGATATCACATCTTGACGCTTCTGTTATAAACTTGCTAAGATTCTAATTTCCGATTACTTCACTCAGATGCTACTATAAAGTTATCATTAGATTTTTTTCTTGTCTCACTAAAGTTGTTCAGAGAAGAAGGTAAAATGCTGAGCTGCATTTATATAAGATCAAATAGAGGTCCTGCTGTCAATATCCCGAAACTTGAAATTCGATACTTTACTAAATAGGGAATCCACTGTTGTTACATTAGAATGGATTGTTTATTTCTAAAGCATCTTCATTGGCTAAATATAGCAAGCAAGTATTTTAGAATTTTTTATAAAAATTTTTACAATCATTGTTTTGCATTCATAGGTATATATGTTACGGTTATTGTGGTAAACTGGTCAATGTTGTTAATAACCGGCCATTATCGTCATAGCCCATTTAGGTTGGTTAAAGACGTTAAAATGCGGTCATTGACGTAAATATCCAGTAAATGTGGACAATGTTGTTTAATTTTAATACTCAAAATAACATTGACCGGTTATTATCGTCAATGGTCATCTATAAAGTAGGAAATGTTGAAAATAAAGACATAATGTTACGGTCAATGTAGTAAACTGGTCAATGTCGTTAATCCTCGTCCAGTCTCATAATGCAAAACTTCTAACCTAACCTCACCTGCAGCTTGACCATTAATAATTAATTCAGGAAAGGTTTTCGTGTAACTAAATATTACTTTAATTTAATAATAATTATAAATAGTTAATAATAAATAATTTAATTTAAATGTTAAGATTAAGATTAATATAATATGTTATAGTTTAATATTATTTTAACATTTAAGTTAATACTTAGTTAAGACCAATCAATTAATGAATTAAGCTTCAGATTAGGTGTTAGGTTATGGGTAAGTTGAAGTTTATTAGATATTTGGTAATTATGCTTCTATCAAATTTTCGTGATTAGCTGGTTTACAACACTGACCGTAACATTATGCGGCGAATGTCGTTGTAAATCATATGAGACGACGTCTTTAACCAATCAGCTGGGCATTAACGTCATTGACCGGCTATTGACGTAAACGACAGAAACGGTCGGCCATTAACGTTGTATCCCGGTCATTTACCTAATTGTCCGTATTTACCTCCTTGACCGTAACATATATATTATAAAGTTGGCAAACAATACATTAAAACAAATTAAGAATTATGGTTTGTTTAATATTTAAAGTTGACAATAATAGTAATATGGATTCGACCATTGGGCCAAGGGTACAAATCTCCAGGTACCAATTCCGTCCTCTGCGTAGGAGGAGTTGTAAGAGCGTACTCAGAGGTTTCATTTTATCAGTTGGAAATAAAACATTGTCAAGTAAAGTTCAAGTACAAGTATTTTTCAATTTGAGTACCTAATTTAGTGTAGTGTGTTGTTTTGTTTTGTTAATTTACATGTAGTTTTCGGACTTATATTATTATATAGTATATATATTTATATACAGGATGGCAGCAGATAAGACGCGTTAATTTTAAGGGGGTGATAGACCTCAAAAGGAACAAAAACGTCTGGTCCAACTTTGTTGTAGAACGTATTACTTTTTCAGAAAAAAAATTAAAGTTGGAGACTTTAACATCATTTTGCCTCGTTAATGATAGTACTTTAATTATGGGGCTTTGTCGGCAGCCGCATCTCATCTATCACAACAACAAACCTTAACAACATTTTACCGTATCTTATGTCGTTTCCGCGTAAAATTGAATTCTTTTTACAATTAAAAATCCATTTTGCTCAATTAAGAAACGTGACAACCCTGTAAAGAAGTAATGAAATCTGCCTGGCAAAAATGCTGATGTAGGATGTAGTTTGTTGAACTTGGAATAAAGCACGTTTTGTTTACAACCTTACAATTTAATGAAGAAAATTTGGGTCAATGCCTGATTACAGCTGTGTAAATAATACTCTTTTAGAGTGAGATAATGCTGAGTTCGTAGTTTGTTGAACTTAAAATAATTTGTCAATAAAGCACGAGTTTGTTTATCTAATAACAGTTTTTAATGACTTTATAAGAGAATATCTTTTTAAAGAGAAGATTTATCTAATTTAAATTAGGTAATTAAGTTAAGGATTTTGATAACGCCTTGTTTTGGCTAAATTAATAAAATGTTTAATTTCATGATAATTAGCTGCTTTGATCAAATTTCTTACAAAAGATAATATTTTTTAATAAAAAAACAAACACGTCAAGAAATTTTGAAAATATTCGGGAAATTAATAAATATAAAATGTAGGTCAATTATTGTCTTATTTTTACAGTTGGTTTGTTATGAATCAGCGTGTTTTTAAGCACCTACAAATTTTTGTTTACGAAAGAACAGTGCTGATTACAATTGTAGTAAAATTACAATTGTAGTTAAGTCACCCGGCTAATCTGCTTCGGATGTTTATTATTGTTAAACAACGGTTGCCATCATCAGTTTGTTTGTTTGATTTTCTAAAACAAGGTCAAGATCCAACTGTAGAATGCGATTATACTTAAGCAAGGTTGCCAGATATAGCAATGGTTTTTTCTAAATTACTCGAAAGCTAACTAACATAGAAAAAATGTGTAGACTTTTTGTTCCTTTTGATGTCTTCTACCACCCTTTAGAATTAACTCATCGTAATGCTTCCACCCTATATACCATCTTAGTGTTTGTTAATAAACGTATACAATGTACGTTATGATATTATTTCGTTTTAATTAAGCACCATTCAAGAGAGAAGAAAATCCAGCGTAAAAACTACAGCGTTCATAAGAAAGTATTTTCTTATTAAGAGAATTGAATTAAATCGGTTAGAATTTACTCAATTAGAGCATAAATACTCTTTTGTAGTACAGAAGCTAGGTATTGTTTTTCTTATATCCTTTAAATCATAAAACAGTGCAATTAACCTACATCTTGTTAATTAAGGAACTTTCTAGGGCTTATAAAATATAATGGGTAGTTGGGTAGTATACTACTACATTGCAGAAGTCTCTCTGTAACTGAACAACGTTCTTTGTACCAAATTATGAAAGGGGCAAAAGCAAAATGGAGGAAAGCGTATTTATGTAAACGTGTATTTTATTAAACATACATGATAACTAAAAATAGTTACATTAGCACCAACAACATATTGTTTCTATTTTTCAGTCAGTTTAGACGCAATAGAATAGTATGTCTCCAATTATTTTGTTATTACTTTAAAATATGTTGTACTAGATCGTCCGTTCTCCATATTGGATATCCTTAAAATTATTGGATAAGGAATGAAACGTGGTCCGATGGCGGAATGATTTTGAAAATATTATGATTAAAACTATTGCTTGTTCCTAATATGTACTACTGAATAATTCCACTAACCTGCCAAGTATAGGAATTGAGAATCAAGTAAAAAGTGGCTGATAAAATAAATAATGTTTACCTTTACCTTACCAATTTATATTACAATTATTCCGTAATGTTTTTGCTAGTCTTTTGGTTGAGCTCTTTGCTTCCCTCAAGTAATGACATCATTATATATCATCACGTCAACACTATATCAATATCATTTTCAAGTTCCGTAGACGCAACTGAAGTAAATTTATTTGAAAGACCTGGTAGTTGGACAAATTTTACATTTTAAATGATTTTGTTTACTAAAACTGTCTTCTTTAGCTTGGGGTAAAAACCAAGCAGCTCCATAGCTTAATTCTGTAGCAATATGGTATATGGCGCTGCTTGGTTTTTACACCCGGAGTCTTAATTTGCCGTCAAAATAGAAAACCTTCGAAATTTCACAGGGTCAAAAATCCTAGCTTTCCAATTTGGCGTGAAAAAGTGTCCATTCCAACTGAATACGGGAATTTCTATTACTGTGGTCATACCATAGTGTGCTCGTAAGACATTTACTAGATTATCTGAGTTATGGAAATATACTAGTAGCACAGAAATATGTAGAAGTAGAAAATATACAGTAGTAGCTCAGTGATACAAAATCTACCATAAAATAGTAGAGCGGAATTGCTTAAAACGTTTTAAAAAGAACTGTCGTGTTCACTATATGATGGCCCCCAACTATTTTGAATAATAATAATAGAAAAAAAGGACCTTAGCAACTTGTAAATATGAAAAAAATTTGACATACATGAATTATGTTTTCTTTCTTTGTGAATCCAGTATAAGAATACTTACTGCTATTAGAATACTTAGCTTATGTGCTTCAAGATTTAAACTTATATATTCGCCCGCCACCCTCAAATTTATCAATCGATTATTTGGTTTACTGAAACATTGCTGCCCTACAAGAATTCTATAAGCAAGAATCACAAGAGGAAGAACTATAGACGCGAGAAGAAAGAGTAGAAATTACTGGTGCACTGAGAAAAGCATTTAATAGGACCAATAAAATTTATTTAATTTAACTAAATAGTTAGTTAAATCAAATTAAATTGGTCCTACTAAATGCTTTTCTCAGTGTGAACGCCTTGTGCTTTGGTTTCTCAATATTTGAGTATAGTTGTAGTGTAAATCTTCAAGGACACAACTCAATATCAATAGAGTAAGAACTTTTTGATTAAATTCTGCACTTTTTTTACAATAAAACCAAGCAATACTGTTCTGTTCTAATTATCGCAAACCTACAAAAACAGTTCTGTCACGCAAAACTTAGCTTAAAATAAAATATATAATTATATAGGAAGCAAGAACTGCGACAGATATTTTTTGTGTTAAATGTTCGGAAACTTAGTATTAGCAGAAAGTACTAAATTAGTAGTCAATAAAGTACTGTCATGTCTATGCCGATTTTAAAAAACGTTAAGCCTCTGGATAGCCGAAGAATGGTTCTTTCAGGATTTCAAAAAATATACTGGGTGTTCCATTAAAAAAAAACCAACAACAAAATGGTCAAAAAACCGCCATTTTTGTTGTGACGTAATCGAAAGTGACAGAAAAAATTAAATGTATCCAAACAAAACTTGTGCTAATTTGAAACATTTCAGTGAAAACCGCACATTTCTATCTTGAGCTATTTAGAAGTTATAAGCAGTTAAAATAGGAAAAAATATAATGGTACACCCGGTATAATAAAAATCAAATGATTAGTTAAAAGTTTTACACGTTTTAGTAAATTCTTAACCTGGCAATTGTTTCAACAGTAAATGTCAATTTCAAATGCAGATAAGATTTGATAATGCCATAATGCCAACTAACTTTTTTTAATTTTTTTTATATTTTATGATTATGGAGTTCCACAAAATAAGGCTGGAGACAGTAGATGATAACAACTTAAAGATTGATTTGATCATTTTGTTTGGTTACCTGGATGGGTTGGTACTGCACTAAGTCTTATTAAGCTGGCTATAAAAAATTATAGAGGCGGATATTTCAGGTTAAACGTGACAGTTGATGTAACCTAAAAGTAGTAAATTTTCTACCTTTTTATCTATCGGTCGGATTGACATTAAATCATGTACCACGACCATGTAATTGAACGTTAAAGTCAGTGTCTGATTTTCGATAGTTAGTTTTATCCATCTAGTGATGGTTTATTTACTGCCCCCCTCCCTGCAAATCACTTAAGGTCCAAGTGTACCCAAAAGAATTAACGGTACATTCAAATGTTCTAAACAAAATCGCAGTGGATTACTTATATTCTGAACATAAGTAATAATAACTAATAAGCTAATTCACTAATTTCAGTTTCTTTCTTTATAACACCTAAATACAGTATTATATATCAAAAGAAAATTTTCGCATGACCTTAGGATGCGCAGTGGAACAACTGCCTTAGCGCATTTCTTACTTGAACGTCTTGCGGTGCACTTCGGGTACAGTCCTAGAGTACCGAAGTGCGAGAAGTGCTGCATCTCGTTTACCCCGTATGGCGTTCTTCTTGCCCGTCTGCGCAACGCTCGCGAAAGTTCTCGTTTTATGAAAGGCAAACTATTTCAACTTTCTGTATCTGTATTGCATTGATGTATTTGCAACATAACATGCAATACGTATTTGTAAAAATTTAATAATTAAAAAAAAAATGTAAGAATTGTCGGAATCGTTTAAAACAGGTATGTAAATATGGAAAATAACATTATTCAACTAAAATTTTACTTTAATTAGAAATAGTCTGATTTAAAAAAATTGAAAGAGTAACATCTAATTTTAAAATTTTACTTTAGCTTACTTCTGAAAGAGATGCTTATATCAAATCTTAAAATCTTAACTCACAATCAGTATATATATTTGAGGTATGACGGCACTGTATAATTGTACAGACAATTATTTTACTATTAATATCTCCGTTGCTACTTCCATAATCTGCAGATGACAGGTTGTTAAATAAGCTTAACTACAACTTGAATTTCAGATTCTCTGACCTGTGAACACTAAAGAAGGGATTTTCACTTAATAGAAATGGAATATTTTAGCATTAAAATTATATTAACAAGCACATATGCCTATTTTATTAGTCGAATTGATTAATTTTACCATAAAAATATATTAGGCGCAGCAAACAATAACGAATGTTAGGAAAAGTTGAACCCTATTTTTTTTGCTTAGTTTTCATTTTATTTGACTAGAAGCTTTCGAATTCATACTGAATACTTAATACGTATATTAGAATTCTAATTCCCTCCAGTAATGGAACCATTTTTAACATCTTTTGTTAGTAATTGAATAAGCAGTCAACTGATTTGTATGCTATAGTTGCTTTTCAGTAATGAACCAAACGAACTGAATGTTAGTGGAGAACTTTCTGCTTTTCAGGAAAATACGAACGTGCATTGTGTACATTGTGCATGCATATAATATACTTTTTTCACTACTAGCTTTAAAACATACTATTATCTAGTCTGTTGTCACCTTGTGAAGTTAGCCTTCTTGCCTAGTGGTAAATAATTTTTTATTATTGACTACTAGTCAATAATCCAGATTTTAGTGTAACACGGGGCAAAAATTCATCCCATTATACACTGGCATCCAGGAAAAAATCCGTGATCGCGATAGTACGTTTTTTATGTGAGAAGAATAAAAGGAATAAAAGTACTAGTAGTGAAAAAAATAATATATACACCACGGTTGTGAAGTGTTTTCTAGAGCCTCTCATCTTATATCCCTCGATGCTGCGCATCTCGGGATCTAATAATGCTCGGCTCTAGAAAAAACTCTTCACAACCTTGGTATATAATATACTATTACTTAGAAGTTTCCCCGATATGCATCCGAGTACAATCCTTAAAACATCAGACATTGTTTGGAGGGGAGATCAACATTTCAAGTCCTTATCGTACATTCCAGAATAATAAACAATTCCTGCAATTTGCGAACCTCGTTATATGTCATGTAATTACATATTATATATATGTAATTACGTAATCAGCGGCGGATCCAGAATTTTTCAAAGGAGAGGGGGTAAGGTTTATCAAATGCACAAACCTGCAATACCAACTTCATTTTATCTAGTGTAAGTTTGGAACCAAAGGCTTTAGCTCCAATTAGCCTCCCTCTGCATCCGCCACTGGACGTAATAATAATTTATTGTAAGACTCTTTTTTAATATTTAATTTTAAATATTTAACAAAAGATAGTTGGTTTAGTACTATCAACCTTACAAATAACAAATTTTATCATTCAAGATATAGCACAAAAAACAAACTGATCCTATGTTGTGTTTATTTTTTTTTATAATATATGACGATAACTATTAATTTATTTCACAAGGACGAAATAAGAGATAAACACAAATAAAAGAACAGTCAAATATGAGATTGCAGTATTTTTAGTATTTTATTAACCTTAAGCATAGGAGGTACGGTGTTACCCATGACAGAAAACAAATGGTTAGTTGTGTAAAAACCTCCCTGAAAATGACTAACCAGAGTAAATAGATTAAATTATTATTAATGTCTATCACAATGAGTTTTTAGTTAAACTGAATAATACATACTAATAATAAATCAATCTATAAAGTCAGTAAAGTTGTGTATTTATACAATGTAATCCCAACCAGTTGAAAACATAAATCTCTCATTGACATAAATCATCAAAAGTAAGCGAAATTGAGACACCCAGGTATTTACGTGTAAACTAGAAATGGTAAACATTTCAGTTTAATATGAATATAAAAAAACCACTGCATTGTAATTATCTAATATTTAACACAGCAGCAGATATTTTATGACCAAACATGTATATAAATTACACATATAAAATCAGAAACAGATGTAAATGTCTTTTCGTAGGACGTTAGTCTTCACATGTAACAGGACCACATACCTAAATACCTAGACCAACAGTAAAAAATAAGAAGTATACAAGGCACAGACAAATAAATATATCACGTGAAATACACTAAATCAAACACGTGTACAAAAATAATGTTGAAGGGACATTCTACACTGCCTGGGGATGGTTTTTATCACCGCGGAGATCACACTCTTAGGTATAATAAATATGTATGTTTTTGGTAGGTTAGGTTGTAAAATCATCTAATAATCATTATGTACTGACTGTGAAACACATGAAAACGGTAGTTGCTCTCAAGACTCGTATAACATGTCCAGTTAATACTAAAAGTAAAGTAATATTTTCAATTAAACAGAATTACCATTTACAATGACATGTCAAAACAACACTTTGTTGATTTAATTTCAGTTTTAGATTAAGTTTTCAATCGAGAGATTTAGGTTTTAGATTAATTAACGAATAGAATATAAAATAACAAAACTTACTCAACATAAAGGAAATAAAGAAACGTAAAACTTACGAAGAAACGTGAAAGAAAGCACTGTTACAGGTAAAGACAAAAATGCCTAGTCTCTTATTATTTATTACATCATTCTTCAAAAATAATGGCAGCGTCTCTAAGAACACAAAATCAGATTCCAAACTTTAAAACAAACATCCCTAAACATTTTACATTCAAACCAAAGAGTTGTTATTTTAAATATCATTTATGTCTTTAATCTGTGCCTGCATGCAACAAGGTAGTGAAACAAATTGATTATTATGTAATTTCCTTTGTGACTAAATAACTTTCTATAATTACTTCAATGCATTCTTCATTGACTAGGTCTGACCATTGCAACATCATAAGACAAATCACTAGAAGATTATTAACTAAAGCGAGTAACTTTAGGTCAAGTCTAAACAATAGTAAAATTGAATTGGTCTATTTTCTCACAGTTTGGTTCTTATCGATACACTTGTTGGTACTTATATCTAAACAATAAGATGCATTAATTCTCTGGTCAACAATAGATTACTAGACAATTTATTTTTCTAAGTCATGAATTTGTTCGTGTATGAAATATTCTATAAAAATGTATATTTTTCGATTTCACAATGCGAAGGATAAATATTCAGACAAATTGCAAATCTATATGTATACATAAAAAACTGTTTTTAAGATACGACCAATTTGATTGTAGTTTGAAAAACGTAAATTATACTGTTTAGGCGCGCGCCTAGAAATTTGATTTTTCCACTCTATTTAGGGAGTGGTAAATTGTTCTTTCCCAGTCCGAAACTGAAAAAGTTGTTTCTATGAAGATTTAAATTGACGTCTAATTTTACTTTGTTATTTACCTTATTTACATAGAGGTTTCCATCAGATAACTTCATTTTTGCATATTAGACCTTTTTTTGCAGAACAAAACCCCATTGTAATAATATATTATGCGAGCGCCTAAAAAATCTAATACGTACTTCTAAAGTATGTTTCCTGGATTCTGTAACTCTCAGGCCTCCGCCTTCGGCGTCGCTTTATATTTGCGGACTCGCCTAGGAAAAGGCTCTTTTACAACTGTTTAAGTAACTAACCTTTAATAAGCAAAACTAATACATACTCAGGAAAATTATGAGTTCTTTATGTAAAAATATCAAAAACAAATAAACTACTTTGGACATCCATACGTTTTCACTAGTGGAATTTCAGTTTGATACCGAGATTAAAACTGGGGGTTTACTTCCGGATCAATAAAAGACAATATTGTAATTTCGCCGTGTAATCTGATTGAATTATTACATACATATGCCCTCATTTTGCCTTGTAAAGATTTATTGAAATGTTTAACGTTCTGTCCAACTTAATTTTAGTCGCGCTCATATTAGTTTATCACTAATATAAGCGTAGCGATTTATGTGTAGCTACATCTACTAATAATAACTTTTCTTTTTTCAAATACAGGATTAAAATAAATTCAGCAGAAATTCTAATATTATATTATTTGTTTCAGGTACGGGATGGATATAGATTAGAAAAGCCAGAGCATTGCAGGAGGGAATTGTACAATATAATGTACTACTGTTGGGATAGAGATTCTAAAAAGAGACCTACCTTTGGTGAATGTGTAGAACTTTTAGAAAAACTTATAGTTAGTGAAACAGATTATATTGAATTAGAAAGATTTCCAGATCACTCATATTATAATATGACCAGTTTAAGTGGTGAAAAGCTTTAAAATAAACTTTACACTGCATATTTAATTTATTATTATGTTCATTTTTGTATCATTTTATTATTAGTATAATTATTATAAGTTTTTCATGTATAATATCAAGAAACTGTTTTGCAATTTCAGTTTCACAATTAATCAGTATCCCGAGTTAAGGAGAAATGCGAATAACTAAAACTGCAAAACATTTTCTTGTTAAACATATAAACATAACTTTAAAATAAGTTGTTATTGTTACATAACTGTCATTTATAATGTCAAATATAAAAAGCTCACTCCCAGTGGTTGTTATATAAAATAACCGAAGTTCACTCGTTTAACAAAACAAGAACATCCGACGTTTGAAATTGATATGCTACATTCATAATGAAATATTTAGGGTTTCCACAAACTGAAGATAGGAACATATTTTTTATTAAGTTTTATTGTATACATTGTTGTCAGTTTAAAATTTTTAAAAGATTAAATTTAAGTTTATAAACTATTGTATTACAATTAATTCTAATGTGTGCGATAGTTCTTGTAAATATTAAGTTTTCCTATAATAAAGAGACTAAGATGAAGTTGTTAACAATTCTTTAGTTTTATAATTATCATGTTCATCAAACTGTAAATAATACCCCGTTAGAGAATAATTGCTAAAGAAGATCGTAAACAAGGAATAAGCCAAAAAGTCTGATTTACTCAAATAAATAAATAAGGGCGCATCAAATCAAATAAATCCCTACAACGTAACTTCGAAGCTTTAATACGATTTACTCATACAGAATTATTATGAAACTTTTGTAATTTACAGACTTCACAATTCAGGAAATTAAAGAAATTTTAAAAGACTTTCCAAACCGCGAAGTTAATCATTAGTAACTTTGCATTGGGTAGGTTCTTTATTTAATTACAGTTTTTAAAAGCTAAAGTTATTGCATGAAATAAATTTACTTTTTGTAAAAACTTAAAAATTTATTGTTTTAGTTATTAGCTTATTTAAATTTTTAATATCTAAAGTATGACGGTGAAAGACAGAATCAAGAGTTTAATTTAATGTAATTCTATAAGTATCCAATGGTTTAAACCAAATGTTTCCGTTTTCGAGATTTCCATTACCTCTTATTTAATCATATCGTAAGTTATAAATTCACTCGTAATTCTTCCACAAGTTTTTCATATATAAAGTAAATCAACATCGTAAAACACATTTTGCAATGTTCGTGTTCCAGTTACCTTATCAGTACCTTATTTAACAAATTGAATTATCAATATTTCATATCTTCACCTTCTAATGAACTCCTGTCCCACTAACGACTTATTGGTCACCAAACATCCATATATAATATAACAAGTTTGTTCGGGGTATGTGTCCTACTTTGGAATTGACCAACAGAAGGAGCAACTACGCAGTAGTAGTCTTTGCAACGACGTTACAACAGGCGCCACTGCGCTGTGCAAAGTTTAAGTTAAAATGTGCATTCTAGCGAAGAAAAAACCAGTCATAAAAGCAGCGCTCTTTGAATGAAAATTTGAAGCTTGATCCGTGGTAGCACATATATTTGAGAAGTCCAAATGCCATTTAGGATTGATAAGCTGAATTTTATCAATGCATGTTACGTGTATTGTTTTAGGATTTGTTTAATGTCGAGTTGACGAGACTCAAAAAAATACGTCACTGGTGTTTATTGTTGCACTTAACCCTTTCGTGGGCCGTGGGAATACGTATTCCCACATCACATTCTCTGAACTTGGGCTCAAGTGAAGAGGTAATCCCACATCTATCATGTGCAGGCATCTAGCGGAGACATCAGGAAACCCGAAAAAAATATGTCTGTATTACCAACGTTTAGATATTGATATTTATCACAATTTTAACCTAAAAATATTGTATCTACGGATGTCAAGAGCTCAATTTTGCTGTTTTTTTGGAAAAAATTGAATCTAATTACCTGCCATGTCAAATGTAAGTACAATTGCTATTTTTGCCTTTTAGTTTAGTTAGTTGGGGAGTGATTTATGGAAAATCGAACCATATTTACAATTTGTTGTTGAATTGCTGTAATTTTTTAAATGTGGGAAGATGTCTTGCCATGGTTCACATAGGGCTAAGAAAATTGTTCAAATATTTTTATTTCAATAAAGATAATTATTTAATTTTATTAATTTATCGTATTATTTATTTATTTATTTGTCCTAGAAATATTTTAAAAATGATGAGGAGATGTTGGCGTATTATTATGGGCTTCCATCCGATGAAATGGATTCAGATGTCGATGTTGACGAAGAGTCAGAAGACGATTGCCCTGATAGTGCCTCTACGTCTAGGACATCGACTCCCTCCTCAGCGGAATATTCATCTAGCCCTCGTCCACCATCTGTAGAAACAACACCAGTTTCAACAAGGCAGAGAAAAGATCCTCTAATACCGGTGGCAACATCTAGTTTGTTGAAACCCTCCACATTCAGAAATTCAATGCAATCTCGTCCCCCCTCAACAGAAATAACACAGCAAGGAGAACTTTATGTGACGCCTGTGTCCACCCCAACCTCGTCAACTACAAATAGTTTCCCTGAAGCAAATGAAGATGTGCCTATGGAGCAGTTACCAACATTGCAATACAATGAGAAGGAACTCCTTGGAGAATCTTGGACAGAATCCTTAGGAGTATATTTCGAAACACTCAAAATTCCGGACATTACTAATCCACAACTGAAACATAACTTTTCAAAAACTGACAATGAACTAGCGTATTTCTCTAAAATTATGACTGATGATATGATTGAGGATATTGTTACATTTACTAATATCTATGCATCCCAAGAACGAACCGTTTTGGTGGGGAATAAGCAAGGCAAGAAAATTCTAAATTGGGTTGATACAAAAAAAGAAGAAATAAAAGCTTTTTTTGGGTTACTTATTATAATGGGTATACATTCACTGTGATCCATTATTAGGTGTAGAAGCTGTATCAAAAGTCATGACGCTAAAAAGATATAAGAAACTCGTAGAAACATTGCATTTGAACGACAATTATTTAGCTGTACCTAAAGGAGAAAAAGCCTATGATAAACTTCATAAACTACGACCTCTTATTGATGCGCTAAAGGAAAGCTCACTCAATGCATATCAACCCTCAAATAGACTTTCAGTTGACGAGTCCATGATACCCTTCAAGGGAAGGTCCAGCATGAAACAGTACATTCCGCAAAAGCCAGTGAAGAGGGGATACAAGGTTTGGTGTCTTGCCGACTCCACCACTGGATTCATAACTAAATTTCAAATATACACCGGAAAGTTACCAGATGCTAAGGCAGAGTATGGACTTGGAGAGAGAGTAGTAATGGATCTGTGCCAACCACTCATCAATTCGAAATGTCTTGTCGCTTTCCCCAATTTTTTTACTTCAGAAAAGTTGATGCGTACGCTACTCAGTGATGGAATTTACTCAATTGGCACAGTAAGATCAGACCGAAAAGGACTTCCCAACATGCTGAAATCTAAGGATAAACTAAGCAGGGGGAATTTATGTTTAGCGTAAAAGGTGCCGTTGCAGCTACCAAATGGCAAGACTCTAAACCAGTTACAATAATCACAACCGCTGCGAGTCCTAAAACCACAAAATTAATCTCAAGGAAAAACAAGGACGGTTCAAAAAGTGATGTTTATTGCCCAGAAGCTGTCGACATTTATAACAGTATAATGGGAGTGGTTGACCGCTTCGATCAAAAAAAAAGAGAGATACGAAGTAGGAAGAAGGTCGACGAAGTGGTGGCATAGGATCTTCTATTATTTATTAGATTTAGCTACCGTAAACGCATACACAATGATGAATGTTGTAAGAAATGGCGGAGACCAGTTGACATTTCGCCTACGCCTTGCTAGACAACTGATTGCTGGTTTTTCATTAAGAAAACGAAAGGGACGACAACCATTGTTTATCAAGAAAAAGACGGGAAGTATTGGAGTCCCCATAGAAGTGAGAAGTGCAAATGTTGGGGAGCATCTCCCCAAACAAATTCAAACATACAGGCGTTGTCGGTTTTGCAGTACTCGGAAAAACGAAAAACGATCGAGAATCGAATGTGCAGGGTGCAGGGTTGCTTTATGCCTAGAACCTTGCTTTCGATTATTTCATGGACAATAAAGAAAATCTCTTTTGCTTGGTTCATTTCTTGTATTTTAATAATCTTTAAATAAAAATTTCATGTCCAAATCAAAATCCTTATTATTATTTATAGTTATGATGTTAGAAAATAGACTATTCTTAGAACACTGCAATACATTTTAAATATGACTGCGTGATGTGGGAAACATGTTTCCCAAAAAGAATTTCACTTCATGGACAAAGGGAAGATATCTTCCCACATAATTTTTCAAAAAATCCGTCAAACCAAAAATCTAAATATACCTTTTACATATTTTAGAAGTTATACTTGACTTATATTCACCACCAAACCGCATTTTCTTCCAGCCAAAAAAAGTGCCCATGAAAGGGTTAATTAGTGGGTATGATGGTGTAAGCTTGAAAGTATCTACACTCCACTTAATGCCAACAGTTTTTTAGCGAAATTGAACTGCTAGAGTTCGTGTAAAAAGAACATTTGAGTTTGGTCAATAGCACTTGCAACGATATTTTCTCAGGTAAGTAAGTAATGGAAATTTTGCATTGTTTTAATTTTTGAACGGTGAGGTCGTTTAACTCCGTGACCATTTATACACTTACATAAAGATTCGCGTTCTAACACATCAAGAACATGTTATTTAAGGTTGATGAGGAGCTCATCGGTGCTCATCCTAGAAAATACACTAAATATTAAAAATACATAAAAAAGAAATAATTTTAGTCCTGTTAATCCGAAGCACAGTCTTTTCATGTTAAATCGATCCGATGCACAGAGGTTCCTGGGACTGATCTAGCGGGACTAAATTATTCGAGTAGTATGCTTAAACTTTGCCAGGTTCTGAAGGATTATAATTGTACTTTTAGATAGATGAATATTTGTTCAATACATTTATTTAGAAAAAAACCAACAATACATTATATTCTTGTTGGTGATGACACTATTTACTTGATTTACAATTTTAGCGGCATCTCTCTTACCATACTGCTTGAGATTCATTTTGTGTGGCAAGTACAATATGTCAGTTGTACTTGTCGAAGCAAGGAGAGAGCTAACCTTTCCCTATTGTGAGTTTTTGCAGCTGTCTTCAGATGGTTTAAAAGGGCAAGGGATATTCGATGCTGTTATAATTTCTTCAAAATATTTTTTTCTATTTAGCTATTCTTTATTTTTTTTGTTGAAAAAATTTAATGCGCCTTAATCCGCAATGACACTGCTTATCTTTTTTTAATTTCTTACATACATTATATAGTCTTGGTAGTGTAGCGGCTAGCGGGATAGTTTCTCACCCAGGCGGACCGGGATCGAATCTGGTTAAAAAACCTTAAGGTTTTCTGCAGTTTCCCTTAGCTGCAATACAAGTGTGGAGTTTAAGCCTTACTATCTGTAAGTCGGCTGCAGCCACACGATGGGCCTGCGTAATAATAATAATCACCCCTCCCTTCCGCACTAGCTTCATAGCTTCTGGGGTCTGGTTCGCCAGGTAATGGGTAGTAGTAATTATTATCATTATTATTACAAAACTCAGTAACTTTTTTGCTTTTGCATGAGCCCTTTAAATGATATTTTACAATAATATAATTGAAAACAGCAGTTGACTTTTTTGTTATCTATCTTTTCTTGCGCCAAATTTAGAAAAGCTCTTTTCGCGCTATACCTGCTTTTAATTCTGAAATGGATATAAGACAAAGAGTTGGACAAAAATTCTAGTATTTCTATGTGTGTTGATGTTTGGTGAATACTTTAAAAGTAAATTTATGACGGCCTTTCAAGGCCCAAAGAAGTAGAAGAACCTTAGTAAATCTTAAATAAATCGACATAAAATTTGAATTTGAAAGGTAAGATTAACAAGTCGCTATAGTGCTAACATTTACTAGAAAATATTGAAATATATTAGCACATACTATTAGCTACCTCCATCATAGCGCCAAAAACAAATCACTGTAATAAAAAAAATTAAATCATTTGTAGCGATTTTTCAACCACTAAGCGACAACTAAGTACTGCAAATACAACCATGTAACGACAAGATTTCCACTTATTCTTAGGCCAAATGTGTTGTTTTTTCGAAAAGAGATTATGATTTCTTCTTATTGGTGCAATTAACTTTGCAAAAGGGGGGGTTTTTATAATAATATTCAACAACAACTGTTTCTAATAAAATCCCGCCAGATATTAGTTTTCAACCTCTGTGCGATGGGAGAATGGCAGATATCGGCATCGTTGTGTCTGGGAGCTGATGAGGACGGTCAGTGGCAACTGGAAGGTAGTACTTACCAGGGACTGTAATAAAGTGTGTCGCATCTTCGAGTTTACGAGGAAGTTTAGTGGGAACTGGATGATAGCACATATCAGGAACTGGAACTATGGTTGTCGTAGCGTGTAGTTTCTGAGGATTGTTTACTGGTGCTGTAATTGCAATAGCAGGAGTCCGTTCAATTGGAACCAAGAGCGTCCGTGTTGATGAATCGCTGCATAATTCCTGCTTGACGTCGGCCCTTAAAAGTTTATTCATGTGTTGAAAAAACATAATTGGTTAGGAACCAATATCGTTGGCGAGGTTTTAATTAAAAGTACTATTTAATTTTCAAGTACAGAAATGTCTTCTTGATTGACAGAGTCTTTTTGAAGATTATTGTTTGCGAACGTTGACTCTTGTGGTAAGATATCGACGATCGAAATGTTCTGATCATTTGGTTTAAGGTTATGATGTAATGAAGCTAACCTCAAATTTAGAATATCTTCATTGTTTGTATCAGTCAAGTTGCCTGAAGATACTCACCACACTTAAATGCAAAGCGAGACGCAAAGTATTGATTTTTGCAAAAATTCCAAAAGCATGTCAATTTTGTTTTTAAAGTCCGCACGTTTTGACATATCGGGTATACAGGGTGATGCCTTTAAGTGTGGCGACTAGAGCACTTTCCCGTCTTCATAATTATTTTTTTAAATTTTTTTTTCTGTAAGGTTACGAACTTATTACATTACCATGTTAGTAATTGGATGAAGTGTCAGAATATGAAATAAAAAATAAAAGTTGCTATTTAAAAAAATGCCGATGATGTCACCACACTTAAACGCATCACCCTGTATATTAGAATATTATGTTAGAAAATGCGGACTTTAAAAACAAAATTTACGGGTTTTTGGAATTTTTCCAAAAATCAATACTTTCCCTTCTATCGAATTTATTCCATACTTTGGAATCGCACTGTATGATGATGTATGTGATGTTTAATCCAGCGCTACGCTGTATATTTAATTAAGCATGATATACAGTGCGCGTCTAAAGTCCGTTCCCCCCTACTAATTTTTGAACCACCTGGTATATCGCAACGAAATTTGGAGGAGATAAGAGGCTAATTTTTTATGGAAAAATGACAGTTAAAAGTTTCAAAATGGCGGCTGAGCGCCTTCTTGAATTACTTTTTTAAATAGAACACCCTGTATATTATTCCGTTTTCGAAATCTGCTCATAATTCTTAACATTTTTTTCTAATACACTTTACTTCTAAATTTAATTGATTTTCAAATATTAACGTTTGAAAAGTGACATTTTAATTAATTTCAAATCCAACAAAGACACGAATTCTGCTATCAATCAAGTTTGCATTGAAAACAAAAATCGTTGTTGGGGTATCTTACATCTTGTTTACTGTCAAACTTAACTGTTAGCTGTCAAATAAAGTTTAGTTAGAAAAATGTTTTACCTGAAGTGACCCCCCTTGCAAAATCCATACTTCATTTTAAACCGGAATGTCACTTTTCAAACGTTAATATTTCGAAATCAATTAAATTTAGAAGTAAAGTGTATTAGAGAAAAATGTTAAGAATTATGAGCAGATTTCGAAAACGGAATAATATACAGGGTGTTCTATTTAAAAAAGTAATTCAACAGGGCGCTCAGCCGCCATTTTGAAACTTTTAGCTGTCATTTTTCCATAAAGAATTAGGTTCTTATTTTCTGTTTAAGCCCTCAAAATTTCGTTGCGATATACTTGGTTCAAAAATTAGTAGGGGGGGAACGGACTTTAGACGCGCACTGTATGTGCGTGGACAGTGAAAAACCAATTTAAATTTTTAAAATCATTTTTGTATTAAAAAAGTTAAAAGAGGTCGCTGTTATGCTATGTTTTAAATTCGTTTAAAATTCTAACTACTGTAAGCCTTTGAGACAGCTATGTCATTTTATATTCGCCCAAAAACATGAAATCTTAGACTTGAAAAAGTATCTATGGATTCTGAGCTGAATTCATCGGTAAAAAGTTATTAAGAAGTTAAGACGTTATTATCAATAAATATCTATTTAAGACTAACGGTGATTAGGTTTTACAGACATATCTAGCATGATAGCCCTTAAATTTTGTTACCAGTTATTTGGTAGAAGACATCGCTTATTGATTTATTTGTAGTTACTTCTTTCAACTATGCAGGGTGTCTCATAGCCCCTGCACCAGACTTTACCAGCGCATTTCTGATGGATTTGGAACAAAAAATCTTAATAAAGTTTTTTGATCAGAGAAGGTTCAAATTTTTAAAAATTTTGACCGGCGTTTTCAGAAAAGTACGTATAATTTATGTAGGTCAAGTATTAAGTCGCATAGGATTAAATGCAAGCTCTTTAGAAATTGACACCATCAGTAAAACCGTGACATCTCTTGAATTAGCACAAGGATGCAGACGGTTCAAATTCCATTTTGAATGGTGTTGAAAGAACTTAAAACGATCTATTAATCCGGGAAATTCTCCTGTATTCTAATAGGAAACGCAGACAGAAATTACATCATTTTACATCATACTGACCCATTTAGTGATATCATTAAATTTGATTTGTTATTCGTTAATAAACATAATTAAGTAAAGACGATAATTGAATCTATCCATCAATAGGTATTGTCATTTATTATTTATTATTTATTTTATTGGAAAAGTCTAAAATCTAAATACAGTAGTACATAGTTCTTTTAGTAAAACCTGTATTTTTAATGTTTTGATAGAATGATCTTGATGCATGGTAATTTATTTACATAGTATAAAAACAATGCCTAAAAAATAAATAAAAACTGTTATACTATTTTACTAAAAACTCCAGTGTAAGGGATTTGCAAATTGTTAGGCCCTACCTTGGCCGAGTGTTTACAAACATAATATGTACTCAAAATAAAAATTGTCGGCGGGGTTGTTTTGATTATTTTAATACTAATGCAGCTGTGTCCAATTATTAAGCACAATTCTTAGGAATATTTACGGTATCTACAGTGATGATTTTATTGCTTTTACTAGAAATCGGTACCCTTTATTTATTACATAGTATGTACTTTCTGGGAATAAAGATTATTTTAAATAAAAAATAGTAGGAAATAACGCAGTACACCATACCCAAGAAATAACACAATAGGCACGCGAACAAAAATCTAATAATCAAAACACATAATACTACTAATAACATACTAAATTCCCTTACAGCGAATTTTCGAAAATATCTTATTTAACTTACTGTAAACAAAGTTAATACGAAAATATTTTTTTAATCACAGACCTGCTGGTATTACACATAATAGGGGTTAACGTACCTATTAAAAGAATATGAAATTGTCTTACAAAGCAGTAATCACAAAACAAAAATACCGTTTTTGAAACATAATATCAAACACGAGTACGTTTCTTATTTATTTATCTGTTCTTATTCCACGAAACACTTGGCCAAAATAAAGACGGGTTATTACTTTATTGTGATAGCTTGCACATTCTCGAAAACAAGTAAGTAGTATTGTTTATTACCTTCAACTTTAAAATATGTGTCATGTACATTTATACTATTAAATTTGAAAACATTAGGCTGAACTTCGATGCCGTTTTTTTCCAAAAGTATAGAAGTACGAGAAAAATGGTATGTATATAAGAATTTTCTTTCTTTCATGGTTATCTAACCACTGGGAAAGTCTGACTACATCTTAATGGGACACCCTGTATACAGTTAAAGTAAGACAATGTTTTAATTGGAAAAAACTATAGCAGTAGGTAATTGATAATAAATTTTTAATATCAACCAGTTCAGTGTTGGTATGGATTCTAAAACAATAAGGCTAAACTGTTCAAAGGCGTACTATAGTTACTTGTTAAGTATTCTAATAATTTATGTTATAGAATTATTTAATTTTAATTTAAATTTTGAAACTTCTAATAAACAATTTCTTTTCATAATTTGTGAGTAATAACACGAAGCTGTTGAGAAAGTGTTTTATTAATACAAAATACGTAAGAAGAATGTTTTGCTAAAAGTCGTGTTTATTTAATTGTTTTTTTTATTAAAAGTAAGAAAATAAATTTAAATTCATTATATTTACTTAGATGAATTCATAAAAGCTTCGTGAAGGTTAATTTTAATTTTCGTTCTGCACGGGTAAATTGAATTATGTAGGTACAACACGTGGGTTCTGAAATGAATTGTTTGGAATAGCTAAATTTACTTTCCTTCTGCTAAATTACGATTTAGAACTCTTTCAGCGTCTGAGTGAAATAACAGATAGTGGTACTGTAATCGAGAATGACAGTACGAAGTCTCCGACCAAATGTAAAATGCTTCCTAAGACTAATAGGATTGGGCCCGTCTTCTCATACAAACCACATGATTTCAACTATACTTTAGCATGTCTAGCAGTGCAACCATTTCACAGTACATATTGCACAATATATTCATTCAACCAGTGATCACAATAAGGCACGTTGAAGATATGGTATACTGTACTGCTTGTCAGTTCAGAGATCAATCAATGAACAGCTATAGTGTCCGTGTAGAGTTCAGTTGATTCTAATGTTTCAGTTTTCAGATCAGTTTTAATAATACTCAGTTTTCTTTAAGTAAACTATAACTATAAGTAACAAGCATATTGTAATGGTCACTTTTGTTAGAAATGGTGAATGATATGAGAAGGTACATTCTACTAGAAACTTTGGAGAATCATTATTCTTCAAGAATGGTTCGTGGTGATCATAAAATAAAAAGAAACAAGATTTCTATAAAATGAATAATAATTATAGATAAAAGGAAAGGAAACTTAAAAAAAATCATCACACAATAAATCAAGTTAGAGTGGCATTTATTAAATTTGATATGTGCAGTGCGCAAAATTGCAATAAGGGATAAGAAAGGGATATCTTATTCATGAGTTGACCTTGAGAGAAGACAGGGGAGAAAGGTTATGTATGTTGGTTAAAAGCATTGAGGGATCAATCTATCTTTAAAATATAAGGGGCGCATCAGTCACAAAATTTTTCAAATTTCAAGGTATATTGGTCTGATCAAAAGGTTTAAAAATTCATAGTCCTGCAATAATAATACAAAAATGAACTTGAAAGAAAATAGATATGTGTTCTATGGTTTGTTGTATTATTATTATTGGGAGCAGAAATTAATGAATCCCCAAAGAGGGGTGATACTTCTTTTCAGAAGGAGGAAAACGAATAAAATAAATGAAAATGTGGTTCCTCTGGGTGATAGAAAAATAAATAAAGAATTTTTATGAGATGTTAAAAAAAATATTAAAAAAGTTGTTTATTAAAATAATTATCTAAAGAAATCTTGTAAAATAATATTGCTCAAGTAATAGAACATTACAAACTCTAAAATAAACAAAAAAAATGTGGGTATTTTTATTAGAGAGGTGAGGAGTGTAAAAAGTAAAAGGTGAAGGAAGCAACATAAGTTGGTATTACCAGAAGACAAGAGAAGCATAGAAAATAAAGTTAAAATAGGAAGTAAATGAAAGGAAATTAATATAATCAAACAATACAGAAACCCTGATAGATTCCATAAGCAGGATCATTCACATGCTAGGATTTTAACCATATCGAGGTGTTGAGAAGTCTTTCTTTTTAATAGAATCCTTTAAAAGAAAATTATAAACATTAATCCATTCAAGAGAACCAGTGAGGTTACTTACCTGATAGATAAAAATTTTAAATTTCTTGCGGATTCATTATCTTCAGGGATCCGGAAGAGATAGGTTTGCAGATTCAGAATCGCCAAAACATCCTGAGGAGATTGGTTTGCAGATCCAAGCCAATGCAGAGCAGTCATCGTGATCCATTTGACGAGGAGTATCAAGTGTTGGATGTGGAGAATTTTTGGTCTACACGACAATACGGAAGAGCTGCGGATGAAAGTAGCCTGTAATAGAAAATAAAGGAGAAAGGATTCAAAAAAATATAAGTGAGGGTGAAGTGAAAGTGTAGGTGTTTAAAAAAAACAAGATTTAATCTTACAAAACAAAAAGAAACATTTGGATGATTGGTTAGAGATTAAATATACCTTATTTAACGACTTATTTAAGACTTATTTAAGGGATACCATATTTGTAAGTTGACAGGGTAAGAATTCTTTTCAAAGAGAATCCTAAAAATAAAAATATTAAATAAAGTCTTATTCAAGTCTAATTATATGCATACTTACTTGATGGTAAAATGACGGAGTATTTTGCAACTATCAAACATGACAATTGTAAATTATTTACGTCAATGTCAATTGTCAATATGTTAATAATAATCATTATTAAGCATACTTTAATTGATGAGATCCATGAACAGTGATAGAGAAGTAATTGCTTTTATAAATATAAAAGGGATCATTCGATAAAGGACCCAAGATTGAATGATTGAATTAGAGTTTCCTATCAATAATACAAATAACAAAGATAAGTGACCCATTACATATTTTATTACATTTATTTGAACCGACCCTGAGATCAATAGCTTTCTTTTAAAACATAAATAGATTACAGTATTTCATAAAATAATATTATCAGTACAATATGTAATACTTGATCTAAATTGACTATATAATAATAATAATTGCTACAACCCATAACCTGGAAACCAGGCCCCAGAAGCTATAAGCTTGTGCGAGAGGAGGGGGCGATTATTATTATTACGTAGGCCCTATATATTTTTTTGTTTTGTTACTTTCCTTCATAGTAGGTATTGCGCCACCTGGCCCAGACAGAAATTGACATGCCATGTGGCATGCCAATGGCATGGCTCCTCCCCCTGCTTCTGATTGGCTACCCCCACTCCTGTAGCTCCTCCCCTTGCTTCTGATTGGTCGCCGCCATCTTGGATTTCCCCGCCTACTTCTCTCTGATTGGTTAACCCCCACTCCTGTAGCTCCTCCCTTGCTTCTGATTGGATGAAGGCAGCCA